>QNQO01000590.1:0-619002 GCA_003290165.1 Berberis thunbergii | reverse complement strand
ATGCCTTGGCTTCCTTTCTCATATCTTTAAAACTTTTTATTTTGTTTTTAATTTGATTTTTATTATAAATTTAATTGCTGTAACCCCATTTCCTATGAAATTAGTTTAATTAAATTCTAAAATTTCCAATTGCATCCACCTTCTCCTCGTTGGGTGATCTGTACTTTGCTTGTACTACCAGTGTTAGGCACCGTGCACTTGCGTTATTACAAGTAGGTTAAATTAACCTGTTAATTTAGGTTAGTTAAATCCGCATCAAGTTTTTGGCGCCGTTCCGGGGAAAGGTTTGCGTTGTAATTGAATTTAAGATTTATTTTCACTAATTATTAAAAAAATCAAAAAAAAATAAAAAAATTAAAAATTAAAAAAAAAAAAAACTTAAAAATTTAAAAATAAAAAAAAAACAAAAAAACTTTATTTTTATTTTTATTTTGTTCTTTTTACACTCCATTTTTGTGTTTGATTTTGCAGATTACGCCGCTTCTCTGAGGATATTGGACGATCCTGCAAAATATCAAGCAAATTTTAATTTTTTTTAATTTGTGAGGAGAGTTTGTAATTTTATTTTCACCTCGTTCTACGAGTGTGTGTTGTAATAATTTTAAAATTTTACTATTTTCATTTTGTTTAAATTAAAAAAAAAAAAAAAAACCAAAATTTTTCTAAGTCAAAAGAAATTATAGGGAAACAATTTTAAATTGTTACCCAATAATTTTTTATGATTTAGAAAATCCGACTTCTAAGACCAAGACCAGTAAATTTATTTGCATGTGCTTGTGTGCTGATTGAAACTTATAAAGAGAAGTCCGATTTTTTTTTTTGAATTGTGCTAAACTTTTTGTGCAGATTGGAATACGCACACTGTAAGTATTTCTATCACACGCAATGTATTAGCGACCAGGGTGCTTGGTGTAATTGTTTGGAAAATTGTGTGATTGGTTGTTTAATTTCTGTAATTGTGGATGCTAAACTTTAGTAATTCATAATAAGCTGACCCAGCTTATAAATAGAAACTGGTGGGACTTGATATCCCCACCTCATCACTCCAGCTGTGTGCAACCAATGCCCTAACATAATTAAAATCAATTAGCAAGTTAGATAGAGCATTCTTTTAGGTACGGTGTTCATAGGACAACCAAGACCAAGGTGAATCCAATAATTTTTGTGTTGACCAAAGCTAAAAGTGACGATGGGTTTAATCATTCAATGAACTCCGAGAGGCCACTGCCACAAGGGTAATTCACCCGGTACGCCGAGTCATAAGTAAGCTACGATCCATAAGATAATTGGTGTAACCAACAGTTTTTTTATTAGGAACACAAGCCTCAAGTGTGCATTTAACATCACATCGTTCTCACATCTATTGGCTTACAGAGCGGTAGCACAAGGAAGTACTTAATTGGACCATTGTGACCTCCTTCTCTTGTGCGATAATCCGGTTTCTTTGAAACAAACTCTAGCCTACTGATTTTGAACTTTGCGGTGTAAAGTGTACACTCTTAGGATCAACTTGTAGCACCCATTATTCTGTCATAAAGATTACATAAGAAATAATTGTCCCCCAAAGATAAAAAGATAATTGATCTAAAAAACGTTTATTGCTTAGGGAGGCATGTTTCTTGTGCATTTATTGGTTGCTGATTGCGTGTGAGTCTGTGCATATTTTGTTTAGAGTTAGTGATTAAAAAAAAATTAATTAAAAATTAAAATAAAAAAAATGAACACAAGGGATTATCCAACCAATTTTTCCGAGCAAGTCAATTCATTTTATGACATGCGACGACCTGATTATGATCCATATTTAGATTATTATAACCCAGGTTAGCCTATCATCCTGACTTATCATGGACTCATGGTCAGTACCATGAAAGCCCTCTAGACACTCCTCAGACTCCTCAAGCTTTCATTCCTGATAATGAGTTAGAAGATATCATGAACATTTTTATAAAGCGAACAGGAGAATGCTTGAGCAAAACTCTCTCTCATGATATCACAGAATTGACAACTATTTTTCAACAAAATTCTCAAGCTATCCGGAAACTTGAGATGACTGTGAATCAAATAGTTGAGTCACTTCCTGAGATAGAGTCAGAAAAATTCCTTAGTGACTCATGCATCGAATCAAAACTGTGTACATTCATTAGAGGTCTCCCCTTGACTGTTTAGAGGCTTGTTTGACTCAATTTAGTTTAGACTTTGATGTTGATGATTCCATTAGGAAGTCAATGATTTGCTTGACTTCAGTCCCCATTATGGATCCTAGTTATAAATGGAAGTCTAAAGTGAAACCTCTTCCACTCAATGAGTCAAAACTAGCCCCAACAGTTGAGCCACCTGAGCTTAACCTTAAACAATTACCTGACACCCTCAGGTATGCATTTTCAGGTGATGAGTTTTCTAGACCAACATCTCTATGTGATTCATGTGATGAGGCCTATACCACCTGATATATCCATCGTCTCATCTACTTTGCATCACATTCTCATTTACTAAGGCTACTTTCACCAATCCCTTGTGTTGTAATGAGGATTTCAGTCTTCACCATCCTGTTGTGAAAATTATTCAATCTTCTGATTTGGAACCAGACATAGGATGTTTCCTTTTTGGAGCACGCAAGGATCATCTGTCGTGTATGACTACTGGTCACTTTTGGAATGTCCTAGTGTATTTGGTGCCCCATGTGATTGCTATATTTTGGTGGACTGATCCTCAACTGTTCAGGTTGTTGATATACGACCTTGAACTAAGTTTTGTCATATTCTTCCTCTACATTTTGTTGATACACCATTTTTTAGGAAGAATATTTGTCGGGCTGATGACGATAAACCAAGCGCTCCTAGGAGGCAGCCTAGCTTTAGTTGTGTGTCTTTGCTGTTAGTCTAGATTGATTTTCGAGTACCCTATTTAGTTGTGTTTCACTCATACTCGTTAGCTCCGTAACAGTTTTGACTTCCAACTTGCTTTTTCTTTTTAGTTTTCTTTGTTAGTGTCGAGTCTGCATTTTATCGATTTCTAATGAAAACTCCATGATTCTTATGTTTGTGAGCCTCATTGATGGATGACTTCTTGGAAATTGGTAAAATCTTCACCGCGGTAATATTGTTCTAACCTCCTCTCATGTACTTACTTCATTCATTTGTCAGAATTATTTTATTAAACATTGAGGACAATGTTTGGATTAGGTTTGGGGGTAGGGTTCATGAGTCGGTGAATTTTTTGTAGTATTTTTCTTTCTTATCTTAAAAAAAAAAAAAAAAAAAAAATTGCTTTTTCTGTCAAGAAAACTTGGTCTTTTACGAGTATGAAAATGAATTTTAAATGTTTTATGCTCAAGAAAATGCAAGCTAACTTGACATATTGGTATATTGATAAAGACTGAAAGTTTATTAAGATCCTTAAGTTAGATCTAGTTCATAAGATTTTTCAACTCGATTATCTTTGCACCATGAGCCATGTTTGCATAACTTGAAGTTGATGAGTGAAATATATACTAGAAAACCTTAGAATAATAGTGGAGACTTAACCCTGAAAGCTTTGAGCCTTTCTATTTTTCTGAGGGTTATACATAAACTCTGATTTTTCTTGAGTCTACATTATCTCGTTGATGATCTCATTATTTTCATTCTTTTGATCAATTGCTTTGGAAATGACATAAAAATTGAATTATTACACTAGAACTTCTTGGCTTATTCAATTGAGATGTCATAATACTGACTCGAACTTAGGAAATGATCTAGGCATTTTTTTTTTTTCTTTAAACCATTAACTAGCCTTTTAACTTACCCATAACATTAACTTTTTGTAGCCTTTTGAGCCATAGATTAACCTTTTATTTGTTAACCCATTAACCTTTACCCAATTTTTCTGGGAATGTGTACGGATGAATATACTTGGTGTAAAAAGAGCACGAAAGATCAAAAATATGAAATATTTCATAAATCCTCTATGAAAGAAAGAAAACAAGAAAGAAAAAGAAAGAAAGAAAGAAAAAAGAAGAAGAAGAAGGAAACAGAAGAAGAATGTGAATGAGGATAAAGATGTGAGAATGAAGAAAAAAATTGATGGTGTGCAACATTAATTTATTCTTGACAGCCTTAATTGTACGTATAATGGGTGTATACATTCCTAGAAATTTTTTAGAACCCTTTGACATTCCTTATTAACTATTAACCAAGCCCCATTACAACCCAACAAAGTCCTAGTTGATCTTAGGTAAAGGTTGGTTATGTAGATGTGGAGATTTAATAACTAAGACCTATGGTGTTTGATTCAACATTTCCAAAAGTAATTGATATTCCTGTCCATGAGATCATGTTCATTCCATTCTTGAAAAGTCTGTTCTTCATATTATTATATGTGAGATGATTGTTTTCCATTATTTACTCTTTTCCTCACATATAAACTGAGTGAAATACCAAATCTCTGAGTGCTTTATTGTGAGTGACATGAGAGGTTTGAAGTTAAAACAAACTTTCTACAGGAGATTTAGTCATTGTTTTACTCTGAAATGAAAAGTTATGTTGACAGTGCTATCCACACACACACATTGAGTTGAGGATGATTATGAATTTTTTCTAACCTTTAGAGAATATTAAATTATTTGGAGATTTGTTGATACACTAAAATGACACTGTTGGTTTCTTGCATTTCTTGAAGTTTTAAAATGAGCACTGTTCGACCAAGTTTTGATTGAGTCAGTAATGTTTGTGGGTAACATTTCTGAAAACCCTCACGAGACTATAACTCGTCCACTAGAGGTAATCTAGGGGTTTAAAGCCTTGTTGCACGTTTAAGGTAAGTGCAACCGATGATTCCTGCGAAAGTGAGTTAGGATTTTCTTTTTATTGTTTTGCTCGAGGACTAGCAAAATATAGGTTTGGGGGTATTTGATAGTCACATAATTATTACATAATATACCCCTTAATTTATACATGTTAGTGTTTCGATTATTATATTTTATAGTAATTATTTCGTTTTCATATCTTTGCAGGAATTTGAGCTTAAACGATAAATCCATATTAAGCAGTCACAAACGACAATTAGGCAATTTTAATGGTGGTATCAAACAAAACACAAACCTACACCCAACACCTAACTCTTAACCTAAAAATCCACAAACCTACACCCAACACCTAGCTCACAACCTAAAATCCACAAACCAAAACCTTGAAACCTAAAACCCACAAACCTAAACCTTGAAACCTAATTGATAACCTAAACCCCATCCATAACCTAATCCATAACCTAAAACCAAACCCAATCCTACCCTCATTGATGAATCTACCCCTCATCTCATCCCTATTCATCTTCTCATTCTCTATAAATAGAGGAGGATAGGGTGAGAATGGGGGGGAGGAGGAGAGAAGGGAAAAGGAATTAGAGACAAATCAAAACCCCTCCTCTCTCACAAGTGATTCTCATCACAAGCCACCATTTATCTATCAATCACTCATTCATCTCTCACTCACTCCACTCACTCAGCACACAGTCTCCTCGCCACCACCGAGCACCACCACCAATTCCGCCACCGTCCTCGCGCCACCACCGCGAAACAGGGGCGTGACAACCCTGTTTCGCGTCCAACTTTCACTTTGCCACCACCCTCGGCCCCTCTCCCCTGTCCACGCACCATCAACACCTCCGCACGAGCACCGCCACCGCGCGAAAACCACCGCGAAACAGAGCACCGCGGCCCTGTTTCGCGTCGCGACAGAGCACTCGCTGCTCCTCCCTCTCGGCCTCTCTTCGTCGCGACCTCCTTCCTGTCCTCACCTCTTGCGACCACCGTCACCACACGACCGAGAACCACCGCCTCCTCCTCGCGAACAGAGTTCTTATCGCGAAACAGGGAGCTCCTGTTCCTCATCTGTTTTCTCTGTTTTTCTCTGTTTTCTTAGTATTTCCTCACCTTTTCTCTTCTTATGCAGGTTCTGGAAGCGATTTGAGGTCGAGGACGGGCCAGAGGAGCGAGAACGAGGCCGAGAACCGCGCTGTCGCGCTGGAGAAGACGAGCGGCTACTGTAGCGCCACTGTAGCGCTACTGTAGCAGAGGCGGGAAGAGGTTATTACGGTTATTCGGCTATTCACACCCCCATTTTTGCTCTGTACCACCACAGAGTGCTTTTGGCCAGTTTTTCGGGATTCGCGTCCGTGCAGAGATGATTCCACCTCCATTGACGTTGTGCCCATCGCCACCATGACCAGCTAAACCATTCGCCAAGGCTACGATGAAACCATGGGATTTCCTAGAGTTTGTGTATTTAAATTTATTATTTCTTTATGCTTGAACGTTAAACACATTTGATTTATGATTTTTAATAAATTGCTTTCACCGATTATATCCTGATTAATTATCTAGACTAGTCGGTAGTTAGAATACCCTTTGTTGAAATTCAAAAGTCTGATTTAATCAATTAATCTGAATCTGTGATTGTGTGTGCCGTAAGAAGACACACAATGCTAGGGATTAGGATTAGTTAAAATAAACCTGTGATTGTGTGTGCTGTAAGAAGACACGCAATTCTAGGGGTCTATACCTATGCTTAAATCAATTGTGAACTTAGATTAATCTTTAGGTTAGTCATGTTAAATCTTGAAAACAATATCTTTGATTACACAAATCTCAAAGAACCTGTGGTGGATTCAATGCCTTGGTTTCCTTTCTCATATTATTTAAAACTTTTTATTTTGTTTTTAATTTGATTTTTAGTTTACATATTTTAATTGCTGTAACCCCAATTTTAAATTAGTTTAATTAAATTCTAAAATTTCAATTGCATCCACTTTCCTCGTGGGATCGACCCGTACTTGCCGTTGTCTACCAGTTAGGCACCGTGCACTTGCGGTTATTACAAGTGGGTTAAATTAACCTGTTAATTTAGGTTAGTTAAATCTCCATCAAGTTTTTGGCGCACCACCGCACGAAAATCCGCGACAGAACCACCGCAAAAAGCCGCGAAACAGAGCCGCACCGCGACTCTGTTTCGCCTCGCGACAGAGTCTGTTCCTCTCATTTCTCGGCCTCTCTTCGTCTCGAGCTTCTTCCTGACTCCCTCTCTCGCGACCACCGTCACGACCAGGCCAATCATCACCGCCACCACCTCGCGAAACAGCGCCAGCACCATAAAACAGGGAGCTCCCTGTTTCATCTTCCTTCTCTGTTTTATTTCGGTTTTGTAGCTGTTTCCTCACCCTCTATTTTCCTTTTTCAGGTTCTGGAGATGAATTGAGCCCGAGGACGATCACGGGGAGCGACGGACAGCGGCGGAGCGACCACTGTCGCGCTGGAGAAGACGGTGGCGCGTCGGTGGCACTGTAGCGGCACTGTAGCGCGGGAATTTTAAATCTGGTTTTGATTTTTGGTTATTTGCACCCCGTTTCTGTAAGAGCCACCACAAGCTGTTGGACCAGTTTTCTCGGGATTCGCGTCAGTGCAGAGATGAGTTGCGGCATACCACATCACGAGGAGATGACTACCACTTCCATGGATAGCTAAACCCTTCGCCAAGGCTACGATGAAACCACGGGATTTCCTAGAGTTTGTGTATTTAAATTTATTATTTTCTTTATGCTTGAACGTTAAACACATTTGATTTATGATTTTTAATAAATTGCTTTCACCGATTATATCCTGATTAATTATCTAGACTAGTCGGTAGTTAGAAGTACCCTTTGTTGAAATTCAAAAGCCTGATTTAATCAATTAATCCGAATCTGTGATTGTGTGTGCCGTAAGAAGACACGCAATGCTAGGGATTAGGATTAGTTAAAATAAATCTGTGATTGTGTGTGCCGTAAGAAGACACGCAATTCTAGGGATTTATACCTATGCTTAAATCAATTGTGAACTTAGATTAATCTTTAGGTTAGTCATGTTAAATCTTGAAAACAGTATTTTTGATCACACAAATCTCAAAGAACCTGTGGTGGATTCAATGCCTTGGCTTCCTTTCTCATATTCTTTAAAACTTTTTATTTTGTTTTTAATTTGATTTTTATTTAGATATTTTAATTGCTGTAACCCCATTTCCTATAAATTAGTTTAATTAAATTCTAAAATTCAATTGCATCCACCTTCCTCGTGGGATCGACCTGTACTTGCCCTTGTCTACCAGTTAGGCACCGTGCACTTGCGGTTATTACAAGTGGGTTAAATTAACTTGTTAATTTAGGTTAGTTAAATCCCCATCAAGTTTTTGCCTAATTACATATGAAAATTGCATATCTAATATGAATTGAAAATATTGATGCACACACAATCATTCATAATGGTTAATTCATTTTCTTATAATGATTTCCAATTATAATAAACAAAAGTCTTACATATTCTTAATTTCCTACATTCTGAAGCAATGATATACTATACGTGACTATATATATTGATTGAAATTTTGATTGAACAAATATTACTCTCCTTGCAAGTACAAGATCAAAATGTAGTATTTAGCAAGTTGAGGTCGAACCTCGGGGAATTAGGGGAATAACTTAATTGGTTTTAAAAAAAAATAACTAATGACAAAATTTGATTATCCGAAAAGACAAGAGTACAATAATTTTTATTTTAATTTAAGGAAATGAAATCGATACAAAACTAAAAAGGATCAAATCTATGAAGTGTAATACTAAGGTTTTGGATTCCGCCAATGAAATAAATTCCAACACTAAACCATTTGTAAAAATTTCTTCACCAAAAGAAAATATTACTCAAAATTGATGAGAACTCAACCCATGATTTCGGAAGATTTACAATAAAATATTTGTATTTATTTTACTTACAAGATAGTTCAATCTAAATCACGTGCAAAGTTATTCAATCGATCTAAACATAACTTGTCAAAGTGTTTAGCTAAGAACAAATATCAAAAAAGTTTCGTAAGGGGACTGGAGCAGGCTACCATGAGACAAAAGATCTTCTTTCTAAAGAGATTTGATTTGGAACTATTATGTGTCCAAGGTCCAATATTGAAATCATTTCAGAGGTTTTCCCTAACTTTGTCTATGTCAACAAACAATTCGAAATACCTCGACTTTTTTAGAACAAGTCCTAGTCAAATAGCAATGATTCAAAGCACCTCTTTACACTATTTCGGAAACCCAAGGACTCAATCAAAACTCTTCCTTTGGGCGAGGTCAGATCTAGAGAGGAAAGGACTCAAAGCTTCGCAAGGCTGGCAACAACTGTCACTATTCCCGGGCGAGGATAGCCGGCCAGGGAGCAAGAGGCTGAGCCGAGCAAAGAAACCAGCCCCAGATTTTTTTTTTTTTTTTTTTTTATTACCTCTGGCTAAGCGGAAAAAGCGGATGGAAGGTAGCATGCAATTTGAGTTTCAGGCAATTAGGTAAGCGAACATGCTTAACGGTAATCAAACATGTAATTCATAACAAACACTACAATGTACTTCTTGAAATGAAAAATGTAAATGTAGATTTCATAAAAGAAACTCCATTAATTTAAACAGTGAACAAAATAAACAAAATTGAAGTTCATAAGAATGAAATTTTAGCAATAATTTATTAAATGAAATCCATAACAATGGTTTCTTCCTCAACCTTAGTTTGAGGGTTTAGCCAGACATTAAATTTATATTAATCTCTTCCAAAATGTATAAAGACTTAATGATCATGGAAAAGAGGCTAAAATTTGTCTTTTTTCCTCTTTGTAATACAGAAACGCAACAAGCAGCAGTGGCTCTTTCACACTCCCTGCAATTGCCCTATTATAGCCCCTGAATCAACTCGATTCAACTCCAAATCAGACCCAAAATCAGCTCCGAATCAGAGGTGAAACACACCCTATTCAAGCCCTGAAACAACGTTGAATATGCCCTCCAGCAACAGCCCCGAAATCAGACCTGAAACAACTCTGAAATAGCCCTAAAAACAAACCTGATTCATCCCAGAAATTAAACCTGAAACAACTCTGAAAACCTCTTGATTTAGCCCAGAAACGAACCTAAATCAGTCCCCAAAACGAACGTAAAAGTGCTCCCAAAACGAACCTGAAACAACTATCAAAACAAACCCGATTCAGCCCAGAAACGAACCTGAAATAGCTCCTAAAACGAACTTGAAACAACTCTCAAAACAAACTTGATTCAGCCCAGAAATGAACCTGAAATAACTCTCTACAAACCCTTTTTTTCTTCTCCCTTTTAGTAGCCTCCTTCTCCCTCTTAAAGTAACTTTTAAATCCATTTTTCTTTTAAATTTGTGCGGACTTCTTGAGGCTTCTTGATAGAATCACGTGAGAGGTTGGGAGTGGATGTATTTATTCATAATTGTTGGCAATGAAGGAAGTATTGAAGGCTTGGAGTCTTGGTGTTATGAGCTAGGTTAGAAATAAAAGGAACGGCCTGTTGAGATAGAGTTGGTTTGAATAGTCCCACATCAAGTAAAGATGAGTCTGACACTACGGTTTATAAGGAGATGATCTACTATCTAATAGTAATGAGACCTTTTATGATAAAAACCCCACACCCGTGGCCCAAATGGTAGACCCAAGTTGCGGTGTTTAAGTTGAAGTTGAGAACAATATCGTTACTATGTATAGTGGACCTAGGTGCACATACGCGCTCAGCGCGCGCCACCAATTAGTATTAGAGCCGATGGTTCGGCGAAGATTTGGCAAGTGGTACAAGGCGGCACATTGTTTAGGGGAGCCACCAATTAGTATCATAGCCGAGGTAGCGAGCCAGGTAGCACATCGCATGTGCGCGGTCCGCCAGATGAATGGATCCAGATTAGGTTCCAGATCCTTGTCAAGAGAAAATATCCTACAAGTCCGGTCGAGGTGGAGTTTGAGATATTGCAGACATGTGGATGGATTGTAAATCCTTGTCGAGAGAAAGTATCCTACAAGTCCGGTCGAGGTGGAGTTTGAGATGTTGCAGACCTGTGAATGGATTGTAAGATTTGTGACGATTCGCGCCAAAAGTGGAGATTGTTGGGATGGAGTTGGCTTAAATAGTCCCACATCAAGTAAGGATTAGTCGTCGCTAAGGTTTATAAAGAGGCCCACTCCCTCAGCGTGCGCCAACACAAAGTTTGGTTTAAGTGAAATATATGAATGGGATAGAGCTTGTTTGGTTTTACAATTTGACTTGATCTCTAACTCTTCAATGCTCGATATCCGCGTTAATTCTGATGATGGATGCTCCATAAGTCCTACAAAAATAAATAAATAAATAATGATTTACATGGGGCAAAATCAATAATGTGCACATTGCGATAATCTTGAGAAAATACTTGTTATTTACTTAAAAATATGTAATTGGACACAAAAGGATATTGACGTGCTTATTAAATGATATGAAAATATGTGTATTTAAGCACTTATCATATATCATTAATTGTTTGATATTTTCAAGTGTAATTTTGCCACATAAATTATTTAACAGTCAATGTTACTTGATTGTGAATTTTTCGGAAATACACTTGCGTTGTATAGTGGTAATTGAAATAAGTAGTGAGAGTAATGAATTTCAGACAAGAAAAAATTGATAATAGGAGAAAGAGGGAAACTTGTAGAGAGGATCACGAAAGTACATATTATATGTGATTCTATGATGTAGGAAGGACAAAAAATCTTCAACAAATGAGAAGATGTTCTACCAATTATTAGTCACGTTTTCATTAAGAGAGAGACGAGTAGCAGGACATTTCGATGAATCCCAATTACACTTGTTGAATCATTAATCAAGGCAACTTGCATAGAGTTACCATTACACAAAAAAAAAGACACTAAGTCGGATTTCATATAAGCTTTAGGCAGCTCTTACTTTGCAAGTCGGACTTCAAGGTTGAGTTAGGCCAATAAGTTTCTTTCATATGGTATCAGAGCTAATGCTAGATCTCGGGATTCCAGGTTCTCGTCCAATCCCCCGCCTTCATTACTATCTTTCGAAAAATACTTTATTTACCATTTAGATTTTAAGCGTAAACTTTGTTTAATAAAATGAAATTTAGAAAATGAAACTTGATATACGGGTGAAATTTCATAGTGATTTTGGGAGTAGTTATAGCCTGGATGATATCATTATAGTGTCCATCTTTTTTTTCCCTCCATATTGCTAGCATTTATGAGGTTTTTCTAGATTATTACTAACTTTTTTTTCCTTTTGTTTTGTCCTTCAACAATTTTTTTATAAGAGTTCTTATCTGATTGTCAATCATTGATTGTTGTATTCACTCTTCTAGCAATTCTAGCTACAGCTGCACTTTTCTGTAAGTTATCTTTGTTCTAGTTTGTTTTACCTAAAATCTGATTTTTCATCTTGTATAGGCCATAAATGATGACCACCTGTAACTACATGAAAAAAATCTCAATCTTCAATTTAAAGTTTACATACTTCGAGTATTATTTATTATCTATGATAGTATATATTTTTTAGTTTTTTAACAAAAATATAAAAATAAGGTTTGACATGTCGCCGAGTACTACATTTTTGAAAATTTTCGAGTCGCCATGTCATGTCCGCGCATCTTTGACTATACAAATCAAAAATATTATCCCTAACTTAAAAACTCACAACAATGGAATTAATGAATTCAAGTTTGTTATTTGTTAATCTTATACACTCAATTCTAAATCAGGAACGATATCCAAAGAAAGATTTAAAGTAGAAGATAGAATAGAATAGTCAAACCTCTTCAAATTGAAACCTCTAATTTTGCCAACTACGACAAAGAAGCAGTTGTACGAGTCAGTCTCACAAATTTTTCTCTTCTGATACTGATGACAATGATGATGCAACCTCACAAAATAATCCAAATGAAGACGATTGTCTTGGAATCTTTTGGTCGAAATAATAAAACTTGTTACAAGCAAAATTTCATTCTCAAATGATTCACATATGTCATTATCCACTAACAATGTCATCATCCATCAACAGAAGAAAAAAAAAATGAAGCAATTTCAACAACAAAAAAAGTCCTACAAATCTTTTTCCAACCTCAATTTACAAGACTTCAAATCCATCAAAAGTAGTTTACATTCATCTTCAATTATTTCACAAGACTCCAAATTCACCGAATGTAGTATCCACTCACCTTCTATTATCTCCAATACACTTAACAAAGTCGAAACTTCTAATCCTGCAGTCGGACAATAATTGAAGCATTGTTGAATGTCCATCATTCTATATAAAATGATCAAGTATTGAAGACAAAATGTATCTTCCTCTACTCTTTAGAATGTCATCCCTCTCAAAGTCTTACAAAGCCCAAAAACCTTTGTATGATTTTCAAGAAATTATTACCAAATCTTAGAATGTTGCAGGTTTTATAATTTTCTTTATTTATCAATGAATTTCAAAATTTATTCATGCATTATATCTTCCTAGTAGTTCTAAATCAAAGCCAGTTTGAGCATTTCATCTCAAAAGAGACATTATTGAAATATCGTAATCCAAGGATGAGTGTGGAGAATTTTATGGAGAATGATGTCAAGAATTGGACAAGGAAAGTTTGATGAAGATGGTCACCCAAAACGAAAAAGTTCGAACTTCTTATTTCATAAAATTTTAGAACACTTTTTATTGTTATTTGGTATGAAATGAAAGTTAGTTTTGAAATAAGTGTTTGTTGATGAATTGAAGGGAGTCTGGTAATTGTAAACGCACACATAATAATTGTGGTTACTAGATTTGGAGACGATCACTAACATGGAGTTTGGCTCAGCTGTGTTGGATGTTGGGTCTAGTGCACTTTTCTTGTTCACGTTGATCACATGATATACCTCGACATTACTTGCAAATTATTATTGGTTTTCTGGCCTTACTAGTATCAGAAAGACAGAAACTACGCTTACATGGGTGTTGTAAGAACTAATTTAGGTAACCTATAAGATTGTATTTAGTTGAAATTCGAAGTAACTTTGTCTAAAATTTAGGTAACCTATATGATTATTTACCAAATTCTGATATTTTTTGATAAAATGTGGGATTTAATTATTTTAATTTTATACAAGTGAGGTGCGGACTAAATTATGTGGTTTGGCTCAATATTCTGGTTTTATAGGAACTTCGGTTGGATATGGGATTGCTGCATCAATTAGCATGGTCGTGAGTTTTGAATTTAATAAAATTTAAGGTTTTTATTTTGGATCTATCATCGTAGTTCTTTGTGTTTTGATCTATGGGTTAATTAACTTGAACAAAAAAAATGTATATGCAACATAATCTTCTTAAAGTATATATACATATAGTCAACATAAGAATTTTTTTGTTTTGAGTCAAATTATTATGATGCTCTTTTGGCAATCAATTCAACGACATTTGCTTAATCATAAGAGTAATTCATTGTCTAAAACATGGTTGTCAAGAAAGCTAAGTGTTTCCACAAGCAAGACCATTGCTGAGATTATTGATTGATCTCAAATCTTACCGCAAGAGAACAATTGTTTATTGAGTTAGAAATCGGCAAACACGAGTCGAATCCCACAAGAAGGGTTTAATAGAATTTGGAAAACTTGTTCTAAAATCAAATTTGAAATACTTAACCTAGTAAAATAAAGAGTTGTAGGTGAAAATATAAAATAAATAGATGTGCATGAAATAAAAATGCAAAGTAAATCTAAAGGTAAGAGTTAGGGCATTGGGTTTACCATCATGAGTAGATGACACCATTAGGCCACTCTTAGATGAATCTTTTCTAAAGTCATTAACACATCATAAAGTAGACTTTCATCTCACCTTAGGATGAAAAATATGACACATCATGAGGAAATTGATTTCAATCCTAAGTTATATTAGTAACTAAGAATCAAATATGGATTTAAAAGCATAAAAGGAATCCACCAAAGTGAAACACAAAATATCTTACAAATCATAATGAAACTTCAACTAACAATATGTAAATATTGTACTTAGGGGCTTGTTAGCGAAATTGCAAGTATAAAAACTTATCTAATCTTGAGTTTAAAAAGTAGAAGAAGAAAACATTATTTGAATTCATATAATGAAAGATCTAACTCACCTTATAGGTTCATGACATAACCAAACTACATGACTAATCTAACTAAACATGCTTCTCTAATACTTGAAAATGGAAATGAACTAATCTAAAATAGCCTTCTTGGAGCTATCCTCCCATGAACTCACTCACACCCTAAAGTGGGATGTTAGCTAAACATGGTAACCTCTAAGTCAAACTTCATTTATTTATCTCTAAATACTACAACTACTTTTCTCTCCAAAGTGTTTCAAAAAGTCATTCCAAAGTGTGATCATGTGTAGGCTATTTATAGGTGAAAAGGGTGAGACTCATGTGTAGGGATAATGAGGTGGAAGGTGGATTGTTGGAGTGAAATAAAGAAAAGCGTTTGAGTGAAATAAGGTGGAGTGTAAAAGTGATAGAGTAAAAATAAGGAATAGTGTAAAAGTGAAATAAGGTGGAGTGTAAAAGTGATGGAGTTTGATTCAACACTTTTTGAGTTTGTAGATAAATTTTTTTTGCTATAATATAGTTGGCCATGTGGATGTCCATGTTGAGAATTATCACCGACTATCTAGAAGCTTCATTCACCGACTATCCAGAAATCTCTGGAGTTGGCTTGTCAAAGATTGTGGCTCATAGTCAAAATTGGTGGCTCACCCACTGAATTGGAGCTACTATAAATATAGGTTGAGTTGTTTTGTGAGAGTATGAAGAAGAATAAAACTCAATTGTGATTAGGTAAGGTTAGAGTGGGTAAGGACAAAGTGAGTGCATTAGTATTTGTACACAGCTTGGTGTACTTGCCTATTTGTCTGATTAATTGAACTCAATCTTTTATAAGTCCTAGCTCTCCCTCAATTTCATAACATTGTGGTATCAGAGCAGTTATGGACCACTGGTGAGAGTTTACTTGTCAGAGATCGTTTGTGTGCAATTTGAGACTATGAAGTAGATTGGTCTAGGACCAAGCTTACTCGGTAGCACAAATTAAAGAAGGTTGCACCTTTTCACGATGGAAGATCTCAATGACACACCTGGTGGGTTACAAAGCTCAACCATCACAATTATAAGAGTTGGCAGACAAGGATAAAATCCTATTTACAAGGACAAGACTTGTGGCAAGTTGTTGGCAGTAGTGAGACTTCACCATGACCAAGGGAGAACGCTGCTGAATTCAGGAAATGAGAAATCAATGTTAGGATGGCACTTTATGTGCTCAAGATGACGATAGAGGATGAGATGCTTCAGCACATTGAAGATGTAGACACACCCAAAATAGGGATGGCAGTGGGGCGGATTTTTATGGATATCCGCTCCACCCAAACCGTTTGAGGCGGATTTGGGTTTACCTTGATGGATTTCGAAACGGATTCGGGGATCCAAATTATATTCGTCAGAAATTCAGGGCGGATACGGATTTAACTATATCCGCCCCGCCAACTAGTTTAAAGAATAATTCAACTTTCATGTGACTCCACCATGTGACTCCCCGTGATTTGACGTTTTCAATTTTCATTATGACTTCGCCCATGTGACTCCTTCTAACTCTATCCGACACTGAGATTGTGCTCCACATGAATTAGGTGAGTTTTTTTTCTCTTTTTTTCCTTTCCCAGAAGAAGAACTTTGCTTTTGATTATATGTGTAAAAGAAATAAATAGTCAACAGCGAGTGAGTGAAGAATAAGGAATTACAAAGATACAGAGAAGAAGTGGGAGATTTGGTTTGTATTAAATGACATTTGGTCTGTTGTTTCTTAGCGCTCTTCTTCTCCACAGTTTCAATCCTCTCCTTTCACAGTTTCAACAAACAAAATAGAGAGAACTAAAAACAAACCTTTGTTTTCTTTTTATCAATAAAGGAGGAGAAGAAAATAACGGTTCTTGTTGCAAGAAAGACGTATTTGGTCTCCCAACAGCTTGCCCTGCTTGTTCACTTGTCTACATTTATCTTCGATTAGCGAATGTATCATTTGATTTGTGCTTTAAATTAATACACCCAGATTCTGGTAAAACCTCTCTTTCACCTCTAACTCGGGAACATCGTGTACCCTAACCCCTATAGCTCTCTCGGTTGTTGATTTCCAAAAATGCTTCTTGGTCAGATCTCTCCCTTCTTTGGTTCCTTTTCACTTGATCAAACTTTGCTTGTTTATAATGAACATATGTCAGATTGAGAATCGAGATCTGATTTGCTATTTGTTGGGGTTTCTTGCTCATTGAGAATGAGAAAAAGACAACTTTTTTTGTTTTTTTTATAAGCGGATATCCGCCAATCCATCCGGGGCGGGGATGATTTTAAAAAAATTGTATAAACGGATAGTCGGGGCGGATGTGGGGATTCGTGATCTCCAGCAGGCGGGGATGGATTTGCTAAAATCCGCCCCATTGCCATCCCTAACCCAAAGGAGCATGGGATACATTTGCATCCCTATTTTCCATAACGAATGATACTCGCCTGCAGTTCTTGGAAAATGAGTTGATGAACTCTAGACAATGAGGTATGTCTATTTGAAAGTATTTAAAAAAAATTATGTCGTGAAATTTTAGAACTAGACTCTGCCTAAAAAATTAATGAAGATATGATGAAAAAAAATAATTATCCACGGTGTAAAGCCTGAGTATATCGGGATTGTCACGACTATTCGTGGTTGGCCAACTCAACCCTCTATTGAGGAGTTTGAAAGTCTGTTGGCCAATCAAGAAAGCCCAGCTAAGCAAATGGCAGGTGTCTCCTTAAAAAATGAGGAAGAAGAGACACTCTTCAATAAATTGAAGGGTGGAGATAAAAAGAAGAAATTTGTAAAACCAAATAAAAGGAAGATAACAAGCCCATGAAGTCCCAAGAGAGGAGTTACAAAAAAGGGGGAGCTCAACAAGGCAGAAACAATGATAAGATCATATTTTTGCGACTTTATTGAATTGTTTCTATATACAATTCTGGCTATTTCTTGTTAATTATGTAGTAATTTATATTTTCGTGTTTGTATAGGTTTCCAATAACAAGATTCCAAAATAGAAGCTAAGTGGTGCAAATTGGTTTGAATTAGAAAAACTTATTGCAAAAAGAAACTACAAAAAAAAGGAACTTAGATAACACGATTATAAAAGGGACAATACCTGGCTTTGGAGAGATCATCCCTCACAACTGCCATCGCCCTGAATCCATATCACACAACATCCGGTCATCGTTTTCCTCGCTTTCTTCTTTCCAAAGACAAACAATCATCCCATCACAACCGCCTACAACCCTCTTCACATCACACACAGAACCCATCGCAACACACCCATTATCACCCCATCACCCATCCTCGCAAATTCCTCATCGCAATCATACACACCATTACATCTCCATCCACCAATTCAACAATCACAGAAACCCATTATCGCACACCAACTAAAATACCAAATTGACAGCAACAAACAACTTCTCACTAGACCTCTCTCTTGCCACACAACCACTATCTGCCCTCGTCGTCCATTTCTTTCCCATGTCCTCCCCTTCTCGTTCATGCTCTCTGATTCCTTCAATTTAAAGGCAAGAAGAAGAAGACAACTCTAAAAAACAGAGCAGAGATTGTGAAGAGGAAGAATAAGAGATTTTATTTTATTTACTCTGCTATCTACACCCCAGACATCCACTATGCACCACTATGCAGGCAACGACAATGTTCTATTTCTTTCAACTCTTTTCTTATTTAGTTGATATTTAATTTTGGGCGATTGTTTGAACATGATTAAGATGTCTAGCTATACTTACTTTTAGCAAGGGATGGATTCGAAGCCCTGAACATGTGCTTCATGAATTAATTGAATTTAATATTCTTTGCTAATTAGTGAGTGTGTTTTGCTTAACTGCTTTATAGAGAACTTTTCTTTGTATGTTTGTTAAGGTGACTAACTTAGTAAGGATGTCAGGATCTGGGGCTAGAGTATAGGAGAGTTTCACCTAATCGTTATAATCTTGTACTCACAAGTAATAAAATCAAGGAATGTTGGTAAGGTTAAGTAAAAACCTAGGTTAAGAACAAGTTGTTGATCATACTTGTAATTGCCTAGTCAATGTTCGTATTTTCCCTAGATCTTAATAATCTTGGATTGTTATCTAACTTGCGATTCTTGATTAGATATCATGATAAGAATAGTTTGAAAGCGACACTTAGTTTAATTCAACGAATTTGGGAAAATAATAAGATTAATGTAGTGCGATCACGGTTAATCTAGAGCATTGTCCTTCACGAGTTAGTATAGGAATTATTGAAGATTGATTTATGTTCATATGTTTGGTGCATGAAGATAAAACCCTTAGCTAATTTCTCATCATCTACTTCTCAAGTTTTTATTAGTAATCGTCTTAGTTATTTTCTTAGTTCAAAATTAGAAAAACCAATCCCCCAGTATTTTATTATTTAGGTTGTTAGTTATCTTTTAGTTACTCTTAGTGTTAATTAGCAAGCCCTCTAATCCTCGGTTTAGATCAATCCCTTCTTATTTTTTACTACGACTACAAAGCAGGGTATTAAGTTGTGTGCTAGTAAAATAGTGCATCAAGCAACAACAATCGGCGAACTAATGGTTGCTACATCTACTATAAAAGAGGTCACTATGCAATAGATTGTTGGTCAAAGAAAAAGAAAGCTGAAGGCAACTTGGTGACATCTCACAATCACCACGACAATAGTAAAGAAAAATGAGACTTCCAAGCATCTTTTGCTACTACTCAGTCTGTTCGTGAAAATTTTCCTTAAAAAGAAGTAAACTTCTCCGAGAATGAAGTAGCCATGGCATGTGAAGATTAAGTACTAACAGTCAACTACAACAAAGATTGGATTGTTGACTCAGGCTGCTCAAATCATATGACTGGAGACAAGAAGTTGTCAAGCCTTTGTGAATACAAAGGAGATTGGGTCGTGATAATTGCTGACAACACGAGATTGCCAATTGCTCACACTGGGAAAGTGATGCAGGAGGGTTTCTAGGGTTCCTAATTTGGGTTTCAGGGTTCCTAATTTTCTCTCAAAGTTATTTACTAAATAACTTATTCGTAATCTTTCAATTTAATTAGGAGTCTTTTTTATATTTTTTTAAGGATTAGACTGTGCTTTTTATTTTATGAATAGACTGCTTGATATTTTAGTATTTGATTCTATTTTTTTCTTTTAGGAATAGGCAGTTTCTTTTTAGGATTAAACTTTACTTTTTCGTTTAAGAATGGACTGCTTATTATTTTAGTATTTGATTCTATTTTTTCTTTTAGGAATAAGTTGCTTATTATTAAAGTTATTTGAACACTATAAATAGAGTTTTTCCTCAATATTGTAAGAGACATTTGATTTGAGTAATTTAATTGAACATTAGAGCTATTTTCTCTGTGTTTTTGGGCGAATCTCTTGTATCATTCTTTGTGAATTGTCTGTTGAACTAGCCTGCAGGATAATCACTATTCTGCTCGGCGTCAGTTGGTATCAGAGCTTAAGCATCTTCTTGGAGTGAGATTTCATCAATTTTTATGGCTGGTGGTAGTGGTCGTGGTTGTCGCGGGCAGGTTTCAAACGAGGAAGCCCCTCACCGTGATCGTAACATTCAAGATGTGATGATTGAGGATTTACAGAGGCAAGTTGCATAGTTAACCCATCGTCTAACGGCACAGGATTTCGATAATCGTGAGATGGAAGATCACGATTCTAATTCCAGTTTTGAAAACCTGTATCACAATCATGCTCAATTTTGGGAGCGCCGTGGTCGGGAGGATCGTCATGGAAATCTCGATTTCAAAGTGGATCTACCCGAGTTTTCTGGTACATTACAGGCCGAAGGATTCGTGGATTGGTTGAATGAAGTAGAGCGTATTTTTTAGTATAAGGAAGTCCCAGATCATGTCAAGTTGAAATTGATTGCCGAAAAACTCAAAGGCAGAGCATCTGCGTGGTGGGAGCAAATGCAGCAGCATTCGACAGGCAAGGCAAGGCCAAGATCATTGATTGGGAGAAGATGAAGGGTCACTTCCTTCTTTTCGGCTACACTCAACCCTTATTTCAGCGACTTCACTCAACCCTTATTTCAGCGACTTCACTCGTTGATGACCGTTTCTGAAGCATACTAGCGAGCACTTGCTGTGGAAAACAGCAAAACAGGAAGCCTATGATAAAAAGTAATCAAAAGTAGTCGACTAGTTCGCCCTCAAGAATCTCGTCCTACCCAACAACCACCGGAGAGTAATTCTACTATTAGATATTTTAGATGTGGTGAACAGGGACATAAAGCGACTGAGTGCAGGAAGCCTGCTATTCAGAAAGGCAATAATATCCTTATTAAGGAAGACGTGGCAAACGAAATTGAGGAACTTGGAGAGCATGTATATGACGATGATGAAGATGGAGATGTGTGTTGTATGGAGATGGACATGAGACTTTGGTCGTTCGTAAGAGTCTACTGACTCCCAAGGATGATTCAAGGGACGATTGGTTAAAAACCAATATTTTCCACACGACCTGCACAGTTGCAGATAAAGTCTGCAAGATGATCATTGACAGTGGCAGTTGTGAGAACATTGTGTCTGAAGAGGCTGTCCAAAAATTGCAGTTGAAGACATATCGTCATCCAAAGCCATACAAATTATCATGGCTGAATAAAGGCAGTGAGGTAACTGTAGATAGGCGATGCCTAGTGTCTTTTTCAATTGGCAGGAAATATTTTGATAATGCTTGGTGTGATGTTGTATCTATGGATGCTTGTCATGTATTGTTATTCATGATGGGCGGAAAAACACATATTCCCTTAGCATCAAAGGGACGAAGATTGTGTTGGTTCCTCGTCGGGAAAGGACCACTCCTACCCCGGTAGCCAATAATACTAACTTATTTTCTATGTCCATATTTTTGGGTGAGATTGAGAGTGGAGACATGGTCTATGCTCTGCTGCCTTATGGGAATAGTGCTGCAGACGTGAATCCAGATTTACCAGCAGAGGTGCAGCGGTAGTTAGAAGAGTTTTCTAACCTGATACCAGAGGATCTTCCTCCAGGGTTGCCTCTAGAGGATTCTGATGAAGCTGTTGTGAACTCGAGGATGAGTTCTTTCCAACCCGGGGCGACTGATACATGATGGTTTCTAGGGTTCCTAATTTGCTCTCAAAGTTATTTACTAAATAACTTATTCATAATCTTTCAATTTAATTAGGAGTCTTTTTAGTTTCTTTTTAGGATTAGGCTGTGCTTTTTATTTTCGAAATAGATTGTTTGTTATTTTAATATTTGATTCTATTTTTTTCTTTTAGGAATAGGCAGTTTCCTTTTAGATTAGGTTTTACTTTTTCTTTTTAAGAATAGACTGTTTGTTATTTTATTATTTGATTCTATTTTTTCTTTTAGGAATAGGCTGCTTATTATTAAAGTTATTTGAGCACTATAAATAGAGCTCTTCCTCAATATTGTAAGATACCTCTGATTTGAGTAATTAGATTGAACATTAGAGTTATTTTCTCTGTGTTTTTGGGCGAATCTCTTGTATCATTCCTTGTGAATTGTCTGTTGAACTAGCCTGCAGGATAATCACTATTCTCCCCAGCGTCAGAAAGCTGCATTCATTTCCCACTTCATCCCCAATCAAATTCAATTGTAGAACGTCTATCATATTCCAGGTATGAAGAAAAATTTACCGTCAGTATCACAGTTAACAACATCTAGCAATTACGTTGTGTTCAAGCCGAAAGTAAACTGTTGATTTGTGGCACGCAAGGCTAGGGCATGTTAGCTATCATGGATTGAAGGCAATGATGAGCAAGTCAATGTTGAAGGGTCTACCCCACCTAGATATACGAGGAGAAACATTTTGTGTTGGGTGCCAGTATGGAAAATCTCATCAACTGCCCTACTAGGAGTCGAAATTCAGGGCCAAAGAATCGTTGCAACTCATTCACTAAGATGTGTTCGGCCGAGTGAAGCAAGCATCAATTAGCAAGATGCACTACATGGTGACTTTTATTGATGAATTTTCAAGCTACGTGTGGGTTTACTTTCTGAAGAAGAAAAAACCAGAAGTCCTTAATGTATTTAAGGAATTTAAGAAAGAGATTGAAAGTAAGGTGGGAAAGAAGATTAAATGCCTGTGTACAAATTATTGAAGATAATACACGTCAGATGAGTTCTCTAATTACCCGAGGGAGTGTAAAGTCAGGAGACAATTAACATGTCCAGGCACTCCACAAAAATATGGAATAGCTTAAAGGAAGAACCAACATTTGGCAAGGACATGCCGAAACATGTTGCATGCCAAAAATGTGCCAAGTTTTTTTGGGCCGAACCTATGAAGTCTGTAGCCCATGTTATCAATAGGTTGCCATAAGCAAAGTTAGGGTTTGTTTCACCCTTCAGAAGTTATGGAATGCTAAACCCACAATGAGTCAATTCCGAGTTTTCAGATCTGTTTGTTAGGTGTTCGTGCATGATCACCTGTGAAGCAAGTTCCACAAGAAGGTGATTCGTTGCAACTTTGTTGGGGTACGACAGTAAAAAAAAAAGGATGGAGATGTTGCGATCCTATAACTTGGCATTGATACACATCAAGAAACGTGGTATTCGATGAAGCTTCATCATGGCGGTCTGCACAACAACTACTACTGCTAGATTCCAAAAGTCTAGAGGATGAAATGCAGGAAAGTAAGACAACACCTACAGAAGGTGAAGAAGAAATAGGGTCCAACTTGCAGAAACCACCAAATATGTTAGGAAGAGCATCAAAAGAGAAAACTAGTGTACATGAAAGAACATCAAAAGAAGTTCAAGAAAGTAAGGAAAATTCAGGGCAACAACTGAAAAGATCAACCAGACAACACAAACCCAATCCAAAGTATGCAAATGTCGTGGTTGAAGAAGACAACAATAGAGAACCCACAACATTTGAAGAAGCGTCTCAGAGCACGGACTGGCAAAACGCGATGAAAGAAAAAATTCAAGCTCTGAAGCAGAATCAAACTTGGGACTTAGTACCAAAACCTAAGGATGTGAAGCCTATATCATGCATATGGGTTTACAAGATAGAGACCCATCCTAATGGCTCGATAGAAAAATACAAGGCTAGATTGGTAGCTCGTGGGCTCTCTCAGCAATATGAAATGAACTATGATGAAATATTCAATCCAATAGCTAAGATCAGTACAATCAGGGTTCTGCTTGCCCTAGCAGCAAGCAAATCTTGGAAATTATGGCAGATGATGTGAAAAACGCTTTCCTACACGGAGAAGTTGACCGAGAAATATACATGGAGCAACCTAAGGGGTTTGAGAGTAAGACCCAACAAAATTATGTTTGCAAGCTAAAGAAAGCATTGTACGGATTAAAGCAAGCACCAAAAGCCTGGTATGGGAAGATAATAGAGTTCTTAGTTTAGAGCGGGTACACAATTACACATTCAAACTCATGTTTGTTTATCAAATCCGAAGAAGGCAAATTAGAAATAATGCTAGTATATGTAGATGATCTGATTGTCACTAGAGATGACAAAAAGAAATTCAAGTAGTACGAAGAAACTTGGCAGTTCGATTCCAAATGGAGTTAGGAGAACTAAGACACTTCCTAGGGCTTGAGATTGAACGAAGTGACAAAGACTACGCAGTTGGAGTAGCAAGTTGATTCATGCAGAAGCCAAAGAAGCCTCATATCGAAACAATTTGATGAATCTTAAGGTAAGTGAAAGGCGCCACTGGCCTTGGTATCCTCTATAAGAAGGGTAAGGAATGCATAATAGTCAGCTATTGTGATGCCGACTATGTTGGAGACAATAACACGTGAAGATCAACCACCGGGTACGTGTTCATTCTTGGTTCATGAGCAATCACTTGGTGTAGCAAGAGACAACCAATTGTATCTCTCTCGATCACAGAAGCAAAGTATAGAGTAGCAACTATGGTAACTTAAGAAAGTACGTGGCTAATACAATTAATGAAGGATTTGCACCAACCAGTCGAGTGTGCAATACCATTGCAATGAAATAATTAGTCTACAATACGCTTAGCTAAAAACTCAGTGTTCCACGCAAGGACAAAGCATGTAGAAGTCCACTACCACTTTATAAGAGAGAATGTACTTTAAGGAGAGATAGAGATGCAAACAATCAAGACAGACAACCATGTAGTAGATATATTCACTAAAGGACTTGACGCTACAAAGTTTGAAGAGTTTCAAAGACAATTTGACATGACTTTAAATGACGTCAGTGATGAGGGGGAGTCCTGAGAATCATCACCGACTATCCAATTCCATTAGAAAACAGGACACCCTTCAACTTGTATACCCGGAGCAGTTGGGCAGCTTGCCAATGGGCAATGATCATCCAATTCCAGTCCCCACCATTCCATCCCATTTTTATTTTTTATCTGAAGCACCAGATAACAAAGCATAGCTGAGAAAGCAACCCCTGCATCTAGCCCTGCAGATAACACGTAATTGTGCCTAGCCCACCACCCTTTGAACCTCCTATACACGTAGAAGTTGAAGAAGATCCCAACGGCCCCCCAACATATGTAGTTAACTGCTCTGGCAGGCGGCATACTCCCTGTGCCACCTAGTATTATTGGCATGTTGATTAGGCTAATCCACTTTTGTTTAGGAAACATACGTGAGAGCACCCAGACAGGAACTGGCGCAAGGAGTCCAACTAGGAAGAAGTAGTTCATCTTCTCGTATAGGCCTTTGCTTCCAAACATACGGAGTGGACCTACAAGACCCCAAATAATGGAAGCATTGTAGAAAACATCGTCACCAGGACATGTCCATGGGCTTCCTTCAGGCAATAATGATGGTTGGCAGATATTTTCCACCGATGTAAGAAGCCACCAACCAGTTCCAAAGTAGACTGACGTTGAAATGACAGTCCCTACCAGCTGCATTAAGCAATATGTTTTTGTATCAAATTACAATTGTGTCGCACTGTGTATAGACATAGGAAATTCAAACTGTTGCAGTACCTGAACAACAAACATGGACTTCGGAGGGATCTTCATGTAATGGCCTAATTTGAAATCGGAGAGAAACATAATTGCCTGAGACATACTGATAGATCCATATGTCTTGAAAGCCACATTAGCTAGAGGCTTCCCAGGATACATGTAACCGATAATCAGTTCCGTGATCACGTTTAGCCCTGGTTGCTACACAAAGATTTCCAAACTTGTTCAAGTCGTACCATCTCCAAGATATTGAAATAGATCTATTGGTTCCTGATGGAAATTTATCTTAAACAAACTCACCTGGTTTGTTGTAGCTGTTATTATACCAATGGGCAGGGTGAAGACAAAAGCCAGTGCAATTGCTAGTAAGACTCCCCAGTAAGGAAGTTGCAATTGCCCACCGAATCCTTCGCAAGTGAAAACTGACAGTGCAATGACCAAAACCATAAGTGAGTAAAACCACCATTGAGGAACAGGTTCATAATTCTTCTTCATCAACCTAGTATGGACATCGCCAAACTGATCTCGGAACGTCTCCCTTGTTTGGTTCCAAATTGTCCTATCAAGCATTGAATCGTATTGTTCAGTGTTAGCACATATAAAATGCTAACAAGCAAATACCAGGCGCAAGTGTCTATAAGTACAACTTGATGTTATCAAATTTTATGCATCAAACCAAGTAAGAATTCATGGAAAAAGAACTACCTTCCATGGAAGAGGGCTACGTGTGAGAGGGTAGCAGCCAGTATTGCGAAGCTTAGTCCATAAGCGAATACAAAGAAGATGCTCAGATTGATCTTGCTGTAAGTATCATAACCTTGTTCATTAAAGGTAAAGTTTTTCTCGTTCAATACAACTGAAACATTGTAGGGTTGTCCATCGGCAGTGAAGACATGGGAGGAGAAAATGGGGAAGCGCTTTGCTTCGTAAGTGTTCGTCCAGTAAGCTATTGGTATCAATACGTAGAGAATGGCGCAGAACCCAACCATAATGTTAATGACAGCAAACCCAGGGGTGGCTAAAGGACTTCCTAAGAAGCTAGCTACAGTAGACCAATCAATGGCAAATGAACCAACCCCAAGGCCAAATAGGCCGGAACCAATTTGATGCGCTGTGACTGAGTCCTTCCATATCCAACAAACAAAGGACATGGCAGTAATAGATTGGAACATATAGTTGGGGACTATGTAGTATGCGAAACTTGCTGTCATGACTAGGAAGAAGAACTGGAGCCTGGTTTGTCCTCTCTTTGGCCTCACCTCTTCTTCGTGAAGTGCCCTGCAAGATCACAGTTTCATCATTGTAGAGACATATAACAAAAGAGAAATGAACGATGAAGATAAAGGCTTTGAGATGATACCTAAAGAGAGACACTTGAACAAGGTTAGATGGCCACCACATGTGAGGAGAATCTACAAGGAACTTTCTGAATAGACCAGCCCATCCGTAACCAAGCATCTATTTTCCATCAAGAATCAAGAAAAGACTACTTTCAAAATGATTACATAATTTGATCTTTTCATCTAGTTAACATAGTTGAAAATGAAGCCTTCAGAGTAGCACTGAAATTCATACTTCAAACCTCAACATTTACATGCAAGGACATGTCTAAAGATGTAAGCAATTCGATGACATGGTAATGGATAAATTTATCAAGTTCATGAGATTCATGCTATTATCTCTATAGGCTTCCAAATTTTAACAAGAGGAGAAGAAAGAATCACCTGTGTGGTCTGAGTTAACAACCAAGCTGCTAAAGGATCAATTGGCCGACGGTAAAATGCCATCATTATGGTAATTATATTAACTGCATAAACAGAATTTGAACCGGAGCTGGCAAAGATGGTAATCAACACGTGCTCTTTCAAGTTGAAAGGCCCCGGATTCATTGTGAATGACCATTTCGTGCCTGGACATCGTATTAGTCCTGTTGGTAGAGTTGCAGCCATGAACTTTCCAAGTGGAAGTGTTACTATTTGTGCTGAAACTGATGAGACATATAGCGGAAGTTGGCGGTAACCAAAGAATTGGTTTAGGAATGCTAATACACAACAGGATATGATCCCCAGAACCCATGTTCGAAATGTCAATGCTGGTAAAGTTGGATCATCACTGGTTGAGACTGTCAGACGAACTTGCTCAATTGGGCAATCATTCACTTCATCATCTGTATAGCAAGGTTGCAACTTCTTTTAAAATGACATTTAGAACAAGTAGGTGAAACAACTTTAGTGAGTAAAACTGACCTGAAATTTCTGGTTTCGGAGTCACTGTATCCAATTTCTCTGCACCATTCATCCTTCAAATCTTACTTCAGAACTTTGGACTCGATGAGGCTATTTTAATGAGTCTGCAATCATATCTGATATTAATGTAGAAGTTTCATATAAAAATAAATATATAAGCAAAGCCGGCATGGGTAGTTTCTAATTTATGCTTCCTTTTTTATATCGATTGTATGATTTCAATTATATGATTGTTTGTTGAATTTGTTTTGAATTACTTTTCTTTCTCCAATTGTTGAGGAGAAAATTTTTCTTGGTAGGAATGATAAGAAAATGATTTTTAAGGCCTTAAATTGATCAAGTGTCCCATTTTGTGTCATTTCAAACTTATAAGAGAAAACGTCTCTTTATTTTGTTTCATGTGGAAAAAACTTGAAATGGACCCTATTTATCATAATGGGCTGACTGTCCTTGTCCTCAAAGCCTCATCACAAGTGCGATTTTAAGTCAACCCATTTAACAAGTTGGTGAAAATTCGCTGTGGACATAAATTGTGATCATGAGACATGCTCTAAACAACAATCTTGTCTATCTTGGACGATTCGAATAATCTAATAAGAAAGAAAGAAAAATGTGTTGGAAATTTTATGTATTCGACTTTGAATTTTGGACTTTTGTATGACATTTCATGCAATGGACCTATCTATCCAAAGTCAGTCCACCAAAGGGTCCAAAAAGACTTACTACCAAACACAATGACGCCCATCTACCTTATCACAATGACGTAGACCCAATCTCTATAAAAGGAGACAACTCCACACATTCTTGTATTACATCATCCATCATTTAAGTGTTAGAGCATCTCCAATGGTAAAAGTTAAAATATGGGATGAACCATCCCTCATTTTAACCAAAAGCTAAATTTAGGGGTCTCTCTATTTCTTCACCACATCCCTATTTTAACTTTTTCATCATTATTGTAATATATCTTCAACTTTTCTATACCAACTTAATTTCAATTATAATATTATTAATTTCAACATAATAATTATATTAATTTCAATTATATTATTATTAAATATATATTATTATTAATTTCAACTTAAATATATAATATTATTATTTTCAATTTTACTATTATTAATTTCAACTTAAATATTATTAACTTGCCAAAGACACCATGTACGTCTACAAGCCCATGGCAAACTAGTGTACATGAAAAAGCATCAAAAGAAGTTTAAGAAAGTCAGGAAGATTTGGGGCAACGACTGAAAAGATAAACCAGACAACACAAACTCAATCCAAAGTATGCAAATGTCGTGGCTGAAGAAGACAACAATAGATAACCTACAACATTTGAAGAAGCATCACAGAGCATGGAATGGCAAAATGCGATGAAAGAAGAAATCCAAGCTCTGAAGCAGAATCAAACTTGGGACTTAGTACCAAAACCCAGGGATGTGAAGCCTACATCATGCATATGGGTTTACAAGATAAAGACCGTCCTAATGGCTCGATAGAAAAGTACAAGGCTCGATTGGTAGCCCACGAGTTCACTCAGCAATATGAAATGAACTACGATAAAACATTCAATCCAGTAGCTAAGATCAGTACAATCGGGGTCCTGTTTGCCTAACAACAAGCAAATCTTGAAAATTATGGTAGATGATGTGAAGAACGCTTTCCTGCACAGAGAAGTTGACCGAGAAATATACATGGAGCAACCTAAGGGGTTTGAGAGTAAGACCCAACAAAATTATGTCTACAAGCTAAATAAGGCATTGTACTGATTGAAGCAAACACCAAAACCCTGATATGGGAAGATAATAGAGCTCTTAGTTCAGAGCGGGTACACAGTTGCACATTCAAACTCAAGTCTGTTTATCAAATCCCAAGGAGGCAAACTAGCAATAATGCTAGTATATGTAGATGATCTGATTGTCACTGGAGATGACAAAAAAGAAATTCGAGTAGTACGAAGAAACTTGGCAGTCCGATTTCAGATGGAGTTAGGATAACTAAGACACTTCCTAGGGCTCCAAATTGAACAAAGTGACAAAGGCTTACTCCTTTGTCAACAGAAGTATGCTAGAGATCTTTTGAAGAAATACGGGACGCTTGTGCTAGAAATCTTTTGAAGAAATACGAGATGCTCGAGTGTAAGCCAATCTCAACACCTATGGAGGCTAATGCCAATCTATGTGCTAAAGAAGGCAAAGACTTAGAAGAAACAATAATGTATCGCCAGCTTGTCTAGAGCTAAACTATCTTACACTCACACGACCAGACATAGCCTATGCAGTTGAAGTAGTAAGTTGATTCATGCAGAAGCCAAAGAAGCCTCATCTCGAAACAGTTTGAAGAATCTTAAGGTAAGTGAAAGGCACCACTGGCCTTGGTATCCTCTACAAGAAGAGTAAGGAATGCAAAATAGTCGGCTATTGTGATGCTGACTATGTTGGAGACCATAACATGCGAAGATCAACCAGCGGTTACGTGTTCAATCTTGGTTCATGAGCAATCAGTTGGTGTAGCAAGAGACAAGCAACTGTATCTCTCTCGATCACAGAAGCAAAGTATAGAGTAGCAGCTATGGCAACTCAAGAAAGTACGTGGCTAATACAATTAATGAAGGATTTGCACCAACCAGTCGAGTGTACAATACCATTGCAATGTGATAATCAGTTTGCAATACGCTTAACTGAAAACCTAGTGTTACACGTAAGGACAAAGCATGTAGAAGTCCACTACCACTTTGTAAGAGAGAATGTACTTTAAGGAGAGATAGAGATGCAAACAATCAAGATAGACAATCAAGTAGCATATATATTAACTAAAGGACTCGACGCTAGCAAGCTTGAAGAGTTTCGAAGACAACTTGGCACAACTTTAAAGGAAGTCAGTGTTGAGAATCATCACCAACTATCCAAAAATTTCTGGAGTTAGCTTGTCAAAGGTTGTGGCTCATTGTCAAAATTGGTTACTCACCAACCGATTTGGAGCTACTATAAATAGAGGTTGAGTTGTTTTGTGAGAGTCTAAATAAACATAAGCTCAATTGTGAGTGGGTAAGGACATAGTGGGTGTGTTAGTGTTTGTACACAGTTGGTGTACTTGCCTATTTGTGAGATTAATTGAATTCAGTCTTTTATAAGTCTTAGCTCTCTCGCAATTTCATAACAATCCAAATCTTCACGTTGATTTCCTTGAGATTCGTAGACGGTGGTACTTTGCGAGATTGATTTCATAGGTCTTTGGGCTTGAAAATCTTTGGCCTTTGACAATACATGTGTGAATTTCCAATGAACTATCTAGTTGTTGAACTTAGCCTTATTGTGTCACTTTATGTATGATCGGAGGTTAGTGCTTGAATTTCTACAAAATACACATAATGATATATTTTTATTAGATAATTGGACTTTGCAATTGTATATTTTGAGGCATAGAATGTCTCATTTATATGCTTATCAATCATTTTAAGCCAAATACCAAACTTTTACAAGCTCTGATGGCTCTCCATGCTTGAAGCTATCATATCTTTCGTTTATACTTTCTCTGGCCTAGGCTTATCACAAATTTGCATAGGGTAATACATTTTCAATAAGAGAATTAGTCTAGCAATTTCTTGTCTCTTGACTAATCGATGCAGAACTTGATGCAGGCGGGCAAAATGTAGAAAAGAGTTTGGTTAATGTAGAAAAGAGTTTGGTTGGTGTAATAGGAATGGGTGTGCCTAAGGTAGACATGATCTCAAAGTGGTTCCAAGTTTTCGGAAACAAGATACAGGCAAGCAATTGTAGTGATGATTGATTCTGCCATAGATCTATCGTTATCATGTAGATAAAAGATCATTGTATTAAGTTATCCAAATTTCATTTTGACAACAATATGGCCATGTAGGATATTCTGAAATCAAGCCCACCTGAGAATCAAGTCATGAAAAATGTTATCTTAATTGGAGTGTCGACGACGACTTCCTTATATATTTCAAGTGCTTGTTTTGGCTACGCCTCCTTTGGTAGTAATGCACCTAGAAACATTCTCAGTGGTTTCTATGAACCATATTGGCTCATCATCTTTGTTAATGTCTGCATCATGATCCACCTCGTTTGAGCTTACTAGGTAGAAAGTTTATGTGCAAGCCAAGAGGAATGATTTAGTACATAAAGTACAAGGCATTTTTTACGTTTTTTGTAGACAATTGTACCATTTTGATGTTTCTGTTTTTCAATGGGATGTTGGGATTAGTCGGACCTATCGCCTTTTGGCCTATAACACTCTATTTCCTAGTCGAAATGAACATTGCAAAGTCACAATTGCGCAGATTTTTCATGCAAGTGGTTATTACTAAAGCTGTTGGTTTGGGGAGTGTTCATCATTTCAATTGGTATTGTTGTTGCATCCATCCAAGGGTTAATTCTTAGTTTCCATAAGCAAAAGCATTTATCATCTTAGGGTGTATTTGGTTGCATGGAATCCTATGTCATGGGATTCCATGAGGAAATCACATAAATGTATGATAATCACCAATTTAGATTTTGTGATCAATGGAGAAAATGAAAGTTCCATGAACATGAGAATCACACTCTTTACTCTCCAAAAGCATATGATTTTCATGTTCGTGGACTTTCATTCCCACCACTGATCACAAAATCTAAATGGTGAATTGGTGAGTGAACCTCAAGTTAGCTTAGATTTAGGTGGTCCCCTTATGGGAGTGTGTTTGGTTGCATGAAATCTTTTTTATGCCGTGGGAATCCATAAGGGGACCCCTACATTTTAGGTTAAATTGGTGTTCATGGGACTTTCATTCCCACCATTATCACAAAATCAAAATGGTGGATGTGGAGTGATACTTCAAATTAGCCTAAAATATAGGGGTCCTCTCATGAATTTTCATGACATGAAATTCCGTGCAACCAAACACACCCTAAGTGTTGAATGAGCAACTGCAGTTTTGTTGTCAAAATATATAGTTTATATTAGGCAATGACTGTTTCACAACCCATAAAGTATTGTTCCACACCACCATATCAACTTTTTCTATCCCACATCACCTACTTTATTTCCCGCACCACCACTTCTCCCCCACACCACCACTTCTCTCTCACACCACCAATAAAAACTCAAAATTTTAAATTTTCTTTCTCCTCCCCTCTCTTCATCTTCTTTTCTTCCCTTCTTATTCTCTTCCATTCTTTTCCTCCCTCCCTTTCTTCTCCATGAGACCCCGCCATCATCACCACCACCCCACCACCGTCACTTCTGTCCCTCTCACCACTGCCACCTTTCCCCCTCTTTTCTCCATCAAACACCACCCCGCCACCTCTCTCACCATTTTTGTCTCTAGGGTATATCCCTGACTTTGGTTCAACTTATATGATCGATCCAGACCGATTCTCAATCTCATCAAAACACAACAATTATAGTACTCTGAGTTATCCAATAAACACAATTTGAATCACTTAAAAATGTTTTGAAATGAGCAAGTTATATTCATTTTACTAAAGTCATCCAAATCTGTCTCGTAGTGAAAACGGGGTATTGCCCTGACTTTCGGCCAATTTATATACTCAACCGAGACCGATTCTCAAGCTCATTAATAGAATCAGAATTGTGGAAAAAGTTGATCTCCTTTGCTAAGCAATGTACATGAATTTATACAAGAGTTATAATGCTATTCTAAGTAAGCTAACATAATTACATGCTAATCAAGATCCAAGAATTGTGCTGATTCATATCAAGATCCAAGAATCATGCTAAATCATATTACGATCCAATAATCATTCCAATCACAATCTTTATTTAATTGAATTAGCCCAACCATAATAATGGACCAAATTCTTTCCTTTTAACACTCATCAAAATACGAAAATTGTAGTACTCTAAGTTATCTAATAAACATAATTTAAATCACTTGAAAATGTTTTGAAATAAGCAAGTTATGATCATTTTACTAAAGTCGCGCAAATTTGAAAGACACTGATTAAATGAATTCCATGAGAAAACAAAGTATTAGTGGGTTTTTGCAGATTGTTGTTGTCTCTAGTTGATTTGACAACAGATCGTGGATGTTGAATTGATTTTATATCTCTTGTAATCGCTTTAAGATACCATAAATCTCCAGGTGATATAGCCATTGATCCTACTGAAGAAGAACCTTTTTCGACTAGAGAAATTATTTTTAGACCAAGTAAAGCATTAAGGAACTAAATTTCTGGCCAGAACACTAGGCGTGTGCCAGAAATAACAAGTTTATATCGCCCAAGTAAAAGTAGGATACCATTCAATCTTTATACCAGGAGCAGTTGGGCAACTGGTCAAAGGACAATGATCATCCAATTCCAAACCCCACCATTTCATCCCATTTGTATTGGATAGGATATCTGTAGTGCCATGTAAGTGAGAATGGCTGAAAAGGCGACACCCGTATCTAGCCCTGTCAATAACACCTAGTTGTATCTAGCCCACCAACCTTTGTATTTCCTATGCACAAGAAGTTGAAGAAGATCCCGACGGCACCTCAACACAAGAAGTTCACTGCTCTAGGAGGCTGCATATTTGCTGTGGCGCCTATTATGATTGGCATGAGAGCAACCAGACAGGAACTGGGGCAAGGAGTCCGGCTAGGAAGAAGTAATTCATCTTCTCGTATAGGCCTTCGCTTTCAAACATACGAGAGTGGACCAACAAGACCCCAGATGATGGAAGCATTGAAAAAAGCATCGTCAGATGAGAGTCCCTACCAGCTGCAATATGTAAGCAATATGTAGGGTTTTGTAAATTGCGAGTCACATTGTATATACAGACATAGGAAACTCAAAGTTGTACAGTACCTGAACCACAAACATGGACTTGGAGGGATCTTCATGTAATGGCCTAATTTGAAACCGGACAGAAACATAATTTCCTGAGACATATTGATTAACCATATGTCTTGAAAGCCACATTAGCTAAAGGTTTCCCGAGATCCATGTAATTGATAATCAGTTCTGTGATAACGTTTAGCCCTAGTCTCTATCTCTGGTTTCTCCGAACCATTCATCCTTCACTGCTGAATTGAATTCTTAGAATCCAGTGAAGTTATTTTTACTGTCTGGCAGTAATTATATAGCATATATTGCTATGCATATACTATCAGAGTGAGAGATGGCACCGGTAGATAGTAACGTACGCCTACCTTAGATTTAAAAAATGTTCTTTTCATGTCACGCCTGTTTTGAGTTAACTTCAAGCCAACTAGAAAGTACACTTTTGGAGGCAGATAAAACTACCATACTGTAGATTCAAGCAATTGGTCTTTTTAAAAACCGCTCCAAAGCTAATTCATAGCCAACATATCTGAGTGTTACTCTCCCAGCCTGACTGTTCAAGTTCGAAGATTTCATATACAAAGTTGAAGTAACAGTAATTTTTCAAGTTTTTTTTTTTTTTGGATAGCAAGTTGGGGTTGAAAATGAAAGAAACCAAGAAGGAGGATATACCCATGCATGCTCTCCACAAGGAACCGATAATCAAAAGCCCCAAGGGCACAAAACAAGATTCGCAAGATGCTCTAAAATGGTTTTTCAAGTGTTTAGCTTATAGATACTTTTATTTTGTATCCTCCCATCGAAGATGTTCTAAAATGGTTTTAACTTTTTTTTAGAAACACACCAGGATATTGCTGAGATATGAATATGTACGAACCATTCTGATGTGCTTTTGTAAAACTGAAGATACTATATAAGGACATCAAAACTAGCCATAGTAGAAGAAAATTTTGTAGAAGCTCGATGAACATCTCATTAGAAAACAGGACACCCTTCAACTTGTATACCCGGAGCAGTTGGGCAGCTTGCCAATGGGCAATGATCATCCAATTCCAGTCCCCACCATTCCATCCCATTTTTATTTTTTATCTGAAGCACCAGATAACAAAGCATAGCTGAGAAAGCAACCCCTGCATCTAGCCCTGCAGATAACACGTAATTGTGCCTAGCCCACCACCCTTTGAACCTCCTATACACGTAGAAGTTGAAGAAGATCCCAACGGCCCCCCAACATATGTAGTTAACTGCTCTGGCAGGCGGCATACTCCCTGTGCCACCTAGTATTATTGGCATGTTGATTAGGCTAATCCACTTTTGTTTAGGAAACATACGTGAGAGCACCCAGACAGGAACTGGCGCAAGGAGTCCAACTAGGAAGAAGTAGTTCATCTTCTCGTATAGGCCTTTGCTTCCAAACATACGGAGTGGACCTACAAGACCCCAAATAATGGAAGCATTGTAGAAAACATCGTCACCAGGACATGTCCATGGGCTTCCTTCAGGCAATAATGATGGTTGGCAGATATTTTCCACCGATGTAAGAAGCCACCAACCAGTTCCAAAGTAGACTGACGTTGAAATGACAGTCCCTACCAGCTGCATTAAGCAATATGTTTTTGTATCAAATTACAATTGACTCGCACTGTGTATAGACATAGGAAATTCAAACTGTTGCAGTACCTGAACAACAAACATGGACTTCGGAGGGATCTTCATGTAATGGCCTAATTTGAAATCGGAGAGAAACATAATTGCCTGAGACATACTGATATAACCATATGTCTTGAAAGCCACATTAGCTAGAGGCTTCCCAGGATACATGTAACCGATAATCAGTTCCGTGATCACGTTTAGCCCTGGTTGCTACACAAAGATTTCCAAACTTGTTCAAGTCGTACTATCTCCAAGATATTCAAATAGATCTATTGGTTCTCGATGGAAATTTATCTTAAACAAACTCACCTGGTTTGTTGTAGCTGTTATTATACCAATGGGCAGGGTGAAGACAAAAGCCAGTGCAATTGCTAGTAAGACTCCCCAGTAAGGAAGTTGCAATTGCCCACCGAATCCTTCGCAAGTGAAAATTGACAGTGCAATGACCAAAACCATAAGTGAGTAAAACCACCATTGAGGAACAGGTTCATAATTCTTCTTCATCAACCTAGTATGGACATCGCCAAACTGATCTCGGAACGTCTCCCTTGTTTGGTTCCAAATTGTCCTATCAAGCATTGAATCGTATTGTTCAGTGTTAGCACATATAAAATGCTAACAAGCAAATACCAGGCGCAAGTGTCTATAAGTACAACTTGATGTTATCAAATTTTATGCATCAAACCAAGTAAGAATTCATGGAAAAAGAACTACCTTCCATGGAAGAGGGCTACGTGTGAGAGGGTAGCAGCCAGTATTGCGAAGCTTAGTCCATAAGCGAATACAAAGAAGATGCTCAAATTGATCTTGCTGTAAGTATCATAACCTTGTTGATTAAAGGTAAAGTTTTTCTCGTTCAATACAACTGAAACATTGTATGGTTGTCCATCGGCAGTGAAGACATGGGAGGAGAAAATGGGGAAGCGCTTTGCTTCGTAAGTGTTCGTCCAGTAAGCTATTGGTATCAATACGTAGAGAATGGCGCAGAACCCAACCATAATGTTAATGACAGCAAACCCAGGGGTGGCTAAAGGACTTCCTAAGAAGCTAGCTACAGTAGACCAATCAATGGCAAATGAACCAACCCCAAGGCCAAATAGGCCGGAACCAATTTGATGCGCTGTGACTGAGTCCTTCCATATCCAACAAACAAAGGACATGGCAGTAATAGATTGGAACATATAGTTGGGGACTATGTAGTATGCGAAACTTGCTGTCATGACTAGGAAGAAGAACTGGAGCCTGGTTTGTCCTCTCTTTGGCCTCACCTCTTCTTCGTGAAGTGCCCTGCAAGATCACAGTTTCATCATTGTAGAGACATATAACAAAAGAGAAATGAACGATGAAGATAAAGGCTTTGAGATGATACCTAAAGAGAGACACTTGAACAAGGTTAGATGGCCACCACATGTAAGGAGAATCTACAAGGAACTTTCTGAATAGACCAGCCCATCCGTAACCAAGCATCTATTCTCCATCAAGAATCAAGAAAAGACTACTTTCAAAATGATTACATAATTTGATATTTTCATCTAGTTAACATAGTTGAAAATGAAGCCTTCAGAGTAGCACTGAAATTCATACTTCAAACCTCAACATTTACATGCAAGGACATGTCTAAAGATGTAAGCAATTCGATGACATGGTAATGGATAAATTTATCAAGTTCATGAGATTCATGCTATTATCTCTATAGGCTTCCAAATTTTAACAAGAGGAGAAGAAAGAGTCACCTGTGTGGTCTGAGTTAACAACCAAGCTGCTAAAGGATCAATTGGCCGACGGTAAAATGCCATCATTATGGTAATTATATTAACTGCATAAACAGAATTTGAACCGGAGCTGGCAAAGATGGTAATCAACACGTGCTCTTTCAAGTTGAAAGGCCCCGGATTCATTGTGAATGACCATTTCGTGCCTGGACATCGTATTAGTCCTGTTGGTAGAGTTGCAGCCATGAACTTTCCAAGTGGAAGTGTTACTATTTGTGCTGAAACTGATGAGACATATAGCGGAAGTTGGCGGTAACCAAAGAATTGGTTTAGGAATGCTAATACACAACAGGATATGATCCCCAGAACCCATGTTCGAAATGTCAATGCTGGTAAAGTTGGATCATCACTGGTTGAGACTGTCAGACGAACTTGCTCAATTGGGCAATCATTCACTTCATCATCTGTATAGCAAGGTTGCAACTTCTTTTAAAATGACATTTAGAACAAGTAGGTGAAACAACTTTAGTGAGTAAAACTGACCTGAAATTTCTGGTTTCGGAGTCACTGTATCCAATTTCTCTGCACCATTCATCCTTCAAATCTTACTTCAGAACTTTGGACTCGATGAGGCTATTTTAATGAGTCTGCAATCATATCTGATATTAATGTAGAAGTTACATATAAAAATAAATATATAAGCAAAAGCCGGCATGGGTAGTTTCTAATTTATGCTTCCTTTTTTATATCGATTGCATGATTTCAATTATATGATTGTTTGTTGAATTTGTTTTGAATTACTTTTCTTTCTCCAATTGTTGAGGAGAAATTTTTCTTGGTAGGAATGATAAGAAAATGATTTTTAAGGCCTTAAATTGATCAAGTGTCCCATTTTGTGTCATTTCAAACTTATAAGAGAAAACCTCTCTTTATTTTGTTTCATGTGGAAAAACTTGAAATGGACCCTATTTGTCATAATGGGCTGACTGTCCTTGTCCTCAAAGTCTCATCACGAGTGCAATTTTAAGTCAACCCATTTAACAAGTAGGTGAAAATTCTTTGTGGACATAAATTGTGATCATGAGACATGCTCTAAACAACAAACTTGTCTATCTTTGACGATTTGAATAATCTAATAAGAAAGAAAGAAAAATCTGTTGGAAATTTTATGTATTCGACTTTGCAGTTTGGACTTTTGTATGACATTTCATGCAATGGACCTATCTATCCAAAGTCAGTCCACCAAAGGGTCCAAAAAGACTTACTATCAAACACACGCCCATCTACCTTATCACAATGACGTAGACCCAATCTCTATCATTCTTGTATTACATCATCCATCATTTAAGTGTTAGAGCATCTCCAATGGTAAAAGTTAAAATATAGGATGAACCATCCCTCATTTTAACCAAAAGCTAAATTTAGGGGTCTCTCTATTTCTTCACTACTCCGACCAACCACATCCCCTATTTTAACTTTTTGATCATTATTTTAATATATCTTCAACTTTTCTATACTAACTAAATTTCAATTATACTATTATTAATTTCAACTTAATAATTATATTATTTTCAATTATATTATTATTAATAAATATATATTATTATTAATTTCAACTTAAATATATAATATTATTATTTTCAATTATACTATTATTAATTTCAATTTAAATATTATTAACTTGCCAAAGACGCCAAGTACGTCTACAAGCCCATGGCAAACTAGTGTACATGAAAAAGCATCAAAAGAAGTTCAAGAAAGTCAGGAAGATTTGGGGCAACAACTGAGAAGATCAACCAAACAACACAAACCCAATCCAAAGTATGCAAATGTCGTGACTGAAGAAGACAACAATAGATAACCCACAACATTTGAAGAAGCATCACAGAGCATGGAGTGGCAAAATGCGATGAAAAAAGAAATCCAAGCTCTGAAGCAGAATCAAACTTGAGACTTAGTACCAAAACCCAGGGATGTGAAGCCTACATCATGCATATGGGTTTACAAGATAAAGACCGTCCTATTGGCTCGATAGAAAAATACAAGGCTCGATTGGTTGCCTGCGAGTTCTCTTAGCAATATGAAATGAACTACGATGAAACATTCAATCTAGTAGCTAAGATCAGTACAATCAGGGTCTTGTTTGCCCTAGCAGCAAGCAAATCTTGGAAATTATGGTAGATGATGTGAAGAACGCTTTCCTGCACAGAGAAGTTGACCGAGAAATATACATGAAGGAACCTAAGGGTTTGAGAGTAAGACCCAACAAAATTATGTCTACAAGCTAAATAAGGCATTGTACTGATTGAAGCAAACACCAAAAGCCTGGTATGGGAAGATAATAGAGCTCTCAGTTCAGAGCGGGTACAGAGTTGCACATTCAGACTCAAGTCTGTTTATCAAATCCCAAGGAGGCAAACTAGAAATAATGCTAGTATATGTAGATGATTTGATTGTCACTGGAGATGACAAAAAAGAAATTCGAGTAGTACGAAGAAACTTGGCAGTCCGATTTCAGATGGAGTTAGGAGAACTAAGACACTTCCTAGGGCTCCAGATTGAACAAAGTGACAAAGGCTTATTCCTTTGTCAGCAGAAGTATGCTAGAGATCTTTTGAAGAAATACGGGACGCTTGTGCTAGAAATCTTTTGAAGAAATACGAGATGCTCGAGTGCAAGCCAATCTCAACACCTATGGAGGCTAATGCCAAGCTATGTGCTAAAGAAGGCAAAGACTTAGAAGAAACAATAATGTATCGCTAGCTTGTCGGGAGCTAAACTATCTTACACTCACACGACCAGACATAGCCTATGCAGTTGGAGTAGCAAGTTGATTCATGCAGAAGCCAAAGAAGCCTCATCTCGAAACAGTTTGAAGAATCTTAAGGTAAGTGAAAGGCACCACTGGGCTTGGTATCCTCTACAAGAAGAGTAAGAAATGCAAAATAGTCAGTTGTTGTGATGCTGACTATGTTGGAGACCATAACATGCGAAGATCAACCAGCGGGTATGTGTTCAGTCTTGGTTCATGAGCAATCACTTGGTGTAGCAAGAGACAACCAACTGTATCTCTCTAGATCATAAAAGCAAAGTATAGATTAGCAGTTATGGCAACTCAAGAAAGTACGTGGCTAATACAATTTATGAAGGATTTGCACCAACCAGTCGAGTGTGCAATACCATTGCAATGTGATAATCAGTCTGCAATACGCTTAGCTGAAAACTCAGTGTTCCACGCAAGGACAAAGCATGTAGAAGTCCACTACCACGTTGTAAGAGGGAAGGTACTTTAATGAGAGATAGAGATGCAAACAATCAAGACAGACAACCAAGTACTAGATATATTCACTAAAGGACTTGACGCTACAAAGTTTGAAGAGTTTCAAAGACAACTTGACATGACTTTAAATTAATATCAGATATGAAATTTCTGGTTTCGGAGTCACTGAATCCAATTTCTCTGCACCATTCATCCTTCAAATCTTACTTCAGAACTTTGGACTCGATGAGGCTATTTTAATGAGTCTGCAATCATATCTGATATTAATGTAGAAGTTACATATAAAAATAAATATATAAGCAAAAGCCGGCATGGGTAGTTTCTAATTTATGCTTCCTTTTTTATATCGATTGTATGATTTCAATTATATGATTGTTTGTTGAATTTGTTTTGAATTACTTTTCTTTCTCCAATTGTTGAGGAGAAATTTTTCTTGGTAGGAATGATAAGAAAATAATTTTTAAGGCCTTAAATTGAAGTGTCTCATTTTGTGTCATTTCAAACTTATAAGAGAAAACCTCTCTTTATTTTGTTTCATGTGGAAAAAACTTGAAATGGACCCTATTTGTCATAATGGGCTGACTGTCCTTGTCCTCAAAGTCTCATCACGAGTGCGATTTTAAGTCAACCCATTTAACAAGTTGGTGAAAATTCCTTGTGGACATAAATTGTGATCATGAGACATGCTCTAAACAAGAATCTTGTCTATCTTGGACGATTCGAATAATCTAATAAGAAAGAAAGAAAAATGTGTTGGAAATTTTAAGTATTCGACTTTGAATTTTGGACTTTTGTATGACATTTCATGCAATGGACCTATCTATCCAAAGTCAGTCCACCAAAGGGTCCAAAAAGACTTAATTACTACCAAACACAATGACGCCCATCTACCTTATCACAATGACGTAGACCCAATCTCTATAAAAGGAGACAACTCCACACATTCTTGTATTACATCATCCATCATTTAAGTGTTAGAGCATCTCCAATGGTAAAAGTTAAAATATGGGATGAACCATCCCTCATTTTAACCAAAAGCTAAATTTAGGGGTCTCTCTATTTCTTCACCACTCCAACCACATCTCCTATTTTAACTTTTTCATCATTATTGTAATATATCTCCAACTTTTCTATACCAACTTAATTTCAATTATAATATTATTAATTTCAACGTAATAATTATATTACTTTCAATTATATTATTATTAAATATATATTATTATTAATTTCAACTTAAATATTATTAACTTGCCAAAGACACCAAGTACGTCTACAAGCCCATCGCAAACTAGTGTACATGAAAAAGCATCAAAAGAAGTTCAAGAAAGTCGGGAAGATTTGGGGCAACAACTGACAAGATCAACCAGACAACACAAACCCAATCCAAAGTATGCAAATGTCGTGGCTGAAGAAGACAACAATAGATAACCCACAACATTTGAAGAAGCATCACAGAGCATGGAGTGGCAAAATGCGATGAAAGAAGAAATCCAAGCTCTAAAGCAGAATCAAACTTGGGACTTAGTACCAAAACCCAGGGATGTGAAGCCTACATCATGCATATGGGTTTACAAGATAAAGACCGTCCTAATGGCTCGATAGAAAAATACAAGGCTCGATTGGTAGCCCGCGAGTTCACTCAGCAATATGAAATGAACTACGATAAAACATTCAATCCAGTAGCTAAGATCAGTACAATCGGGGTCCTGTTTGCCCTAGCAGCAAGCAAATCTTGGAAATTATGGTAGATGATGTGAAGAACGCTTTCCTGCACAGAGAAGTTGACCGAGAAATATAAATGGAGCAACCTAAGGGGTTTGAGAGTAAGACCCAACAAAATTATGTCTACAAGCTAAATAAGGCATTGTACTGATTGAAGCAAACACCAAAAGCCTGGTATGGGAATAATAGAGCTCTTAGTTCAGAGCACAGTTGCACATTCATACTCAAGTCTGTTTATCAAATCCCAAGGAGGCAAACTAGCAATAATGCTAGTATATGTAGATGATTTGATTGTCACTGGAGATGACAAAAAAGAAATTCGAGTAGTACGAAGAAACTTGGCAGTCCGATTTCAGATGGAGTTAGGAGAACTAAGACACTTCCTAGGGCTCCAGATTGAACAAAGTGACAAAGGCTTACTCCTTTGTCAGCAGAAGTATGCTAGAGATCTTTTGAAGAAATACGGGACGCTTGTGCTAGAAATCTTTTGAAGAAATACGAGATGCTCGAGTGTAAGCCAATCTCAACACCTATGGAGGCTAATGCCAAGCTATGTGCTAAAGAAGGCAAAGACTTAGAAGAAACAATAATGTATCGCCAGCTTGTCGGGAGCTAAACTATCTTACACTCACACGACCAGACATAGCCTATGCAGTTGGAGTAGCAAGTTGATTCATGCAGAAGCCAAAGAAGCCTCATCTCGAAACAGTTTGAAGAATCTTAAGGTAAGTGAAAGGCACCACTGGCCTTGGTATCCTCTACAAGAAGAGTAAGGAATGCAAAATAGTCGGCTATTGTGATGCTGACTATGTTGGAGACCACAACATGCGAAGATCAACCAGCGGTTACGTGTTCAGTCTTGGTTCATGAGCAATCAGTTGGTATAGCAAGAGACAAGCAACTGTATATCTCTCGATCACAGAAGCAAAGTATAGAGTAGCAGCTATGGCAACTCAAGAAAGTACGTGGCTAATACAATTAATGAAGGATTTGCACCAACCAGTCGAGTGTACAATACCATTGCAATGTGATAATCTGTCTACAATACACTTAACTAAAAACCTAGTGTTCCACGCAAGGACAAAGCATGTAGAAGTCCACTACCACTTGGTAAGAGAGAATGTACTTTAAGGAGAGATAGAGATGAAAACAATCAAGACAGACAACCAAGTAGCATATATATTCACTAAAGGACTCGACGCTACCAAGCTTGAAGAGTTTCGAAGACAACTTGGCATGACTTTAAAGGAAGTCAGTGATGAGGGGGAGTGTTGAGAATCATCACCAACTATCCAAAATTTCTGGAGTTAGCTTGTCAAAGATTGTGGCTCATTGTCAAAATTGGTTACTCACCAACCGATTTGGAGCTACTATAAATAGAGGTTTAGTTGTTTTGTGAGAGTGTAAATAAACATAAGCTCAATTGTGAGTGGGTAAGGTTAGAGTGGGTAAGGACATAGTGGGTGTGTTAGTGTTTGTACACAGTTGGTGTACTTGCCTATTTGTGAGATTAATTGAATTTAATCTTTTATAAGTCTTAGCTCTCTCGCAATTTCATAACAATCCAAATCTTCACGTTGATTTCCTTGAGATTCGTAGATGGTGGTACTTTGCGGGATTGACTTCATAGGTCTTGGGCTTGAAAATCTTTGGTCTTTGACAATACATGTGTGAATTTCCAATGAGCTATCTAGTTGTTGAACTTAGCCTTATTGTGTCACTTTATGTATGATCAGAGGTTAGTGCTTGAATTTCTACAAAATACACATAATGATATATTTTTATTAGATAATTGGACTTTGCAATTATATATTTTGAGGCATAGAATGTCTCATTTATATGCTTATCAATCATTTTAAGCCAAATACCAAACTTTTACAAGCTCTGATGGCTCTCCATGCTTGAAGCTATCATATCTTTCGTTTATACTTTCTATGGCCTAGGCTTATCACAAATTTGCATAGGGTAATACATTTTCAATAAGAGAATTAGTATAGCAATCTCTTGTCTCTTGACTAATCGATGCAGAACTTGATGCAGGCGGGCACAATGTAGAAAAGAGTTTGGTTGGTGTAATAGGAATGGGTGTGCCTAAGGTAGACATGATCTCAAAGTGGTTCCAAGTTCTCGGAAACATAACTTTTGCCTATGCTTTTTTCCTTTATCCTCTTCGAGACACTGGCAAGCAATTGTAGTGATGATTGATTCTGCCATAGATCTATCGTTATCATGTAGATAAAAGATCATATGTTTTGGGAGACTAAAGAGTGTGATTTTCATGTTCATGGGACTTTCATTCCCACCATTATCACAAAATCAAAATGGTGGATGTGGAGTGATACTTCAAATTAGCCTAAAATATAGGGGTCCTCTCATGAATTTTCATGGCATGAAATTCCGTGCAACCAAACACACCCTAAGTGTTGAATGAGCAACTGCAGTTTTGTTGTCAAAATATATAGTTTATATTAGGCAATGACTGTTTCACAACCCATAAAGTATTGTTCCACACCACCATATCAACTTTTTCTATCCCACATCACCTACTTTATTTCCCGCACCACCACTTCTCTCCCACACCACCACTTCTCTCTCACACCACCAATAAAAACTCAAAATTTTAAATTTTCTTTCTCCTCCCCTCTCTTCATCTTCTTTTCTTCCCTTCTTATTCTCTTCCATTCTTTTCCTCCCCCCCTTTCTTCTCCATGAGACCCCGCCATCATCACCACCGCCACTTCTCTCCCTCTCACCACTGCCACCTTTCCCTCTCTTTTCTCCATCAAACACCACCTCGCCACCTCTCTCACCATTTTTGTCTCTAGGGTACTATCCCTGACTTTGGTTCAACTTATATGATCGATCTAGACCGATTCTCAAGCTCATCAAAACACAACAATTATAGTACTCTGAGTTATCCAATAAGCACAATTTGAATCACATAAAATGTTTTGAAATGAGCAAGTTATAGTCATTTTACTAAAGTCGTCCAAATCTGTCTCGTAGTGAAAATGGGGTATTGCCCTGACTTTCGGCCAATTTATATACTCAATCGAGACCGATTCTCAAGCTCATTAATAGAATAAGAATTGTGGAAAAATTTGATTTCCTTTGCTAAGCAATGTACATGAATTTATACAAGAGTTACAATGCTATTCTAAGTAAGCTAACATAATTACATGCTAATCAAGATCCAAGAATTGTGCTGATTCATATCAAGATCCAAGAATCATGCTAAATCATATTACGATCCAAGAATCATTCCAATCACAATCTTTATTTAATTGAATTAGCCCAACCATAATAATGGACCAAATTCTTTCCTTTTAACACTCATCAAAATACGAAAATTGTAGTACTCTGAGTTATCTAATAAACATAATTTAAATCACTTGAAAAATGTTTTGAAATTAGCAAATTATGATCATTTTACTAAAGTCGCACAAATCTGAAAGACTATGATTAAATGAATTCCATGAGAAAACAAAGTATTAGTGGGTTTTTGCAGATTGTTGTTGTCTCTAGTTGATGTGACAACAGATCGTGGATGTTGAATTGATTTTATATCTCTTGTAATCGCTTTATGATACCATAAATCTCCAGGTGATATAGCCATTGATCCTAATGAAGAAGAACCTTTTTGCGACTAGAGAAATTATTTTTAGACCAAGTAAAGCATTAAGGAACTAAATTTCTGGCCAGAACACTAGGCGTGTGCCAGAAATAACAAGTTTATATCGCCCAAGTAAAAGTAGGATACCATTCAATCTTTATACCAGGAGCAGTTGGGCAACTGGTCAAATGACAATGATCATCCAATTCCAAACCCCACCATTTCATCTCATTTCTATTGGATATCTGTAGTGCCATGGAAGTGAGAATGGCTGAAAAGGCGACACCCGTATCTAGCTCTGTCGATAACACCTAGTTGTATCTAGCCCACCAACCTTTGTACTTCCTATGCACAAGAAGTTGAAGAAGATCCCGACGGCACCTCAACACAAGAAGTTCACTGATCTAGGAGGCTGCATATTTGCTGTGGCGCCTATTATGATTGGCATGAGAGCAACCAGACAGGAACTGGGGCAAGGAGTCCGGCTAGGAAGAAGTAATTCATCTTCTCGTATAGGCCTTCGCTTTCAAACATACGAGAGTGGACCAACAAGACCCCAGATGATGGAAGCATTGAAAAAAGCATCGTCAGATGAGAGTCCCTACCAGCTGCAATATGTAAGCAATATGTAGGGTTTTGTAAATTGCGAGTCACATTGTATATACAGACATAGGAAACTCAAAGTTGTACAGTACCTGAACCACAAACATGGACTTGGAGGGATCTTCATGTAATGGCCTAATTTGAAACCGGACAGAAACATAATTTCCTGAGACATATTGATTAACCATACGTCTTGAAAGCCACATTAGCTAAAGGTTTCCCGGGATCCATGTAATTGATAATCAGTTCTGTGATAACGTTTAGCCCTAGTCTCTATCTCTAGTTTCTCCGAACCATTCATCCTTCACTGCTGAATTGAATTCTTAGAAACCAGTGAAGTTATTTTTACTGTCTGGCAGTAATTATATAGCATATATTGCTATGCATATACTATCAGAGTGAGAGATGGCACCGGTAGATGGTAACGTACGCCTACCGTAGATTTAAAAAATGTTCTTTTCATGTCACGCCTGTTTTGAGTTAACTTCAAGCCAACTTGAAAGTAGACACTTTTGGAGGCAGATAAAACTACCATACTGTAGATTCAAGCAATTGGTCTTTTTAAAAACCGCTCCAAAGCTAATTCATAGCCAACATATCTGAGTGTTTCTCTCCCAGCCTGACTGTTCAAGTTCGAAGATTTCATATACAAAGTTGAAGTAACAGTAATTTTTCAAGTTTTTTTTTTTGGATAGCAAGTTGGGGTTGAAAATGAAAGAAACCAAGAGGGAGGATATACCCATGCATGCTCTCCACAAGGAACCGATAATCAAAAGCCCCAAGGGCACAAAACAAGATTCGCAAGATGCTCTAAAATGGTTTTTCAAGTGTTTAGTTTATAGATACTTTTATTTTGTATCCTCCCATCGAAGATGCTCTAAAATGGTTTTAACTTTTTTTTAGAAACACACCAGGATATTGCTGAGATATGAATATGTACGAACCATTCTGATGTGCTTTTGTAAAACTGAAGATACTATATAAGGACATCAAAACTAGCCATAGTAGAAGAAAATTTTGTAGAAGCTCGATGAACATCTCATTAGAAAACAGGACACCCTTCAACTTGTATACCCGGAGCAGTTGAGCAGCTTGCCAATGGGCAATGATCATCCAATTCCAGTCCCCACCATTCCATCCCATTTTTATTTTTTATCTGTAGCACCAGGTAACAAAGCATAGCTGAGAAAGCAACCCCTGCATCTAGCCCTGCAGATAACACGTAATTGTGCCTAGCCCACCACCCTTTGAACCTCCTATACACGTAGAAGTTGAAGAAGATCCCAACGGCCCCCCAACATATGTAGTTAACTGCTCTGGCAGGCGGCATACTCCCTGTGCCACCTAGTATTATTGGCATGTTGATTAGGCTAATCCACTTTTGTTTAGGAAACATACGTGAGAGCACCCAGACAGGAACTGGCGCAAGGAGTCCAACTAGGAAGAAGTAGTTCATCTTCTCGTATAGGCCTTTGCTTCCAAACATACGGAGTGGACCTACAAGACCCCAAATAATGGAAGCATTGTAGAAAACATCGTCACCAGGACATGTCCATGGGCTTCCTTCAGGCAATAATGATGGTTGGCAGATATTTTCCACCGATGTAAGAAGCCACCAACCAGTTCCAAAGTAGACTGACGTTGAAATGACAGTCCCTACCAGCTGCATTAAGCAATATGTTTTTGTATCAAATTACAATTGACTCGCACTGTGTATAGACATAGGAAATTCAAACTGTTGCAGTACCTGAACAACAAACATGGACTTCGGAGGGATCTTCATGTAATGGCCTAATTTGAAATCGGAGAGAAACATAATTGCCTGAGACATACTGATATAACCATATGTCTTGAAAGCCACATTAGCTAGAGGCTTCCCAGGATACATGTAACCGATAATCAGTTCCGTGATCACGTTTAGCCCTGGTTGCTACACAAAGATTTCCAAACTTGTTCAAGTCGTACCATCTCCAAGATATTCAAATGGATCTATTGGTTCTCGATGGAAATTTATCTTAAACAAACTCACCTGGTTTGTTGTAGCTGTTATTATACCAATGGGCAGGGTGAAGACAAAAGCCAGTGCAATTGCTAGTAAGACTCCCCAGTAAGGAAGTTGCAATTGCCCACCGAATCCTTCGCAAGTGAAAATTGACAGTGCAATGACCAAAACCATAAGTGAGTAAAACCACCATTGAGGAACAGGTTCATAATTCTTCTTCATCAACCTAGTATGGACATCGCCAAACTGATCTCGGAACGTCTCCCTTGTTTGGTTCCAAATTGTCCTATCAAGCATTGAATCGTACTGTTCAGTGTTAGCACATATAAAATGCTAACAAGCAAATACCAGGCGCAAGTGTCTATAAGTACAACTTGATGTTATCAAATTTTATGCATCAAACCAAGTAAGAATTCATGGAAAAAGAACTACCTTCCATGGAAGAGGGCTACGTGTGAGAGGGTAGCAGCCAGTATTGCGAAGCTTAGTCCATAAGCGAATACAAAGAAGATGCTCAGATTGATCTTGCTGTAAGTATCATAACCTTGTTCATTAAAGGTAAAGTTTTTCTCGTTCAATACAACTGAAACATTGTAGGGTTGTCCATCGGCAGTGAAGACATGGGAGGAGAAAATGGGGAAGCGCTTTGCTTCGTAAGTGTTCGTCCAGTAAGCTATTGGTATCAATACGTAGAGAATGGCGCAGAACCCAACCATAATGTTAATGACAGCAAACCCAGGGGTGGCTAAAGGACTTCCTAAGAAGCTAGCTACAGTAGACCAATCAATGGCAAATGAACCAACCCCAAGGCCAAATAGGCCGGAACCAATTTGATGCGCTGTGACTGAGTCCTTCCATATCCAACAAACAAAGGACATGGCAGTAATAGATTGGAACATATAGTTGGGGACTATGTAGTATGCGAAACTTGCTGTCATGACTAGGAAGAAGAACTGGAGCCTGGTTTGTCCTCTCTTTGGCCTCACCTCTTCTTCGTGAAGTGCCCTGCAAGATCACAGTTTCATCATTGTAGAGACATATAACAAAAGAGAAATGAACGATGAAGATAAAGGCTTTGAGATGATACCTAAAGAGAGACACTTGAACAAGGTTAGATGGCCACCACATGTAAGGAGAATCTACAAGGAACTTTCTGAATAGACCAGCCCATCCGTAACCAAGCATCTATTCTCCATCAAGAATCAAGAAAAGATTACTTTCAAAATGATTACATAATTTGATCTTTTCATCTAGTTAACATAGTTGAAAATGAAGCCTTCAGAGTAGCACTGAAATTCATACTTCAAACCTCAACATTTACATGCAAGGACATGTCTAAAGATTTAAGCAATTCGATGACATAGTAATGGATAAATTTATCAAGTTCATGAGATTCATGCTATTATCTCTATAGGTTTCCAAATTTTAACAGGAGGAGGAGAAAGAATCACCTGTGTGGTCTGACTTAACAACCAAGCTGCTAAAGGATCAATTGGCCGACGGTAAAATGCCATCATTATGGTAATTATATTGACTGCATAAACAGAATTTGAACCGGAGCTGGCAAAGATGGTAATCAACACGTGCTCTTTCAAGTTGAAAGGCCCCGGATTCATTGTGAATGACCATTTCGTGCCTGGACATCGTATTAGTCCTGTTGGTAGAGTTGCAGCCATGAACTTTCCAAGTGGGAGTGTTACTATTTGTGCTGAAACTGATGAGACATATAGCGGAACTTGGCGGTAACCAAAGAATTGGTTTAGGAATGCTAATACACAACAGGATATGATCCCCAGAACCCATGTTCGAAATGTCAATGCTGGTAAAGTTGGATCATCACTGGTTGAGACTGTCAGTCGAACTTGCTCAATTGGGCAATCATTCACTTCATCATCTGCATAGCAAGGTTGCAACTTCTTTTAAAATGACATTTAGAACAAGTAGTTGAAACAATTCGTGAGTGGAACTGACCTGAAATTTCTGGTTTCGGAGTCACTGAATCCAATTTCTCTGCACCATTCATCCTTCAAATCTTACTTCAGAAATTTGGACTCGATCAGGCTATTTTAACGAGTCTGCAATCATATCTGATATTAATGTAGAAGTTACATAAAAAATAAATATATAAGCAAAAGCCGGCATGGGTAGTTCAAATCTGATACTAAGTTACGCTTCCTTTTTTATATCGATTGTATGATTTCAATTATATGATTGTTTGTTGAGTCAGATTTAATTAGTTTTCTTTCTCCAATTGTTGAGGAGAAATGTTTCTTCGTAGGAATGATAAGAAAATGATTTTTGATCTTTTCTGATTAGCAATAATTGAAACAAATCTTTTTCCAACACCACCCTGGACTTGGATGCGGCGGGTTTTACCTTAAAAGGCCTCGGTTCCACATAAACACCTCCACCCACTTGATATCCGAGACAAAGGACTCCAATTTAAGCGATGTAAGAACATTTGGAGTGTCATGGCAAGCTAATTGAAATGCCCGTTTATTTGCAAGGCTGTCAACCTCTGCCTACTTGATCATATCCAAGACAAACGCCTCCAACTTGAGCGGTAACAAACATTTGGAGTGTCATGGCAGGCAAAAGGCTTTGGTGCAAAAGATAAGACTAGCTATATATCTCCATGTAGTTGATATCCAAGAAGACTGAATCCAACTTAACGATGGAAGCAAACATTTGGAATGTCATGGCAGGCTAAAAGCCGGCATCCTCATTAACAAATCTATCATTCTAGTAGATTAAAAAAAATTGCAAAAAATTAGGGAAAATCATATAAACTGAGGATAGGACCATTGAAACTGAGGATCCCCCCATCCCTAATATACATATTTCCTTTTGTCTTGCCTTAGTTCTTACAAATAAATATGCCAATAATACACTACAAAAGTCTCACAAGAAGTTGTTTTTGTGACTCTGTATATCCTATCTTGTCTATACTTACATGTGATACATGTTATGGGCTTTGCAATTTGCAATAAAAAAAAATATACATATACATGAAAAATATCCCTTTGAGTCTGAAACAAAATTTCTTTGCATGATTCAACCTCTTCCTTTAAAACTCAAGGTTGAAGTTGCAGACACATGAACTGTTCTTTGACAAATTGGAGTCATGTTTCATGCCCAAAATTATGAAAATTGGAAATGGGGCAATCAAATGGGATCCCTTTAAGAGGGGTTAACATTATTTTAGAGCATACATCAGATGCTCCGTCGGATAAGAAAATGCAGACTTTTAGTGTCATATAATCATAAAAAAATACACATGATGAGGTATATGGTTGCTAGCTCAGCTAGTAAGATTTGTCGCGAATGGTATCACTAGTCTAAGGCTCCAACTGGCATTGGGCACATATCACTAGTCTCTTCTCATTGATATTTGTTGAATATATTAGTGAAATTTTGAGACTATTTTTGAAAATTTCTCCTAAAACTTAGGATTATAGACAAGGCAAGCATAGGTTGAAAGGACCAAACAAAGGTAAGACAGGCATCCAGAGACTTAACAGGAAAACAAGAAAAACCTAGAAAACTTACCAAGTCATTTGTTACTAACAAATAAAACCAAAACTCAAACAACCTATGTAACCAAAGAAACAGAGTTCGACTCGAGGCGATGGATCGCGCACTCGACATGGGCTTCTAAAACTGGGCCTATGGGCTTGGGCTGAAACTGAAAGAAAGGTGGTGAAGAATTGTTAACCAACCAAATCAAATGGTGACTTGTCAATAAGTCTCCTTCTCCTCCTCTCCTTTCCTCCCTCTCCATTTGTTGTTCCCACAAATTTCGATTTAAAAATCCTCCCCACCCCATATTCATGTTTAAGTTTTCAACCTATCTCTTTTCTCCTTCTTCCCTCTCTCTTGTCTCTCTTTCTTCTTCTGCAACTCTTGCCATTCAGGTGGTGATAGCTAAGAAGTTTGAGAGATTTCCGAGGGAACCAACATTTGAATGATCAAAAGTTCCTAGGATAGAGCTAGGATTTTTCAATAAGTTGTTTTAAGGTAATATATTTTTGTTATGATCACTCATTTCTTTTCTTTCTTACATTGTTTTAATATGTCCTACTTTCATGTCAAGAGAAATTGCATGTTCATGATTCGAAATGCCTTAATGATCAACTATTTGTTTTAGATGTTGGGATCTATAATTTTTTTCAGTTCATAGATATATGAATAATTAGTTCTGGAAAAAAATAAAAGGACTCGTTTCCCTTCTTTCTTTTCTTTTTTTTGATAATGTTGTGTAGGTCTGGTTGACGTACTCAAAAGATTGTTGTGTGAGTCGCATTCAATTGAAACTCATTGAGAACCAAACAAATTACAAGATTATCTTCTGTAAAGTTCAATTGAAAACTAGAATTTCTGGTCACCTATTAGCCTAGTTCTACATTATAGTAGTATCGCGATTTTGGATATTTTGCATACTACTTATGTTTTTTTTCATCTTAACTAAAATTATGTTGTTGTAAGCTTTATACAGGTTGATTTCGGGACAGAACAGGAAACACAAAGCACCATGGTTATCAAAATTAGACAACGTTCATTGGATTCTATCAAGACCGAAAAGGTAGAAGTAGGGGAGATAGATACAACAGCACCATTTGCGTCTGTTAAAGCTGCTGTTAGCTTATTTGGTGAAAAGCCACCTCAAAAATCCTACTGCTACTGCCACTACTAACAAAACAAAACTTCCACCCTTAGAGGTAATTCTCATAATGAGTATATTGATCCAAAAACTTACATTTCTCGACCTGTATGTGACAATTTGACTGCAATATGAGTTATGGTACTTAGACTATTTATTGCCTATGATACGTAAATAACTGAGTATTGGCCATTATCTTTCAACCTTTGTTGCAGAATGTGTTTGCCAAGGAGGCACAGCTTCACTTGGCACAAAAAGAATTGAACATGCTCAAAGAACAACTAAAAAACGTAGATGAAACAAAGGCACAAGCACTTGCAGAACTTGAGAATTCCAAAAGAATAGTTGAGGATCTGACAAACAAACTTAAATCTATAAATGAATCCAAAGAAGTGGCAAATAAGGTAATTGAAGATGCAAAGGATCAGGTTAAACATTTGGATGAAGCGCACCCAGGAAGCCCCGCAGTGTTTGGCAATCCTGACGAGTTAGAGGCTAGACAACAGTATGCTAATGTAGCTTTTGAACTAGATTCCGCGAAACAGGAACTCATAAGAGTCCGTCAAGACTTGGAAGCATTCGTGGAAGCAAAGGCAGCTGCCTTCCAACAAACTGAAGAAGCATTGAACTTGGCCAAAGTGAATGCAGAAAAGGCTGATGACATCACCAAAGAGATTACAGCAGCACAAGACTCTCTTGTGCAGATGAAGTTAGCATCTGCTGAAGTTCACCAAGAGCAAGCAAAGATTCTATCTGAAAGTGATGCTGAGCGACAATCTGAGGTAGCGGCTCTGGAAGAGAAAATAGTGTCTCTTAAGAATGAGATTGATAACAAAGCATCTGATACCGATGGGGTAAACACCATGCTGACCGAGCTTGGTAGTGCTAAAGAGAAACTGCAAGAGTTGGCCGATGAAAAAACCTCACTTACAGCCCTTGTAGAATCCCTCCAGAATGAGCTAGAGAGTGTGAAGAAAGAGCATTCTACATTAAAGGAGAAAGAAATGGAATATGAATCTCTTACTGGTAATCTACAAGTCGAACTCCAGAAGAGAAAGGCTGAGCTTGAGGCAGCCCATGCAGAAGAACAAAAGAAAAAGGTGAATCAGATGACAAACTAATTAAAACGCTTGAACAACTATCATTGGAATCAGAAAATGCAAGAAAGGAAGCGCAAGAGAAGAGAAAAACTGCAGAAGAGTTGAAGAAAGAAGCTGATATGGCTAAAATTTCACTCGAAGAAGCAAAGAAGAAGTTGGAGGTTATGTTCAAAGAGCATGAAGAGGCAAAAGCAGCAGAGGCTCAAGCTCTTGATCAGGTGAAAGTTTTATCAGAAAGAAAGAATGCAGCCATTGCTTCTACGTCAGAGTCTGCTCCTACTATCACAATTTCGACACATGAGTTTGAAACTCTGAACCGGAAAGTTAAAGAGTGTGAAGCATTAGCGAAGGTGAAAGAAGATGTGGTTATGGCTCAGGTGGAAGCTCTGAGGGCAAGCAAAAGTGAAGTACTTAAGAAGGTTGAAACGAGTAGGAAAGAAATGGATGAACTGAAGGCTGCAGCGGAGGAGGCTTTGAAGAGGGTGGAAAGGGCTGAGGCAGCAAGGAATGCAATCGAGGGAGAACTCGAGAAATGGGGTGAACTTGAACAAAATGATAAAGGGGGTGCAGCATCACATTCTCCAGATTCAATAGAGGGTATTCGCAAAGTGGATAAAAAATTCGGGTCAAGAAGATTTTTCAGTGGCATTTTTCATAGAAAGAAGAGTGTGGTCGAGTCGGGATCTTTTCGATTCCCTGATGATAAGTGCATTATGGAGACACGATCTTGTCGCTTCCCTGATGATAAGCCCAGAAACTGGTAGGCATATTGTGTTGCAGATTGCTCATTTCTTCCAGGACTGAGATGTTTGTAGTAGAGGAAATGTCTTTTGTTTCTCTTTCAATTGCTGCAGGGGAAACAGATAGAATGATCTAACCATAAATCATTTCAGTAGTTCTCCTAGAACAGAGTTCACCTTGTTGTGACAAACACAATGTCAGTTATCCGTTATCGACTGCAGATGCAGATGCAGATGCAGATGCTGCATTGTAGAAAAATGTATGTATAACATAGCTAGCTACAAGTACAAGAGTTTGGTTACATGATGCATGAAGAGCCGATGATGCAAAAAATATAGTGAGATATGTAATTTGTCTATATAACTCATATCAAATAGATTACCTGTACATTTATTCTACTACTGTATATGAAGGGCCGATGATGCAATAAATAAGAAGTCGCAAACTGAAACAATATCTTATAGAAAGTAAATTCAAAAAAAATTAAAAACCAAAATGAGCCCTAACAAACAACTTGTAAAGCAAAAAATTTGCAATCAGAGCGATTTCATAGTAAGACTATAACTAATTATCTTCTGCAACTCAGCTTACAATTTGCTGTTTTCGTAAACCAATTCAGGCTGAAAACAGAGCTTCAACTCACCAGCCTATTGGTAATATAGATTAGATTACATAGACCAAATTGAGACTACAAAGCAAGCATCGAGCTGATGCAAGCTATCAGTAACTACTAACTAGCGGTAGTATAATCTATTACAGAACCTTGATGACGCTGGATCCCTTGTTTGTCACTAAACAATTCAAGATTTTTGTCACCATAGTTTACAAACATTACTAATCCTCTGATTCAATTGGCGTCCTTGTCATCCATTTTGAGACCATCTAAGGATCGTGAAAGTCCATTCTTATCTTCAAGCCTATGGAATTCCGATTCTATGGTTTCAGCAATCTTGTTTCCTTCTACATCTGGTTCAGGAAGGTCCACATGAAAAGACCCTTGTTTGATGGGTGTCGTGGTTACCGTGTTCATAGATTGTTGTTTTATATAGTTGTAGAGCCCTAGGTGGAAGTCATGATCTAAGGAATAGCAGTCTTCAGATCCATTACTTGGCCTCGATGTACCAGATCCTTCCCTCTTACAGAAATGTGGGAGTGATTCATAATCCATTATCTGCATATGCACACATGTTAAAATTAGACTCTCGTGACCAAAGTGGATAAGCATAACTTCGAATTGTAGTGGGCAAAATGCCAAGGAAGAACAGCAATCCTTAAATGGCAGCAAAAATATGAAGTTAAACATTTATGAAATAAATACCGTAGCCTAATTCTTAATAAGGCAAAAATATGAACTCGCAGTTCAACTCCAAATGCGAATAAGAGGAATAAAAGAAAAATAACCAGATACTAGTCTAGGATGATAGAAGAAAACAATGATGAAGTACTATCATCACAAGCTAAATCGAGCAAAACTTGTTGCAGAACAATCTTCCCAACACAGACCCAACATCAGATTAAATTTGATGCTGAGGATAGGAAATCCCGGATACGTGTTGAAGCACAAGTTGGGCCCAAGGTGATTTATCTATAAATCTATGATTGTAATCAGTACAACATATGGATTGAAATTGGATCGAAGACTATCCATCGCCTTACAAGAACATCTCCAAGATCAACCATGGTAGAACTGAACCTTTCTTCTCTTTTTTGAGATGAGGGAATTTCAGAGTCAAGGAAAAGGGAGGGGAACAAGTGAGTGACAGATTCACTAGCCGTGACAACAATGGAAACAGAGTATCTAAAGGATCGCCAGATTATCTTAATTAAACATACCGCCCTTGCATCCCTACCCCGATTCCAAATATTGGTGTAATCCCAGTGATCCTACATCCTTGAAACACCTTCCAGTTTCTTTCATTCCATAATGTCCAGATGATTGTGAATGACAATCTTTGCCACAACCATTTACCAACCAGACCGAGTCCCCTGAATATTCCAGCGGTGTAAGATCTCTGATATAGAGCTACACAGGTCTCTGCTGTCCCCAAATTGGCAAATTCTGCCACCAGACTTTTCTAAATACCCATTGCAAAGGAACAGCTGAGCAAACCCACCCCAAAGGACAACTGAACAACTTCTCGCTGAAATTTAGGAAAATATGCAGGGAAGTTTGACTCTATCTGGACAAAATATCAGTTAAGCAATCAGTTTGATTCCCTTAACACCTACACTGAACGAGGCCTTCCAATTGGAAGGCAGCCAAATTGTAAAACTCAAAGTAAAATCTGCACAAACATACTCTTTCCTAGACTGAAGATTCAACTTCATTTATCCAAGTAATCGACCAGTGCACCATTCCTTTGAAAGTGAAACATTTTAGGCTTTTACTTACCAGAGATAATCTAATATCTGGTCCTTGTGCATTGAGGGAAATTGTTCATTTTACACCTCTTGCATGAAAACCATGCACCTACTCATTGCGTATTCCATCTCTTGAATTTTGGATCATCTCACTTTTATTCTACCCTTCAGATGGGTTCTACTGAATCTGTTGAAGTTTCATGGAGTGTGGTCTTACTTTTATTCTAGCCTTCAGATGGTTTCCACTGAAAGTGTTGAAGTTTCATGGAGTATAGTTATGAGCATGATATGAGTCATGATGTGATGTCTGGGACTCCTAAGGTTTGTGCTACGCTGTCCTACTGTTGCCAGTTTAGACACTTGGAGAGGACAGGGTGAGTTTGTTAGCGATGTAAGGCTGTAAGCATTTTCTATTTTCGTGGTTTGATATTCCTCAGACAAACCATTAGGCAACACTCTTAACTAATAATATGTACTGCCAGAGAATGGGATTACACCCCAAAATGGTGCATTCCTAGAATACTTACTGTTGATGGAAACACCCAGCTGATGGGTAAGTGTGGAAGCGGTAGTTGATAATAAGCAAATCGTTAAAATGGTGAAAAGTCAATGGCAGGTTTCTTGGAAACATCACTCCAAAATGTAGCAATTCAAAAAAATATATATATCAATCAGCTCCAAGAGTTCTCAATTAATCAATTATATAGAGCATGTAATAGATTGGTGGATAAGTTGGCAGATATGGCTGGTCTTGAAGGAGTGAACATGTTTATCCTCCATTTGACTAAGGTGTCGGATGGACTATGCTTTGCAGGGCAGGTAGCAATGGATCTACACTAGACTTGTGTATGGGAATTCCAGAGCTATGCTATGTCTGGCTTCCTCTGGGTTGATCTTTCTTTCTAGAACAGTTAGGTTGCTCAACCTATGATAACTCTCTTCGTTTATATTTTATTTTGAGGCCAGGCCTAGCCCTCCTCTTGTACATATTTTTCCTTTTTGTGATTTATAAAAGGGTGGGGCCCTAATCCCAGCTTACTCTTAAAAGAAAAATAAATAAACAAATAAATTAAAATTTTGGGTAACTTCTAGGGTGAGTGGCATGTGCTTAGTGGCAATGGGAGGTGGCCGCAATGCAGCAATGGTCTTGTTCATGGCATGTCTGTGGCAGTGGTGATCGCAATGGTCTTAGTCATGCTACGTCTGGGGCAGATCCATAAAGGGCAGCCAGGATCTGTGCTAAATAGAAATGACTTGCATATGTGCAGCATGGTTCTAACTTCTAAAGATGAACGGGTCTGGTTTTGTGTTTATTTTTCTATGTCAAACTTAATGAATAAATACAGTTTCTAAGTCAAATGAATGCCAATACCGCTTCTAAAAACAAATAATAATTTCAAATCCTACAAGTAAAAACCTCACAACCTAAAACATATCTAAAAGAAATCCAAAATGGAATACTTTATGCATAACCAATTAGGAATAAATATCAGCAGTAGTTACTACTTTGATTGAGATTCATCTTCAATTACATAAAAACACTGTGGAGTACTAGGGCTGCTAATGGGGCAGATTATGCTTTATACCAGTGAGGTGCCAGTAATAAGGCTTACTTTTTAAGCTTTCGACATGTGATTTTTTTTTATTTTTTAGTTAAACCCCAAAATACCAAAACCTATCAACCCTTGCCCTATCAAGAAACCTACTAGCAGGGAAGAAGATGGACACAAATAGATGGCAAAGAGCCTGCCTATGCATATGACACTAGTTGACTGCCAGTTGAAAATTTCTGGAAACTTTAGTGTTGCCTTGTTAAAATTGTATCATGTTTATTTCATTGGATAGTTTATTTCATTGAATAGTTGGCAGGCTTACTCTTCTCTTTCTTTTCTTTTCTTCGTTTTTCCTTTAGCATTTTCGCAACAACTGTATTTTAACAAAGAAACGGAGCCATACACGAATACCACCTCACACCACACAAAAAGGACCGCCTTAATTTCATTTTCCGCATTTTTAAAAATGGTTGTGAACAGAGATTTACAAATGGAGTTGCACCAAAAAAAGACACTAAATTTGAAAACCAACCTCGATGCTTTGAAAATGCACTAGTTGTCAACTATATTATGCATCTACTCATAATCAACTACGCCTCAGTTTTGGTTATCACCTATCAAAGGCGTAGCAGCAGTGAGCATGGATCATTGCCCAATTGTCGAGTTTCAACTTAAAACTCATCGACTTTTCTTCTTTTTCTCTGAATAAAATCTTCTATAGATGAATTGGCACTTTTAAGAAAATCAAGAAACAGAACTTATGAACCATTGATTTTTTTTAAGGAATAATCTCTTAGTTTACCATCTTCACAAAATTTCCAGTTATGCCAATATTTATAAGTGGCATTAACTTGCCACCCACATTCAAGGGAGTTATAAATATCACAATGTCCTTATGATTCAACTAATATGTGGGTGAATCAAAGTTATTGACAAATTTTTTGTCAAAAGTTTGTTTGATTGTTTTTTCAAGTGTTGCCAATAGTTTGTATGTATAAATATTGTTTGGTTCAAGTTTTCACTCTTCAGAAAATCAGAAGACATGGGATTATAGATTCTTCCTAAGGGAACCTAAGGCAATTTTGATGAGGCTGTTGGCTGATCTAGTGCCCAGAAACATATGCACGGCAAATTTGTGATACTAATGATATTCAGTATATTACTTGTCCCTTGTTTACATTTCTTCAAAATCTAGGATGGATCAAATCAACTTCGATTGGTTTCTATTACCTCACTACTGAATATTGATCAAGGGCTTATAGACTTGGAACCACTAACCATCAAGAAACTGAAAGTTGCTATGTTGCATTCACAACCTGATGAGGAACTTTTTTATAATAGAACTGGCCACATGGCCAATATCTAAGAAAAAATTTATTGTCGGGTTTGTGGGAGACGAAGTTGACTCTCTTCCAAGGCACGCTTCAAGATTCTTTTGGGATCTCTAGATGATTGAAAATAATATTGATAGCCTTTAGATATGTTGAAAACTTGAAATCACAGTGCTGCCAAAGGGGCTGTGGTCGATTGGTTAAGGCGTTGTGGACTTGATCCACAGATCCTTGCTTCGAGACCCACTGGAGGCATCTTTATTTTGGGGTGGTGTTCGACCCGTAGGTCGCATCTCGGGACTAGGTTACGGATCCTATGCTCAAAACCGGCTTGCCTTTCAAAAAAAAAAAAAAAAAAAAAAAAAAAAAGAAATCACAGTGCTTTACATAGAACTCGTAACTTGACTTCCAGGCAGTGGAGCACCACAAAGGAGCTTGATCTATAGCCCAAGGACTACTATAGAAAACTCGTTTTTCATAAATCTCTTTCTAGACAAACATAAGAAATCTAGGTTCTTAGCATTAAAAATGTCAAAAACCATCTTACCTTTAATAATTCATCTCTTCCACAACCCTGCAGTACCTGAACTTTCCTCCTTGTCCTCTCTTGCAGAAGTGGCTTCACAACCTACCGACAAGACCAAAAAAAAAGTCATTAACAAGCTAAAAACACTTGCAATGAATTGATAAAATTACACGTGCATCCTCTAAACACTTGTAACAAATTGATAAAATTACATGTGCATCCTCTAAACATACTCCCAAAGCTGGACATTAGCTTCTATTCAAAAAAAGTGGGATGAAAATTCACATGGACATGACATGGAAATATGTCCAAAAGAAAGAAGAGAGAGAGAGAGAGGCTAACCTTCCAGCAAGTAGAAAATATGTAAGGCACATTTACAATGAAATAAGTATCTGTCTTCTCCGGGTAGTTCAAGTCATCAATGGTAGATATGACAGTCAACAGCTGCATCAACAGAGCACAGAATATCATGCTCAACCCAACCATGTAATTGGAAAGACATAACTTTTCAAGCAGCAACAATTAATCATAAATAAAGCTGATGGGGCATTTTGTTCTTACACAGTAGAGACTGAATCACTAAACCATGCTACAAACAATCCGAACTCTATCCCAGTATATTTGAATTGTTGTTTTTTTGATGTTTTAAAATTGTGTATTCTGATATAAAATAGTTTTCAGATATACAACATAACAACTTGTCATATGTCGCTGATATCAATATTCACTGCAACAGGTGTTTATATTACAATGTCCATGCTGATAAATCGTCATTTAGTATCATTCCAATGCATTAGTTAATATTTTATACAGTTTTAAGAAATATCAACACAAATCACCATATTCCTTCCAGTGTATATCAACCAAGGCAACGCTTTAAGGGTTATTTACCTTTTGGTACCAAAAAACTTTTAAATTTACCGGATGGTACCCAAAAAGATTGAAGTACCAGTCTAGTACTGAATTTGGGTCTTTACCGTTAGGTTTCAACCACATTGACCTGCCCAAACTTTCCACATTTTTCAAAAGACTAAAATGCCCATGATTCGAATCTAGATGAAACTAAGTTAACTAACATTCATTCTATGACTATATATGGTGTAGATAAAAGGATCGTTAAACACCTAGAGGTCCATGTAGTGGCTAATGAAACAAAGCACACGCACACATGGAAACCCACCATCTCTGCCACCACCATCAATCATCTTCAACCCTCCTACCTTCCCCTTTCTCTCTCCAACCTCCTCTCCTCCACTTCTCACTCAACACTCACTGATCTCCTTCCTCTAATCTTGCTCCAACTCTCCTCTTCTCTCTTTCGTGACAGAATACATCACCTCTCTCACATCTCTCATTCCTATAATCCATCAAAACCCTAAACTCTTTTCCCTCCTCCGATGAAAAATCACATAAGGTCATCGATCTCTTTGCTCTCCCACTTTGATTTCATGACAAAGCAGGATTTCATTGCGATTTTTGAAGTAGCATCTTACTCCAATGGGATTCAATCTAACAGTTGATGAGAAAGGTGAGGTGTGATCCAGATGAGAGAGAGGAGGAATGGTAGAGGGAAAGAAGTGAGCAGTGAAGATTTTGGTGAAATTGTTGTGAGAGATAGAACGGAAAGTGTTTGAGAGAGACACCGAGAAAGCGCTAAGTTCTGAAAGCATGTAGACGTTGAAGGGGAGGATATGGGTGACCCAGCCATGGGAGATGCAAGTCATGCGGAACCAGGCAAAGTGGGGCCTGAGTGAGTTGGATCGGTCAGAATTAGAGAGCACAAACACATCTCCCTCCCTTATTATTATTCTTCTCCTGTTTTTAATGGTTTTTTTATCCCCAAGAAAACAACTTGAACAAATTTTGGAAACCAAATTAACAGACCCCATGCCATGAATCCCAATCATCAAACTACAAACCACAGGAAATAAAATCGAATTAGGGTTAAATTAAAGGAAAAAATATATATTATGTTCGAAGTTGCTAGACTTTTGCCTGGTGGGTTTGGTTTGACCAACAACAAAAAGTTTTTTGCTGTTTTATTTTTTAACATACCTTTATTAGGCTCAGAGCTGAAATCTTTAGGCCAGTCATATCCAAAACCTTCACACAAGTGCCAATATGCAGCCCATATTTTTTGGTTGCATTAGGCTACAGAAGCAGATATTAGTTAAGACAGAGAACTGAGCAGAATCAAGAGCATGCACTTGTAGACATTATACTCACCAAAACAATGCGATCTCTATATTCATTAATTTGGATGTGTGACTGGACATAATAGTGTACCTAGAAAGGAAGTCATACCAACAATCATCAATGCCCATTTCTCAGTAGATGGAGTTCTACATGAATGAAGGAACATGTTAAGACACTAATTATTACCGAAGCTTTGTCGAACGTGCTTTGTCCAACACCAATTGCAAATACAGGAAGACCCTGTCAAAAAAGAGTAAAAAAATAATAATTTAGCATTTCACTTTAGGAGCATTTGCCTATTCTTTTTCCATTGAAATACAATAAGAATGATTTAGCAGGAATAAAGAGTAAAGTAGAAGCTTAGATTGAATATAACCACCAAAAGCCAAACTGGAAGGCTTCAAACAGAAGATACCGACATGATTCCAAAATTGCTCTAGTTAAGAAAATGCATATGGAGAAGACTGGTATAATCGGGAAAATAACAAACCCAAATGATATTTTTAAATTTTAACTTGGAGATATTTTAATCTCTGATCCAACTTTGAGTTCCAAACCATTTTTTTAACAAAGTATATGGCATTAATTTAAGAATGAACTTCTTGATAAATATTTTTATTGATGCCAAAGCTATTCTGAGGCATATGATGAGAAACTTTGGGATATATACTTGCATTGATGCCAAAGTTATTCTGCCTAGACATTATAAGATACATGAGAAACACATGTACTAGAAGAATTGAAAATCAAGAAAATAAAGTCATTTTCGTCTAGAGAATGACTTAAAAGTGCCATGTAATGAATGATATCTAACAGAAAAGGGAAGGAATAGTCGAACGAACAAGCTCTAAAAGGAACATCAAGCAATGGCTATCTTAGATAATCATCTAAGATTCTAAGTCTGCTACAATTGGAATAAAATAAATAGACTGGACAAAACATAAATATGACAAAATAAAACCAATAAAGTACAAACATGAGGAAGAGAGACTGACCCGTTTTGAGTAACCCGATAACCCTATTAGTTGTGAATCACGCACAGCTCTATATAAATCAGTGGGAACTATGGGTTTCTGTATAAAAAACGGTAACAATATTAGATGATGCTGATTACTTGATCCCTTATCTGCTAGTGTGAACAACCAAACTTTTATTGAACACAAAATCAAAGCAAATAAAAAAAAATTTATTTAGACTTGGGAAAGCAAGAACAGCAGGTTTATACATCTGTTCAATGGTAAGTTTGAAATAGTTTATTCTAAGAACTGACTGTATCTTTTCTATTAGAAGGTTTCCTCGAAAATACTCACCGACAATATATTGTCAATCTCGTTTTGTATCCTCCAATTCAAGCAATCCACCAACTGGAACAGGGTTTAAGCTTTTTCAGGGTGAGAAATATTTTCAATGCATAAAAATAGGAAAAGGTCAACTGTAAAGACTGCATCTACCATTTTATGTGCTTTCTCAACATTCCAGTCTCTCGCCCTGAGAAACCGTGCAAACGTATCATTTGGATTTCCTTGGTGCACATTCTGAATATCAAATCAATAAGCTGTGAGATAAAACTCTAGGCGTTCAATGGTTCTCAGACAATGTTAAGACGACATCTAGCTACACAAGAGTTCCAAGAAACTTAAAATTTTCTTTATAGAAATGACAATTTAAGTACGCTACCCGTAGTGCACACCACTTCCTTGAGATCAACAAGTAACTCTTGGGATCAAATGATAGGAAACTCTTCAACTGAATTAAAGGGATTTATAAAACAGTTTCATAGGTTCAAATTCTTAGTTGAGATACTGTCTACTTCATTTTTGTGAGTTCAAAATATAATATGAGAACTTTTTGTACTTGCTGATGACAAGTGTATGATTTCAAAGGCATATGCTTACTCAATATTCAACATGCATAATTAAATTAATGATCTAGCATTAATAAATGTCAATGCATAGGCAAATTCTACCAAAAAATAGTCACATACAAGCATTTCAAATTGATTGGACATTTTCCAGAACTGGAACATGCTACAATTTGAAATGCAAAAACTGGACACTTCCACACTTTGCTAACAAACTTCTCCTAAAAGGCTGAAAGCGAATAAAGTAATTGGTAGAATTCATAACTTCCCCCAAAAAAAATAAAGATAACCCAAATTTCTATAAATGTGAGGTTTGACATCAATATAACTGCATTCATATATGCTTTGTCAATTTGCTAAAAAATCACACCCAACGGGCTGAAAATGAAAAAAGAACCCGAAATTCCAAACACGAAAAATATGGTAAATTACAAACAATGGAAAGAAAATAAAATAATATATATATATATATATATAAGGCAAGCGTGCCATCGGTGGGTATAGAACCCAAGACGTGGGGATTAAACCACCACAGCCTTAACCATTAAACCAGGCTACCATTCTTATGTGATTCCTTGAACAACAATTCAACTGATTACGAAATCGTACATCAAATACACGAAAAGCTACATCAGTTAGCAAACTAATTTCTCCTCAAAAGTGAATTAGAAAACTCAAAAAATCAAAACTTTCCCACTAAAACAACAATAATTTAACTAAAGACACCGCCTTTCCTCTAAAACCCTCAATTAAACAACAAATTGACCCAGATCTACCAACTCCCCTCGCACCACAATCCACTCCAAACCACGATTCACCACTCCAACAAACTACATTCACCATTTCACTTATTTCCAACACATCTGATCAAACACTCATACACGAAAACAGATCCAAAAGTTAGTAACAGATCTAATCACCAAATTAAACCAAATATTTCACAACATTACAGTAGATTAATCACAGTGAGAGAGATGATTCAAGAATTTTACCTGAAACGTCTCCTTCAGTGGCTCATCAACTGCAAAATTGGGGACGAAAACTAAAAGGGTTTAGTAAAAAATCAGTAAAAATCCAAAAAAAAAAATAATAATCGAATATCAAAACCTTACTTTCTTCCATCAAAATTTCGAACCGCTTGATCGCATCTTGCGAAACGATCGCCATCTTTCAATTCCTTCCACGTACACAAAACAAAAAATCGATCAATCAATCAAAAGTAGTATCTCGATGAGTTCGTCTTCTCTTCTCTTCTCACCTCTTCTTCTTTCTTTCTTCAGTTGTTATTGTTAGCGTTCAAGAGCTCTCAAAAAGGAATAAAAAAAAAACACTAAAAATATTTTTCTTGAAAAAAAAATTGAAAAATCCGTACAATTGGCGCCTGCGATGGGGTAATGAAAAGCACGTGATAAAGGTGCAAACCTAATAAAAATGGGGAAATTCTTAAGTGCACCGGCCTCAGTGTCTGGTGCTACTAGGCACCGTACGATTGCATCGAGATAGGAGTAACATTTATTTCGATGCAATCGTAGGGTACTACCAGACACCGTATCATTACACATTAAAATGATTTCAAACCGATTTTGAGTAGGTAAGGAGATTTTAATTGTATCGCGACATAAACACATGAGTTATTTATGAGAGCATGACTGCATTTACTCAAATTTATGAAAAATTTTGTTTTCCGTTTGGCGTCAGTTAGCTTGTAGTATATTTTTGTTTATGATTATTCATCATAATGTTATTAATTTGATAATATTGTTTATGTCAATGTTACTCGTTCATTGTTAATGAAATGAAAAACATTAAATTAGTTAATAAACAACTTAATCACCCACAAAATAAGTTTCCTCTAAAGAAAGTTCTTTCTTCTTACATTAATCAACTCATATTTGAAAGAATTGATTAACAATATTTCCCTAACATATATCGGACACAAATTGAAATCGTCAACAAGCAGGGCGCGCAAAATTTATATGATTTTGGATCAAAACTTAATTAGTTTTTAAAATGACATTAATTAAACCTTCTTTTTTTCCTATTCTCAAAATAATCCATATTCCAAATCATCTCAATCTCAATTTCTTAAGTTCATATCTCACATTTTTTTTTTCTTTTATCCTAATTTTTTTTATTTTTAAAATATGTTGTAAGTCAACTCCTCTATGTATTTATTGTTTCGACCAAATCTTTCTTCTTTTGAAAATCCATCAGACATCTCGTCATTTCTCTGCTCCATAATATACACTTAAGCAAATGATAAAGTATAGTTGAATGTATATTGCCACAAATGTCATTTTCAAAGCAATAAATATGCATTGATACTTAGACTTACCATGACCAAGGATTGTGATTTCAGTTTTTGAAGTACTAATTTATGTCTCCTGATTCTGAAAATATTTTGTGAAATATTTCGTCATTCTTAAAAATTGTATTAGTAAAAATTGTTTAATTTCAGGTATGTGTGTTTATCACTGTCATTCTTATGCTTTTAAGTTTAATCATTCGAGCGTGATAATGAACTCTTTACATCCATATATTTCATCGACTATTTTGCTTACACAGCTCTACTGTCTATACATAATCGAAAAGTTAAATTTGCTTGTCAATGACTGGAAACATCAAAACATCCACAATAAAACAATGAAAATCAAGGTCAAAACACCCCAAAATATAATTAAAAGAGGAAAACACCCCCATTTTTATTAATATCTCATCAAATTTTTAATTAAAAGCAATCAATATTTACATTGTTAATCAATCAATAGATTAGATTATGCTAATCGATCAATAGGGTGACTAGATTCAACTAATTGATCAATTATGTATAATCATTTACTGTCTATTTGATTCAAAACACTCCAACTTGAAAATCAAGAATAAAAAACCCTAAAATCAGATAATCGGAAATGAAAACAATCCCTTCCACAACTTCGAATCATTCGATTTTGTGATTGTAGTTTGCCCCACGCATAACGATGTCATTAAATTAGGAGAAATTCTAAATGTCGAGGGAATGAGCGAGGAAACGAGCGAGGGAAATGAGGTGGCGAGGTGAAAGCCGTTCATTTTCCTCGAGATGTGTGCGTTGACTTTTCTCACGCGCATCTCGATGGAAATGAACGGCTTTCACCTCGCCACCTCATTTCCCTCGCTCGTTTCCTCGCTCATTCCCTCGACATTTAGAATCTCTCTTAAATTAAACTATTTAGAGGATACATGTCATATTAAACCACTTTAAGCATTTTAACAATTGTATTAGTAATAAATGATTTATGTGGGAACTCTAACAAATTATATAAAACTTTTTCGAGATGTTTATAGTGATAATGGTTTGTCATTATGGATACGTGTACGAATACCAATACGACAATATATTAAACCTTTAAAAACTAGTTACGAACACAGGAGGGTTGCGACATTAAAAATAATATAATTTATTATTTTTATAATTAAAGATATATAATGACTATGAGGTATTAAACATTATGTTTGATGATACATCAAAATAAACCGATCATCATGGTCGTACACATGGCATGAAAATCCATCACGAGAATACAACGCCCAATCTATTGAGGCAGCTCACAATGCCCGAGAAGAATGATGCTCAATTACAGAGGCCCAGACTAAGCCCACCACTAAGGAGACGCAAACATGGCTCGAATCTAAGTCCAGACGAGTCAGAGTCCGAGTCCAGGCCCAATACGAGCTATCTCATAACGAAGATGAATGTTGCACCAATAAAAAACCATAGAGAGAGTTACGCCTCCACGAACGCATTTCCATTAAGGAGGAGACTGTTACAAGAAACATCTCTTTCCGTTGCTCCTTACATGCTTAAGTCACGCAGAGAGTTAACCACGACCATTGTAAAAGGTAAAGAAAATATTCGACAAATGTATGCAACTTTAACTTAGTTTTGTCCAGACTTACATCATTCTTCCAACAAAATTACTAACTTAAGCATCTGAGTGCCTTCGGCCACCAAAAAGGTGATATTTGGCAGTCTAACAGTTGTTTTGCAGGTCAAACTCACAAGATGACGATTTTTTGACTCATCGGTTTAGCGTTGTCCGCGGAGAACGACGAGTTTCATTTTTTTAAAATTAATATTCACAGTGACAAAACTCACGCAATCTGATAGGATATCAATGGAATACTCCACAAATCTTCAATCAAATGATAATAGATACGACGTGTTGCCCAGTACTGATCCAAAGACAACCATCAAAACAACCATACCTACTTGGAAGAAAGCTCTAACAAGTAATAGTTTGGACATCTTCGACATCATTCGGATCCCCGAGTAGAGATGCTTATGACTCAGATGAACAGCGTGATCGAGACGATAAATATGATCATCTGAAACTTACAGGGCATCAACTTTTGAGAAGAAATTACCTAGCTTAAAAGACACCGGGTTAACAATAGCTCCAAGTGCAATCAGGGAACATCTAAATGTCTACAACTGAAGAAGCCCAAATATGGAAAAACATTCTCGACTCGAAGAGAGATTCTTGAAGTGATGGCAGGGAGAGAAGATGTCAAATGGCCGCCGAATATGAGAAGAGATCCGAAAAAAGTGGAACAAAAGCAAACATTGTCTATTCTACAATGACTACAACCACGTTACCGAAGATTGTTGCAGTATAGGGGACGAATTTGAATGCCATATCAAAGAAGGACAACTCATAGAGTTCGTCAAACTCGAGGGCAAAACAATCATTTCAAATGAGCAAGCAAAGGAAATAATCTACTTCTTGCATGGAACAGGTGGAGAAAATGAGCAATCCAAACGATCTAGAAAGCATATAGTTAGATACTTACGCACAAAGATCATATTCCAAGAACCATCCACACAGCGTGCAAAGACAATGCAAAGGACTCTAACCTTTTCAAACGAAGATGCTGATGGGGTTTGTTTCCCACACAATGATGCCTTAGTGATTTCGGTCATGATAGCTAAATGGGAAATCAAAAAGTATTGATCGACACCGGCAGCTCGCCCAATCTCTTATACCTAACATCTTTCCGAATGATGCGGTTTACCACTAAGATGCTCTCACCAAACGATCAATCTATGGTAGGTTTCAGCGGGGAACAATGTAACCCGCTGGGAATGATTCAACTACCAGTTGAAGGGGGAAAGCAACGAGTATTAATGACAAATTTTCTCGTCGTCGATGTTCTTGCTGCGTACAACATGTTACTCGAAAAATCGTTAATACACAAGATGGGCACAATCTCCTCCACTATGCACCAATGTGTGAAGTACCATACCAACAATGACATCGAAAGAATAAAAGGAGACTAACCAGCAGCCCAGGAGTGTCATTTCACTGCGATAAAGACTATCCATAAATAGCAATTACCGCAACGACTAGAAGAGTCTTCACAATGACTTGATGAAACAAGTTTGAACTCTCCGAACGATAATACGGCTTCAACCAGTCCACGGGATCGACCCAACACCGGACAACCAAAAGAGGAAACGATCGAAGTCTATTTAGACAATGAAGAAGAAAGGGCAATCCGAATCAACATAAAGATCCAACCTAAACTCGCCAAGGAGTTGATCCAACTGTTGAAAGATAACTAAGATATTTTCGCATGGACAATGAAGGACATGGTGGGAATAGATCCATCGATCATTTCCCACAAATTACAGGTGAATTCAAATAGGAAACCAGTTCGACAAAAAAGAAGATCGGTGGCCCCATAGCGCAATCAGGCAATAAACGAATAAGTGCACTGACTGCTCAGTGCAAGAATGATCAGAAAAACTCATTACCCGGATTGGTATGCGAACATGGTACAAGTAAAAAAAAAGAACATGAAATGGAGGGTGTGCGTGAAATAAACCGACCTAAATAAAGTCTGCCCCAAAGACAATTTTCCACTTCCATGAATAAATCAAATAGCGAACGCAATTGTCGGACACAAGATGCTAAGCTTCATGGACGCATACTCTGGGTATAATCAAGTACAAATGTACCCCCCCCCCCCCCGACCAAGTAAAAACATATTTCATAACGGAAAATGATACATACTGTTATCAAGTAATGTCGTTTGGATTGAAGAACAGGGGAGCAACGTATCAACGACAAATAAACAAAATGTTTAGTGGCAAAACAATGGAAGTTTACATCAATGATATGCTCGTCAAAAGCTCACTCATAATAGACCATGTCACGGATCTCGAATAGGCTTTATCCCAGCTTCAAAAGTACAACATGAAACTAAACCCAGAGAAATGCACCTTTGGAGTAGAATCAAGGAAGTTTCTCGTGTACATGGTCAACTAATGAGGAATTGAGGCCAACCCAGGGCAGATCCAACACACTCCTCAACATACAATCACTGACAAACATAAAAAGGTGTTGAAAGTCTTAACGGGAAGATAACAACTCTAAACATATTTATTTTCAAGTCATCTGACAAGTGTCTGCCTTTCTTCAAAATCTTGAAAGGGAATGAGACGTTTGAATGGAATGACGAATGCGAAAGAGCCTTTTAAAGCCTTAAGACATACATGGGAAGCACGAAGCTGCTAACAAACCAAACACATGAGAAACGTTGTATATGTACCTATTCGTGTCCAATCACGTGGTGAGTTCAGTACTGATATGAGAAGAAAAAGGGGTGCAAAAAACAGTGTACTACATCAGCAAAACACTCGTAGATGCAGAAATCAACTATCTGATATTCACGTAATTATTACATAATATATCCCTTAATTTATATATGTTAGTGTTTCGATTATTATAATTTATAATAATTATTTCGTTTTCATGTCTTAGCAGAAATTTGAGCGTGAACGATGAAATCATATTAAGGCGACAATTTAAGAAATGACAATTGGTCGATTCTAGCGGTGGTACAAAGTAGAGGGACGCATATCTAAACCTAACCCTAATAAACCTAGGTCCAGCTAATTTAACCTAAGCCCAAATCCAAAAATACTAACCTAAAAACCCAAGCCCAAGATAATAGGAGAACCCTATTTAGCTCCCCTCCTCTCCTTTTCTCTTCGGCTCTCTTCTTCCACGTTCCATCTCCCCTCCTCTCTTTTTCAGCCACCACACCAATCCACCCTGCCGGCAATCCTCGCTCGATAGGAGAGCCGGCAGTGCGATAATCCTGCCATCACCCTTCATCTCGTCGTCTCTCTGTCCACACAGCCACCACTACCACCTCCTCACACCCTGTTTCGCACACCCACAACCGCCACCATCTACCTTCCCGCTCTCTGTTCCGTCATCCTCACCGCCGCCATCCACCATCCAGCAACCTCGCCACCAGAATCGCAATGACCACCACAGCCGCGAAACAGAACAGAGGTGAAACAAATAATCGCCCTTGTTTCTCCCCTCTCTCGGCCTCCTTCTTGTTTTCCTCTCTTCTCCACGGTCTCTCCCTCCTCCACTTCTCTCTTTCTGTTCCTTCATCACCACCATCACCCGAGCAACCACCGCCATCACTGCCGCGAAACAGACCTCGCGACAGAGAATCGCCCCTGCTCCTCTCCTCTTTGTTCTCTCTTCGTCTCGGTCTCCCTTTGTATACCGGCCACCACCCAACGCCGGTCAGCCCCAGACACACGCCCAAGCAGGACCTCCATCAGCGCGCCTGCGTTCCTGCCGGGTTTCCCGCCTCCTCTTTGTTCAAATCGGGAGAGAAAGGGGTGGCTGTTATTGGCACCCCCGAGTTCCCTAAGAGCCACCACAGTGCCTATAGCATCCCTTTCCTCGGGATTCACGTTCGTGCAAAGATGAGTTGCGGCGTACCACATCACGAGGAGATGACCACCTCTACCATGATCAGCTAAACCATTCGCCAAGGCTAAGATGAAACCACAGAGTTTCCTAGAGTTTGTTGTATTTAAATTTATTGTTTTCTTTATGCTTGAACGTTAAACACATTTGATTTCTGATTCTCAATAATTTGCTCTCACCGATTATATCCTGATTAATTATCTAGACTAGTCGGTAGTTAAAAGTACCATTTGTTGAAATTCAAAGTCTGATTTAATCAATTAATCTGAATCTATGATTGTGTGTGCCGTAAGAAGACACGCAATGTTAGGGGTTTAGGATTAGTTAAAATAAACTGTGATTGTATGTGCCGTAAGAAGACACGCAATGCTAAGGGTTTATACCTTTGCTGAAATCAATTGCGAACTTAGATTAATCTTTAGGTTAGTCATGTTAAATCTTGAAAACAATATTTTTGATTACACAAATCTCAAAGAACCTGTGGTGGATTCAATGCCTTGGTTTCCCTTCTCATATTTTGTTTTTAATTTGATTTTTAGTTTAGATATTTTAATTGTTGTAACCCCAATTTAAATTAGCTTAAATCAACTCTGAAATTTAATTGCAACCACAGTCCTTGTGGGATCGACCTGTACTTGCCCTTGTCTACCAGTTAGACACTGTGCACTTGCAGTTATTAAAATTAGGTTAAATTAACCTATTTATTTAGGTTAATTAAATCTGCATCACTATCCGACCCTAGAGAAACTAGCACTCGCTCTAATCGTTTCATCAAGGAAATTGCGACCATACTTCCAAGCACACCCGATCACGGTTATGACTGAACAACCGCTTTGGTCGATATTACATAAATCGGACCTGTCGGGAAGAATGGTGAAATGGGCGATAAAATTCGGAGGATAAGGAAAGAAGAATAGAACAGCTCGAACCGATCCCTGAAGGATGGATCCTCCGCTGTAATGGGGCGTCCAATGAGGCAGGAAGAGGATCCAGAATAGTCTTATACAACTCAGAAGGCATTGCATTAGAAATGCGATAAAATTCAATTTTGAAGCCTCCAATAATGAAGTCAAGTACGACACTGTGATAAGACGGCTGCAGCTAGCAAAACACCTGAGAATAAAGGACATTAATGTCTTTACAGACTCCAGACTAGTGGTCAATCTACTGAGCAACGAGTTCCAAGTGAAAGATGCTTGAATGAAAACCTACTACCAGAAAACCACAGAGCCGATAGAAGGCTTCCGAAATGCTACCATTCGACAATGTACATGAACAGAAAACAAAAAAGCAAACGAGCTAGCAAAAAAACCTCAACAACGAAGGATAATGACAACCTGTTCGTCATGACACATGGAAGCTCCATACTCGAAAATCAATTAGAAGAAGCATGCGCTGTAAACCAAGGAGCCAATTGGATGACTCCAATCCTGACATATATTTTAAACGGGAAACTCCCAACAGATAAGATGGAAGCCAGGAAAATACGAAATCGGGCAGCAAGATACTCAATGATAAATGACAAATTGTACAAGAGGTCTGTCACGAGCTCATTACTAAGGTGTCTTGCACCAAGAGATGTTGAATACGTCTTACAAGAAATACACCCCGACACATGCGAAAATCACTTGGGGGAAGAACATTGGCCCACAAAACTCTCACATTAGGTTATTATTGGCCAATGATGCTAGCGGATGCTCAAATCATAGTTCGTAAATGCGACAAGTGCCAAAGATTCGCCTCATACACTCACATGTCGGGACAAAATCTGATCCTAATGAGCAGCCCCTGGCCATTCGCACAGTGGGGATTGGACATCGTAGGACCATTCCCAATGTTCGACAAAAATAAGTCTCTCATCGTCGCAGTGGACTACTTCACCAAATGGGTAGAAGTAGAACCCCCTTCAAAGATATGGGAAGCACAAGTCAAGAAATTTCTATGGAGAGACATCATATGCAGATTTCGGGATCCCAAGAGTAATAATCGTCACGAACAATGGAAAATAGTTTGAAGGCAAAAAGGTTGGGGAGTTGTGTAAGAGCATGAATATCCAACAACATTTCTCTGCGCCAGCTCATCCGCAAGTAAACGGGCAAGCCGAGGTCAATAACAGGACAATTTTGGAGGCAATGAAAAGAATACTTGAGGTGGTGAAAGCTCTATGGACGTCTGAATTACCTGGTGTCCTTTAGGCATACAGAACAACAAAATGAACTTCGACAGGAGAAACACCTTTCGCACTCGCTTACAAGTCAGAAGCAATGATACCCGTAGAAATCAGAATGCCAACATTATGAATCGAAGAATTTCGCGCTGAAGACAACGTCGAAGCGTTAAGAATAGGGTTGGATCTCCTTGAAGAAAAATGAGAAGCGGTTGGATCTCCTCAAAGAAAAATGATAAGCATCTTCGATTAAAATAACAGCCTACCAACAGCGGATGACAAGGTACTATAACAAGAAGGTGTGAATCCAAACCTTTAACGCCGGAGACTGGGTGTTACAAAAAATCTAACTAAACACGAAAGAGCCATGCACGAGCAAGCTTAACTCGAACTGGGAAGGACCATACCGGGTAACATAAATCAACAGATCATGAACATACTGGTTGGAAGACAAAGAGGGTGAAATGGTACATCGACCAAAGAATGTAAAGCACTTGAAAAGATATTATCAATAAAGTATTTTGCTCTCAATTTTGAAACAATCAAAATCTAATCATGACAAAAAGTTAGATTAAAACATACTCGATAAAACATTCAGCATGGCTAGAGCATCGAGCAAACAAAAGTGCATGTGCTGGACGAATGAGTCAGACATTAAAAAACTTATGGCCTGATCAACCACGAAGTAACAAAGTACCAAGACATAAGAGCTAGACTTTTATGTCAACTGTAATGTACGACATCGTAATCTGAATGAAAGTAGGATTTCGTAAATTGCTCTATAAGACTAGAATGTCGAATATCGAAGCCACCCATAAAAATCCAGACAAACAAAGTCGGAAATCTCCCAAAATTTTCATAAATAAAAGCTAACAAGCTAGACAGATAGGGCACAAAAATTCGAGATAATAAATTTTCCATTTATCTTTTAAAAAAAGGAGATTGCAAAAAAGAAAAAAAGAACAACAACTAAGAGGGGGAATCAATATCGCGATCAGCGTCTTCTGACAACATAGGATCAGTAGGCTCCTCGACATTCGGATCACCCATTGAATTCGGAACAACTTCGTCAACATCATCGAATTCCTACTCAGCAAAGCAGCGGTATGGGGACATGTTCAATCCTTGCGTTTCCAGGAAATCATGACGACCCTCGACCACTCTCTTAAAATCCACAGCCTCTGCTGCCTTTAGCTTCTCCGTAACAGTCAACAATTTGACTCGGGTTGACACTAACTCCTTGTCAATGTCGACAAGTTTAGCAGATACCGTTGACTTGGTATCCACAAACTCAGAATTCAGCTCAACAATGCTAACAGTAGCAGCCTTAAGCTTGGCAGAACATTCTGCGGCAAAACGAATAGCTTCATCACGTTCGGCCTTTCGGTCAGACAACTCTCTCTCAGTAGCATCTAGATGGGAGCGCAACTTGCCCGGGTCGACCTCGGATGACTTGAGGTCGGAGGTGAACACATCACGCGTAGCCTCGAGCTCCCTCAACAACACCCGTACAGAATCTGCGGCCCTTTCATGCTCCATACATTGACCCTTCAACAAATCTAGTCGATGGAGAATGTGTCCTGAAAGTTTCTGCTCAACGTGTGTAGCCTGGTCACGAGACACACCTTACAATAAGATCCCATGACGGCTACATAGGTAAGACATGGTTGTTCGCACGGGCATATGAGTTTTGTTAGCCAACCACCCGTGACAGTCACCAATTAGATTGCGAGCACTGTCCTGCACATCAGCCTACAAAGGCTAGAAGGTCTCACTAATGACAGTAGAAACGGGGCGAGAAGCATATGGAGTAGCAGAAGACCCCGAAGTCCCAGCCACGACTGAAGAAACAATATGCTTGTGATCTCGAGCATGAGCAACAACTTGATCCTCTATTGACGGATCATACTCGAAGTCATCCAAGGTCTTGGTGCCCTTCGGATTCTCCAACAACCAAACACCTAGCTGAAACATCTTATTCTCAATAACGCGCGAATCATCGATCGAGAGACTAGCAAAGCTCGGCAAGCCACATAAGAAGCAACAAGCTTCTTCTCATGGTCGTCTAGCAGACGGGAAACTTCTTTCGTACTTAATGCGATAACTCGATTTACCTCATCATCCTCGTGGGCAAAAGAATCATCCCCCGAACCATGACCTCCTTTTTGAAGAGAAACAAGATGATAGGAGGTCCTAACAGATTCAATGACGGAGGAAGCAAGCTTCATTCTCTTCAAGTCACGGTCGGGATCTTGGAGGGGCTAGGAGGCCTAGGAACCTTCATTTTCTTAGCAATTGAAGTAGCGCTCCTCCGACCTCGGACCTCGAACAAAGACATGAGCAAATACTCCTACATCACCAGCACCTGCAACAGTAACCTCTGAAGCGAGGCCTGCCCTATGCGCTGAAAGTAGACCACCATAGACAATAGCGTCCGTAGTGAGGAAATCTTCCACCAGTACCTGGGGAAGATCACAAAACCGACGACAAAACTCTTGCTCTTCCAACAGCGACAACTCAACCTTCTTAGGCTCCTATCCTGGAACCGTAGAATATGATTCCCACGAAACCTAAAATTGTTGGAAGAAAGAGAAGCATAAAACCAGGGCCTCGACCAACCCACATGCTCCTCTCGCAGGTCCTCGAAACATGGAAGAGAACGCAGGCGACAAGTGTAATTAGGGTTCACACTGAACCCTACCAGAGAGTGCAAAACCCTAACATTCATAATGATATGAGCCGAGGCAGCAATCGCTAAGGTTGAAATCATTACCTTCCAACCATTAGGAACTAGTTGAGCTGGAGCAATACCAACCAGATCTAAGTACTCCCAAACGGTAGGAGCCGAAAGCCTGAAACCAGAATGGAACATGCCAGGATACAAAAGTAATGTATCCATGCCTGGGACGACAAGGATTGTCACCTATCCGGGGATAACAATTTCCAGATCATTTGGCAACGAGTAATCGTGATGAATGTTGTCCAGAGTTGCATGCGTTGCCCTCTTGGGCATAAAAAAAGCTTCGCAAGCATCAAGGGCATCGTCACTCAAAACCTTGAAGTTAGACATGACCACAGAAAGAATGCAATGAGTCAAAAGGTTAACGATCAGAAAATGAGAAGACGCAGAAGGAAGCAGAGCATACGCAAAAAAAATTTCTTTTTATAGAAGTGGACAACGAAATGACCGCTCTTGGTAAACGTGCATGGTATGACAACTGCATGAAATCTCAGAAATCGCGTCAAAACGAACAAGTGGATTAAACAATGGAAATAAAACAATAGCGACAGATAGCAACAACACTAACCAAGCAGTAATGTTGCAATCAAAAAGCAAAACCGCCACACAATTAGTGGATACTTGAGCATACCCACTAACTAAAGGGGGCTGATGATACATCAAAATAGATTGATCGTCACGGTCGTACACATGGCATTAAAACCATCACGAGAATACAACGCCCAATCTATTGGGCCATCTCATAAGGCCTAGAAAAAATAAGGTCAATTACAAAGGCCAAGACTAGGTCCACCACTAAGGAAACGTAAACAAGGTCCGAATCTCTCATAAATAAGAGGAACGATGCACCAAGAAAGAGCCTCCATTAAGGAGGAGATTGTTATAAGAAACATCTCATTCCGTTGCGCCTCACATAAATGCTTAAGTCATATCGAAAGTTAACAACAACCATTATAAAAGGTAAATGGAACATTCGACAAAGGTATGCAACTTTAACTGAATTTTGTCCATATTTTTTTTTTGAAAGGCAAGCAGGGTTTTTATAGGATCCCCAAACCCACTAAAGATGTTGCAAGCTAGGTTTTAACCCATGACCTAGTGGTACCATCCGCGAAGTTCTAACCGTTGAGCTGTCATGCCATTGGCAGTTTTGTCCAGACTTACATCCTTCTTCCAACAGAGTTATTGACTTAAGCATCAGAGTGTAGTCTAATAGTTGTTTTACAGGTCAAACTCACAAGAGGACAATTTCTGGACTCATCATCGTTAATAAAAACACTAAAGTCAATTCATCATTAATTTGTTAAGGTTGTGTTTGGCATCCAAAAGCATAAACACTTATTTTTATGTCAATAGAAGTTCATGACTCACACCGCGTCATAGTATCCTATCGAAAGACCCTAATATAATCAGAAGAATACTCGATCAAGCAACAATCACAACTATTTCGCAATGTGTGGCAAAAAACTAACCCGACGGTTCGATTTCCGACTGAAACCGTCAACCAAACCGATGAGGTCGGTTTAAAAGATGCTCAAATCGAACCAAATTTTTCACAAATCGAGCCAAACTGAAGTGCTTGATGGAAAAGAAGAATAAGAAGAAGGGGAGAGGTGAAGAGTGTGAATTTGATTGAAACACATTAAGGTGGAGATGAAAATAGAATCCCAAATCCAGTTTGGGGCTTTGACGAGACTAATTCACACCATACCAGAATCCGAACTTGGAAACAACTGGCGATTCGAACTCAGTTTTAGTAAAACAACAATGAGATTCATCATCAGAAACCCTGGAGAGTGTTGTGAATTTCATCGATGGGTTATCTGATAAAAAAAATTTGGGGGGTGGTCTGATCAAAGTGAGGGTGATAATAGATGTTTAGAGAGTGTATGTGAGAGTGAGCCATGCAATTGTTCTTATTGTCGTCTGCAAGTGATGAGAGAGAGAAAAAACAGTGGTGTGAGAGGGAGAAAAAAGAAAAAAAAACAATTGTTTTGCTAATGGCTTTTTCCATTAATGTAAGAGGGAGAAAGTGCAATTGTTATTCCTACTAATGGCTTTTATCTTAAGAAGGTAAAAGTATTATTGCTAATGGTTTTTGTCTTAAAAAGGGTAAAAGCAATGGTTGATGTTGAGTTTGACTTTTGTACATAGGAATAAGATAAATAAAGTAGTGGAAAGGTTATATATTAATTATTATGACACAAATTTCTATAACCTACACAAATTTCAATAGCCTACACAAATCTCTATAGAGCCTCTATAGGTAGGTATTATTTAATTGAAGTTTTTACCGACAAAGTTGTACATTTTTAGACTTTAATTGGCCTAAGTGATTAACTTTTAATTTGCATATATTGAGAATAATCAGTCGGTTTGGTTATCTTAGTTATTAAATTCTAAAAACCGAACCGAGTTGATCGGTTTCCAAATTGAAGAACTGAATCGAACCAAACCAAAAATAGGAATAACCGAACCAAAATACGTAGTTCAATTTAGTTCGGTTGATTTCATCGCTTTGTTCGATTTTGTTTAACCCTATCGCAACGGAGAGTAAACTAAAGAAGATAATCTAAGGCTTAACTCCACATTCCTACAATGAAGACATCGAATGATATGCATTTCAATGTCATACACTTTATCCCATAGTTGGAGGTTGTTGAAGAAATGCCTTAAAAGAACAAGAAAACATATTATAAGATGAAAAACTAGTAAACTTTTGTTACGTTATAATAAAAAATAAATAAATAAATAAAGAGGCTTGATGGTTTACCAAGTCTCTCAGAGGTTGTGAAACGCCACACACCCAACCAAATAAGGAATTCCAAGTATGAGCATGAATTTCACTGGCATTAGTGCATAATTGATATAAGTATGCGAACAATCATGAGAAACTCCAAATGGTGCTATAATATAGCAAGTAAGGAATATTTATCCCTACTAACAATATAAATAAAGTCAATATAGTAGAAAATTATTTATTCATAGAAACTAAATGAAAAATCACAACGATCTATTGAATCAACATAATTTGAATCAAAATTCATATCTTATTGTTTAGAATCTCAAGTGGAACATATAAGATATCAAAATTACTACAATGTGATCAGCTACATATAGGGAAAAAATGCCTCGATTCCGAGTTACAAAAATGAAGATACTCTCAAATCAAATAACCAACGAGAAGGTTTAATTACGGTGTTATATTGGTAAAACGGTCGATTTCTTTAAAGAAAACCCTTAATTATATGTGTTGTGAGTGGTTACTTTGATTGGATAAAATTTTATGAAAAGAAAATATTTATTTAAAACTATCACTTCAATTATGTTTAATCATTAACGTAAAAATGATATACTTTAATTATGTTTAATTTTTAAACAATGATGTAGTTTAATCATCATTTCAATTATGTTTCCAGCATTTACATTGACTTTATTTAAAACCACAAGAAACGCAAAACCCAAATCTAAGGAGAATATAAAAAAAGAAAAAAATATTACAATAAGAAGAGACAAACATATAAATAATGAATAAGCAATAACAATCAAATACGTTAGTTAAGAAATAGTTCATTATAGGACTCATAAGTAATTACAAAAATAGAAGTTTGATTGATAAGGCTGATAAAGAAAAATGCACCAAAAGTGTAATATGTTTTCTATAATAGGCAATATCAAGCAAGCTTTATAATGATTTTTATAGAGTTTGATAATCATTTAAGACGCTTTTAGTTTATAAATACTAATGTTTGTTAAAATGATTTAAGCTAGCTTTTTAACAATCGATGAAATTAAGTAATTAATTAAGACAGTTTTGCCAGATGCCTAATTATTTATAACATTGTACCTTATAACAATTATAACTAGTCTAAACAACCATCCTATATGTGTAAGTATAAGATGGTTTTTTGTAGCAATGATGGGGTTCTTACTTGTGTTAGATAATTTGAATTGCATTCCATGAATGTGTTTACACTAGTGAGGTTTATCCCATCTATAGCTCAACTACCCTGATATCTATATTATTCGATGACCCAACTCCCACTACTATGCGTTTCTTCATGATTTCTAATAAGCAATATAATCAAAGCCACCGCTTAAAGTCAAAAGACAAGCTAAGCCATGACATCTCGTTTCGCCTTGGTCAAAGCCAGACCACTTCCCTGAAGCCACAAAAGCTGCCGCTTTTAGCTTCTTTTTTTTGTTGAAGTGTGAAGCCACCAAAGCCATGCCTTCATTTAAAAAAAACATTTTTTTGCATTTTTTTATCTTTCTTCTTCTCATACTTTTTTTTCTCTTTCTCCTTCTATATTTAGAGCTTCACAGCTGAATCAGAGAGCTTAAACATAGTAGAAGTTGGAGATCTTGTTCATGGTACAGATCTTCTTACCTTCAATAGAGCTTCACCTGAATTTCCACCATCATGACCCGAAGAAGGAACCCACATCTATGCATTAATAATATATACATTAATATTGTTGTTATTTTTTGTTACTTAAGGCGATTGAGGTAATTGATTATCGAAGAAAATTGTAAGGCAATGAAAAGTAGTTCTAGAGAAGACATCAGTTGGAAGTATGGTGTTGTAGTGAATGGTAACAAACATCATAACATATGAAGCAATATGAACACTTACATTGACGTGAACTAACCCCTCTAAATCTAGTAGAAAAACATAATGCATATATTTAGAAGCTTAGATACAAGCAAAATGCATATATTTACATTTTTATATAATACTAAAATCATTTTTTAGGGTTGCTTTACTTTCATAAAGTCATCGCTTCGCTTAAAGTCAAGTCAAGGCAAATTGCCTCGCCTTCGCATCATGCTTTAACTACCTTATGTTAATTTCTTGTGATTGAAAAGTTGCTAAATTACAATATAATATATCTTACCCTTGCACATTAATACTAAACATGTTTGTTTGACATAATAGATTTCTCCAAAAAATTTAAGAGATAATAAAACTCGATTCGATTCCATATATATTGGGAGATACGTTATCATTAAAGCATGAGATTTCTATTGGATATTAATTTTGTTGTGTATTATCATACTCTTGTTTCAATGTAAAGGTAAGTGAGACTCGTAAGCCAGTACATAGTTGCTTGAATTTGCAGTACCCACATTTCGTACAAGTTGCCAAATCTCATCCAGTTAGTACTTTTTCTCCAGTATCTCTGCTTATGCTTATGGTGGAGTTACATACGCTTTTCCACTTTCTATACAGCAGGCAAATATTTGTTAGTGTTACATTTAATTTGTATTTTAAAATGGATATTGATATTTGGCTCCAAAACTTACTTGGTTTTTTTTAGGACATTGTTACCAAACATTGGCAGCTCTGAGGTATAAAGGACCCCTATAAACCAATAGACATTGGTATCGACCAAATTCCTTATCCCCTAATTTACCAAATGTTGGACCTAGAGTTGCTTGGGGAGGGATGGTAATGGGGACTAAAAATAATTGAGCATCCCCACCAATGAGAAATGAATATTTCCCGAAGAAGGACTTTGCCACTTCTTGCTATATTACACTTGTCCAAGTCTCATATATCTCAAGTGAAAATGGAGCGCTGGTCAAAACCCATAATTTTACGAACAATGTAGTGATTGAGGTAGACTCCTCAAAATGCTATATCTGATTCACCTACAACAAGATAAACAACCATGTTTGGGGACTTGGAGGTTCTAATTGGTAAGTGTAGTGATTGAAAATGTTGATAATGTGAAAAAAAATTATATTATGAAGACACATTGAATAAGGTTGTGCAATAAGTGTTAGTTAAGAAAAATGTTTTTTATTACTTTTATTTTCATTATGTGCATCAATAAACTCTATAGTTTGCAAATGCCTTTCAAAATAATTGACCTATAGAAGGTTATGTGTTGTGCAAGTCAAAATAATTGTTCATAGTTCTAAAATGAGACCTTTTATTTTTGGCAAATGGAATAATTGACCATAGAAGGTGTTGCCCATGTCATTTATAGGATTTTAAAAAATGATTGGCATCAAAATCAATCTCAGTTATATTTATGTTAAGCACAACATAAAGTTTAGGAAACATAAGACTATTGCCACTAATACCCTACTGTGAATGTAAAACAAAATGAAACTCTAACTGGAGTTTGCAGATTTTGCAAGGGAATGACATGCAATGTTGTTTCTGCTGCGATGACAACATTTCATTTCCAAAAAATCACAAAGTCCTAAAGGAAATGAAATGTATCCTCCAACATAATTCAGTACCTAAATTTTATCAAACAACACAAGCATGCTCAAAACATACTTCACACCATAAAATATCAAAAAACATATAACTATCTACTTTAAATGTGTTAACTTCTTAAAATTTGGTCGTGCTTTCGCAACCTCTCTGTTTCTCAGAGGACATAACCAAATCCCATGTTTTTAAATTTTTTTTTGTTGTTTCCAAATAGCTCCTAACTAGGTACACATATAACACCAACCCAAGTTCAAATATTACTTTCCTAAATTGAAGCAACAGTATTCAATTCGATAATGTGTATGCAAGTGATAGGAACAAAAGGAAGAGTTAAAGGGTAAATGGAAATTGAACTCACAAGCACAACAAATTCAATTGTAAAATTTGGTTTTACTATTTTGTAATGTATACACAATGTTATTTTAAAGAGTAAATCTCAAAATTGCTATTTTTTAATTAATTTTTTTATTTTCTTAAAAGAGGGTAAAAATGCTCTTACACTCAACGTCTTAGGAAGTAGGACTGAATTGGAGGGTTGTTATTTATCACCATGAATTGATATGGCAGAAGTTATTACTAGTCTAAATAAGGAAGTGGATGTGAGTCCGGCTCTGAAGCATAATTGTAGTAATAGCAGAGGCGTTGAAGTGAGCTGAATAATAATAATAATAATAATAATAATAATAATAATAATAATAATAATAATAATAAGACGAAGAAGAAGATGAAGAAAAATAAAAAGAAGAAAAAAAAACCTAGGTTGGCGTGCTCTGATCGTCTCGTATCTCTGATTTTCCTACCTGATTTCTCTCAGTGGGTTTATTTCTTGTGTGTTAATAGAAAAATACATTAAGTTGGAAAAAAATGAACCATTCGGAAGTCTGATTAAACAATTAAAAAGATGAATATAGTTGTATATAACAATGAAATCGTCCGCACAATTTGAGCAACCAAATTTAATATTATCTAATATAATTGTATGAAATCTAATATTATCTAATACAATCGCAAAATCACTAATCCTTAATTATCCACCATCACAATAATTATTTTTCTTAGATTTGATTTACTATTTTCATGTTAAATGAAACCATGTGATACAATTTAGGACGACTATGCTTTTGGTAATTGCATTTTGGGCTAACAAAAGAATAGATAAACATATGGTTAACAATTTATGAAGTCTGCGAGAGCGTGTGAACAGACGTCTAATCAATTTAAGATTCGACAAAGTATGAACACAAATTAATAGGTGAAATCAACACAATCTACAAAAGCAAAAAAAAAAAAAAAGACTCACTTTGCTTCTCTTTGAGATTATGAATACGAGTCAAAGATATGAAAATTAGAAAAAAAATGTAAATAATATTAAATCAAAGAAATATGAAGATAAAGTGGAAAAATCATACCAAACCAAAAAATCACACATAGCAACAATAAAAACATAAATCAAGTTTTTAACTAGATGAAAAAAAAAAAATGAAATAATTTTAGACAAGAAACACATTGATTTCTTGTAAAATATTGGAAACAATGAAGATAAAAAACATTTTGTCTCACCTGCGTCTTTTCTCTCTGTAAATAAAAATAAGAAAATAAAAGATTCAACAGATAAAAAAAATCGATTGAAGAAATCCCGAAGAAAAATAATTTCCATTATCTCTGTAGAAAAAATTTAAAACAGACAAAAAATGTCTATAAAGCCTGACTGCCTAGAATTGTGGATTGTATATAACAATGAAAGCATACGGAATCTAAAATATTATCGAATAAAATCTCTGCACAATCACTAATCCTTAAGTATCCACCCTCATAATAATTTTCTCCTCTCATTTGATTTACTTTCTATTTTTCATAGTAAATGAAACCATATTTTATGATACATTTTAGGGCTACATGCTTTTGGTTTGCATTTTGGTCCAAAACGGGTAACGGGTTAAACTGCAAGCAACCTGTCCGAAAACGGGTTTGGTGTACACCTATCCACCTCGAGGGAATGAGCGAGGGTAAGGGAACGAGGGTTTGGTGTACACCTATCCACCTCGAGATACGCGAAAGAGATTCGAGATGCGCATCATTACTTATCTCGAGGGCTCACCTATCCCTCGCTCCTTCCCTCTATCTTCTCTCTCACTCACTCGTCACTGAATCTGAAAACCTCTTTTCAAACCTACAAGTAACCGATCTCATCGCAATCTTCACTTTCACTGTTTCACTCACTCGATCGATTGGTTGGTCGATCTGCTCTTCTTTTTCAATCCTCAGCTTAATCAATCGAAACTCATCGAAGCTCGCTTGAACGAAGCAATAGATCGAAGTTAGATCTCACATTGTTGAACAAGTGTTACAAGCTCTCATTTCACGTTGGTAATCTCTCTCTCTTTGTATCTCAAAATGTGATTAGAAGATATTAGTTCTTTAAAGTTGCGTCGTTTTATGTTTATGTGTTGTTGTTCATTTGGATCTAGGTTAACTTGGGTTCAATGCGTGAAATTAGGTTAAAATCTAGGGTTTCTTGCTGGTTCAAACTTATAATTAGCTCTTTCAATGATATCTCAGTCTCTGTAATTGAAGCATTTAGTTGTTTGCATTGCTTAATGCACGATGCGAAGTTAGGGCTTGTTGTGTAAATGTGTTTTAAGAGTTTAAATGGAGTTTATTTGTGGAGTTTGAGCCTCAATTACTACAATACCTCAATTGTCTTTTGTGGCATTGATTGAATTGTGGTTTTCCCTTTTTTCATGTTCGAGCAGTGTAGAGTTAGTGAGTGGTTGTTTATGTGCGAATTGGTAATGAGCTTGGAATTAACTATTGCAATGATGTCTCAGACTCTGCAACTAAAGCATCAGTGGTTTATATTGCTTGATGCATGATGTGAAGTTAGGGATTTTAAGTGCTTATCATAAAGCTATGGTACTCAGTTTGGGTTGGCTATGTAGTGTGTTTAAGAGTTCAAATTGAGCTTATTTGTGGAGTTTGAGCCCTAATTACTACATTTAGGTATCAAACACTACTTTTTTTTTGGTTTTGTTTTCGTCAATAATCGAATGGTGGTTTTCACGAGTCACGACTAGAGGCTCGACTAATGTAGTACTGTTAATCATAGGCTGTTTACACCTTAGCTGGCCTTGTGAAAATATTAGGAACGTGAGCTATTGATTGAGGCTTGGATTTGATTTCAGAGCGAAGATTAGGAAACATTTCTTTTTAGATGTTCTTGCTACCTAGAAGTTAGGGTAAGGATAAGTATTCCAAGTTGTTAATTATTTTGTGTCTTATTTTTCAGGTTCATAGTTCTGTTCATTCTGCAGTTCAGTTGCCTTTGTACAACCAATCTTGGTAGTAAGCAGCAATGTTGGAGAGATGGATGTTTATACATGATTCATCCATGTTCACCTTAGTTCTTGTGAAAGCATGCTTGAGATATTGATATTCTTGTTTCAACGGGAGTGATTGGTCCTTCAGATGTTCAGAAAGGCTAGGAATTGATACAAGTAAAAAGTAGACATGAAGATCGGAAAACCACTTATCTTAACCTATCTGTACTTATTGATGTACATAATATTGTCATCAGGAGTTATTTTGTACAACAAGGTAAGCCTAGCTTTATTTATTTGTTTATTATTTATGTTTTATATTTCTTTCATTCACATTCCATATCTCGAGAATAGAAGTTTTTAGTAGTTCCATAAGTCTTGTAAAGTTAAATTTATCAAATTTCTCATTTCGTACCAATTGGAAAATAAAGAGCTATATATATGTGTATACTTTCTTATAATTTATATAGTATGATAATAATTAAGACAATAATGGACATCCTTCAGTGGATAGTTTGAAATAAAAAGGAAAAACAAACTTTCAAGTTAGCACCCATGAAATTAACGAAATCTTTGTTACTCAAAATAGGGTTTCAAGCACAATCCCTAGATATTTTCTTCAATCATTGACCCTCGAAACAAAAGTAACAACTGAAATCCTGGCTTGCTGGCTGAAGGCCTAATCTAAAGACAACAGTTAGTTGGGACATAAGAAACATAAATATAAAACAAGTTTTTTTCCCTTGATATTTTTTTGTGCTTTGCCTTAGCCTGCTCATAAATTCACGTCACTATACTCAGAAATGCTCTTGTTCTTTGTCGTAGCGTGTCCGCCTTCTCTAATTGGTCATTAAAACATTTTGAAGTTTGTTTTATTATCAACCATTTTCAACTTTCTCTGAAGAGTTTAGATGCAGATGCTCTGACACCACCTTTTATGTTAATTGAAACGGAAAAAAAAAACTAAAGAATTTTTAAAAAGAAAAAATGCTAAAAGGATTTAAATCATGGTGGGCCCACATGTGCATGAACAAGTGTTGTGTATTGTACGTGTCAGAATGCCTGTTAGATTTATGAAATTATCATTGATGTCCATTTTAATAGTACTGTTTCTTATCTTAGGATGCAAAGTGTTGCCTTTAATTTTTTTTGAGAATGCCTACTATCCTTATTCGTCATCTAGCATTCATAAGATGATCTGTTACCAACAGGAGAGCCCCAATTAACTTGGTGAGTGGAAAGTACTTTTTAACATATTATGCCATTTATATCTTCTCTCATCTCTGTAATTCCATTCTATGACCCATGCTTCTAGATGCATTTACATGAAGCTGTTATATCTGAAATGTGCTTTTGTATGATTATTTGAAAAACAACAATGGGTATTGTTACTTTTAAATGACTGAAGGACACTGTACGATAGTTTGTTATATGGTTCCATGATCTCTTGAGACAATAATGTTGGTTTCTATTGGAGCAAAATTATGTGCAGCTGTAACCCATCCTCCCCCCACCAACCAAAATCGAGGTTTCCAACTGTCATAGAGACATGAGGAAGTCTTGAGATGCTGATACATTGTAAACTTCTCCGTCTGTATGTTACTATTTTTATGATCCTTGGGCACTCTAGCTAAGCTTGTGAGGCAGGGTTGTTGTAGTGATCTTATAAGGAGCAGTATATCTATCTTATACTTGCATCTTTTTATGGATCAACTTAAGACTTCTATCTTTTTTTATTGTCATTATCTGTTTATTTAAGCAAAATGTAATTGTAACTCATATTTTATTAATCTGCAGTGGGTTCTATCTCCGAAATACTTCAATTTTCCATTCCCAATAACACTAACTATGATTCATATGGGATTTTCCGGAGCAGTAGCATTTCTTCTTATTCGTGTCTTTAAGGTTCGTTCGCTTAAGTTTATTATCAATTCGATACAAAATAATTTTCTTTTGTTAACTTCTGTATATTACACTATTGCCATGTTACAATATTTTCAAACCCGTTTTATGTTTCTAGAAGACTATTTTTGACCTTGGGCTCATGCTATTGGATTGGTTGTGTAATGGTGTTGATAGCAAAGATTGTAGGTTCCAGTGTGTGGTTGATGATATAATCATTTTCCTTGAAAAGACTTGTATATTGCTCTTCTTTCTCTACCTTGCACCTCATTCTGTTATATATGAGATTATGATAGTTGGCATTTCTGTATAGGATTTTACAACAAGCCCATTCTAGTCTCTTATTATTATCCATTAGTTCATAGGTTTTCATATTTTTTTCCCACATTTTTATGGAAAGAAAGATCTTTCATTGTTCCATCTCAATTACTCGAGGGACTTGGGGCTCAGAAAGTCATATTATGAATCTTCGTACATTTCTTTCCCACCATTGTGGAATGATGTTGACCCTTCCAGATATTGAGATGCATATTATATTGTAATATATATGTAAATGCTATTGCTAGGTGATACCAATGTTTTGTGAGGAGTTTCATGGCATGTTACACCGGTGAGCAGTTAATTTTGAAGTTATATAATGATGCTCGGAAGCTGGACGAACACTGATGAATGAGGGAAACAATGATACAACATGATTAATCTGAAAAGTTAGAACAACTTGCAAGAAATAGGATAACCTGTGAAACACATACTGTCCTTCTGTCCCTTAAAAAAAGGATATGAGCATATAGATTATTTGTAATATTAGATTGTTTTTTTGTTGGTCATTGCCTAAATACATAAATAGATTCTATTTTGATTTCTTGTTATTTTAACACTTTCAAGGGGTGCATAGTGTTGATGTGATATGCAATGCACGAGTGTTTACGTATTATAGATTTATAGCTCCTATATAGTATAATGATCAAATTTGGATTCTTCAAAAAGGTTATGGTCAAATTAATGGAAAGACCGCCGATAAACATAATGTGCTAAAACGGTAAAGAAGCTTATTAAAACCATTGCAATTGCCATTACTTTCGCAAAATGATGTCAATAATTAGGAAAAGGCGTCATTTGCTGACTGTTGTATTGCAACTAAAGTAGTAACAGAAAGGCTAGGGATTACTTATGTTTTAAACTTTTTGTGTTAGAATGGCCATAATGGTATTTGTAAAACTATGGATGCAGTAAAGCTTATAAATACTTTGTTGGGGAAGGATAAATTGATCATAGATAATACTTTTTGATTTTTTTTTACATCCAATTCCGTCGACAGTTCACATAGGTTATAAAGGACAATCACCAACCCCATTACATAATCAAGCTACATCTTCTAAAGCCCCTGCACACAATGATTCTAAACTCATCATCCAACATCTTCTTCTTGTCCACAAACCCACCAAGGACATCGACTTGCTTGTCTTCTTGAAAATCAATACACAATTTTATTTTTATTATTTATTTTTTTTTATTAATTTTTCTAGTTTCATATCACGGATGAGGTGATGGGGCATTTTTCTTTCCCAATATAGAATTTTTTTTTTCAAAAGGAGATTCTAACGTAGCGGAAGCATAAATTAAAATCACAAACTAGAAAATTTGAGATGTAAGAGCTAGATTATTACTGGAATTCGGAAAATAAATTAAAACTTATTGACTTGAATATTAATTGTGTCACTGATTCATTTAAATCTTTGGTAGGAGCTCCTTATATATAATTCCATGAATACATACTAGAAACCTACTAAAACATGAAAAATAACTTCCTATGGTACCTAGACTATAATAGGGACTTCCTAAGACTGTTTGATACTTCTAAAAGCTTATAAATAAGCCATAAAATATAAAAATGAAAATCAATTTAATAATGGAAATAAGTTGTAAATTCATAATTCCTAATACCACATGACTTGAACCTAAGGAAATTTTTTTGGACTTAAATGTAGACCACAATTGGGCCATTGACTTGAAAGGGCTGACTTGGTTAAACTAGGTCGACCTGGTCAAACTCACAAATAAATATTCTCCAAGATATTTTACATCAGTCTTCTTTGTAATAACTCGCCCTTGAGTTATGCATCGGAACAATAAGTGCATCATTGTGGTGAGATGTGAGAGGCAAAATACTTCTCTCTTTCCAGCTTCCAATGACACTTGCGGTTTCTTTTCTACTTTAATGTCCTTTGAAAAATATCAAGAGCTCGTGAAAGCTTATATTCAAAATTTGTAACCTGAATATTAGGACATTCAATTAATATTAGGACCTTCAATCAATAATTTAAGAAAAATATTGTAATAAACAAAATTTTCACAATATCTTGCATACGGGTCATCAAAGCTATATCCTCTAATGCACCGCCTCGCCGGAAAACCCCCGTATCACGTGTCAAATACGTGTCGGACACAGACACGCGCTCGACACATATTTGAGACGTGGTCAACGGTCAAAATTCGTTGATAGACACTGACACGACTTGGACATGGTCCGGACACGTGGTTATAACCTCTCCTCTTCATTCGATCCTTTCTCACATGTTTCAAACCCTAATTACAGAGGACAGAGGACTGAGCCTGAGACTCCCTGAGAGATCGATCGACAAGGAGAGGGAGAGATCGATCGACAGAGAGAAAGGGAGAGATCGATGGACAATGATCGATCGACAGAGAGAAAGGGAGAGGGAGAGATCTTACCTTCTTTCGTTTGTTTGTTTTTTTATTTTTTTCCTGCGATTTCTCCTTTATGGTGCCGAGAATGGCTGGTTCGATCCAGAGATGTGTGGCTGAATGGTGGAGCGATCTTGTTGATTGATGGATGGACCTGACGAGAGCATTTGTGTTTGTTGTTCTCTTTTCTTATCTGCGCTGATTGGAGAATTTGTGATCAAGAAGACTGAAAGAAAGAGAAGACTGAAGAAGAAAAACCAGCATGTGGTGTCCCATTTCCTACTATTTGCACGTGTCTTACATGCATACTAGGCTACCTTTTTACACTACTGTCATCATCCACTCCACTAGCTACCAAAGTCTCCTCATCATCATTGGAGTATTTGTTATTCTACTTGATAGAGTTGAATTGGTTTATAAAATTTGTCAAATGTATTCCAAATTATTTAAGATAAAAGTTGTATCTTGAATGGATTGGTATAAACTTTGGGAAAATTGTTTAAAATAAATTTTGTATCTTGATTGGATTGGTATACACTTTGTGAAAATTATTTAAGAGAAAATATTTTATAAACCTTGGGCCTTTTGCTCCTTGTGTCACTCTCTAATAAAATCATGACACATGGAATAACTCTACCAGGTAGTTATGTAGTTTTTGCTCCTTTTATTTGAATGTAAGCATTCGAAGCCATGAATATGTTAAAAAATATATATTAAAAAAATAAGTTTGACCGAGTCGCCGAGTTCTATTTTTTTGAAAATTGCTGAGTCGCCATGTCGTATCCGTGTCCGACACGACACGCGTATCCGAGTCCGTGCATCATTGGCTATATCTCATAATCTCCTCTTTTTTGAACAAACTCGTCCTCGACTTCTTTGAACAAACTCATCCTTGAGTTTCGCTTAATATGAGTTTGAATAATATCATCCATTTTGAAAAAAAAAGCATAGGAGAAAAATGAGAAAAGAATAATGAAAGATTGGAAAGTTGCACAAAAATGGGATGAAGGCTTTGGGACTTTGGTGGACAAGGTGATTTTTGTGTTAGAATGGGGAAGGACGTATACAATAATATGATCGGGTTTTGGTAGCGTGGTTTAATAAATCACGTTGAGGAGGTGTTTCTTGGATTGAATTGTCAAAATTTTGTTGTTCGCATTATCTTTTCTCTCTTCCCTCAACTCCTTAAACACCGTTGTGATCTTCTCCTAGATTTTTTCAACAAATTCTTTCATCTCTAGCTCATCTTGCATCATAGTAGGGGTGATAGTAGGATGTATGTCTTTAGCTAATGGGGGCGGTGATGGTATTGTAGAGTAAGCAGGTTGAAATTGTTGGGGTTTGTTGAAATCTTGTGATGGAAGATTTGGAGGTTAAGTTAATTGAGAGGGTGGATAAGTTTGTGATGGAGGGGAATAACCACAATGATAATGATAATCATGGGTTGGATATGAAGATGGAATGAAGTAAGCATGGTGATAGGTGGGATAGGGATTTGGAGAAGAATAATAAGATTTGGAGGAAGTTTTAGCATTATGATGATGGTAAGTCGAGATTGTGAAAAGTTTCATGAAGGAGTGAACAAAGCCTTGCGGTGGTATAGGGGGTGGAAGAGAAGAAAAATCAGCACTTACTTCAAACCTTGTAGAAGCTTGTTGTCGTTGAAAACTTTTTTCATCATGCCAATAATAATTTCCAACGGCATAATTGGGCATGCCTTGAAAAGTGTGGTCTCGAGTGGACATTGGTTGCCAAGGTTACTCTCATAGAGTCAGACTCATATTGGTGGTAGCTTTTCAAACAAGGCTCTGGTTACCACTTACATAGCGGTATAAAATCACAAACTCAGAAAATTTGAGATGTAAGAACTAAATTATTGTTGAAATTCGGGAAATACATTGAAATTGATTGATGAATATTAATTGCTTCATTAAAATAACTCCACGAATATAAACTAGAAACCTAATTTAACATGGAAAATAACTTTCCTAAGGCACCTAGACTATAATAGGGACTTCATTAGACTAATTGGACTCTATTTGGACACTTTTAAAGGCTTCTAAATAAGCCATAAAATACACAAAAGGAAATCAAATTAAAATATAAATAACTTGAAAACTCATACTTCCTAATTTTATTTGACTTAAACCTAAGAAGGAAAATTGCATGGACTTAAATATAGACTAGACTATTGACTTGAAAGGATTGACTTGATCAAACTCGATGGACCTATTCAAACTCACAAATAAATGTTCTCTAAGATGTTCTACATCAGATTCCTTAGGAGATTGGGTGACCTTTAATGCGATTGGTACCCTGATGTCATTGCTGATCTTGGCAATCCAAGGTTTCTATTCGTTGTCTCAAAATCCCCAATTAATGGCTTTTGGGACAAGCTTCAACAATATTTTACCAATGGAAGATAAGCTTGACTTCTCCAATTTTAAAGTTTTATCATTCGATTCTGAGAGCCCCTGAAGCACTCTAGGGATCTTGCAAGAAGAAATAGAAGACTTGCATTCTTATTTTCAACCTGTTTATTTGGTACTCATCATTCATCAATAATGAGTACTAGTGTATGCATGTACTGATGTACATGATATCATATGTGACTATTGCTGCTCCACCACATATTTTGCATGCATTCATACTTCCTCGTGAAGTTACATTCTTTTTCTTATGAACATTTGACTTGTGAATTCTTTACCTTTGAATTTTGAATTTATATATAGTTCTATTTTCTTTTTATCGTTTTCTAAGCTTTGGTTGTTGAAATCTGCAGGTTGTAGCCCCTGTCAAAATGACATTTGAGATGTAAGGCTCATAAAGTCTCTTATCTTTACCCTTTGAAGTCTGTCAAGCGTTGCTTTCTTTGATTGATTTCCATTCGTTTTGCAGCTATGCTACATGTGTCATTCCCATAAGTGCCTTTTTTGCGTCAAGCCTTTGGTAAGCAATTACTCTACAGAATTAGACTTTTTGTTTGTTTCATTTTTATTGTGCATATTTATCTGATGAGTTAGAAGAATATATATGCATCAATGCATGCATTCGCTGAATTGGTAAGAAGTGCTTGTCGGTCAACATATTCTCTAGAAGTTCTGTTTTGTCTGTGATTCTGGATTGTGGATTCTCTTACTTTACTATTGCAATGGTTTCCTATACTAATTGTTTAAGTTGATAAAGCCACATCTGTTTGTCCTCTGAATGCTGCTGTAGGTTTGGTAATACTGCTTATTTGCACATCTCTGTGGCCTTCATCCAGATGCTCAAAGCATTGAGTAAGTTTATTTTTGTTTCCTTATTTTCATGAATTGTGTTTTGGTAATGGGTACTTATTCTTGAACTCTGGGATTTACAGTGCCAGTGGCAACATTTGTAATGGCTGTCATATGTGGTACCGACAAGTTAAGGTGTGATGTCTTCATGAACATGCTGTTGGTTAGCGTGGGAGTTGTCATTTCCTCATACGGGGAAATTCATTTTAACATAGTTGGTACAGTTTACCAAGTTACAGGAATATTTGCTGAAGCACTTAGGCTGGTTTTAACTCAAGTCCTTCTTCAAAAGAAGGGATTGACATTAAATCCTATAACCAGCTTATATTACATAGCTCCATGCAGGTATTACTTGCATTTTGTAGACATAAATGCTTTATATCACTCTCTCTTATTTATTATCATCATCATCATTATTAGTCTTAGTCACTTGTATATTGAAATACAAATTTATGCTGGTCGTGTTTCATCATATGCGTGCTTAAATAGAAAACAATAAAAGTCAATCTGAAACATGTTTAATACTTTCTGGTTTCAACTTTTAGAGGCACATATTTCTCAATTAGGCTTATCTGCGAGGAAACACTTTTTTTTTTGCAATGCTGCCTTGACATTTGATATGTCAATGAATTAGTTCAAACTAATAACTCATCCTTCTTCTTGAATTTGCCATATCTTCTGAACTGTTTATGTCACAATCTACTTCATACTGTTTTTACTCTGTATGCAACTCTTAAGTTGCTTATGTAATGTCACAGACCACTAAATCAATTAAAAAAAATGCATTCAGTGTATCTATATGGCATGCTAATTGGTCAGTCTGTACCTTTTCATTGTTATTATAGGAAGAGTTTACTCGTTCAGTTGTTTTGGGTTGCTTACATTAGTCATTTAAGTTCTGGAAAAAGGCTATCAGAGAAACGCTGTCATGGTGTATAAGATTTTCATTGAAGCAGAGGTTCTTTAATGATCCGCGCATTGCATTTACCACAAATTTGAGAAATATAAAAACCTATAAATATCTCAGAGAGAGCTAGGGAGTTGATTTTAGTTAGATTCATTAGTGAATTGCTGAGAGCGTTGTTGAGACTTTTTTTACAGAAAGGTCGGTAGCCTAAAAATCTTGTTTGGTCATAAAGGGGCCTGAAGCATTAGCACTACAAATTTCTCACCGTTGTGGGATTAAAAGTAATCATCTTTGGCTGATGGAAGCATACTTAGAGATTTGGAAGCACGAGGTAGAAATTCTGGACTGTATGCAACAAAGTTGTCAAAGAAGACATTTACTCTTTATTCTATAAGAGGTTTTCACCTTGTTGAAGCAAAAGTGACAGGAAGATGGAGACTAAAAATATGAATCATGAAATATAAGTAGTTGAAATATAAGTACTTTAAAAATATAAGTATTTGTATGTTATTGCTCTGAGATGCTATCATCCTGATGTCCTTTTCTTGTGCAGTTTTGTGTTTCTGTTTGTCCCATGGTATTTGCTGGAGAAGCCAGAGATGCAAGTTTCACAATTCAGTTCAATTTCTGGATATTCTTTTCCAATGCCATTAGTGCTCTGGCCTTGAACTTCTCGATTTCTTAGTAATCGGCAGAACAGGAGCTGTCACCATCCGAGTTGCTGGTGTTTTGAAGGACTGGATACTGATTGCCCTTTCAACAGTTATTTTCCCTGAGTCAACAATTACTGGTCTGAATATTACTGGCTATGCAATTGGTATTTCTCTTTCTATCTTGAGTTCATTAATTCACATATGCTTCACTCACTGAATTTTGACCATGTCATTTTTTTAAACAACATAAAATGTGCATACTGATTATTTGTATTTTATAGCTCTATGTGGTGTTGTCATGTACAACTACATAAAGGTCAAGGATGTTCGAGCATCTCAACTCACTGTTGAAAGTGTCCCAGAAGAGCAACTAAGGTGTTAGTTCTTTCCTCAATCTGATTGTTGTTGTTGCTTTTTTTTTTTTTTTTTTTTTTTTAATTATTTTGTTTTGCTTTCTTAAAAGGATTGTGCTAATAGCTTAACTCGACACTTTATGGCCTAGCTCAAGAATGCGATTGTCTCACCAGTCAAAAGGAAAATTAAATAATGCAACTCTTGTTATTTGGATAGGTTGGGTTAAGTTGAGGTTGCAGAATTGCAACCCAAATTCGAAAGTGTTCAGGAGAAACTTGAACTGACTCAATATCAATCCTTAATGGTCTCTACCATCTAGTTAGGCCAGTTGAGCATGTTGGTCTGGATTGCACAATTATACCTAATATGATGTTTAGAGTATGTTATTATTGTTAATTTGTTATATATAAAATTTGTCATTCTTTTATTGTCCTCTAGTTAGTTTATATATAAACGATGCATGTTGTCAATCATCTTTCATCAATATTTATAGGGAAATGCAATGTGCCTTGCTCAAGTGTCTTGCCTTGCTGCCACACCTTAGGTAGACATGTAGACATGCTTGACTCATCTTTTACAAGTTTTTAAGGTTTAAGTTTCTCTCTTGTTTGTTCCATTGGAAACAAAGCAAAATAATGACAAAGTTTACTACTGATTCAAATCAAATCCTCATCCTCCCCTCTCTTTTGCTCAATAAAGACATCAAATCAAATCAAACTCTCTTCTCCGGATCAGTCTCGCGAGTCTCCTATCCATTTATTTCTCCATACAGAGAAACTAGAAATAGATCAGAGATTTGATTTGATATTCTTTGGGTGATTGTAGTGAATGATTTGGTTGGCGAAAAGGGTAAGGGAGAACACACATTCTCTGTATTACTTTGTAGGGGTTATTTACAATCCCTCCCCCCTCTTCCAAATATAAATAGGTACTTTTTAGTCGCCGCTGCTGTTGCAATGAAATCATTGAATGAGGGAAACAAAAATTGATGACATGCCATTGCTGATGTGCCCACCATGTCATGCAAGTTGAGAAGATGAGATAATAAGGCATTGTGTGTAGCACTGCTCATATTTGTGCTAGTTGTAGTCAGACAATTCAATGAAGGCACTAAGAGGAGTGAGCAGATTTGTCTAATTGAGGATTCCAGCTGGCTTTGTTGGAAAAGTTTGTAGGTGATGATGTCAGAAACCTGGTTTAATGTCTGCCTTTATTTTTCAAAACATCTTAGGAGTTAGGACTTGCCAAAGCATCTGCCTTCATTTTTTTAAGGTTATCACTGAACTTTGTGATTTAGCTGAATTTTCTTTACCCCATTCAGTTCATGCACTCCATTTCTCTTTTGAGATTAGTTATTTGGTTGCAGGAAAAACTATACTGATAGATAATTAAGCAAAAAAATTGTACCTCGACAGTTCGACTACATTTTCTTGATTTATGTCATATGATTTATGGATAATTTATCCGTCCTCCATATTCTGCATACCATCTTCCGTGTGGTAGTCTATTCTAACATTCCAACCTCAAGGTTTTTGGTTGTAGCAGAAACCTGGATCTGTCGAGCAAACAGACTTTTAGAGTAGCTTATAGCATGGAACATAATAAAAACCGGTGTTCTGAAGACCACAACATCTTACTTGTCCAGTGTGTGGAATATACCCATTGTTCAGACATGAATCTAGAACTGTGCCTTTTATGGACACAGACAACAGGGGATAGTATATGCAATATTGCTATGGGTTTTGGGTGGGGCAAGGCTTTCATAGTGGACTATACAGGCGCTTTCTTGTATTTTGTTATTGTCAGCCAGGTAGGATGCTGTATGCTTTGGTATGTTAGCTTGGGCTTAGGTAAGGATGCTATTGTGTGTTAGCTTGGTCTTTGGCTAGGATGCGTAGTTAATGGGATTCACTTTCTCTGTACATCATCTTGATTATGTTAAGAGTTTGGTTTGATGTAAGTGAGCATCTGTCTTTTGTTATTCATGTTAGATGTATTTCCGTTTGATTAGCAATAAAGGGGATTTGTACAGTCCATCTTAGAAGAGCATCTAGCCATCTAGTTCGTAGTGTTACATTTACACCTTGTTCAACATACTAGAAAACAAATTAACTAATATGGAAATAATAGTTTGTACTCCCATATACCAATCACAGTTGATTGGATCATAGTGATCTTGATCTAACTCAGGTAACATGACAGATAGACTCAGGTCCACGGAGTTCAGTATCTGTAATGATTTTTCTATATTCAGGGACCTATCCCTTGCATCTAGCAAACTCACCCATTCACTGGAAGCTGAGTTACTGCTTAGACCCTGAAATTGCACATCTCACTCCATGTGAGCTTAGTTACTGAGATTCTGAGGTGTGCTAATGCTTTATTGCGTGTGCTCTATTCTCAACTCTTTTATTGTGAATGTAGGATTGGAAGTTGGAGAAGAGGTCGTCTGATCCATACACACCCAATATCAGTGACGGAAGTAATGGTTCTGTTACTGAACAAAATGTTGACGAAGAAGCACCTTTAATTCCTTCTAGATTGTCTCATATTGGGCGGAGTCAGCTTAGCAGTCAACACTGATAAATTGTCATTACCGTCAGACACTTTAAAGAACCCTTCTATATGCAGAATGGAAGATAAAGAAGATAGCAAAAGCTGTTCTAATGTAGCTTTTTATTTTGTGAAGAAATATCATTCTTTGCACAACAATATTGGAGAAATATCCAGGTATATCTTTTGGAAGCTTCATTTATAGCTTTCGCCGTCTTGTATTTCATTGCTTTTTGTTCAAACTTGGAAATGTAAGAGAACACAAAAGTTGATATATTCAATATAAACTACACTTCGAGTTAAGTTTACTGAGTAGCTTACACAGAGGTAGTCTGTTACTGGACTTGATACATTCAGTTGCTGATTCTGATTTGATAAGAGGTTGCCTTTGTTTTCCTGTAATGTGCAAACATGGACATCTTAGTAGGTTAAATTCTGCAAATATGTTTGAAGTTTGAACTGTGTACTAGTTCTCTTTTTTGCGAAAAACGGATATGTTAGTAAGTTAAATTGGATCAAACCAAGGAAAGATGCCTTGCAAAAACATGAGAAGACTAACACAATCCAACCGGAAATCTAGACGTGAACCTCCTGCAGTGAAACCCAAACAATCAATGGCAAGTAGTCAGAGTTTCCTAAACATAGAATTGGAATCAAAATTATCGAAGGTAAAATTACTGAATTTGGAAAAAAGTAAAATAATAATATACTGAACGTGTATGTATTGATTGCTGGTTGAACTATAATAAATAATAAATTATTATTTTTTAGTTGAAAACTTTCTCTACTTCGACTTTTTGATGCAGAATTTATCCTTTTTGTCAAAGGTGTATTCTTCGAAATCCCAATTTAATTGATGGTTCACTTGATTGGGCTCGGCTTTGGGTCAACCCATCCAACCTGCCCGAGTTGCTGTCAATTTTCTTCAGGTATAAAGGTCTATGGTGTCACTTAATACACAATACAACAGTCCAAGTTATAGTTCATATCTTTTTTGAGAGGCTACAGTGAGTTTTGTCCAAAAAAAAAATGCCTGAATTCTCCATGGATGAACATTGGATTGTCTTAGAAGAAAAAGTTGGCAACAAGAACAATTTGAGTACTTGTGAGATCGAAGAAGAAGAGCTGTCTAGTGATCTGTTCGACTTACAAATACGTCCAGACCTCATCATTGACGAAGAAGAAAATGAAGAGGTAGGCTTGTGAGATCGAACAACAGAACGAAGAGGGCAACAACATATATGTAGCAGTGGGGAAGAGTGTTGCAAGCACATATGCTCTTAGTTGGGTCTTGAAGCATTTGGTTACCGCAAACTGTTTTCTTTACCTTGTTCATGTCTTTCCTCAAGTCCGAACCATTCCTACACCTTGTAAGTTCCATATATCTCTCATTTTTTGTTTTTCAAAATTTTTAAGTCTCATCATTTTTCCTTTTCCTTCAGTTTAACATTATTATAAGTTCGTCCAAACTTAATTAAACATGAAAAAAAATCTACTCAGCTTGGTCCTTGTGGACTGATTAGTGTCTGGGGAGGTTGCATAAAAAGGTTCAATACTTACCAGGCATTTTGATATTGAATTTGTACCGATGTTGGTTTAGTTTACAAGTCACAATTAAGATGGATGATTAGGTCATACCCTTTGAATTGTAAACGATTTTCTAGCAGAAATATGGGATCCAATCCAATACATTGAATGGAACTTCATGGACTTGTCAAGTTAACAAAGTTTTAGTGTTGATTTAGTCTTCTTGCTTCTTTGCCATATTCATCACATTGATTGTAAATACTCCCTACCTCCTAGTTTCTGAAAGCATCCACAATTGATCATTTGATTTTGACAATTTTCTTTCTAATTGAAAAGTCTGCAAATTATAATTTGGGAAATTGTTTACAATCAACCCTTTAGAAAAAGTGCCACATGGCTTCGTGTTGTTCGGCATATATTGTAGTTATTTTAGATATTTTGTCAAATATTGTGATATATATTTTCATGTATTGAAGATATTCTAATCAATGCTTGACTTCCATAAATATATTGTCATTTATTTTTGTGACGTGAATGTTAAACCACCACAGCCTTAACTATCCAACCAGGCGACTATCATTAATGGTTGATATAAAAGATATTGTTATTAAAGAAATGAAATTCCAATTTCTAAAAAACCTGATATAGACTATCATAGGTGAGATTCCAAATGGTCCCCAATAGAACATTTTTATGGGTAGATTACCCCCATCATAACCAGTTTTTTGTTGTTTTATTTGTAAACTTAATTTGGTAGGGGTAGGATTGTTTCCTTTAACTAATAGGACAGTTTTCTAATTCCAATTCATGTTCCAATTTTCTTGATGCTGCCAAATGACTTGTGTTTTACTTCTTGGTATTTTCCAAGAGTACAAACTGTGAAATTTCCATTGATTTGAGTGTGGTATGCTCTTAGACGATAAGTCGAAAAAATCTATATAAAATAGGAAGGAAGGAAGGAAGGAAGGAAGAAAGAATGAAATAATTGACATGTATAAGAAATAATCAAATTTTGTGAAAATGATGGATTGATTTTGGTGATAGTGGGAAGGTTTCCAAAGGAACAATTGAGGACTGATCAGGTTGAAGCTTACATGGCAATAGAGAGAAGCAAAAGGAGAGAACTCCTTCAGAAGTTCTTGAACCTATGCTCTGCTTCAAAGGTACAATTCAATCCAATTTATGTAATAGGTATTGCCCATAAATTTCAGACCCCCAAATATGTAAAGCGCAATCAGCCATTTATTTCTTCTGTGCCTCTACATTACACTTCAACGCGCTAGTCCCATTGGATTGAATTAATCATCTCCGAAAAATCTAAGTTTTTTGTAGTGCCACTCTCTTTGGCGATATGATGAAACAGGTCAATGTGGAAACAGTCCTCATCGAAAGTAATAACACTACAAAGGCAATACTTGATCTCATTCCCATCCTCAACATAAAAACCCTAGTCGTCGGTACTACCAAGTCCAGTATAAAGGTAATCAATCGGTGACCATTTGAACCTTTTATAATTTTTTTTGTTTAAGTTGATTAGTTTTTGGTGAATTGTATGTTAAAATGTTTTTGTTTCTTCAGAAAATTGAGGAAGGGAGGTGGAATAGCTGATCAGATACTAAAGAATGCACCAGACTTTTGTCAAGTTAAGATCATATGTGAAGGCAAGGAAGTTAATCAACAAGTCTCCTCCTCCTCTTCCTGCTCCTCCTCTTCCTCAGGGCCATCCACTCCACAACCACTACCACTGCTACTTAATGTTGGTGTCAAAAATGCTAATAGCTTAGAAGAAGATTTCAATGGGAGCACCATCACTCCTTGTACATGTTTCACTCGGAAATTCATCTAACATAAATGCTATAGGCGCACAAAATAGAGGATGGAAAAATCGATAGACACTATGGACTTGATTGGATTATGGAGTTTCACGCCTTATGAGAATGTGATGGAAAATGCCTATGGAGTTGAACTAGATAGAAACATAATTTATGTTGCTTGAACCAAAAACTTATGTGGTATAAAAGATAAAAAAACTTTGAAATAAAGTAAATCCGTCGGAAGGTTTTTCCCTTTGAATATGTTCATGATTTAAATAACCACCAGAGTTTCTCATCCATGTTAGCATTCTTTTACCAACATCATGGTGTTTGTTTCCGAAAATCAAAAATGTAAAAAACTCTTAACTAGAATCATCAATATACCTATTCGCGTTAGCAGACTGATTAATGAGTGTGCGCAGTTTGAAAACTAGAAAACAACTTGAATGCAAGTCATGAGATCGATAAAGAAGAATACATGAGGAGGGCAGCCTAGTAAACCCGTAACGAAAATGAAGATGAACATCATATATATGTAGCAGTAGGCAAGAGAGAACAAAAAGAAATGAACTCCTCCAGGGGTTCTTGAATCTTTGCTCTACTTCAAAGGTACAATTTCACATTTGTCGAACTTAATTAGTATATGTGGTGTTCATCCAAGTCGATATGGTGTGAACTGCAGCCACCCTGTATGGACATGAGTGTATTTGTTGGTGATTTGGGCGATAATCTGCCAACTCCTGCCTTTGCAATGTACATTTTGATAGGATAGTAGATTGTCAATGGCCAGAAAGGCAATAGGCTCTATCAGTCCCAACATCGAATTGAAGAATGGGAACAACATTGTGATTCCAGATGTGAATATCACGTACAATGTTTGTACACCAATCTGAAGGAATTCACCAAGCAATGGAAGTTAATGACGTTTTCTTCTGTAATAAATATGTTCTCAGGCCAAGAGCTTTGGCTCCCAGTATTCACTATAATTCATCGAAACATTCACAATGAACAAACAAAACATTTTTAATTCTAAAAATTGCGGTGACGATACATCAAACCCGCAAATCTGATTAGTATCGCGCGCGTGTCATGATAATCTTGTCAAACAGAATATATTAGGCTCACGCAATCTAGTAAGGCCGCAAACAACATTAAGCCCATTAATCGACAGATCTAGAAGTTTGGACCCAAATTGCAACGAGGCACTAACCCCACACGTCACGTGGGCAAGCCCAATACTTGTAAGCCCTGATAAGGCAAAAGTAAACCCTAATAAGGAAAGTATCTAGAGGATCGATCCAAGATATGCAAGCCAACAATACTTTGATTCTGACTAAGAAACAAATATTGAAATATAAGTCGGGAAATGAAATTTCCTTGCATAGACAACACTCAGAAAGAGAAACCTCTCCTGTAGATCTAGGAGCACAAGTTGTGTAAGAAAACTTCTCTACATGGACAACTCCCAACAAAGAAATGATTTCCAGCAAGATCTCTTCCCTAAACTACACTAACAAAGGCCAAGCCGAACAACTGACTCTCATACTATAAAATGAAGATAAGGTCGATGAATAAATGGACGTTTCAGAACTCAATTTAAATCTCTAAGCCTATCTAACTTAAGCATCAGAGTGTCATCGACCGCCACATGGTGGATCTTTGGCTCACGTGTGTTCGTCTAGGTAAAGGCGAAAGAATGAACTAAAATCGACCACATCAGTTTTGGCGCCATCCGTAGGAAACGACCATAGTTTCTCAGAAAGAAACAATAATACCACATTTCTCAGAGAACTAGAAAGATGGTGACAATAAGGTCTCGCAACAATGGAGAGGCTGCTGAACCCTCAAATGCTCGAACTAGCAGAACGTCACCAGCTCTGGTGCCACCACCACAGCGGGAGGAACTCTCTTAGACCCCGCGCCAGTGGCAATCGCGGCAGACCCAAGGGTGTACCTACTTTCAATCCAGATGCAACAAATCGCATGAGCGGTGAAGATACTCAATTAGTAGAATCATCCACCCACGGGAGGAGAGCGTGAGCATCGAAGAGCTGAGTCCCCAGAAGGTTCCAGAGAGCAAGTTCAAGAGAGCCGCGCTGCCCTTGCAACAGTGGACCAGAGGAGCGCCAACAGGGACCCAGCTTCCAAAGCTGACAAACACGTTTCGCACAACCCCATCCAGCAAGGGGTTACAAATCCAGATGTACTGCTCAACCTCACAGTCCCTCTGTTCATGGATTATATCATGGATGAACCGCTGGCGAAAAATTACTCTTCGCCAAAGTTGGAGTTTTACGACAGGACGAGAGACATGTCCGATCACTTGCGCCACTTTCAGCATGTAATGGCACTCAATGAAGGTCTGATGCGATAATGTGTCGATCATTCCCTACCAGCATGAAGAAGTCAGCGCTGACCTGGTTCCACAACCTCTATCCGTAGTCCATCAATTCATTTTGAACATTTGCGACGACGTTCCTCAAACACTTTGTGGACAGCCAACGAATCAGGAAGGGCCCACACTATCTACTGACCCTAAAACAAAAGTAGAACGAGATGTTGGGGAAATACTTCGCGTGCTTCAACGATGAGTTGACTCTCATCATCGGCTGTAGTAATGACACCGCCGTTACAACTTTCACCTTGGGTCTAAGGTGAGGAAAGTTTTATGACTTCCTTACTCTGGACCCCCCAAACGATATGGCGGACCTGCTGAAAGACGCCTAGAGATACATCACTCTAGACGAGATGATCGCCAAGAAAGAGGCAGAATCTGAAAAGAAACCCTCTGTCCACAGGAACAAGAAAGAGGGGAAGAAGAAGGACGATGACGGTGGGAACAAGATGAAGCGCAATGACAATAAGACCAACTACTACCACACAAGGCAGGACAATGCCTCTAATTATGCCGGATCCAAATCTGTCACTCCTCTTAACACCATTCTGACTAACATCTCTATTTGGAAAGAACTACATTGGCTCCATTTTGATTTTGAAATGAAAGAAATAAGTCGTACATTGTACCCAATTATTAAACCAGTGTTTTTTCCCATAATTTGTTGTGTCATTGGCTCCGGATAGCCCTGTTTAGTGTTTACAACCCAATTGTGTAATTATAGGTTTATTGTGAGTAGTTCTGAGTCCAAGTCATCCAAATTTTAGAGTCGAAACTTTTCATTGTTGACCCTGCTACTTTGTGATTGTGTATATTTCTCAATTCTTGACCTACAATCGAACAATCCAACTAAATGGTAGCCGCACAGACCTTTGATTCTACCCACCACAGGCTAACTGTTGAGTTGGTACCTATTGCAGTTGCTCATCAAAATGCTAAGGGTTTTTCCACTTGAAACTGTGAATTAACCCTTGGATGGATGCAGTAACAACACCTATTGCAATGACGATTACAGCCCAAACCACAATCTTCAATATTGCCAATTTGTGCGATAACCTGAGCAATCCTGCCTTTGCAATGTACATTTCGATAGGTAGTAGATTGTCAATGGCCAGAAGGCAATAAGCCCTATCAATCCCAACAATGAATTGAAGAATGGGAACATCATTGTGATTGCAGATGTGAATGTCACGTATGATGTTCTATACACCAATCTGAATGAATTCACCCCAAATGCTGTCGATAAGGTTTGAAATCTAGACCTGTGATTCTATCCACATTAAGCCTATTGTTGAGCTGGTATCTCATTGACACAATGGAAGGTTAATGACCTTTTCTTCGATAATAAATATGTTCTCAGGCCAAGAACTCTAGCTCCAAGTATCCACAAACCCAAAAAAAGGGTTGGATGAATACCTACAAAAATAGACAGATTCTTTTTTACCTGGTAGGCTCCAACAAAATGGATCATGATGCAGACATTTGCAAAAATGACGAGCCAAGAAGGTTCATAGAAAACCGAATCCGGTGAGAATGTTTCCAGGTGCCTTATTACCAAATGCCACATACCCAATGCGCAACCAGATGCCATATAAAACATAGTAGTCGTCGAGACTCCAATCAACGTACCATACCCTTTTTCTTGACCCCATTTTTCGTTGGACTTGATTTCAGGGTGTCCTGCATGCACATAGTTTTACTCATAATGTGCTAATATGTAATGATACATTTCTGACCAAATCAATAATGAATCTGAGATTCTAAATGTCGAGGGAATGAGCGAGGGAAATGAGGTGGCGAGGTGAAAGCCGTTCATTTCCCTCGAGATGCGTGCGTTGACTTTTCTCACGCGCATCTCGAGGGAAATGAACGACTTTCACCTCGCCACCTCATTTCCCTCGCTCGTTTCCTCGCTCATTCCCTCGACATTTAGAATCTCTCATAATGAATACACTGGCTTGCCTATATCTCGACAAGGATAAAGGAAAATGCAATGTTGCCAAGAGCTTGGAACTAGTTCGAGATATCATGTCTAACTTGGCTACATTCATTTCTACGATACCATATAAATTGGTCTCCATATGGTGCCCGGCTGCATCAAGTTCAACTATGATGCTTCTTTTAACAACAACAAAAAGTATTACCCTCTGAAACTTTGGCAATTGATAGGCCTAGGCCAATGAAGTATAAACATAAGACATGATAGCTGCAAGCAAGGTGAACTATGAGAGCTTGTGAAAGTTAGGTATTTGGCTCACAAAGATCTCAATAATTGCCAACGCTATCATGAAGGAAGTTTTGATACAATGCACTTCGGTAACTTCAACATAAGAAATATTTCATGAAATTTTGACATATTTGGAGAAATCACATTCCTTGACTATAACCACTTTAGTGCTCAAATTCTTGGATCCAAACTTAATAAGAAATTAGCAGCTCGCTTCACAGGAAAGTTCTGGAAGAAGTTGTTCAAGATCTTGGGATCCAAACTTAATATGTCGACAAGCCAACATCCCCAATCTGACGGACAGACTGAGCGCTTTAACTCTATGCTTGAAGAATACCTTCGTCATTTTGTAAGTGCAAACCAGAAAAATTGGGTTGGACAACTTGATGTTGCACAATTCTGTTTCAACTTACAAAAGAGCTCAGCTACTCACTCAGCCCCTTTCAGTTGGTTACTGGTCAGCAACCATTCACACCACATACAGTACTTACCGGATACCAAGGCCCAGCCCAAGAGCTCTTGAATTGTCAAAGCCTGGCAGAAAAACATTGAAGTTGCTCGAGCCTATCTTGAGAAAGCCTCCCGTCACATGAAGAAATGGGCCGACAAGAAACGACGAATTGATCATTTTGCAGTCGGGGACTTGGTCTTGGTGAAGCTAGATATGTTCAACAAGTATAAAAGGACAGCTAGAGCACACAACAATCTGTTTCGCAAGTATGAGGGACCGGTACAGATTATTGAGAAAGTCGGCAAAGTCTCCTATCGCGTCAAGTTACCACATTGGCCCGTTTCACCCATCCTGTCTTCCATGAAAGTAACTTGAAGTCCTACCATGCAGATGCCACTGATCCCACAAGAAATGTATCTACACGAGCATTGCCTAAGCATCCTACTAAGCCAGATCGAGAAGTGGAAGAAATCTTAGTTGACCGCCTCATCAACAACATAGGCCCGGATAGAGAATATTTGGTCAAGTGCAGGATGAACCTCCTTCAGAGATCAGTTGGGAGCCTGTCGAACATCTGCTGCCATACCTCTCAAAGCTGGAAGAGTACTTGGAAAAGTTCATTGCGAGGGCGTCAGCGAATTAAGTGTGGGAGAGTGTCAGGACTAGTACCGTTGGTCAGGAAAACCAAGGTCAGAGGCTTTTCAAGACTTTCCTAATTGTCTCAAAACTCAATGTTCCCTTTTGAAAAGTGCCCAAATGCTTAGCATCTATATTATAGGGGGAAGGTTGAGCTCTTGACTGTGAGGACGTGTTGCCTCCATTGCATAGTCAGGCCAGACTGTACCGCTAGCATTTTTATTGTTTTCTTAGCATTGCTTTTCAACTTCAAACTTGTATTTCCATCGATCGATAGCATCGAACTAGTCTTGAGCAACGTCCTTCCGAACGTTCCTCCCCATTGTAATCTATTGAATGTGAATGAGAGCTTTTACTGACTATTGTGCATTTTATATTGTCTACAGATTGATATTGTGCATTCTCAAGTTAATATTTGTGTCCGTCAAAGTCATTACTCATAGGCTTACTAGTGAATTGGATAGCTAGTGCCGCACGGATTACTAGTCCGTGACACACGTTTTGATTCGTCTTCTCCCGCGCGACTTGTGTGTATGAACCTACCCTTTATTTCGTTTTTCGTATGTATGGTATTCTCCCTATAAATACTAAACATACTTTGAGTTTTGTCATGAAGAAAAAAAAAAAAAAAAAAAAAGCAAATCAAAGTGTTCTCAAAAAAATTCTAGCAAATAAGTTTTTCGTTTCTACAATCAGTTTCGTTTTCGATTTCTTTTGGTGATTTATTTCAATTGGTATTGGTGATTCCGAGCAAATAAGTAGATTAAGGGTGAATTGTATACCGTTCATCTATTGTGTATTTTTGAACGAGACAGAGAGAAGATTCTGGCTGTTTTATCCTGGGGACGGCGGGGCTACGATACTGCTTGCTCAATTTTGGGCAGAGCCGCGAAACGTCTTAAAGAGAGCGACCTAGTCCGCGACTCAACCCAAGAACAAATTGGTACATTCGTTCCTAACTATTTATTTGAATTGTTTACAGCAACTGAATCTTATACAGAAGTTACAACAAACAGGTATGTTAAGGATGAATTTACTTCATAGATTTTCTTTGTTTTTCAAAAAATGTTTGCTTACATTAGTATGCTTATTTGCATTTGCTATTGTTCGTATGCTTAATGTTTGGGTGGAATTTATGCTTTATATTTGCATATTGGAATTTGCTTGAGTAAAACATCTAAAACATTATACTAGCAAACATGGTTAGTATATGAGTTTTTTTCAAAATACTTGGGAATTGAATGTCTTATTGTGACATTTTAGTTGCTGCTCCATATAATCAGTTTTAACAATTTTAAGACGTTCATTTTTGCTATGACTAAGATTAAAAGAATGATCCCTTTATTTTTCATAATATTAATTACGGAAAATATAAAGAAGATGGAACAAGTAATGAAATTGACTAGGTTGAAATAATACCCTGTGTTTCTAGGGAAATTTTGGTTTCATTACTTATAAGTATGTGATTATTCAATAATGTTGGGTTTGTAAGGATAACCTTTTTAACTTAGGTTGTATGTATGCGAATTAGTCCTGATTTTATATATTGCATGAGATATTCTACCCAAGAGTGTTTTTCTTATATATTCAAAATGATATTTTGTCCTCCAATATAAACTCAGATTAGATTGATTGCTTTGTTTCTTGTCTCAAATTGGGTTGAACATGCTAGATCAATCTGACATAGATTGAATACATATATATGTTGATTCATGAAACTATAAGCATCTGCAATTGCTTGGCTCTAAAATTGGGTTTTGAATAAGCTTTTATCAATGAAAATATATTTTAAATGATAAAGTTCGAGTGGTCTTTATTGAAAAACTATTGTGGAGGCATTGTTTGATTGCACATCAATGCCATCTGTTTTCATGAAATTGTCTTGTGATTATAAATAATGTTGAATGGTAGTCCCTTTTTTTTTTATTTGTCAGACTTCTTCAATCTCTTAGTTTATTTGTACGAAATTGTGTTGTAAATAAACTAAAATCATATTGTGAGTTCAATGGGCCAGAGTTGATTGATGGCAATGGTGAGCTATGAGTCGTTTTGGAGTTTATTTAGATTGACAATTTGGCAATCTGGGAACACCTGTTCATAAAAAAAAATCTGCAAAATATGGAAGGGTAAAGTCCTTCCGTTTCAAACACAAACACAGTTTTATATGTGTGTCAATTTAATTATTTTTGGTACCCATTAGCCTAAACAAACTTTGTTCCAAGCATTGGAGTTTAGTTTTGTTTGTTTTATGTACCTTTGTTACCTTGGGTGGTAGTTCTTGTTGTCAAATTGGGTTGGGAGCAGTTTTCTATGCAAGGATACAACCCCGTGCAACATTTGAAAAGTTTGGAAAGAGGGTTATATTTAAAGATCCACATGATTTAGAGTTTTACAACTACGTTTACAATTTCAGATATCTTTATCTATAATGGTGGTTTTCCATGTTGTGTATTTTTAAAGATATTTTTATGGTGACTTTACAACCGTATTGTGAAATCATATTAATTTACATTATGATTAACGTAGTTAGAGATTGACATTCACATACACATGTTGACGATGTAAAATGTGGTCTAAACTCTAAAACCATGGAGGACTAACTAGAGGAGATTGTGTATGAATAGAACACCATGCTTTAAAATTAAATTTCATAGAAATTTAATTAAAGGTGATGCTCTTTCAGGCTATCTAAGTTGGAATATCATGAAATCTGAATCAATAAATTCCATTTGAACATTTCGTAAGAAGTGAATAATATCATATATGCATGTTACTCTTTAGATAATGAGTATGCAGTTCTATGATAATTATGTTATGCATTTTGGATGATTCAGTCTATTTTGGTGAGAACAATAATTGATCTATTTAGAATGCTTCTATTTCTCAATACTATTGATGGAAAGAAACTTTGTGATTAATGTTACAGTTAATGTTTGATGTTAAGCTGACATAAGGAGAATATAAGGAATCATTTGTATACAAATTGACCTGTGAATTTTATTCTTTATGTCAATGCATAAATGATTTTGCTCAGACCATAAGTTGGTCGGACTTCCACATGAGGACATGAATTCTTATAGAAAGGATATGTTCTCATGATGATGATGTTGATGGCAATCTAGAACAATTCAAGCTATTGCTTGATTTTGTTGCAGAACTTTATTATCTAAGTCTGCAACTAAATTACCAGAGGATGCACAAATCTAGTTTGGTGATTACATCAAAGTTTGAAAAATTCAAAAGCTGAATTTAAGGTACGTTTTCTAATAATATTTTGTGTTGATTCTTGAACTTAAAAGAAATGGAGAATAGCGAGGTGAATAGAATGGGTATTTTATTCAATATTCTCATTGTGTGGGTCCTTAACAGTTGAATGCACGGTCTGCTACAACTAGCAAAAAGAACCGTCACTTAATATGCATTCAAAAGGGTGCTAAACCTATTTTTTGATAATAGTTAGAGGGACCAAAGTTCAAAAGTTCTTTCATGGAAAGCACACACATATTTTTAACATTATACATGCTAAAATAATTATGTGGATTCTGATTTTTTGTGAGAAGATTTTTTGTTTCTCAATGAATTAATTTATGTAAAGATGCAATGCATTTATTTTCGAGGCATAGTGGGGGTTATTTTGAGGAATAGTGGGGGTACATCCTCAAATAACGTGCCTATGAAAAGGATGAATGAAACTGATTAAGCCACAAAATCTGAGCCTTGGAGAAGTAAACGGAAACGAATGTCTAAAAAAACTTTGGCTCCGATTACTATGTCTTTTCAGTCGAGGAGGATTAGCTTTCAAGAAGCCTTATCCTTTATAAATGCAATTGAAAAGGTCATGAGGTACCTTAAAAGGACTAAGAACCTCGGATTAAATAATCAGAAGTTTCCCACTGTCCTTGAAGGATATAGCGATGCTGATTGGACCAACCTTTCAAATGACTCCATAGTCACCAGTGGTTATATTTTCAATATAGCTGGTGGAGCTGTTTCTTGGAAATCAAAGAAACAAACCATTCTGGCACAGGCCACGATGGAGTCAGAAATGATAGCACTAGCCACGGCTAATGAAGAAGCATGTTGGCTAAGAAACCTGCTAGCAGAGATCCCTTTATGGGAAAGACTGATTCCAGCTGTCTTGATCCAGTGCGATAGTACCGCGGCTATTGCGAAAAATACAGAACCGTTAGTATAACGGCAAGAAACGACAAATACGTCGTAAGCACAGTACGGTTAGAGAATTCTATCTACTGGTGCTGTGAGATTTGATCATGTACGAACTGATGCGAACTTAGCTAATCCTTTGACGAAATGTGATTACGCCCAAACAATACACGCGGTCAATTGCAGTAATGAATGAGGTGTCGATCCCACGAGGAAAAACGATCTACAAAACAAGGTTAAGGAAAACAAACTATGCGAAACTAAAGTTAATAAATTCTAACAAATTTAAATACGAAATTGAATTTAATTTAATGAAAATTAAGTTTGGAAAAATCACAAGGTTCCAAGAATCCCTCCTAGACTTCACGCGCCAACTAGTATTGATTCGCTATGATGACTCAACTACGTGTTTCACATCCCAAACGACGTAATCGGAAAAATAATCTTTTAACCATTAATATACCTTAATGTAAATGAATTTTAGATTTTACTTCTTCTAAAAAAACACAAAGGTTTGTCATATGTGATATCCTAAACTTACGATATATCCGGAGACAATACCGTAATAAATGACGATCACATATAACTAACCTACCGGAATCAATTAATTCTTAAACATTCCACACATAAGAAAAGTGTGACTAAGCTTATATGGAGAAGAAAAGATAATCACCGGAATAAAATAATCTACAAAAAAATCTATGAAATCCTTCTCACTGAAATAACATAAATTTCTATATTAAATAAAAGTGATAATCATTAAACATCATTATTCATCGTGAAAACTTAAAGCGAATCAAATGCTAATTTAGTGCGTTACATCTAGGAGTTCACCTCTTCACCTTGCATGGGGTTTAGTGACTCATGGTGGTGGTGGTCACAGCATCACTGGAGGAGGAATCCATCACTTCCGGTACGCGCACAAATCCCGAGGAAAAGAGCTAAATAGGCTCTGTGGTGGCTCTTACAGATTCTCAGGGTGTCAATAGCCAAAACGGTTTTTCAAAACAAAAAAATAGTTTTTCCCGCGCGAAATTCGCATGTCTCCCTGGTTCGTCTTCTCCAGCGCGATAGCGCCCTGCTCCGCCTCCGCTGGTTCGCTTCTCGCGAGCTTCTTCGTCGTACGATCGGCTCCTGTACCTGCAAGAACAAAGAGAGATTGTTGAGGGAACAGGGATGATAACAAAGAGAGCAGGAGCACGAGAAACACGAGATCGTTGACTTTTCTCGCGCGCATCTCGAGGGAAATGAACGGCTTTCACCTCGCCACCTCATTTCCCTCGCTCGTTTCCTCGCTCATTCCCTCGACATTTAGAATCTCTCATAATGAATACACTGGCTTGCCTATATCTCGACAAGGATAAAGGAAAATGCAATGTTGCCAAGAGCTTGGAACCAGTTCGAGATCATGTCTAACTTGGCTACATTCATTTCTACGATACCATATAAATTGGTCTCCATATGGTGCCCGGCTGCATCAAGTTCAACTATGATGCTTCTTTTAACAACAACAAAAAGTATTACCCTCTGAAACTTTGGCAATTGATAGGCCTAGGCCAATGAAGTATAAACATAAGACATGATAGCTGCAAGCAAGGTGAACTATGAGAGCTTGTGAAAGTTAGGTATTTGGCTCACAAAGATCTCAATAATTGCCAACGCTATCATGAAGGGAAGTTTTGATACAATACACTTCGGTAACTTCAACATAAGAAATATTTCATGAAATTTGACATATTTGGAAAAATCACATTCCTTGACTATACCCACTTTAGTGCTCAAATTCTTAGCAGCACTTTTTTTTTTTTTCCTGTGTATAAGGGTAAAGGGTTTGTGAGTGCTAATCAAAGTGTTATTTATATGCTCATAAATTTGAACTTGTCCAACAAATCTGGTTAAATACATTATATGGGTAGATACCTTAATGTAACAATTATGGGAAAAATAAAATGTACTAGCTTTAGTGAATTTGACTCTGTTTGTCAAAAGGTTGGTTCTAGGAAACCATAATAGTTACCAGCTTTAGTGCATATCTTTTTTCCTTTTTTCAAGTTTAGTTCAGCTTTATAGTAATTTATTTTTCAAGTTTGGTAATTTCACCCTTACAAAATTTTAATATTCTATATAGGGAAGGTGTGGCTGCACAAAGTCCACCAAATGGTGGAACAAACAATGGAAATGGGTACATTTAGCCAAGGAAGGAAGAAGGAATTAAAGGGTATAGCTAGACCCACTGCATGGGTTCACCCGCCTAATTAACATATAATTAATTCGATGGCCAATTTCTATCTATTGAGCCCTTAGAAGAATTCATATTTCTCTCTTTTCACACACACCATATGAGTATCTGAGGAATCCTATGCCACAACTACTCCATACGTTGGAAGGGATTAACTTGGGACCACCAACTAGGGGTGGGCATCCCATCCCGCGATCCCGTTCCCGTCCCGTCCCGATTTTTCCGGGTCTTAATGGGATTGAATAATTTCATCCCGATCCCGTCCCGTCCCGATCTAGAATGGGATGGGATGGGATGAAGATTTTCAATCCCGCCAATCCCGAACTAATTTTTTAATATTAATTATTAATATTTTTATTTACTTATTAGCACGCTGATCCCGTCCCGTCCCGAACTAGTTTGGGATGAGACGAGGTCGGGATGAGGTTTTTCCCATCCCGTCCCGATCCCGTATGAACGAGATGGGATAGGGATGGGCATATCTCGTCTCATCTTGACCCGTGCCCACCCCTACCACCAACTTAGCATGAAACATTAAACTCAAACCAAATTCTGACTTGCTCCAAATAGATTTGGAGAATTTGCAGTAAAACATCAGGTGATCCAGAGCCTCATCATTCTCATTACAAAGCACACAAACACTTCCTGCAGGGATTCTTCTATTCTTTGAACTATTCTTAGTCAAGATCCTCTTATGCAACATCGACCAACAAAAGAAATTGATATGAGGAAGAAGATTTTTCACCCAAACCAGATTCTTGTGAGAGGAAGTGAAGGGACTGGATTGAGTCTCATAATGAGAGGCAACCAGCATATTAGAAAACACTTTCACCGAGAAATCTACACCTTTACCCTTCCACACCAATCTATCATATCCCACCGAGATCATTTGAATATCCAATAGTTTCATTAAATTGGTGGTCCCCGAAAGGAAAGATCCCAGGAATCTCCATTAATCAAAAAATTGCTAACTCTCCCATTTTTCTGGTTGTTAATGATAAACAGCCTTGAAAACAAATCCTTCAAAGATTAGTTGCTACACCAAGAATCATGCCAGAAGGTGATGAGATCGGCGTTCCCACATTGAAGTGACTGTGAGGGTAGAAAACACTTGCGCACCGAGAGATGAACTTCCACAAAGGGCACCCATATGGAGTGTACTTGATTTTGGCATCCTAATCCCATTTGTTTCGCCCATATTTTATCAATGATGAGCGATCTTTATAAATTGTCATCATCTTTTGCAAACCGCCAAAGCCACTTAGAAACTAGTGCTAAGTTGAAAATGCTCACTTGGTGAATGTCTAATCCACCACGGGTTTTGGGACAACAGATTTTTCCCAACCCGTCATATGCATCTTTCTAGAGTTTGGCGTGGAACCCCAAAAGAAGTCACGCATGATCTGTTCTATCTTGATTGTTATTGAAGAAGATACCTTGATAATAGACAGAAAGAACACATGGATATAAGCTAAAGTGGATTGGATAAGCGCCAGCCTGCTTTTGAGAGGAATTTGCATTTCTACGAAACTAGTCTCGATTCCATCATTTCAATTGTCTCATCTCAACTTTACTTTTAAATCTAGCACCCAAGGGCATGGTAAGTACTTAACTGAAAGTTAACCCACTGCATAACCAAATAAACCCCTAAACTGTTATAGATGAGAGACTTCTCCAATGGGCAATACCACCAATTTGTGAAATTTTAGACTTGAAATAACTTCGAACAAAGCATAAGTTTTTTTAGAGCAAGAACCTAAGTAGCAAAGACATCAGAAAAGATGATAGCATCATCTGCATACTGAAGAATGAAAACGGGAAGATTACCCTCTACAACTTAAAACCAGTTGTTGAAGAACATGAATATGAAGAAGGAGAAAATCAATGGCTCGCATGCTCTTTTCGAACAGTTATGTGTTGATTCACATGCACAACAATGAGACTTGTGTATCTCTAGTAAAGAGAAAGATAGGATTTCTTGAACAATACTTCGGCCAAAGTAGGACAACAATTATAAGAAACTTACTACTCTTATTGCCAATACAATTTTTTCAATTATGATTTGATTCCTTCAATAAAGCTAATATATAACTCAAGTATTTTTTGAAATATTTAATACATGGGAACCACATAATAGAAAATTTATGAAACGACCTGGTCTGCACAGTAAGATATTGTTCATTTTGGGCCCAACCGGCCCGCACGGCAAAAAAATGCATTTTAAAATCGTGCGAGTCGGTTGGACCCAAAGCGAACAATATCTTATTGTACGGATCAGGTCATTACAATTTAAGTACACTTAATCAAGGGCGGAGCCACATTGAGACTTGGGGGCAATTGCCCAGCAATTCTTAACTTTCAAATTTTTTGTAACTAGTCAATTACCATATTGGTGGTAACATAGGCCCACTTAGCATGCCCGCCTTGAAATTATTGCCGTCCTTCCCTTTATATATAAGCATATGATAATTCATTTTCAACAAAATATTCTTTTATATAACAAACCTCTCGCTTTTAATGAGTTGAATGATAAGTCCATGTTTGCCTACCAGATTTCAATCTTACTTATTATCACTGGATCTATGAAAAATGTAATTTACCCTCTAATACTAGTCCATTTTTGCTATCTTCAGCAGAGAACCGTCTAAAATGGATCGAAGGAACCGTGTGGATTAGAACACTAATTCATCATTATTAGCTTGTCCACTACTCTGTGCATTATTTACATTCTTGTAAAAAAGATTAGTAGGTTTACCATTTTTGGCTCAATGGCCAAACGTGTCGATTTTGTTTGTGTGTTGATTTTTGGCTGTGGTGTCTCAGTTTGGATTGATACTGAGAGTGGTCCAAGTAGCTAAAGAAAAGCTTAAATGAACTTGAAGATCATAGGCAATATATATAATAAATGACATTTAAAATATGTATGTCCAATGAAGAGAAATAGTTACTGAAATACTTTTCGAAATGAGGCTAGACTCTATTAGACGTAAACTAATGGGAGCAAACTCATAAAAACCCTAAATATTAAATGGAAGATCGACAAACTTTATCCTCATGTTGTGCAGGACACCATGTGACAAACATAATGAAAAATAGAATGTTTGCGTAAAGGGGAAAGATAAACAGATATGGAAAATGTGGTTTTCTGAGGAAAATGGTTGTCCCTCACATGAACTCAGAATTCCTGAAAATTTTTGAACTCTTTTCTTGTAAGAATCACAAACTTTTTTGTTTCAATTCATCAAATCATATTACTTATGTGATTAACTAGTGTGATTAATGATCGCAGAGTAAACCATGTATGATTACAACTTCTGATAGCTAGCTAGGTTTGTCGTCTTAAGAAGGAACTCAGTTTTAGTTCTTATTGTCAAGGATCTGAAGAAACTCAAAACTCTTTCAAATCCAATTTCAAATGTACATTTGAGTAGCCATGTAGAATTTGAAGATACTGATTATGCTGTTTTCGTTGATACAGATTTGTGTGTTTATAGAAAGTAGTCGTATACTTGTGATTACATTTCTACTAGAACACATTTTTTTGACAAAATATTAAAAAAAAATGCATTGATCCAATGTATGATAGTGATTTTCTTACATCTGCTGCATCCTGAAAGTTAAAACTAAAAATGAAATAACATCAATGGTGCTATTATAAAAAGAACCATTTCGTAAAACAATACATCAAATTACAACATGTCCTATTACTATCTTCAATCATTCAAACAGGCATTAACAATGGACCAGATCATGATTCCAACAGGGATTGCAGCTACGTAAAATAGAGAGGTAATGCTTCCCGACATCAAACCTCCCCAGCAGTAGAATACCATGAGAGCAAACGATGTCGCGAGAACCAAACCCAATGCTTCAGCCATGATATAACTGGAAGAGTTACTGCAATATTATGGAGAAAAGGAACTTCATAATTAGATTGTATATATATATATAACATACATATGTTAATAAAATAAGCAAATATGGAGAGAAAAAGGGAGAAACATATATATTTGATTTCCTCAACTTTAATGCAAATTATATGTGATCAGAATATGATTTCATAATCAAATCCAGAACAAAATAATCATAATTATAGAGCAATTGAACAAACATGTTTTTGACAGAGCAGAGCAGAGCACAGCAAGAGCAGAAATATGGTGCTCTTCTCAGCAGAGTACAAAGCGAGCGGAGCGAAAAACTGGAGAAATCTCAGAATGGAACTTCTTCTTCTTCTTTACTTGAACATTTCCAATCATCAACCCAAAAAGTGTGAGCTTTCTCTACTAATCACGTACAGTCATGGCATAACACAACTGCATATATTTCTCAACATGCATCATGAATGTTGTGGTGATGTTTTTATTCTCATCTGTATATAATGAACAACCTTACATATTTAAGCAAATTCCTATGTTAAGGGGATCGAAGCGTCGATCTTTATAATGTAATTTCCAATTTTTTAGAGTTGAATTGGGTTCTCTTCATAAGATTTGTATGTTCAGAGTCTAAAAAGTCTGAATAGATAGTACTTGTCAATATGCCGTAATCTAATTCGGAATCAATAAATATGTTTAACACGTTCATTAAACATGTCAAAATTTTAGACTAGCCACTTTGACTTGTCAACACGCCATGCATAAATAACCTAACTCGGAATCGATAAAACCCGATGGATTGCCTGCAGGCCTACATTCATATCGGCAAATTGATTGCTAGACCATATCCAAACTCTGCTTTATAACCAACTTGATTACCCTATTGTATCAATTATTGATTCAATTTTTCATTTTGTGTTTCAAACAAAACAACAATTTGATTGAGGTTCTCTTTCAAGCTCCTTTATCCAATTCTTGAAAATATATGTGTATAATTATGTTCTCTCACTCTCCTTGCATGGTTGCATGGAGATATTACATAACATCTATCTTACAATTACAATTCATATAGGTGTTTTACTGTTCACAAACATTATAAATAGTGTGTATGTCCTACGTGTCTTAAGTTATGTTTTTGGCAGAACTTGAGTGAAATTTTTACCCTCAAATGCTTCATCTCACCCTCCACACTTTTTCTCTCCTCTCACGCTATCTCTATCTTCTTCCTTAAAACTTCTCTCTTCTCTCAAACCCTTTCTTACTCTTTATTTGTAATCTATCCCCTCAACTTTCCTCTCTTTGATTTATCAACTACCACCGGCTGCGCCGGCCTCTCTTTCCTTTTGCCGATGCATCTACCCCCCTCCCATTGTTTGGAAATTTCTTTTTCATCTAATAAAACTTTGGGTTTTTGTTAATCATTTTCCAATGGCTTATTTAGTAGTATTGCTACACATAATACAAATTGTTGAACTTAGACAATCCATGCCAATGTCCCTTACAAAGTTTCAAAAGATTTTTTTTTTGGGCAAATATTCTTAACATGACATTTGGTAACGATTGAATTTATTATCATATTGCTTCCATTGATCAGTATTATTAACATTATTGCATTAATGAGTATTGAATTTTTATTTTTTTAAGTTAATTTATTTCAAGTGTTTTAAGAAAAATGAACTAAATACCCATGTTGCTGAGTATTTGACATAGTCGTGAAAGTAGGATGTACTTTGTGGTAGTGTCAATGCCACGAGTATTATACTAATATATATTACAATTCAGAGTAGTGTTTACTATTCATAGTTGACTGTGACAAACTAAGGATTGGAGATAATAAAAATAACGGATACAATTGAAAGTTGGAAAATGTATTTAGGGTTGAAATTCATTTACTATGATGACATGTTTGAAAATATAAAACATTTATATGGGCAAATAAAATGAAAAATTATGAAAAAAATTGGTGGATTAATGTAAATGTGGCATAAAGGAGAAAATATTGTGTTTTCTTTTTTCTCAAAATAATAATTATCTACTTAGTAGTCAAATTTTGGTAAACTTGGTATCATTGAAATACATTTTTGAAAATTTTTCCAACAAAATCAATGATCAACAAGCGTTAAATTTTTAAATATATATATTTTATTATTAAAACATCTAATGTATTTCACGTTGTTAGTATTTTTCAATTTTTTTCATAGAAATGAAAATTGTTTTTCAATGCATATTCAAACAAAGAACTTGAATAAAAGTGGTATCATAGTAGTAATCTACAAATAAAAGTGGCACAAAGTAAATAATAAAATATAATAATTCTCACTAATAATCACTAATAAATAACTCTCCACTAATAATCACTAAAAACATATTCCTATCATAATCCCCACTAGAATTGCACATACATATATCAGAGCAGGAACTCCCCGCTACAAAATTTCCCCGGCAAAAATATAAAATGAAAATAAAGAAGACCGCGAAAAATGGACCAATAGCTTCGGCCATTTCGAGAGCGAAGACGAGTTTCTGCAATGGGACAAGGAAAATGGATGCGTGAGAAGAAGATGAAGCAATCAGGAGGCGCGTAACGCGTTATCATTCAACAAAATCATGAAAACCTCGTAAAAATGGAAAGAAAATCTAATTTTTGAAAATTCATTAACCACAATAAAAAAAAATTGATAGAGGGAAAAAAAAAATCTAGGCTTCAGAATTCAAAATTTCCTAAAAAAAATACCCTTTTACACAAACAAATATTGAACTATGATAAACTAAGTAAAAAAAAAAAAAAAGTAATCAATTCACCATGAACTACGGAATCAAACAACTATCCGGCAATTTGCACTTCCATCCAATACTTTGGGTTTTTGGCACAAAGAAAAAAATTGCAATTTGAAGAAGAAAAAAAAATACATCTGAAACGCTCGAATAACCAACTTGATGATCTTTCACAAATGATAAGAGTTCATAAAATAAACAAAGAACCGAAACCTAATGCCAATAGCATGACATCTCATCTCAACGGTTAGAGCTTGACGGGTGTTACCAATAGGTCATGGGTTCAAACCCAACTTGCGGCATCTTTATGGGTTCTGGGATCCTATAAAAACCCTGCTTGCTTTTCAAAAAAAAAAAAAAAAACCAAAACCTAATCATAATGAATAAGAATTATGTATATCTATATCAGTATTATGAGGCAGACAGACATTACGATCCATACTATACGTGGTGATCCCCATTGGTGAGGTCATAACCTAAACAGTTTGGCTAGTTTGTTAGGTTGTGCAGCAGGAAAACTCCCAATCAAATATTTCGGCTTGCCTCTCCGAGCTAGATACAAAAGTAAAGTGGTATGCATCTTGTAGGGTGGGATAAAATTTGTTGTCCAAAATCTTGCAGAGGTTCATGCATTCGTCAAGTTACCATCTTTAATTCCATTATTCTATTGAAGTGACTTCGGAGATTTTCTAAGGAAGAAGACAATCTATGGAGATCCATTATCTTAGACAAATATGGTAAGAATAGGTGAGAATGGGAAGCCAAAACTAAGTATGCCCCCTTTGGGTGCACCATGTGGAAAACTATTTCTCTCTGTGCAAGGGATTTCTATCCTCACACCTCTTTGAAATGTGCTAATGGTAATGACTGTTGATGCAGCACTCAACCTTTAAAAGATTTGTTCCCGAGCATCTTCAATATTTGCACTAAGAAAAAAGGGCGCGTTAGCAACTTTTGGGTTAATGGTGTGACTTGGGATTTGTCTCCGATGACATTTTAATGAAGGGGAGCTTAACGCGGCTGCAAGCTTTATTCACTTGTTGGAAAATCAGGTCTTCTCTAATGGCTCAGATGAGTTGATCTGATTTAGAATGCTCACAAAAATCTGGTTTGGGTGAAGAATGTGCACCCTCATATCAACATCTTTTCTGTGGGACAGTTTTGCAAGGGAGGATCATGACCAATGATAATCTATGGCAAAGGGGCATAGACAAGGGAATTGTTTGAGCTTTGCAATGAAAGTGATGAAACTATTAATCACTTGCTTATACACTGCAGATTCACAAAGCCCATTTGGAGAAGCTTCATTGCAGAATTAGGAGTGAACATGATGTTCCAAGGCTCAATTCTTGGTGGTTAAGCTCGTGGTCTTGTGCCAAATTTTCGAAGCGTGTGGATTGGCTTTGGATCAAGGTTCCTCTTATGCTTATGTGGAGCGTGTTGTCACGAGCCATCTCTAAAAACATCCCTCGCCAAGGCAACAAGGCATCATATGGGCGTTGGCAGTAGGCCCGCAAAGGCCCGATGGTGCAAGCTTTTCGAGATGCCTCCGAAAGGTTCTAGAGTGTTCTTGGACATTCTAGCTCAGCTTTCTCTAGAGTGTTCTAGCATGGATGAGTCTAGAACACCCTTGTACACACTACAAAAAAAAGCAAAATTAGCTACGGAAATTAGCAAACCGTCGCTATTTAAACGGTTTGCGTTGGCACTAAACCGTCGCTATAGTTTCTGCCACAGTTTCGATACATAAATTAAAATAACCGTCCCTAATAGTTAAACCGTCGCTAATACGTGAATTAGCGACGGCATTTGAACCGTAGCTAATGTTTAGAAATTTTTTTGTTAGCTACGGTCAAAATACCGTAGCTAATGTGATTTTTTTTTAAATATAACAAAACAACTTAGCGATGGCACTTTGGCCGTAGCTAAGGTTTAGAAAAAAAAAATTTGTTAGCTACGGTCCACATACCGTTGCTAATGTGATTTTTTTTTAAAAAAAATATAACAAAACAAATTAGCGACGGCAATACAGCCGTAGCTAATGTTTTTGTGATTTAAAAAAAATTATAGGAAAACACCTTAGCGACGGCAGGAGGGCCGTAGCTAATGTGATTTTTATTTTTAAAAAAATAACAAAACAACTTAGCGACGACAATACAACCGTAGCTAATGTTTAGAAATGTTTTTGTGATTTTTTAAAAAAAATTATAGGAAAACACCTTAGTGACGGCACGCGGGCCGTAGCTAATGTGATTTTTTTTTTAATATAACAAAACAACTTAGTGACGGCACTGGGGCCGTAGCTAAGGTTTAGAAAAAAAAATTTGTTAGCTACGGTCCACATACCATCGCTAATGTGATTTTTTTTTTTTAAAATATAACAAAACAACTTAGCGACGGCAATACAGCCGTAGCTAATGTCATTTAAAAAAAAATTAAGAAAACAATATAGCGACAACACTAGGGCCGTAGCTAATGTTTACAAAAAAAATTTGTTAGCTACGGTCAAAAAACCGTAGCTAAATGTGAAATTTTTTTTTAATTATATAAAGCAAAATCATTATATATTTAGAGACTGGATAAAATCACCAATAACACATTTTCGTCCAGCCCGGTAAGAGACCTAGTTTTCACCTAGGCAATCCGAGTTCAAATCCTACCACTGAAACTTTTTTTTATATTCAAATTTTTATATTAGCGACGGCACTAGGGCCGTAGCTAATGTTTACAATTTTTTTTTGTTAGCTACGGTCAAAATACCGTAGCTAAATGTGAAATTTTTTTTAAAAATTATATAAAGCAAAATCGCTATATATTTAGAAACTGGATAAAATCACTAATAACACATTTCCGTCCAGCTCAGTAAGAGACCTAGTTTTCACCTAGGCGACCCAGGTTTGAATCCCGCCAATGAAACTTTTTTTCATATTAAAATTTTATATTAGCGACGGCACTAGGGCCGTAGCTAATGTTTACAGTTTTTTTTTTGTTAGCTACGGTCAAAATACCGTAGCTAAATGTGAATTTTTTTTTTAAATTATATAAAGCAAAATCGCGATATATTTATAAATTGGATAAAATCACCAAGTACACATTTCCGTCCAGCCTGGTTAGGAGACCTAGTTTTCATGTAGACGACCCAGGTTCGAATCCCGCCAATGAAACTTTTTTTTATATTAAAATTTTTATATTAGCGACGGCACTAAGGCCGTAGCTAATGTTTACAAATTATTTTTTTGTTAGGTACGGTCAAAATACCGTAGCTAAATGTGAATTTTTTTTTAAATTATATAAAGCAAAATCGCTATATATTTATAAACTGGATAAAATCTCCAATAACACATTTTCGAATAAAAACAAGATAAAAGATGATCAGATAAAAAAATCAGACCAGATCAAAGAAGATCAGATAAAAAAAGCAGATCAGATCAAATAATATGAGATCAAAGAAGATCAAAGAAGATAGGATCAGATCAAATAAATTCAAAGAAGATCATATAAAAGAATATCAAATAAGATAAAAGAAGATCAGATCAAAGAAATTCAAAGAAGATCAGATCAGATCAAAGAAGATCATATTAAATAAGATTAGATCAAAAGGATCGGATCAAACAATATCAAAGAAGATCAGATCAAATTAGATCAGATCAGATCAAAGAAGATCAGAGAAGATCAAGGAAGATCAGATCAAAGAATATCAAATAAGATCGAAGAAGATCAAAGAAGACCAAAGAAGATCAGATCATAAAAGATCAAAGAAAATCAAAGAAGATCAGAGAAGATCATATCAAAGAATATCAAATAAGATCAGATCAGATCAAAGAAGATCAGATCAGATCAAATCAAAGAGAATAAGATCAAAGAAAACCAAAGTAGATCAGATAAAAAAATATTAAAGAAGATCAGATCAAAAAAGATAAAAGAATATCAAATAAGATCGAAGAAAATCAAAGAAGACCAACGAAGATCAGATCAAAAAAGATCAAAGAAAATCAAAGAAGACCAGAGAATATCATATCAAAGAATATCAAATAAGATAAAAAAAAAGATCAAATCAAATCAAAGAAGATCATATAAGATCAAATCAAATCAAAGAAGATAAGATCAAATAAGACCAAAGTAGATCAGATAAAAAAATATCAAAGAAGATCAGAGAAATTCAAAGAGGATCAGATAAAAAAAGATCAAAGAAGATCAAAAAAAGCTCAGAGAAGATCAGATTAAAGAATATCAAATAAGATCAAAGAAAATCAGATCAGATAAAAAAATATCAAATCAGATCAAAGAAGATCAGATCAAATCAAATCAAAGAAGATCAGATCAAATAAGATCAAAGAAGATCAGATAAAAAAAGATCAAAGAAGATCAAAGAAGTTAAAAGTAGATCAAAAAAGTTAAAAGTAGATCAAAGAGATTAGATTAAATCAGATTAGATAAGATCAAAGAAGTTAAAAGTAAATCAAAGAAGATTAGATCAAATAAGATCATATCAGATCAAAGAAGATCGAATAAGATCATAGAAGATCAAGGAAGATCAGATCAAAGAATATCAAATAAGATCAAAGAAGACCAACGAAAATGAAAGAAGACCAGATCAAAAAAGATCAAAGAAAATCAAAGAAGATCAGAGAAGATCATATCAAAGAAAATCAAATAAGATCAAAGAAGATCATATCAGATCAAGGAAGATCAAATCAAATCAAATCAAAGAAGATAAGATCAAATAAGATCAAAGAAGACCAAAGTAGATCAGATTAAAAAATATCAAAGAAGATCAGAGAAGTTCAAAAAATATCAGATCAAAGAAGTTCAAAGAAGATCGAAGAAGATCAGATCAAATAAGATCAAAGAAAATCATATCAGATCAAAGAATATCAAATCAGATCAAAGAAGATCATATCAAATCAAATCAAATCAAAGAAGATCAGATCAAATAAGATCAAAGAAGACCAAAGAAGATCAGTTAAAAAAAGATCAAAGAAGTTAAAAGTAGATCAAATAAGTTAAAAGTAGATCAAAGAGATTAAATTAAATCAGATCAAAGAAGACCAAAGAAGTTAAAAGTAGATCAAAGAAGATTATGTCAAAGAAGATCAGATCAAATAAGATCAGATCAGATCAAAGAAAATCAAATAAGATCAGGGAAGATCAAGGAAGATCAAAAAAATCAAAGAAGATAAAAGAAGTTCTAAGAAGATCAGAGAAGATCAGATCAAAGAATATCAAAGAAGATAAAAAAAAGTTCAGATCAGATCAAAGAAATTCAAATCAGATCAGATCAGATCAAATCAAACAATATCAAATAAGATCAAAGAAAATCAAAGAAGATCAAAAAAACTAAAGAGGCTAGCGACGACCTAATTGCCGTGGCTAATTCGATTAAAAAAAAAACTAAAGAGGTTAGCGACGCTAATTGGTTTTAAAAAAACACTAAAGAGGTTAGCGATGGCATAATTGCCGTCGCTAATTGGTTTAAAAAAAAACTAAAAAGGTTAGCGACGGCCTAATTGTCGTCGCTAATTGGTTTAAAAAAAATTACTAAAGAGGTTAGCGATGGTCTAATTGGTTTAAAAAAAAAACTAAAGAGGTTGGTTTAAAATTTAAAAAAAAACACTAAAGAGGTTAGCGACGGCCTAATTGCCGTGGCGAATCGATTTAAAAAAAAAAAAAACTAAAGAGGTTAGCGACGACCTAATTGTCGTGGCTAATCGGTTTTAAAAAAAAAACTAAAGAGGTTAGCGACGGCCTAATTGCCGTGGCTAATCGGTTTAAAAAAAATAACTAAAGAGGTTAGCGACGGCCTAATTGCCGTCGCTAATTGGTTTTTTAAAAAAATATCACCGATCCGCATGAAATCTCATCTCAACCGTTAATAACACCAAAAAATTTAACTCAATCCAACGCACTAAATCAAACCACGTCATCGATCCGCGTGAAACTAACACAACTAATCCCCTTCAATTACCTTTCTCTATATAAATTTCAATTTTTCCTACAAACCAACTTAAACAAAAATTTTCTCTCAAAATTTTTTTTTCTCTCATCTTCCAGAGAAGAAACCTAGTGAGGAAAAGTCCGCCGCTTCCTCGACACCGATCCCCGCCAACTCCCTCTCCCCTCCCTTCATCCGCCGCCTTTCTCTCGGAGATCTGAGATTTCTCATCTCGGAGATCTGAGACCTCAGATCTCTGATATCTCGAATCTCGAAGATTTGAGACCTGAGATCTCGGATATCTCTGATCTCGGAGATTTTGGAGAATCTCAAAGATCTGATTTCTCGAGATCTGAGAGACTTCCGATATTTTTTTAAATATATATATATTTTTTAAAAATCTCGGGGATCTCGGAGAAATCTGATCTTTAAAATTTTTTAAAGATCTCGGAGAAATAATGTAATTTTTTTTTAAATCAGTTAGCCACGGCCAAAATGCCGTCGCTAAAATAAAAAAATGTTAAATTTTTTTTTTACAAAAATCAATTAGCGACGGATATTTTACACTTTAGCGACGGTTGTATCCCGTGGCTAATTAGCTACGGCTATTTTGCCATCGCTGAATCAAATAGCGACGATAAATCTAGCTACGGGATAGCGACGGATGTGGTGTCGTCGCTGATGCCTTTTAGCTACGATTTTAGCTCAATCAGCGACGGTTTTTAGCCGTCACTGATTTCCATTTTTTTTGTAGTGACATATTTGTATAGTATTTTCTAGAAGCCTCCTTGTATTTTTTGGTTCCTTTGGAGGTGGGAACTTTCTAGATGCATAGAGAATACTCCTTTGAAGGAGGATTGTAGAAGGTTCTAGGCTAAAAGCCTCTAGGACTTTAAGAGCCTATAAATAGGCCTTGACATTCATTTGTACAGATCATAGAAATACTTGTACAACTCTCTCAAGCAATACAAAACATTCTTTCAAAAATCCTAAACACTTGTGCCTTAGCATTTTCCTCACTTAAGCTTCCGTAGCATCACTTAGCATTAGCCAAGCATCGAAGTGCCTTGACTAGTTAGTCCGACGGGAGTGTGACGCTAGTGGGCAGCATGTTAGCTAAGGGAAAAAGGTCAGCACGTGACAGTGTGGAAGGAAAGAAATAGAAGAATTTCTTAAGGATTTAAAAGATCAAACCACTCGATCACAATGGTTATTAGAGAGTTGTTGTGGGGAATGAGTTTGGCTTCTAATCAATTTAGGGAGGTTACTTTCAACACTTTCATGGTGTCTTGGTTTTCTTTGTTGTATGAGTAATTTGTTTAGGTAGTTTGTTTGGAGTGTCTCACTATCCTCTTCCTCTTCTTAATAAAATTTCTCTTGTTTGACCTGGAAAAAAAAGTAGAAACCTCTAAACTAAAGCTCCAAAAGTTGCAATTACACAAACTGAGATACTGAGAAGGACATAAAACAGACTTGGAAGAGAATTTGGTGACTTAGTGAGGATACAAAATATAGAGAAAGTAAATAGCATTAATGAAAGTAATTCGCTTGTCAATGGCATGACAACTCAACAATTAGAGCTTGGCGAATAGTATCACTAGGTTATGGATTCGAACCCGATATCTTCGATTGAACTGTTTGCAGGACAACTTCTTCAAAAGCCTCTCCGACTTGTGTTACAAGAGTACATTTTTCATTAGATCAATGGGGTACTAGTTTAGTTGGTAAGTTTGTGACGGATGATATATATCACAATTCAACAGCGGCATTTGTGGTGGGAAGGGCTAAAGGAAAAACAAAAAAAAAAATCACTTAAGACTTTTTCTCCCCAAATTTCCAAAAACCATTGTGTAATATGTTGTTAAATTTTTATTTTTATTTTTATAAACTCAAAGTCATAATTTGTTGCTAATAATGTGATTTCTCGAAACTCTGACTTGGTAGGGATTTTGTAAGTTTGTATAGCATGTACATACTACATATAGTTTGTACATAGGACATGTATATCATATTTTGTCTTTATTTTTTATTATTATTTTTTTAAATGGAGGGAGTCCAACGATTAGCTTGGACATAGGGATATCCGTGTACTTAAGCTTTGTTTAATATATTTCATGTGTTTATTAGATTAATTTACTTGTATCTTACATTTTCAGAATTCCAATTGTAAAAGTTATCTCCAAATATTTTTTATAGGATTGGTCAACATAATTTTACTAGTATTATTCTTCCATTGAGGGAGTTCACAGTGGTTCCTTTGCAATTTCAATTGTAAAACTTATATACAGAACTATTTCATTCAACACATTCAGTCTTATGATTGCAATTTTGATTGTAGAACTCATCTCCAAGTATGTTCGATAGAGTTTGTCCACCGGGACGCGAATAAGTACTCCATTTAACGCATATGTAATGAGTAAGTCTAGTGAGCCTTGTTTAGGAGGTTCTTTTGATTTTTATTTTTTTTTACACTTTTTTATCCTTTATCTTTAAAACACAACCACGAACATTCATAAAATAGATAGAAGTGTCAAAAAAACCCTAAAGAAAAACAAAAAAAAAAGACTCCAAACAAGGCTCCTAGAATTGTTGATTTGTAACAACAGCTCCATCTAATGTATTTCTCCAATTCTAGGCAGTCAGACTTTATAGCCATTTTTTTTGTCAGGTTTTAGGTTTTTTTACATTTCTATCTATTCTATAGATAATGTTTAGAGTTGTGTTTTAAAGAGAATGGGTAAAAGTGTAACAAATTCAAATTTGACAAAAAAGGGCTTTAAAGCCTTTCGTAATCAATTGAAGCGATGAATCAAATGGTCAGTTATTTATTTATTCAAGACCTTGAACAAGTCTTTCGCATTGTAGACCTATGATGCAGATTTAACTAACCTAAATAAATAGGTTAATTTAACCTAGTCTTAATAACTGCAAGTGCACAGTGTCTAACTTGTAGACAAGGGCAAATATAGGTCGATCCCACAAAGACTGTGGTTGCAATTAAATTTCAGAATTTACTTAAACTAATTTAAATGGGGGTTGCAGCAATCAAAATATCTAAACTAAAAATCAAATTAAAAAGCAAAATAAAAAGTTGTTAAGAATATGAGAAGGGAAACCAAGACATTGAATCAACCAATTCAGTTTTTCAAATTATTTTAATCTAACTTATTATTTTCTAAAGCGAGAAGCTTTAGGGATGAGAATCCCTTGCTTGCATCGATGATGTGATCGTTAAGAACAATTCAGTTTTAAAATCCAATGTTACAATTAACTTCAGCATAAATTATAGACTCCTAGCATTGAATGTCATATTACGGCACACTCAATCACAAGTGTAACTTAACCAATTAAAACTGATGCTTTAAATATTAGTAAAGAAAACTCTAACAACCAACTAGTTTAGATCAAATCCGATATAATCGGTGAAAGTAATTTACTATCCAGAAATTAAATGTATTTTGCAGTTAAGCACATAATAAAATAAAAAGATAAACTAAAACAAACTCTTGAAACCCAATTTGTTTCATCTAAGCATTGGCAAAGGGTTTAGTTGATCATGGTAGCGGTGGTCATCTCCTCATGCTGTTGTACGCCGCAACTCATTTTTGCAAGAATGCGAATCCCGAGGAAATGGCTGATGATGGACTGTGATGGCTCAGAGTAAACACCGGGGTGCAAATGACTACCACCCTTTCTCTCCCGATTTGAACAGAGAGGAGGTGAGAACGCAGGCGGGAAACCAGAGCGGTGACGAAGGTCCTGCTTGGGCGTGCGGGTGTGCGTCCGGAGCTGACCGACATTGGGTGGCGATCGGTATACAAAAGGAGACCGAGACGAAGAGAGAACAGAGAGGAAAGGAGCAGGGACGATGCTCTGTCGCGAGCTCTGTTTCGCGGCGGTGATGGTGGTGGTTGCTTGGTCTGGTTGTAACGGTGGTCGAGAGAGAGTGAGAAATAGATAGGGAAACAGGGGCGGCGGCAATTCGTGAAGGAGGATAAACAAGGACTCTATTTTGTGTGCGAGGTGGTTGTGGTTGTGCTCGGGTGATGGCGGAGAAGGTGGTGAGGCAGTGATGGCAGGATTATCGCACTGCCGGCTCTCCTATCGAGCGAGGATTGCCGGTAGAGTGGGTTGGTGTGGTGGCTGAAAAAGAGAAGCGGGGAAAAAGAACATGGAAGAGAAAAGAAAAAAGTTTCTCCAAACTGGGGAGAACTAAATAGAGTTCTCTTATTTTCTTGGACTTGGGTTCTCCAAAATGCGTTGGGCTTAGGTTAAATTAGGTGGACATAAGTTTATTTTGGTTAGGTTTAAATGTGTGACCCTCTATTTTGTACCACCGCTAGGATCGATCAGCTGTCATTCCTTAATTGTCGCATTGATACGATTTCATCATTCACGCTCAAATTCCTACAAAGACATGAAAACGAAATAATTATTATATAATATAATAATCGAAACACTAACATATACAAATTATGGGATATTATGTTATAATTATGTGAATATCAACCTACTAGACTCGAGTCAGGATTAATGAACAAGCAATCGTTGAATCAATACATCAAACATTGTAATTTTCAGAATCTTGAGATTGAAGTCCCCTAAGTTATATAATCCCCGAGAATAAATTGAACTGCGTAAGTGTATCGAATTTTTCTTATTTTCAAAATTACGAAAAGAAAAAGGGTAAAAGAAAAAATGTATTTTTTTTTTGTAAATTTCAAGGTTTTTTCATAAAAATTCAAAAATCAACTACCAAAAATTTACAATTTTAGGGCTTTAAATTTGTTTTTTAAAATATTTTATTTCTGAGTTTTTTTAATTATTATTTCTTCTAATTATTTATTGATTTTTGAAACTACCACATGAATTTCTAATTATATATTGATTTCATGGTTATTTCATTTATCAATTTTTAGACTTCATTTAATGTGTATTATAGATTTATTTAATTACATTTTATTTTTTTCCACATATTCCATATACCCTTAAGTTTCATTATATATAATTTATGTATCCTCAAAAATTTTTAGATTTTTTCTTTACATACCAATATATTTCTCAAAATATTCTTAAAATCAAGACACCAAAATTATTTCATAAAACGAAATCAAAATCCTTGCTTACACCTAATGAAAGTTGAACAGATGAAATACACAGTCCAGCAAGTATGCAACTCATTCAAGAAAAAACATATCCAGAGGCTTAGTTTCCTCGGATTGTTCCAAGTTCGAGAAACAAATACAACCAACTCCTTCCAGAGTCTTCGACATAAGCGTCATTAGAACTCAAGCATGTACGCATGCAGCTGAAACTAATGAAACATTCTCATTACTTGCCCCCTAATCTCGAGTCCTAGACATAAGCATCGTTGGGAAAGAAACGGTGTCTTAACCTAACTACCTAAGTCTGTCCTACCATTCACGCTAACATGAATCCTTCAACCTAAGTATGTCCTACCATTCGAACTGCTAAAGTAAGGGGTAAAGGGCAAGTAACTGATTCTAGGTTAGCAAGCTGCATAATCCAACTAAACTTGACATAACAAAGACTATATCAAACTAGAAATCTAAATATCCAACTAAACTAGATAACAAGCACCATATCAAACTCTTAAAGTCTACATAACAGATCAAACTAAGTCTAAGAATTATAAAAATAAAAATAAAAAAAATAGTCTAGTTCAATTCTAGGCCAGGCCCTCAAAGAATTGGTAGACATCTAGTTCCTTGGGTCTTCTAAGAAATTGTTGCTTGCAAAAGTTCTAGCACCTGCAGGCGGGCACCTATCAAGATAAGATCCTGTGATATAAACTAGAAGTAGGATGTAGCTGATTGGAACTTCTAAGCACGCCTTTTTTCTACCTGGTGTAAGGATGATATCGATTACTCCCGCCATAACCTGTCCTACCTCCATAACCTCCTGTTCCTCCGCTGTAACTAGCACTGGAACCAGAATCGTAGTTGCCAGAGTAACCTGGACCATAACTGCCATAACCTTCGTCTCCGCGACCATAAGCACCTAAAGCACCTCCTCCATATCCCCCACCCAATCCTCCGCCTAGTCCTGCACCATAAGACCCAAGACGACCAGAATAGCCAAGGGAAGATTCACCCCTGTAGCCACCTAAACCACTGCTGCCAAAGCTACCAAAACCACCCCCGAATTCACTACCACTACCTCCGTACCCACCATAACCAAACCTACTGCCAAGACCTCCAGGTGCCCTAAATGGAGCAGGACCAAATCCACCGCCAAAACCACTATAAGAATCAGGAAACCCACCAAAACCATCACCAAAAGGACGAGCTCTAGTATCACTGCCAAATGCAGGAGCAGATGATGGATTTGAGGGTTTCTTTGGTTCAGCCTTCTTGATTTCCACCTACAACAAAGCAAGTAAGTTAACCTATGTTTTTAGTAACCTGTAAGTTTTTTAGCCATATTTTAGGCTTATCTAATATAGTTGTGATGATCTTCCTCAAAAGGTCCAGGAAGATAATAACAAAATTAACAGGCAATAGAAAATATTACTTTTGTGGGGCAAGTAGCAAAAAAGGTCGAATTACTAAAAAGGGTCATTTGTGTAAAGCATTCAATTAGCATAAAAATGGCAGTTCGCAACATGGCCTTAACCCGTATTTGCATCTGTCCTAAATATATACTCGACTCCACTAGACTTACCTGAGAACCAGCCATATCAATCATATTTCCTTTGACTAACAAATCATCCACAGCTTGTTCATTATCAAAGATTATAAACCCAAAACCTCGAGAACGGTTAGTTGCGTGATCACGAATGATCTGGTGCTCCACCACTGTTCCGTACTTGGAGAAGAAATCCTTGAAATCATCTAAGTTCAACATGAAAGCAATATATTAGGGCACTGTAAGAGCAACACCATATCTAAATACAGCGCTTGAAAGTATTGAATAATTTCAAGCAAAGAGAAAACCCTACCTTCAGTAGCTGTTGTTGGCAACCCTCCAACAAATATCTTTTTTGTTTTGAAATCTTTAGATTGCACAGAACCTTTAGGAATAGTCCTTTTGATCTCAACCTGTCGGAACAAAAAAAAATTCAGAATGAACCTTTAACACATGCACGCACACAGCCACTTGAGACCTTTGCTGCCTACACAATATGGTGAACCGTTGTCCACCTCCACCATGTGGATGTGGCAAGATCTACATTCTCCTCTTCTCTCTCTCACTCACTCCACCCACATGTTAGGTATCATACATGATCCACAAAACAACCTTGTTGTACATAAAATTTGAAATCCTATACTAACATCATGAATGAGAAGGATATAACTTCCACATTTAAACCTAATGAAAAACCTCTTGCACGTAAGACAGAAAACGACAATTTCATTTTACTTTTTTTTCAAAATCAAACACACACTTGAGATATTGTTAATGATCAAAAAGGGAACAAAAGTGAGCGACATGCTGACAATACAAATAGTAAAAAGGAAGAAACTGAAATTATACATATAGCAGGTTGTTTTTGCATTCAATCACTAACAAACAATAAAAGCAACAAACTTACTTGTTTTGCATTTATAACATGAGTTTCCTCGATAACTTTGTCCACAACTGAAGGATCAGCGTAAGTGACAAATCCAAAACCTCTTGGTTGCCCAGTGTGCCGATCTTTCATTATGACTGAATCTGTGATTTCTCCATACTTTCCAAAGTACTTCGTGAAAGTAGCTAATTTAAGCACATCAACAAAAGAAAAAGATAATCAATAAGTGTAATTCAACAACCAAAATAGGACAACAGCTGTCACACCCCTGAGACCTAGAGCAATTTGCTGACAATTTCTAATCAGTAACAAAATCAAATTCATGGTTCTCAAAAAACAAGATTGATTATAAACTTCTTAAGCTGTATCCAAAAAAACAAGATTGATTATAAACTTCTTAAGCTGTATCCAAAATTTCTATTTTGGCTTAGATGTCAACACTCTGGCTTTTATGGTAAGGCTGTCAAAACTCACCAAAACCATTAAAGACAAAAAGGAATAGTTAAGCGCTTGCCCTACTGGCTAAAAGTAGTGACAGATTGAAAAGTAGAAATCCGCCAATAGTCACATAAGAAGCAAAGATACTACACTTTTTATCTATATAACTTCTTCTAATTTCTTAGACAGTAATATCTTTAGATGTTTTGCTGAATTGTGGTTTATTAGATTCATGGAGTCTAAATAGGTTTAAATTTCCAATCAGAAAAAAATACAAAATTAAGCACACCCCACTGAGGAATTTCTTCATGTTGAAAAAAATAAATAGATACCCGCCAAGCATATCAAAACACCATAGCAAACTGTTTGCATGTATCCATTTGCAAAGTATATCGAGACTACCAGAATTCTTTGCCTACAATTAGGTGAAACATAAGAAATAATAACTGTGATTCGCTATTGTACCCAAAAACATTGGTCAATTGTTCTCTAAATAATATCATATAGGAAATAAATTATGTTCTCTTGGATAATCTAATATGGGTTCCCATCCCTTCCTCCCATTATGTTATAAGATTCATTACAATCATCCACAAACAATTGAAAACACATAGAGATAGTTTTTGAACAATTAATTATCATAGCAGGACATACAAATCAAATTAATGCAAAACATAGAACTAAAGAAGAACATGAATCAGAAAACTCACCTAAGCTGGTGTCCTTAGCAAGCCCACCAATGAAAATCTTCCTGCAACACAAAAAATAACCAAACCCCATTTCAGAAAACATAAAAAATCGAAAAAAAAAACCCCAACAAATAGAAAACTTTAAGGGGAAGAAACTAACCCGGGACTTGCTCCTTCTCCAAAAGAAGGCTTCATGTTGCTTTTCGAACCCATCAGCTCTCCTGAGATCGAGAAAAATTGCAGAAACAAAGACCACCCCACGAAGCGAAATCCACAGAGGAGTAAAGGGTTTTCTGATCTGGCGATATCGAACTAGGGTTTGAGAAAAATCGACGAGAGCTTTGAGAGAGACGAGTTGTTGTTGTTGTTGTTGTTGTTGATGCAAAGCAACGAGAGGCTAATGTTCGTCGAGGGTTCTCGGGTTGGAATTAAAACAGAGAGGTACGTGCCTTGCACGTTTTATTTTTCGTTTACTTGGTGCACACCCAAGCACCCAACGACTATTCCCTTCTGGGAGTGACTAAATGACACCATTATTTTCGCTGAAAGATTTCATTTGACTCCCTACTTTCTGAATGACACTACAACAACATTTCTAAAGGACGCCACTATCTACTGAAAGATGTCATCAATATAACAAAAGAAAAAAGACCCTAACACTTCCTTCTCTTCTCTTCTTTTCTTATTTCTCATTCTCTTCTCCATCAAGCATAGTCACCACTCCGCCACCGCAACCGTTGGTCTCACTAACTCTCTCCTCCACTGCCGAACATCTTGTCACATACGTGACAATTATAGCAAATAAATAGAGAAGATAGAAAAATCAATCGATGAAATATAAATTGAAATATCAAAATCACAAAACTTTATTCTCTGAACTAGATCCTACTTTTCTTCTTACAACTTCTTAATCTCTACCTATCTTACACCTATGTTTATATAGATGATGGAATAGTAATAAATTCAAAAAAAAAATTGTTTATGAAATGAGTGCACAACACGTGTTGTAAGTAACAAAAAATAAGGAAATTACAATATCAGCTCTGTTTTCTAATTCAAATCTAATTAAAATTTCACGCCCTTCTTCGTGCCAGAATTTCATAGAAAACTTAAATGGTTCATTCATAACAATACTCTCTCCTTTATCCAAATCATTGTCCTCAAGGATTAAAAGAAATGAATTTGGAGCTGATAGAAGACCATTCCTCCCAAGTTGTTGCTTCAGCTGTGGAATTGGACCAATTAATGGATGAAAACCTAGGTCACAACTCTGTTATTGTATGGCATCATTCGTCGAGCGAGGACGACAATGGGCTCAGCTTGAATGTTGCCAAGGTGGTCGACTAAGGGAAGCTAACGAGAAGGAATGATAGAGTGTCCAAGCTTATTTTTTGAGTTGCGATACATGGAATACATTGTGTATTTTTATGAAGGAGGAAACAACAAGCGATAAACAACAAACCTAACCTGGAGGTTGCGGCGAAGACTGACTGTTGTTTGGCGATAAAGCTGGAGTTTCAGGTAAACCCAATCCCCTACAAAGAAATGTCTATCAATTATGTTCTTATCAGCATTAGCTTTCATGCGTTCCTGTGTTTTCAAGAGTTTGTCTTTGATAACTTGTAGCATGGGGTCCCTCTATATTAAGTGTTGGTGAACAACAGGTGTAGAGAGAGAAGTGGTGGGCGGAAGTGCAAGGAGGGATTGGGAGTACTCGTAGAGTGCTTGAAAGGGGGTAGTTTGAAGGCTTGAATGAAAAGTACATTGAACCAATGTTTAGCCAAGTAGAACCACTTAGCCCACTGTGTCGGTATGTCACCAGTCATACATCTTAAGTAGGTTTTTAGAAAAGCATTAGTACGTTCTGTTGTCTGTCTGTTTGAGGGTGGTAGACAGTATGTGAGACCCTTGTGTGGACGGACGTAAAGGGGAGGGTGAGGGTTGAAGCCCAATAGGCTCAAGCCCAAGAGGGTTGGCAAGCGACAAAGGGGTGATAGTCTCACATCGCCTGGGTGCAGAAGGGGGATGTGCTACTTATGTGCGAGGTTGGATCCCCATAGTAACACGCGTTTTAAAGTCGTGCGGGCCGGTTGGGCTCAGAACAGACAATATGTTACTGTGCGAATCGGGTCGTTACAGAATGGTATCAGAGCCTGACCCAACCATAAGTGTGTCAACGTGGACGTTGGGGCCTGAGGGAGGTAAACTGTGAAACCCTTGTGTAGGCGGACCTAAGGGGGTGGGGGAGGGTTGAAGCCCAATAAGCTCGAGCCCAAGAGAGTTGGCAAGCTACAAAGGGGGGGGGGGGGTAGTCCCACATCGCCTGGGTGCGGAAGAGTGATGAGTGATGTGCTACTTATGTGAGAGGTTGGATCCCCATAGTAACACACGTTTTAAAGTCGTACGGGTCGGTTGGGCCCAGAGCGCACAATATATTACCTTGAAGGGGAGGGTGAGGGTTAGTGCCCAACAGGCCTGTGGATCCCAAAGCGAACAATATCATATCGTGAGCATCCGTTGCGTACACTTTGATAAGAGGCCTCTAGAGCCCTAGTAGGTGGGTGGAAAGAACAAAGCCGTGAGGGGAGAGGGTGTCTGGTGGGCCTGTGGATCCCAAAGCGGACAATATCTGGATGAGTAGGGTCAGAATTTCAAATTCAAATCTAATTAAAATTCCACGCTCTTTTTCGTGCCAGAATTTCATAGAAAGCTTAAATGGTTCATTCATAACAATACCCTCTCCTTTATCCAAATCATTGTCCTCAAAGATTAAAAAAAAGGAATTTGGAGCTGATAGAAGACCATTCCTCCCAAGTTGTTGCGTCAGCTGTGGAGTTGGACCAATGGATGAAAACCTGGGTCACAACTATGTTATTGTGTGACATCATTCGTCGAGCGAGGACGACAATGGGCTCAACTTGAATGTTGCCAAGGTGGTCGACTAAGGGAAGCTAAGGAGAAGGAATGATGGAGTGACCAAGCTTATTTTTCAAGTTGCGATACATGGAAGACATTGTGTAATTTTATGAAGGAGGAAACAACAAGCGATAAGCAACAAACCTAACTTTTTTCTATACTTGGAATGGACCATAAATTTTTGCTGAAAGCTTGAGGTTGCGGCGAAGACTGACTGTTGTTTGGCGATAAAGCTGTTGTTTTAGGTAAACCCAATCCCCTACAAAGAAATGTCTATCAATTATGTTCTAATCAGCATAAGCTTTCATGCGTTCCTGTGCTTTCAAGAGTTTGTCTTTGATAACTTGTAGCATGGGATCCATTTATATTAAGTGTTGGTGAACAACAGGTGTAGAAAGAGAAGTGGTGGGCGAAAGTGCTAGGAAGGATGGGGAATACTCGTAGAATGCTTGAAAGGAGGTAGTTTTAAGGCTTGAATGAAAGGTACATTGAACCAATGTTTAGCCAGGTAGAACCACTTAGCCCACTGTGTCGGTATGTCACCAGTCATACACCTTAAGTAGGTTTCTAGACAAGCATTAGTATGTTTTGTTGTCTGTCTATTTGAGGGTGGTAGGCAGTATGTGAGACCCTTGTGTGGGCGGACCTGAGGGGGAGGGTGAAGGTTGAAGCCCAATAGGCTTAGGCCCAAGAGGGTTGGCAAGCTACAAAGGGGGGATAGTCCTAGATCGCCTGGGTGCAAAAGGGGGATATGCTACTTATGTGCGAGGTTGGATCACCATAGTAACACGCATTTTAAAGCCGTGCAGGCTGGTTGGGCCCAGAACGGACAATATGTTACTGTGCGGATCGGGTCGTTACAGAATGGTATCAGAGCCTGACCCAGCCAGGAGTGTGCCGACGTGAACGTTGGGGCCTAAGGGGGGTGGACTATGAGACCCTTGTGTCGGCAGACCTGAGGGGGAGGGTTGAAGCCCAATAGGCTCAGGCCCAAGAGGGTTGGCAAGCTACAAAGGGGGGATAGTCCCACATCGTCTGAGTGTGGAAGAGGGATGTGCTACTTATGTGCGAGTTGGATCCCCATAGTAACATGCGTTTTAAAGTCTTGCGGACCGGTTGGGCCCAGAGCGGACAATATGTTACCTTGAAAGGGAGGGTGAGGGTTAGTGCCCAACAGGCATGTGGATCCCAAAGCGGACAATATCATATCGTGAGCGTTCGTTGCGTACACTTTGTTAAGAGGACTCTGGAGCCCTAGTAGGTGGGTGGAAAGAACAAAATCGTGAGGGAAGAGAGTGCTTGTGGATCCCAAAGTGGACAATATCTGGATGAATAGGGTCAGAGAGGGGCAAGTGTCCGTTGTGCATACTCTAAACGAGGCCTTCTAAGCCCCAGTAGGTGGGCGAAGGAAACAAAGCCATGAGGGGGGAGGGTGCCTGGTGGGCCTGTGGATCTCAGAACGGACAATATTGTTACTGTGCGGATCGGGTCGTTACAGAATGGTATCAGAGTCTGACCCAGCCGGAAGTGTGCCGATGTGGACGTTGGGCTAGTGTACCAATGTGGACGTTGGGCCCTAAGGGGGGTGGACTATGAGACCCTTGTGTGGGCAGACCTGAAGGGGAGGGTGAGGGTTGAAGCCCAATAGGCTCAGGCCCAAAAGGGTTGGCAAACTACAAAGGGGGGATAGTCCCACATCGCCTGGGTGCAGAAGAGGGATGTGCTACTTATGTGCAAGGTTGGATCCCCATAGTAATACGCGTTTTAAAGTCGTGTGGGCCGGTTGGGCCCAGAGCGAACAATATATTACTGTGCGGATCTGGTCGTTACACAGTACATAAGGTTTGTTCAATGCTTAATGCAACAAACAAGTTTGCCAAAAGGCATTAATGAATACCTTATCTTTGTCTCATACAATAGAGGAGGGTAGTCCATGTAGTTTGTAGACTTGTTGAAGGAATAACTCAGCCACTATAAAAAAAGTATAGGGGTGAGATAATGCCAAGAAATGACTATACTTGGTTAACATGTCAACCACTACTAAAATGACAGTCTTGTGTTGAGAATGGGGCAGTCCCTCAATGAAATCCATTGAGATATACTACCAAGCATGTTCTGGAACATGGAGAGGTTGTAGGAGACCCTCATAAGATGATTGGTTTGTCGTATTGTGTTGGCAAATGTCACAATTTGTAATGAACTCAGTAAAAAATTTTTTCATTCTTTCCCATTTGAAGTGTTGTTTGAGTCTATTGTAAGTGGTTTAATGCCTGAATGGCCTCCCAAGGCTGAGCTGTGTAGAGCAGTCAGAATTCTGATTCTTAATGAGACAGTAACTCCAATGTAGAGACACCCCTTATATTTAATGAGCCCATTGGTGATGGAGTAGTTAGGAAGGGACTTCAGGTCTATCACCAAATGTTGAGCAAGTGTATAGGCTATAAGGTCCTTTGAGTAACTGAAAATAACATTGAGCCATTGTAGTAAGAGCTAGGAAAGACCCATCCTCATCACTTCTTCTAGACAATGCATCTGCTGCAGTGTTTTCTACTCATTTCTTATAATGAATCTCATAATCAAAACCTAGGAGTTTAAATAGTCATCTTTGCTGTAAGAGAGTGGTAACTCTTTGGGACAACAAATGCCTTATGTTTTGATGATCATTATAGATGAAAAACTTAGAGCCTAACAGGCATGTCCTCAATTTGTGGACAACCATGACAATGGCTAATAGTTTTTTTTCATAAGTAGATCAACTGAGGTTTTTGGGCCCTAGAGCTTTGCTAAAATAAGCAACTAGTCTTCCATTTTGCGAAAGAACAACCCCTATCCCTCTGGATTAAGCATCAGTCTCCATTGAAAAAGGTTTGGGGAAGTCAGGTAGGGCTATCACTAGGGCTTGACACATGGCTGATTTGAACTGTTGAAATGAATAAGTTGTTTGAGGAATCCATTAGAATGAGTCACTTTTCAGCAAGTCTATAAGTGGTTGGGCCAATTGGGCATAGTGATGAATGAATTTTTTGTAGTAAACTGTCAATCCCAAGAAGCCCCTTAACTGTTTGATATTAGTTGGAATTTGCCAAGTAGACATTGCCATAACTTTTGTGGATCGGTCTCTACACCCTGAGAACCAATAATGTGACCTACGTATTCAAGTTTAGGTTGTAGGAAGGAACAATTTGATAGTTTTGCATATAGTTGATGGACTCTTAAGGTAGAAAATGCTATGTGAAGATGAATAAGATGTTGTTCAATGGTGGGGCTATAAACTAGGATGTCATAAAAAAAATTACAAGGATGAATTTTATCAAGTGAGGCTGAAATATTTGGTTCATTAAGGCTTGGAAAGTGGCATGTGCATTGGTGAGGCCAAATGACATTACTTTGAATTCAAAGTGACCATGGTGAGTTCTAAAAGTTGTTTTATAAATGTGTGGAGGGTGAACCATGAGCTGATGATAACATGACCCGAGGTCTAACTTGGAGAAGACAATATCACCATGTAGTTCATCCAAAAGCTCATCAATTAGAGAAATGAGAAACTTGTCCTTAATGGTTTGTTCATTTAGTTTTCTGTAGTAAACACAAACCCTTTATGTGTTGTCATTTTTCTTAACCAAAAGGATGGGAGTTTGCAAATGGACTGTGGGAGGGTTGGATCAGTCCCGAATCTAGCATTTCAGTAATCAGTTGCTCGACTATTGTCTTTTGCATGTATGTGGCCTGATATGGGTTTTGTGAAAGTGGGGTAGAGCCTGGTTTGAGTGGTAAAGAAGTGGGTTGCTGAAAGACATCCTTAAGATATATTGACGTATAATAACTTTGTGGTAAATTATAGCTTTGAGAGCATCCACGATTTACATTTTTTTTTTTTTTTGCAATCTTTGTGATTAAAGAAAAAATAGCACAATTGACCTCCAAAACTAAAATTTGATCATGATACTTATAATTGTTGTAGATGTCATGTTTGAAGACTCTTTCAAATGTAAAATTTGGAAACGTCTTCGGATGCCACCGATCTACACGCCCATTATGAAGGCACCCAACAACAATGAGAAGTAGATCATATAGGAGTTGCTCGATTTAGTGATAAGCTAGGCGCATTCTCTCATGCCATCCGGCCAACATTTTGAGCCCACGGTCGACTATAAGTCCCCTCGAGGCCTTGGTATGTCGATGATATGGATGCCCTTACAAGGCAAGCAAAGACCAAATAACCACAACACCCTCCTCTCGACCCAGCAGCATATTATCTTCTCCACGCATTCTATCCAAACTCCAGAACTCATTCACTCCACTTCCCTCTCTCACCAAAAAAAGCTCCATTAATGACCAAAACACCCTTCATTCCTCTCCCAATTAACCCCATTCGCCATTGCTTTTCATGTCTTCTTCTTCTTCTTCTTCTCTAAATTCTTATTCAACCCACTTTAATGGGGGTCTGTGAAGTTCCCGCCGCTCAGCCCCTTTTGGTTGGCCGAAGAACCACCTCCTTTCGCTCCTCTATCTTTGGCTCCAACAGACTTCTTTCACCGTAAGTCATAAAAGTTCAAAACTTTGGAATCAATTGGTTCTTCTGGTGTCTTGGGGCCTCTAAAGACTGCATTTTTATGCTGTTTTTAGGTTCTTTACAGTTTAAAAAAAAGGACTTTTGAGTGTGTTTCTTGTAAATTTCTAGTTTTTCAAAGAACCCCAGTGTGGGTTTCTGCAAAGTTTTGCATTATTATGTTGCCCCCCTTTGGTTGGAGAACTCAAGCGAGTAACTTTGGTGTTTACATGTGTTGAGACAGGTACACATGCCACCAGATGCCCTTGCATAATGTGTTCAAGATCACTCTTCATCTAGGGCACCTAAATTGTCATTTGAAATCACCTGTAATGTGTAGGAGCAAAGGTAATTTGGTTAGTTATAGTTTCCGACTGCTTTGTTTTGATTAAATTTCTAGTACCTAGCAATGTCTTCATTTCATACCTTATAAGTGCTTGCTGGATGTACATATTTTTTTTTTTTTAAAATTTTATTTTTATGTCTTAGGCCGTATCCGGTAGTGAGCAAATGTATAGTGAAATGGGTAGATTTTATATATTTTGGATTTATAGTCCTTCTGGTGGAGAGTATGAGTCTATACATATACCCAAATTGGTGTATAGGCTAAAACTTGTTGACAATACTTCTAATGTTGTCGCATATTTAAACCTTTGGCTCTATGTGATAAATGCGGATAGGGACTGATTCAAGATTAGGCAGATTAATCGGATTTAATCGGTCTACTTTTTCAAAGTATACATTTTTATACTCTCATTAATTTAAATTATAATAAATAACGTATCTTGACATTAAAGATTATTAAGACAAGTATTGTAGAGCAACAAAAGTCATATTGTAGAGCAAATTATGTGATCATGTCCAAAACATCACACGTTATAGAGCAACAACCACCATCACCCAACAGGACGACAATCACAACCCAACAGAACGATCTCGATTTATCATTGATTTTTTATGACTCACTGATTAATCGGTGACCGCTAAACCAACCACTAAATTACCTAGTTCGGATTGTTCTATCCCCGATTTGCACTAAATTGCCAATTAATTGCCATAACCCAGCTTTGGATAGGCTAGCAATGCGCTTAAGAATTTGTTTTGAGTGTCGGATGACATTTCAACTTCCACCTCCTCCAAATATCTTGACATGTGATAAAACATTGGTGTAGAGGTGTGTATAAGTTGCCGTTGAGGTAGCGTGTCTAAGATGCCATGCACCACATCATGCTATCCATACTTTGATTTTGCCAGTGTGGAATATAGCCTCATATGGAGTTTTGAAAGTGTAAAATTTGTCTTATTTCATATTTGAGTCAAACTTTTATCATGTATGTGCATGTCTTGCGATCATTGCATCCATTCTCTCTGCCATTTTTAAGAAAATAAATATGCAGTGGCCTGTGTTTGTCTATATACAAATTATTATCGTTACTGTAATTGTTTGTTCTTTGGTTCTTGGAACCTGTTAAGGGACCTCTTTATCTAATGTTAGACTTGATGTTTAGTTTATTTTTTCCTTTACAAAGACAAATAATTCTTTTCCATGTTGTCCAAGTAATCTGTTTATTTCAACATTAATAGGAGCACAAATACCCCAAATCATCGCAGAATTTCATTGTCAGCATAGTGATAAATTAATAGCTTGTATCTGAAAGTAAAATACAGAAATTTTGTTGCGTTTTTAGTATTTTGTTGGTTGATTAATTTAAAAAATTTGACATCTTTTCCAACTCAGCTAGATCTTCTCGAGAATCGTGCAAGGTGTCCTGGATGATAGAAGCCGATTTAGCAGAAGGCCAACTCTTGTACATAACTGGTGATCCAATTGCCCTAGGAGGCTGGAAACCCGAGACGGCTATTCTTATGTCTCCTACTGAACACAAAAACATATGGAAGACGGACGTAAAGGTAATGTGATCTAATTTTTGTACAAATATTGTAGTACTAGAATCTGTTATAAAATGTGACGACATTGATATGGCAAACAGAAATGTGTTTAAATGATATCATGTACCTCCCAAAGGTTTTCATGAGAAAGGATTTAACCGTCTCTTTGTACAAATAAAAAACAGAAAATGATGAAATCTTGGTGCTTTGTTTGGAGAGTGTCAAATTAATTTAGTTTTGAAGCTGCTCTGAGTCTATGACTTAACAGGTACCTAGAGGGACTAATTTCAAGTACAATTATTTCATCAGAGGAGATAAATGGCCTTCCTGTGATCTCATTTGGAGACCTGGACCTGAATTCTCTGTGTCAGTGCCTCTACTGGGCAAACAGAAGGGAAGGATTATAGTGAGAGATTCATGGATGTCGGTTCGGACAGAAAGGCTCCCAGTTCACTCATGGGGTTCATGGTTGGAGGAGACACACCTTAGTGCAGAACCTGCGGACTCAGTTCTATGTAAAGGTACTTATCCCTCGGAGGTATCCTTCTGTTCAGAAAGTTCTCTTTTATCATGTTGTTAAACACTTAAAGATTTCCAGTTTTGTGACAGATGACCATGGGTTTTGTGAGAGCCCTAGAAGCGAGTCTTTAGTGCAGAAGTCATTATTATATGAACTGACAATCAATTCTGAGTTCTATCCACCTCGAAAGGAGACTAAAATTAATGGTACCAAGGTATGGAATTCTGGTGAAACAGTCTCTGAGAGATATCAGCCTGTAGAGGAGCCTTGGCTTTATCAATCTTCTCTCTTCTTTCTTGAGCTTAAAGATAATTTGGCATTACATAAAGATTCTACTCAAGGAAAGACGATGGAAGATGAACTTTCTGGTAAGGATCATCAAAGTAAAGAAACTCTTGAAGACGAGAGTAAAACAACTTGCTCAAAGAAGCCCGTTTCCACTGACATATTGATAAACTCTTCTATGTGCACAATGCAAAGAATTGCCGTCTTGGAAGATGGGAAGTTGGTTGAGTTATTACTCGAGCCTGTTAAAACCAATGTGCAATGCGATAGTGTCTATCTTGGGGTGATCTCGCAACTTGTTCCTAATATGGGTGGTGCGTTGGTAAATATAGGAACTGCAAGAACGTCACTTATGGACATCAACCAGAATAGGGAGCCATTTGTCTTTCCTCCATTCAATTGCACGTCCAAGAGAAAAGAAGCCAATGGTTCAGGGCTTGAGTGTAAAGAAGAGTCTGACGCCTATGACGATCAACCTGTTTCACATGATGATACTGAAATCAATGATGACTTTGCTGATGGTGATTTTCAGGATGATAGAGTGCAACATATGAATGGAGATTTTGAGGAACATGAAACTGAGGATGAATTTGATGTTCCAGATGCCCCAAAGAGGAATATGGATGGTGCTATAGTTGATTATAATGGGACAGAAGAGGACGGAAATGGGCACCATGTGGACAATGAAACAGTTAAGGAGTTGCTTTCTGCTGAAGTGGTAGGCTCCCATGGTTCTCAGCCTGCACATTGTGTTGCAACATCTGTTAAGCGTAGAAAAAAATGGGCCCATGTGCGAAAAGGCACGAAAGTGATCGTGCAAGTAGTCAAAGAAGGGTTGGGAACCAAACGCCCAATCCTGACACCTTATCCAAATCTAAGAAGCAGATTCTGGGTACATTTCGTAGTCTGTTTTTGTGCTTTCAGACTCCAGTAAATGGTAATGCCTTTCATTTGGTTCTCTCTTGATTGTTTACCTTGTCATTTCTTGTAGATATTGATCACCCGTTGTGATAGAATTGGAGTATCGAAAAAAATATCAGGTGCTGAGCGCACTCGTCTAAGAGCCATTGCAAGGAATTTGCAACCTCCAGGTTTTGGCCTTACTGTAAGAACTGTTGCTGCTGGCCATTCTTTGGAGGAACTGCAGAAAGACTTTGACGGCTTGCTCCTAACCTGGAAAAATATAGTTGAACAAGCAAAATCTGCAGCTCTTGCTGCAGATGAAGGTGTGGAAGGGGCTATCCCTATTATTTTGCACAGGGCCATGGGTCAAACACTCTCAGTTGCGCAGGATTATTTCAACGAGAAGGTAACTCAGATTTTATTGAGTATATTGCTATTTCTTATGTTTCACCTCACATTTCTAGTTGCTAATGCTTGATTGGGTTTTTCTTCAGGTTAAAAGTATGGTTGTAGATTCTCCTCGGACGTATCATGAGGTATGATATCGTATAAACATCAGAAATTCAATTGAGAGCATCACTAGACAGTTTTTGACGGTAGCTCTTCTACCTACCTGTGCATAAAATGATAAAACTGATGCTCCTGACTGAAATATCTTGTATGGATATGCACTTGTTTCTTATCTGCTAGATAGATAGTTAAGATCACCTAATGATCATGTTACTTTGATGGATATTTTACTTTAAACCCTGTACATGCGAACATTGATTATGCGCCCCATGCTAAACATAGATAATGTGCCCTATGCTAAACATAGATAATGCGCCGTATGCTGATGTATCTTTAATTTAGGTTCTGATACATGATACGATAAAACGTCAACATTTTGATCACTATGACTGTATTTGAAAATTTCTAATCATTATTATTTTTTTCTTTTTAGATCACCAGCTATCTTCAGGAAATTGCCCCTGATCTTTGTGATCGAGTTGAGTTGTACAATAAAAAAGTTCCCATTTTCAGTGAATACGGCATTGAAGAAGAGATCGATAATATGCTCAGTAAAAGGTGAGAAAGAAGTGTTGATAGCCCGAAATAATGACTAATAGCTCTTTAGACTATTTTGTCAAGTAGTACTAAATTAAGAATACAAGATATGTAATCCACTCCTTGTTTTGATACAAAAGTTTTACATCACATTGCTATACAGGATCTCTGATACGTCCCATCTCAAATACTCAATATGCCATAGGGAACAATTATCTGTATAGATGATTCGGCGATAAATTTGTAGTTTGACGCTGATTACTGCTTTTATTTTGCAGGGTTACTCTTGCTAATGGAGGTTCTCTCGTCATTGAACAAACGGAAGCATTAGTCTCCATTGATGTCAATGGGGGACATGGGATGCTTGACCAAGGAGGAAGTTCACAAAAGGAAGCTATACTTGAGGTCAACCTTGCAGCCGCGAAACAAGTACGTTAGAAGCCAAACCCTGGTCACCACTTCAAATGGACATGTAAGACCAATAGTAATAATGAACAACTTCACATTACACCATATTCATATGTGTGTCCCATGATATTAAAAAATACAAATATGCTGAAGAACACCAATCAAAACCTTATCAACTAAATAGAGCGCAGTTATGAATTTTAGATAATGAAAGGAGACAAAGCACTTGTGCTTTGAAGAAATGTCTGGTCCAGCTTTTTCCACATTATCATTGACCTAGTAAGGAAATCTAGTTTCACTCGGACAACCAGATGCAACTTAGGTGAAGCTTTCTGAGTATTGAATCTAGTTTTATCTGCTTTGCCCAACTTATTTGGTAAGAATAAATTAATTACCACCGCAGTGGAAAGTTTTTTGTCTCATCTATGGCTTAGACAAGTTTAAGGCCGCTCAGATCATGAAGTCGCTTGTTAGCTGTAAGTTCACCCTAATGCTTAACTTTATCTCTCTGAATCCTTGGCCAATTTATTCAAATTGTACTTAGTAGATGTCAAGACTTGGTATCAGTGGGGTTCTCTACTAAAACTCGATGCACAATGAAGTTGAAGAAAGTTGAAAGAGATTAGAAGCAACAAATAACCTTTATAAATGTTAGGGTACAGTAACTGAAATCACATAAACAAACACAAAAAGAATGTGAAGGTCGGAAATTAACCTTTACTAAGTTTTCTGCTATGCGAAAATTGGACTAGAAGTATGGATTGGAAATGAAAAGGTGTATCTGTAGTATCAAAATATTGCTTTCCAGACTAATGTGGAGTTTACTAGAGGGATTCATTTCAGCCATGGTACGGCAATAAACAAACAGCTAGCGTATTTGTGTGGGGCATTCGGTAGTACCCAGTAGCAACAAATTAGTAAGTTGCATTACCATCCAAGATTTTTGTTAGGTTTTAGATTAGTACCTGGGGCACTTACTGTAATAGCATTGTTATCTACAGATCTGAAACTCGACTTTACTGGGTTTTTTTTTTTTGCGCCTTCAAAAAGGTTTTTCTTTTTTGGTATGAAAATGTGTCTTAGACTGTCATCGACTTAAATCACATTTGAAAAGGAGCCAATGAACATAATGTCCCGTTGCTTACTACATTTCATTAGTTGGAGAAGTGATTGCTTTGATGCTTAATGTCACGGGCTTTCTTTTCACAAGTACTTCCCGTGCGGTACTAGCAAACTTTGCCCCGACTTATCAAAGAAAGCTAGTCAGCCTTGCTCACAAAAGACTTACTTAGACTTTGGAAAGCTAAGCAAAAGCTAAGAACACACAAGAGAGCTTAAGAGAACTAGAATTTGTATTGCTTGAATTCTCTGAGGTGATTACAACAAATGAGGCTTTAACCTATTTATACAACTCCACCTCCTCAATGGACGGTGGTGATCAATTTAATCTAACGGTCTACAATGAGCTTCTACACACTTCTTTAGAAATATCTAAGGACTAGAATCCTGTGGAACTTTATGGGAGGTTCTAGAGAACTCTCTCTAGAACAATGTGAAATACTTTACATTATGTACACTTGCCAATCTCACTTGGCTAGGCAAGAAGATAGTTGTGACATTCTCCCCCACCTAATCAGGCGACGTCCTCGTTGCCTTCAAATCCTCGTACGCTTTGATTTGTTCCTTGAATTGCCACAAATGTTGGGTTGGCTCTCAGCTAGCTTCACTTTCTGGCAATCCTTTCTACTTGACAAGTAGTTCATGTGTGGGAGGTTGGTTTGAATGACGCACCACACGATCTGACACGATAGTCTCTGGTTCCTTGTCATGTTGGATCCTCATGCCCATTGGTGCTCTTTGTGAGACTCCTCTGTTTGGATCATCCTGATCTTTCTTATACGGTTTCAGTAGGCTTACATGGAAGACTGGATGAAACTTGATCCTCGGCGGCAACTCGACTTTGTAGGCTTGCTTTCCCACTTTCTTGACTATGGGGAAAGGACCCTCACGTCTCCTGATAAGGCCACGATGTAGTCCAGAAAGTCTGGCATGAGCATGCATCTTGACAAGCACAAGGTCTCTAACCTGGAATTCTCGAGGCCGTCTCTTCTTGTCGACCCACTTCTTCATCCTCTTGGAGGCCTTTTTCAGGTAAGCTCGAGCCTCATCAGCTTGATCATTTCATCCTTTGGCAAACTTATAGGCTGATGGACTAACTCTAGTGTAGCCAGTGGCAATAGAATTCGGGGTCATAGGTTGTTGTCCCATGACAATCTCAAATGGGCTACAACCCGTCGCTTCACTCTTCTGCAAGTTGAAAGAGAATTGGGCAACATCTAGCAACTTAGCCCAATCTCGCTGGTTGGCACTCACATAGTGCCTAAGATATAACTCCAGCAAGACATTCATCCTTTCCGTTTGACCATCCGTTTGAGGATGAAAACTAGTAGAGAAATTAAGGTTGGTACCCAATAACTTGAACAACTCAGTCCAAAATTTTTCCGTGAACCGAGTATCCCGATCACTGATGATAGATTTGGGCACACCCCAATACTTCACCACATGTTTGAGGAATAAATGTGCGGCTTGCTCGACTGTGCACTCCTTGGGTGTGGGAATGAAGGTGGCATACTTCAAAAATTTGTTCACGACCACAAGTATCTAATTGCAACCCTCCGATGCGGGCAACCCAACTATGAAATCTAAGGAAACACTATCCCAAGGTCTTTCGGGGATGGGGAGGGGTTCAAGTAAGCCAGCAGGTGACTGTTGCTCCACTTTGTCTTGTTGGCATACAAGACAAGTCTTCACATATGCTTTGGTATCATCCCTCATATGTGGCCAGTAATAGGAATCTTTCACAAGAGCAAGAGTCCGATTTATACCTGGATGTCCCGCCCACTTGCTATCATGGTATTCTTTCAAGACTTCCTTCCTTAGGTCGTCATGAGGTGGAACATAGATTCGCCTTCCCTTAGAGTATATCGAGTCGTCCACCCAAAACCGTCTTGTCTTCCCATCTTTGACAAAAGCTATGATGGTTTGAGCCATGGAATCATGTGCCAAATGGCATGACTAAGAACTCGTAAGATCCGTACCTTGTAACACATGCCGTCTTTGATTCATCTCCTTTAGCTGTGCGGACTTGATAGTATCCCGAGCGCAAGTCAAGCTTGGTAAAGTACCTTGCATCACCAAGTTGATCAAAGAGATCCGCAATAAGTGAAATCGGGTAATTGTTCTTGATAGTGACCTTGTTGAGTGCCCGATAGTCAATACAAAGTTGTAGGGATCCATCATGTTTCTTTTGAAATAAGACTGGCGTACCATATGGAGCTTTGAATGATCGGATATAACCAACATCTAGTAAATCCTTCAATTGTCTTCTTAACTCCTCGAGCTCAGGAAGTGCCATACGATAATGAGCAAATACGGGTGGCTTTGCTCCAACTTCTAACTTAATAGCATGATCCACCTCTCTCCTTGGTGGAAGCTTCTTAGGCAACTCGGCAGACATAACATCCTTATACTCCTTGAGAACATCTTGGACGGCCTTAGGTACATTCACCTCTCAATCCGTGGGATCTTTGTCTTCCTTGAAGGTAGCCAAGTAAGTAGGCTCATTCCTCTTTACTCCTTTAGAAAATTGGAGAGTGGACATCAAAGAAGCTAAACAAAGCATCCTTTTCTCCCATGTCAGGAATCTCCAAGAGCAACTCTGAGAACTCCTTCACATACTCTCTTATGTGGCCTTCCTTATGTTGAAGGCGACGAAGCTTGGCCCTAGCTTCGTTTTCGGCATCCTCCGGGTAGAATTGTCTCTTGAGTTCCTTCGTGAATTCTTTTCAAGTGTCGATGGTGCACAATCCTTTCTTGACATCATCGAACCTTTTGCGCCACCAAACTGTAGCAACATCATTTAAATATAAGGAGACACTACATACCTTTGATGCTTCATCTATTATGCCAACCGCATCAAAGTAGCGCTCCATGTTCCACAAGAAGTTGTCGATCTCCCTTGCACTCTTTGCCCCACCATAGGCCTTAGGTTTGGAGCTTCGACGCTGTGGGTGATTGCCCCTGGTGTAGTCCCACCATTGGCTACCGCAGCCATACACACACTGAGTTGAGTTTCTAGCTTCTCAACTCTTTTCCTGTAAGCATACATCTCCGCATCTTTGGCAACAATTTGGGCTTCAAGGGACTCGATCTTCTTGGACACCATATCCACTACTGTGTTCAAGGCTCCTTGCATCTCTTCCCGGAGCTCTTGGTCCTCCCCATTGGACACTTGCCCCTCGATGCGTTGGTCCATGTCATCGACTTTCTCCCTCAAGTTGGACATGGTGGCACACAACTTAACCAACCTTTCATCCATCGCAGTGATCATGTCCTTCGACTTGTCCTTGCGGACTTTCCCACCTTTGTCGTTGTTGCCAGTTGCTGGGTTGTTGACCTCTGACGACATTATCTTGTGTAGGATGATTTCACCAACCTTGCCAAACCTTGTTCTGGTACCAACTGTCACGAACTTTCTTTTCACAAGTACTTCTCGTGTGGCACTAGCAAACTTTGCTCCGACTTATCAAAGAAAGCTAGTCAGCCTTACCCACAAAAGACTTACTTAGACTTTGGAAAACTAAGCAAAAACTAAGAACACACAAGAGAGCTTAAGAGAACTAAAACTTGTATTGCTTGAATTCTCTGAGGTGATTACAACAAATGAGGCCTTAGCCTATTTATACAACTCCACCTTCTCAATGGACGGTGGTGATCAATTTAATCTAATGGTCTATAATGAGCTTCTACACACTTCTTTAGAAATATCTAAAGACTAGAATCCTATGGAACTTTATGGGAGGTTCTAGAGAACTCTCTCTAGAACAATGTGGAATACTCTACATTATGTACACTTGCCAATCTCACTTGGCTAGGCAAGAAGATAGTTGTAACATTAAGCACGAGCTTTAAACTAAACATCCAATTTTATTTATTTATTTTTTTATTATATCAGAGACTTCTAGTCATTGACAATGTTTTATTTGAACTTTGACTATTGTTTCAGATTGCAAGGGAATTGCGGCTCAGGGATATAGGTGGAATAATCGTGGTAGATTTTATTGACATGGTTAACGATAGTAAGTATGAGTTATTTTCTATGATCTTTTCTTGTTTGGTTGCCCATATATCACAGAAGTAAGAGTCGTCCACATATTTCTCTTTGTCGGTACGAACACACGTATAGGCCGTCCGGTAGCTGTGTATGCACATTGATTAACATGTAAAACCAAAGCCTTTAAACTCTGGGTCTTTGTTCACAGTCCTATAACATAGCATATCTGTTAGTTAAGAAATTTATACTGCCCAATCCTTCTTATTTTATTTATTGATTGATTAAAATTTTGCTGTTTTGAACTTGCCATTTGTGAGTTCTTCTTGTGGATCTGGAATCTACCTCATCAGATTATTATTGCATTTCTTTTGGGAGACTCTAAAACAACAAAACCTTATCCCCAACATATTTTTTCTGGTTAAACAATAACAGCATCCCTGCAGCATATCATCCATGCAGACTTATTTTTAGCGTGTCCTAAATTCTCCTGCATAGCTCATGAGTAGGATTATTATCCCTTTTTCTCTGAAGGCGAAATAAAAAAAAAGTGTACACTGAGGAGACCTACCAATACAAAAAGCAAAGCCATGAATAATATCTATACTAAAAGGGAGTATGGCCCATGTATTGAAAGCCTAAGTAGTAAGGGCGCTTTGTTGTACTATGCCTCATTTACTGAAAGCTTAAAGTCGTGAGGGTGCCTTCCACCGTCCGGTGCAACTTATTTGATTTTCAACATTCTTCCAGTGTTTGCATGATTGAAGGGTCAAGGGATGGATCTGCTAAACAATTGTGAAGTTCACTCTGTGACATCTTTCAAGCTTATTGGAAACTTGCTTATTTGTTGTTGTTATTGTTGTTTTTCCTCCTCTTCCAGCACATAAGAGGTCGGTCTATGAAGAAGTTAAGAAGGCCGTTGAAAGGGATCGATCAACAGTCAAAGTTGCTGAGTTATCTAAGCATGGGTTGATGGAAATAACAAGAAAGAGGGTAATCTTTTTTTGCTAGCCAAATACTCTTTTTAAGTATGGGAGAAATATTGATTTCAATCTAGTAAGTGGTGCACCAATGGTCTACAGGTTCGTCCAAGTGTAACATTTATGATCAGTGAACCATGCAGTTGCTGTCATGCTACAGGGCGGGTTGAAGCTCTCGAGACTTCCTTCTTGAAAATTGAAAATGAATTATATCGTTTACTTGTAAGTGGCCATTTTTTAGATATCTGGAAAACCTTATATGATTCTTGTATAACGTGAACCTTTTCTCAAGCATGCCTAAAAAAAACTTCCAATTGTATATTTTCTTTTCAAGATATGTATTGACATGCTATTTGAAGAGCTTTCTTTGTTTCTCTTGATGGGAACCTAGATTTTGACACTTACGTCCTTTTCAGTCTTGAGAGTTGTACTTACCAGATGTTTGGTCCAGGCAATGACAGACCAGAAAGCAGACATTGATAAACCAAAGTCTTGGCCAAAGTTCATTCTGAGGGTGGATCGTCTCATGGCTGAGTACCTTACTTCAGGGAAACGATCAAGACTTGCGTTACTGAGCAGTTCTCTTAAAGTCTGGCTTGTTTTGAAGGTGATCTCATAGTGCATCACTTTTTTTCTTTATAATAGCTTATTGCATCACTTGTGACCCAGTTTTGATATGCATGAGAAAAGACACCCCAGTATATGGAGATGCTGTGTGCATAAGACTATAAATGTGGCAGAGTTGCTTCCTTATACAACTTATCTCGATTCTTTTATCTTAACATCGATTCTTTTTTGCATTAGGTCGCACGAAGTTATGCAAGAGGCACATTTGACTTAAAGCTCTTCACAGATGATAAAGAAAATCAACTTTCCAATTCGAGATTTCGACCAACAGAACTTGGATCTCATGCACCAAAAGCAATGCTAACATTATTTCCGTTCAAGAACCGGAAGACACATCGTAAGTGAAGTTTGCATAGTTCAGTTTGTGTTTTCATATTGCTGAGGTTCTTCTGTTCGGTCGGCTAATTTTAATCTGGTGGTGGCCTCCTGTACAATCAAATCGTTTAAGGTCACCCTCTGTTTATTTTTCTACTGTTGCAATCAAAGATATCATTGTAATGATTTGTCAGTCATGCAATTTTGTTCTTGATTGTCAATTTTTCTCATTAATATTTAGGAAACTGAAATCAGTGCCCATGTCACAATCATTTTGCCTCGTTAAACAATATTAATGATCGTTTCTGTAACATTTGCATGTGGCGGTGATCGATAGCCTGATTTGTTACATTTGGTATATGTTGCCTAGTTAAACATATCGTTAAGTTGAGTTCGGGTGCTTATGGTCAAATGTTACTTCATTTCCACTTTCAAATTGACATCTATCCTACTTCTTTCCAGAAAAAAGACCAACAGTATTTTCAATGAAGAACACCCAAACCCTTGCTTACCCATTTTTAGGTAAAATTATATATTTCCAAAATCTAACACTGAAGACTTGAAGGTTAAAATTTCCTCGAAATCCTTGGCATTTTATAGCACACTGTATTCAAATACAATTTAGGTTATTGGTGAACTCAGCCTGTACAAATAAAACATAACTCAAATAACCTTGTTGGTAATACAATATACAGTGATTGCCATGTTTAGAAATCCTTGGCTCTGGAGCTTTCTTCTCACTCGTCGTTACCTCTCTAGCTCTTGTTTGCAAAGAGGACAACATGATATGATCTTAAGCCACTGATCGACGCACTTAAGATGAAACATATGAGAACATGGTAATTGTCTCACCTCTTCCTTGTCTCTGTATTTTGCTAAGCAAATACAACATTCCTGCTCACCAAACAAAGAGAATGACATAAACAAAAAAACGTTAGTTGATCCTACCTACATCTGACCAAAGAGAAGCAAATATTGCATAACTAATGTCAATATAGCTATAGACACTGATACAATCTATACTATGTGAAAATACTTACCAAGTTTTCACCTTCAAGGTCTGAATTGCATTCAGCATCATCACCATGTTCCGAGTTGGTCTCAACTTCTTTGTATTTCCAGCTTGGTAACCTCGAAATTTGATCATCAGTGGCACCTTTCTCAAAGGAAGCCATGTTCATGTTGTACCCAAGGAAATTACTGATAAGAGGTACGCAACAACAGAGCAATAGAAACAATAGGAATGGAAAAGAGTAGCTGATAGCATTCCAAGCCAGTAGAGATACACAGAGTACATGCAATTTTGGAGCGCGACTGAAAGATCCAAGACGTGAATCAAAGACCCATACGTTGCCCATCACGAACCATATTGCGAAAAATAGTTCAAGATAAGTCCGGGATTTGTTCATGAAATGTGCACACCTGTTTAGCAAAGACTATAAAGGTTAGTACGAATGCTTAGTATCATTCAGTGGTGTTCTCAGGAAAAGTGTCAGATGCTGGGAATAATATTCAGTACCTGGATTCCTCGTTGCTTCTTTCGTGTTGTGTGTCAGGCAAGTGAAATGTATTTCCTTGTGCTGGATGGCGATAGCGCCAATACAACAGAGGCATACTCAGGAGACACCCAATATCATACCCAACAATCCATATCCTCAAAGGCCATACTGGCTTCTCTTCTTTAGAAATGGAGAGAGTAAAAGTTATGATGTTTATTTGAACAACCAAAACCATGAACTCCAAAGCAATCCAACTAGGAGAGTTGAATGGATTCGATCCTAGGTCAGACCTTGAGCCATTTTGATAGTGAAAGACCCTTCTCAGGAAACTGAACCATCTTGCTCTAGATATCCTCATAGCAGTTCTCACCATGAAAGATGCAGGAGGAACATTGTTTGATCCATTTTGGAGACTTGCAGTGGTACGGTCTTCTTCACCAACAGAATTTGATGAAAATGAAACTGGAATACCGGAACTATACATTGCTTCAGGTGAAAAATAGTACCGCGTATTCATTAGGAATCACTAGGTCTGGCCTTCTATGAAAGTTTTAAAGGTTTTTTTAGGAGGAAGAACATCAGAAGTACTTCAACCTAAGATGGAGAATCTGATAATCACTTGGAGGAAAGTATACAACAGTAAGAAGGCGAAAAACATATAGGTACTTACCTACAATCTCAAACTGAAAATTTTCAACATCTAAAACTAAAGTAGAAAGTTTTCAAAATTTTTACCACACCCAGTTATCAATCAGTCTGACAACAGATTAACTAAAAGCTGTTCTTCCCTAGTATAAGAACTAGTCGATCAATAGGCTGAGCTTGTATCCAATGAAAAGCGGTAGCTAATCTCAATGGGTACTTAAAAAAGCCGAACTGAACACAATAACACACTCTTCCGACAAAAAACAGCTAAGGGTATTCACCAATAGGTGTTACAAAACTATTGAGAACTATGAATCTAAGTTATAAACATGGGTTTTCGAACAATTTAGCAGGAATGGAAGAAGAACAAGAAGGGGTTAAGAGGAAGAATAGCAGATAGAGTTGGGTTGAGAGATGGTGACCAAGAAGCTAACAGCTTTGCTTAGATACAAAGCCACTCATAAAACTAACCGTTGGCCTAACTTCCCTCCTATTTTTGTTTATTTGAGAAGCAAAGGGAGTAGTAGAGACTACATGAGATTTGAGAGCAACTGCTCCTCTTCAAATCTCTCTTCAAATCTTCCATCATCTCAGTAATCTATATTAGGTTCATTACTTTGGCGCGATAAGTAAATGGTTTGGGTTTCGGTTTGGTCAAGTAGTCTATCAACTTGATATCACTTAACACGAATCTAACATGACACAACCCATTGCCACCCCTAGGACTTTATATTGATCTATATTTTTCGAAGCGTAATTTAAGATGAAAGCAAGTGAAGATTATGGAGATCAAACTTTTAAGAGATAGTATTTTTGTTCCTGAATAAATGGGGGCCAAAAAAGGAAATTTGATAGTTACATTTGGCTTAAAAATATTTGAATTTTGGCGGGTATGAGACTTTGTGAGGTCATTGGAGTATGGTTGGCTACCTAACTCAACCAAACCATTTCCTTTGTTGTTCTGTTGAGGATAGCAACCACTTTAGCAGCCTCTTTATGAAAAATTACAAAAGTACCCTTGTTGTTATTGATTTGTTTATTTACCTATTTATCGATATATCTTTGAAAATTTCTAGAGAGTCTGGTCTAAAAGCACTGATTTGTGCTTGGGGAGGGTGGTTTGCACGTGATAGGACCAACTCTATCTATCTCCAACTTCTCCAAACCAATGGACAGAAGGGTAGAGTAGTTCGATCACGTGCAGAGACCACCATTCCAAGCATAAACGAATGCTCTCGGATCAGGTTCCGTAGAAGCTCTGTTTATCTTTAGATTTTAGCTTTTGGGTATGTTTGGTAGCATATTTTTTTTTCCACGAGAACCGATTCTTCAAGAATCATGGCTTTGATATGGATTTCGAAGCATTACAAAACTGTTTTTGCATAAAGTCCGACTCGGGTTTTTCATTTTTCCATGATTTTCCTTGCAATCAAACATGCCCTGAATAATAAGTTAAGCGCTTAATATTATTGTTTCGTGCACCAATTTTGATAATTAATAGATATTGGTGCATTATGACCCCATGCTATTTAGCTTAGTTGATAATACTTGTGGTGAATGCTATTTGCCACGAGTAAATATAGTTTTATGCTTGCCTTAATTATGCATTTTACATGTCTCTAAAAATTGGATACTTAGTGAAAGCAAACAAAAATTTTGTTGGGAAAATGACTTTTAACAAATAGAATTTATTCGCCTTTCGTAAGGTTATCAAATATTTGTTATAAAAATCCAAACATATAATCATTTATTCATCAAGTGCTTTAATACATCACTTTATAGTCAATATTGAATAACCTTCTCTTCATCAATAGACAGGTTGCCTAATAAGAACTGTGTTAGAGAGTAACTTGATGAGTTCATTGTTTGATAAGGATTGCCTGATTAGTGAAAGCATCTTGATTAAGCAAACATACCAACATGCATTCTAGGGTTTGGCAAAATTTCCCTTTCATGATGTATTGAGTTATAGTTGATACCTCTTTGTAGCTTAATGTTAATACTTACTTATATTATCTTAAGTGTTATCTAAGCATCAAACGTAATATGTAAAGATATGAAGTGAATTCGCTGGTGCAAAACAATCTCAGTTCGTTTTGAATATGACATATATATGTCGCGATATCTCTTAGATTACACTTGATTTTTTTTGCTTAAACATGCAACAATAATTAGTGTTATAGGTTGACACACACACACAATGTCATAGGGAATGAAAGCAACCTACATGTGCTTACAAACTCATTCGATGTTGAGTTGCAGTCCAAGTGATTTTTAGTTTCATCTGAATTCACTCTGAAAAACATTGACATTGTAGGTGTTATATGAGAACAATCTTAGAATTGTATTTGTATGTTATACATGAAACAATGTCAGAAAAGAGAAACAGACTACAAGTTAGCTTTGATATAAATTTCTTCATAAGAAAAACATGAAATCTTTTAACCTTAGATGGATCATGTAGTCCTTGACCGACAAGTGTTAACACCATTCTTGCAGTCACTTGTGAGATCGTTGAAAGTTTCAATCTGTTTCTTTCCCCTCAAGAACACCTCAATATCGACTGACAACCTCATGAAACCATCAAACTCCACTGAATTCCCACCATTAAGTCTTGCGGTGTTGGTGTGCCATTCACTACCTTCTCCCCAGAGATCCTTATAGTCATCTAGGAAGTGAATTGTGTATTTCTCCTTCAATGGGTTGAAGAAGGATTTATCAGGTTCGTCTGTTGCAATGTAGAGTGTTCGTCCTTGAGCAATCTTGTCACCTAGGGACAATAGAAGTGCTTCAGCTGAAGTATCTGCAGCCAAGTTAGGCCAAAGTCGAGTATTCTTCGCCTTTTCACCCCTCTCAATATGAACAGCATCAAAGTCCCATTTCATCTTTGAAACAATCCCAGATACAATGTCCATTAAACGTTTGGATTTCCTTATCATACGCCAAGGCCTACTTATAACTGATTCAGCTTTCCCTTCACAGACTCTATACCAATAATTGTCTGGTTCGACTGATCCAAACTTCCTCATTATCAAAGCTTCCTTCACTCCATAAAGCTTCATCGGCGTGACTCTAGTATGATCTTCCACAAGGTACAGACGCAATCCATCTTTCATTTGCCATCTAGCCCAATCATACCAAAACTGATTCTGTTCAAAGACCGACGCTGACTTCCTCAAATGTTCAAAGTCGAAGTAAAACCGAAAATCCTTCCCTTCCTCATCTGTGTTAGACAAAGTGTACATCGAAGACAAACACAAACTTAAATCCATAACCAGGGTTCGGTTCAAATATCGAGCCTCACCCAATGCACATAAGAAACTCCACAGGTATTGCTTCATGTTCTTGCATCTATCACCACCACCAGTATAAATCAAATAATTCCCACGACGAAATGAACGCTCAGTCTCAACTCTATCATCGGTCACAACTTCTCCTATCACCGGCATGTTTCCACCACTCAGTGTTTTCTCTAATATCTTCTTCATAACATCTTGCTGATTCTTCTTCCTTTTCCTTGCATTCAGACCTGTATGATAACCTCCAATCCCAATCACCTTAAAATTACATTTCTCTTGTCTTTTAAGCACAAACCTCCGGTAATCCTTGTAAAACGCATCAGTTTTCCCTGCCTTGGGTCTGTACCGCCACGCCATGTCACAAGTACTAGAATTAGGCCCCGGTACAGGTTTACCAAACCGATAAAAATGTGTATCCTGGAATTCCTCTATGGCAGCTCTCATCATTATATGAAAAATATCCGGATCTCTACATGGTATAGGCTGTTCCAAGTCTACCTCCTCACATTCAGAAGCACCAGCAACGACAGGGAGAGAGGTGTCTGGTACATCTATAGGCTCATTCAATGCAGTTTGCTTCGGAGATATGAAGTCCTCACCACTCCTGCTAACAGTTTCATTAGATACGAAGGTGGTATTGGAGTTGGACATGAAAAAATCCAAGACTTTCGATGTAGGATGAAACAATGGCTCTTCAGGTTGGTAAGTGACTGCAAAGATCATGAAGATCAAGACTGCAAACCCGAAGACAAAGAAACATAGGTTTGTAATCACAGCAATTGCATTATGGCCAAGGTTTCTCACATGAATACTTCCTGATCTCGTTAATGGCAATCGACCGTACATTCTTACACCGTAATACCAGTCTCTACGCCATTTCTAATGCAGAGTGTCAAGAGCCTGAGTTGTTTTCCTTCCTTGTGAAATCCAATGGGTAATGGTAGTTAGCTGAAACTCTATATAAAAGGTAAAAAGAGAGAAAACCTTCTATGTTGACAAGTGGTGTTGATGTTAGAAAGTTTCTGTTTCTATTTCTTTGCTACGTGGGCACTTGTCTAAACCATTTTTAGAAAGAAATATATCAAAATTGAAATATGTGTCCTAAAGTGCGCGTGTATCTCAATGCCCCAATTCTAGAGAGCTAGGCCCCTAGCGCCAAGGGGCTCTGTGTGTGTTTGTGTTCGATTGGTGGATTATGAGGATCTCTAGGATGATGGAGGGTATTGAGGCTCCCTTGCCTAGCTCTCTAGACGGACTGATCTCAATGTCCAACAATTCTAGGCAGTCAGGGTTGGCAACCATTTTTTGGCCAAGTTTTTACACTTCTACCCCTTCTATAAATGATGTTTATGGTTGTGTTTTAAAAAGAAGAAGTTAAGATATAAAAAACCCAAACCTGACCAAAAATGACTGCCAAACGTGACTGCTTAGAATTGATTGATGCACGTAAACCAGTCGCGAAGACTTGTTACAAAAACCTAACAGGTTTATATTGATCTTTGTCAATTATACGCAGTTTTCAGCAAAGCTCCATAAACTTGAAGTTGACATCAAATTTGGTTTATGAACTTACAAGTTACAACAAGAGACAAGTTATATTGATCCTAGCTGAAAGACTGATATATTGTATCGTTTTCAGAATGTTCACGAGCCTTGGCATTCATGTTATGTTTTGCCTGCTTGACTGATCTTTGCAGGCATGAAACCATGTAGTTGTCGAGATAAGAATGCCGCCCGCATGTATATATATATATATATATATATATATGTTGGAATATTAAGCCCACTCCAATTCTAAAATTGCCCATGTGTTTATCCACGGTAGTACTGTGTGAATTAATGGTGTAGTTCTACAATTGGTACCCACCAATATAGTTGTATTCCCACGACCCCGCTCTCGCTGATTGGATTCACCATCTTTACTGATTTGAGCTTTTAGAGAATTTGGCAATTTATTAATATAAGATGGAAGTGTGAGCAAGGCTATGTAGTAAATCCCATGAACCTAGCAGCATTACTGGTACCTTACCAATGCTTAACTCTAAAAATTGTAGATATTCTGTCAGTCTTCAGAAACTTCTCCTTGCTGATAAACATCCCACGTAGCCAAGGAATGTGTTTTTGCGAAATCTCATCGAATTTCTTGTTTTTTTTGGAAATTATGAAAAGAAAAGATTCGAAAGCAAAAATTACATTTTTTTTTTGTCCCTTTTTTTGGAATTTTTTCATAAATTTTGTATACAAAGAATGTATAAAACGAGTCTAATTTGCAACACGTGATTTTCGAAACATTAAAACTACAGTCATGTTTACATGAATAGAAACGAGAAAATGTACAGTTCGCTCATAATCCACCAACGAGATTACAAGAGGCTGAGGCACGACTTACATCTGTATACAAAGTACGGGGCCTCCCTAAACCACTCCCCAGTAAATAACCACCCTAAGAACGTAAAAATTCAACAACAAAAAAAGACTAAATACACAAGTAGAGAAGGAGGTGATAATGATAATCGTTTTGGAAGACCATCACCTCATCACTTCAGTTGATTCACATTCTATCAGCTGGCATGAACACTGATACGAGTTCTTCATGATAACACACAAACCAAGTACGAGAAACATCATATATTTACTGGATTTTTGTTTTTTTTTTGTTCCTCAACGTCTGCCAAAACAAACTCTGCATACAAATCTTTCATTGCAATCATAACTGTTGTTATCAATGGACCCATTAATGCTCCCTGTGGAAGAGAAGTACATTTAGTCCAACAGATCATTCAAATAAACAAATGTATGTAAAACTATAGACAGGATCTGTTAACCATAAATTGTAACAACTATGGAACATGTTTCTCATGCTATGTGTTTGATTACGGAAACCATCTCTCAACCTTCATAAAGCAGTTGATTTCAATTATAGACATTGTCTAGCCTGACCGCTATCAAATTGTTAGATACAGACTTTCCAGTGTGATTTAGAAAAACTGGAATTCCTAGCGAACTCATAGATTAGATACTTCATCTGAACTTAATAAGGTTATTTTCTACCTCATTGTTATGCTCTTAAATGTAACCACCATACAACCACATGTAAGATGAACAAGTTTTAATAAACCAATCTCAGAAAGGCATTACTGAATTATTGAAAACATGTGTGGAAATAACACCTGATTCTTTGTACAATGCAATCACATATTTTGAGTCAATAATAACAGCAGATTCTGAGCAGGAATTAGAATTTCAAAATGAAATGTTGATGTTCATCAAGTTCAGAGATGAAGGATAGAGGAGTATGGTTGTGGAAATGGGTTCTTTGCACATTGCCAGCAGATTGTTCATTTTCAGAACATGGTCACCGATTATGGATGAGGAAACGGAGGCGTTCATGTCGGTACCCATTTGGGTAATCTTGAAAAAGGTCCCGTTGTTTCTTTGGAACCCAAAAGGTATCCAAAAGATTGTCAGTGCTATTGGAGTGCCTATTATGCTAGATAAGGCTACGGAAGAGAAGACGAGGTTGGCATATGCAAGGGTGTGTGTAGAAGTGGATGTTAACAGTCAATTGCCAAAATCTATCCCTGTGGTAATCAATGAGGAGAGGACGAGAATAGTTGAAGTGGAGTATGCATGGTTCCAGCCAAGTGTGGTACTGTGATATTTGTGCAGGACTTGGACACTCGAAGCATCAGTCCTCGCAACCATAATACAAAATAAAAAAAGACACATCAAGTGTGGCGAGACAAAGGAAATAAAGTTAGTACAAGAGGAAGACAGTGAAGGATGGATTACTGCTCCAGGAAGCCACACCTTCAAACCGAAACATCTAGTCGAAAAGGTGAGCAATGGCCAAGTCGAGAATGTTAACAGTAAAGTAGATGGTACTGAGAATATGCAGCCTAAGGACGCTACTGTAGTGGTGCACCACGCAGACAATGTCATGGAACATACTTAGGTGCAGTCATTGGGTGGAGATGACAACATAGATGCTATGGTGCAGATCACACTAACAGAGAGCTTGAGGGATCATGAGGCTCTCCATCATACTAATACAATTTGAGAAGCTGGACAAGGTACTAGTGAAAATGAGGTTGTGGAGAAAACTAGTGTCCAAGACATTGAAGGAATTAATATCAACTTGAAAGAAACTTCCTCTCCATCTAAGGTTGAATAATTCTTGATGATGATGGATGACTACGACAAGGGCAACGAAGTAAGTATTGTCTTGAAAGAAGCTATTGAGAGAGAAGGCATGGATGTAGTAAAGGGAGATCTCATATTGTTAAAGGCTTCATGGGAAAAGGAAAACAATCGAACATGAATTACGTTGAGCCAAGAAAAGTCGGACTCTGAAGAAAAACATGCATCAAGTCCATCTAGTGCAAATGTTGCAATAGAATTGGTTGCTAAGAAGTTCTCAAACATTTGCACCCAAGACTTTAGCCTTGATCCTTGAAGATCTACTAGAGCTAAGAGAAGTACAATTGATGAATTATTTGTCTTCACATCAAAGGAAAAGGCAATTAGCTCACCAATGTTAGTGAATTATGCGATTAGTAAGCCTTGTAGTGATTTTTCTCCCCCTTGAGAGAGATTGTATATGCATTTTCTAATTTTTTAATTAATATAAAAGTTAAGGGGTCCTTAAATCCCTGCTTGCTTTCCAAAAAAAAATAACTCCATTTAAAAAAGTACATAACAAAAGAAGATAGATACCTCCAAAGCCGAGGGGAACAACGCCATGCCACCAATAATGCTCAGCCCAGTGAGATACACACTATAACTGGGTATACCAACCTTAATTTCTGATGCCCCATACTCCATGAGCACAAGGTGAACCGCAGACAAAATAACAGCGAATACATATCTTTCTTCCATTACCAATTGCGCAGCTGCTGGGATTGTGGCAACCCAAGTTGGAAAGATTGGAAACAGAGGACTCAAGAATGCAAGAACAGTTGACATGTACAGAAAATGTATGGAGTACAGTCTGAATAAAAGCCACGTCAAACACCCTTGAAATAGAGCAATCTCTGCCGTAGTCAAAAGCACACTACTAATTGCATGATCTAAAACTTCAACGCAACGGATCCTTGTAGGTTCTGAGATAGGAAGCATACACATCACTTGTTCCATTACGCCACCAGACTCTGACGTGATTAAATAGTATAGAACCCAAAAGAAAACCATGGATTGAGAAACAAAGTTCAAAACACCTGCTGCTCCAGAGATGATTGAATTGCCAATAGAGAACATGAAACTTGCACTCCCACCTAGAAAAGACTTACTACTATCAAAAACACGTTTAGACACATCGATTCCTTGAACAGCAAACCCTTTAGCCTTCACAACCAAATCCTCCCTTGTAATAATCAATTCCCGGAATATGGCATCTAGTTCCGTATAAATTTGACTCCACTCCTTGTTTACGATTCGATTTCTTAGACTCAGAAGCTTTTCAGTGTACGGGGATGGATTCATCAATGCATTGGAGCGCGTAGTAGAATTGACATGCTGAGTGATCACAAATTGCTTAATCCCAGCAGCAAATTCTGTTAAATTATACTGCATTGCCAAACTATCAATCTGTTGAGACACGGTTTCGTAGAACATTGCAGTGTACTTATCCACCATCTCCGGAGCATCATTTTCTTCCATCCATTGCTTAACACCGATTCTCTCAGCGTAATTACTCTTCTCCACATGACTTTTCAGCAAAATCACAGCATCCTTCCCCTCCATACCAATTTTGTAAGAGAAAAAAATTCCACCAACTAAAAACCCAACAATCATCCCCGCAATCAACCCAAGTGCCACAATTGTCTTCAATCTCTTCAAAACCCCACGAGTAAAAAATGCTGTAAATTTAGTCCTACGGAAACTAGTACTCCTGAACGACGAAACAGCGGATATTGTTGAATCCAGATTACCTAATGTAAACAAGAACCCTAATCCAACAAGTGCCAATGACCCAAAACCACCCATTTGCTCATAAGTAATAATAAACACCCCAAATGCAAAAAGCCACCTAATCAACTTAGAAAAACCCCTTCTTCTTTTCCTCTCAGGAACACTGGGTTTTCGCTTCCACTTTAGAATCCCATACGAAAACGCATTCCGAATATCAACAAGTGTATGAATTGAAACCCTAAAAATGGCAATGGGTATTGCTAATATTGTCTCAGTGAGACCTAATTGCAAGGGTTCAGACCAAAACCCAACAAACAAATCTTGAATTCCTCTCAACGGAATCGAACATAACACAGCCCATTGAATGGGTCTTAAATATTCTTCAAGCAATTTGAAAACCCCATATAGTAAAAAAATTGCAAAAGCAAGACTAGCATGACCCATAGCAATGTAAATTGCTAAACGTACCTGAGGATCCATTGATAAAGCTGCCTTCTGATTGGGTTCCGAAGAAAGTGTTGGATTTCGAGTAGTTTCTGAATCTTGGGTTTGTAGTGGTGGAGGAGAAGATGACTGGAGTGGATCTGGATCGGGTTTTCGCACCGAAGCCGACCTGAACATGTCTTGCCATGGAAGGTTTGTGGGGTTTTCTTCGGGTTTAGTGTAGGGGACGAGTTCCATTGAAGAGAATTGATGAAGAAATACAGTGTGAAAGCAAAACAGGGGAGGAGGTTTAATTGGACTTCTTGTTCTTCGAAAGTTAGTTCTGACAAAAAAAACAGGGGAGGGTAGAATGGGAATTTTGTGGTGAATTTTTTTACCAAGTAGGTTGTGGTTGAGTTGAGATAAGACATTGGAAGACTGAGTGAGTGAGGTTAATTTTTTTGGACGGAAATACCCTTTGGGATTGTTAGTTAATACCGTTCTCTCTGTGGTCCGAAATATTAGGGGTTTCTGTCGGTGAAAGTGACTTGGATATTTTGATTTTGGTAATACAGTAATTATGGTCTGTAAATCTGTTTTCTCGTGTCGTCGACACGATTACATGACCCGACGTGATGTGCTAATTAACCGTGTTAACGATCTACTTGAGCCAAAGGGATGACGAAATGTGGTTGAGTGTGTTGATGTTATTATTAAAGATGTCGGCTCAACATAGTCTCACATCAAGTGGGGAGCAACATCAGGTGAAGAATATAAAAAATTGGATCAACGAGGCCTTTTGAGGCAATTGACTAGTTGAGTTCTGTTCGTAAAAACAAACCCTTTGTTTAAGTTGTGGACAATAGATAATCTATGTTTGACTGGTTGATGAACTGTGCATTCGACAAAACATCTCGACATTTTGCTGTTTTTAGAATAATTAAAGATAGATGGGGCATGTAACTTTGGAATCTTATATCTGGAAACAAAAATGTCTCACATCAGGTGGGGTTAACGCATGTCTCCAATTATTGAAGAACCTAATTTTATTTCTAAGAAACAAGAAGAATAATTAGTCAGTTTCTGTTCTGAATGATTGTTCATCTTTTGCTTCGCCATGATCAAAATAGTACATATTTCAGAACTGAAGCTTTGAACAAACCATACAGAAAGCACGATGGCAAACAAAGACAAGCTGTAACGGTGCATAGAACGTATCACTAGATCAGAAAATACCTGGGAAAGGAAAATGTGCCAAGAGAACTTTCGCGTATTTCTGTTTTTTTAAGCTGTATTGAAGCTTTTCCTTCTTTTGACTATTCGTTTGCAGCTAAAGAAATTACAGCAACAGACCAAAAGCAGCAATGGCATAAAATGTGACATAGGGAGTCATTGCAATGTCAGAGAGATAACGATGGTATCCACCTAAGGGATAGACAAAACTCATGTCCGCGTTTTTACCTAGAAGGTAAAATGAGAAGGAAGTGAACCCAGCAGCAGCCAATGCATCAAATGCCCTATAGGGAGCCAGAGCAAGGCCAGAGATATAACAATAGTATCCAGCCAACAGATAGAGTAAGCTCATGCCGACTTCTTGACCTAGTACAGTAAATGAGACAGAAGAGTATCCGGGCTTTGAAGCATAGAGAGCATGGAGGATGACACCAACACAGAATGCCAAGTCCAGCAACTCTGGAGAGCGCCAACCCATCATACCATAACTCTGCAAGAACAGAGAGATCCCAGTAAGAAGTACTCGATTATACAAACATGCCTGCCTCATGCTACAAGGGGACGATATGACCATAATGCAGAAAAAAAGACATAAACTAACAATAAGAAGTGAGCATTTATGAAAGCATCAAGAGCATTTATGCATGGCAAGTCAGTAACTTGAGGAGCTATACCAGTAAAAGAGTATTAAGTAATTTATTCGGAAAATTCGAAATCCTGAAGGTATCTCAAGTTTTTACTATTTTGAAATGGATCCTATATTATCACCTGCAACCAAGCCACGAGTGAAGGAACAAACATGAGGGTCGCAAGAAAGTGCAGCACAAACATGCTATGGCAGTGGTTGAAAATCTCTAATTGAGTATCACTATAGTGTTTCTCTGAGATTTTCTTATCTGGTAAGTTTTTTTCTGCAAAAACTACTGGGTCGTGTTCGCTTTGAAAACTATATCTGGAAGACCTGGACCCACGATTCCGCTTCCTACTTGAACAAATCAACGCTTTGTTTTGTGCATGGCAATGAGAGGAAGCTGTCAAAAAACTGTTACAGAAAACATTAGCAATAAATATGTAGTCATAACTGCAATTGTAAACAGTCACTCTCTTCTAAACTAAAACCTAGAATTGTGCAATCTAGTTAGTTGTGAACTAATGTCTATTCCGCGAAGTAATTAAAATTTTTTAATGCACCTCAAACCCTCTGAAATTTCAGATATCGAGAAAGATTTACATAGCCTAGAATTATTTACTACATACATCTCTGCAAATTGTCCTAGTAAATCTGATTTGGGGTGGGCAGATATTGCCCAAAAGCCATGTTTTGATGGCTAATTTTCATTAGACCACTCATAAAACTAGGAGACTGAAAACATGGATATACGGGTAGAACGTACCTGAATAAGGCATTATGACATAAAATGGCCTGAGAAAGAAGCAGAATGAATAGACCCAATGCTGGATGGACAAAGCAGGCTGAGATAAACGAAACTATGGCTGTAAGAATAGCTGAATAATCTCTGAGTATTCTTACTACCTGTTTCATGAAGAGATCAGATAACAGCGGAAAGTTAAAACTTCATTAAAATGCAGAAAATATTACTGGGGGGTCACAGCAAGTGCGCTCTTACCGTTTATATTAAACAGAAAACATAAATGAGATTTTAACATGCTTGACTAATGTTTCTTTAGAAAAAAACATGATTTAAGGTGGATAAAACACACACTCAAGTTCCTACTTTCTTCAAAATCCATCACAGTATGACACAAAAAGCATTTCAGTATAGATTGAGAAGTGAGAACTAACCTTCAATGAAAAGGAAGTGGAGAAAATATTGAGAAACTTGCCGAAGAATTTAAAAGGGGTAATATCTTCGTGCACTTGGCACCTGCAACATATTACAGCATTCTTAAGATGTTCAAAGGGGCAAGTGTAGTAATACTATCTATCCCCATAATAAAACATCCGGTGACATGAAACTAGAAAATATCATTAGTAAAAATAATATTTCGAGGATATATGATTTAATCATTGGAAAATAAAAACAATTCCCTGCGAAATTGAGACCCTGGGGGTTTCACTAGCTATTTGAATAAAATTTCATGAATGAATTATTTCCTTCTTACTAGTATGCAAGTAAAAAAAATGATCCTACTGACCTTCTCGTCAGAAAAATGTGCAGCATGGCTGCTAAGTAGAAAACTCTTCTGGAGATAATGATCAGAATGATCATCAAACCATTCGAAAATGCATAACAAATTATGGAGATGGGGAAGAAGCTGGCAAACGGAGGAAATGTTTGTGAGCTTAACAAGGAATAACCAACGAAAGAATAATGGGAACAACCCCAAGCTTCAAAAAGGAAAATGGCATCAGATTGGATTCAATAGCAGTGAGCATGGAGGGTACACGTAGGCCAAGCTTCCACGAGTCTTTTTGCCGCATCAGAGCAAAAAATACTAGAGCAAAGGAAAACCCAACAATCTGCATGAATCATGAAAGTTAAATAATTCATATGATACATCAACCTGATATCAATCAGCAAATAAAACAAGAAAGCAAACACTTAAAACAAATTGCACTTGGCTGATGATACTGACCTGTGAATAGTACATAAGCATAAATCTGCCTGCAGCAGCGGTGACCGATGAAGAGAAACTGATGCGATATGAACAGAGCGGATCTACCTGCAAGAAGAGTAAAGTTATTAACTGATCAATAAAGGAAAGAAAGTAGAACAAAAATAGGCTAGATACCCAACAAATCTCATGCAAACATAGTGATGAACTAAGAGGCATTTTTTGCAAACCAATTTAAGCACACACCATTAACAGGACAGTTGTCTTGATCTCCGTCCCTTTTATTGAACTCAAAAATGCTGGAGAAGAATCCACCACAATTGTCTCGGTATACAAATTCGGTATTATGTGAACACCCGATGTAGAATCCCAAACTACAGCAACAGGTGGAAAGCATTGTTGTTTGCAAAGTTCTGCAATACTAAAGAAAAGACATCATTGACTTTCTAATTAGTGTGTATACTCTTTAAGGAAACATAAAATGGTTTTTACGGCAAATGATTCATATCTTTTTAATCTTAACTTTCATCAAACCAATTTTAGTTGAAAGTGGAAGTGACAAATCCCTGGACCATAAAGATCATTAACTGGTCCATACTCAGTTACCACCTGGTGAATGAGTTAAGGAATTGAGTAATAATTCTTTGTGGAAGATAAGGATTGGAACATCAAACCAATCTTTTGTCGATATGGTAATTGACTTTCTAATGAGAACATATACTTCAAACTGAAATTATATTCAATTGGTTTCCGAAGAAATCCTAAAACCAATCAGATTATGAATAAAACTAGAGGACTTACTGCTACGGTCCATATCTTTCGTTTCTTCAACAGGAAGCGGGGATTTTTTTATGTTGCAGCTTACCGCTTTCAGAGACAAAGTAACTGGTAGAAGACCTAAGCTTATAGAGAAGGATAGATTCAAAGAAAGAGGGTGATCCTCCATCAAAAAGAGTTCCTGCAGGACATGCAAAGTCAAGTCGCTAAAATAAGCATTACAAGACGTAAACTCTTGGCTGAAGAAAAAATAGAGATGAAGACGATTAAGACATTGAAAATTAGCAATTTTATTCAATGATCTATGGTTTCAGATCCAAAACTTCAACTCTTCAATGCTCGTATCATGAAAAAAAATCAACTAATGAGCAACCAACAAGCACAACCAAATAAAGTAACTGATAACCAGAAATACATGATTTTGAAATTTCAGAATCTCAACATATGACACCAAAAATTGACCTGTTTAGCGAAGCTGGAAAGTAGCAAGGACATTTGAGAAAACTCTTTCCTTCCCTTATCTGGATTAAAGAACTGGCCAACTGCCATTGTTATGGTAGAGGGAGTCTGATTTAATCCACCCTGCAAAAGAAAAGGCAGGTATCAGATTCAATACTCAAGTTAAACCTCTTCCATGTTGGATGTATCCACTCAAAGAACAGGAAAAAAGAGTATCAACGATATGAATACAGTTCACTGTAATAAAATGCACTACTAACAAGCATTCAAAAGAATGCCACCATGACAAAAGATCATCATATGGAGCTTAGTACCAGAGTTGACGCAACTGAGATAGTCAGGAACTTGAAGCCATGGATGTTGTCAGGACCCAACCAAAGTACAGAGGATGGAGGTGCTTGTTGAGCCATACTGCCTGATTCAGTCTGGTAAATCAACATTTCATATCAACCAACTGTAATAGTTTTTATAACAAGCCCAGCAGACTAAAATAAATCATCACTCAATGTAAAATCAGAATTTGGCTACTCTACTTTTGGTGAGATGCGACAAATATGACTGAAGTATTTCACATACATCTTTATCAAGTAAACATAATACCTGCCTTGGTGCTGGAAGGCGTACCATCTTGCGTGTAACATCTACAACTCTTTTATCTATAAGTACTTCTGATGTTATAGTTCCTTTCTCGGTCCATAGATGAAGTCTAACTCCAGAACAAGGAGTCAAATTTGTAACAAACAAGAAGTGGTTTCTTCCATCTGAACCCTTTCCATGGAAATCAAACTGTAAGTACTTTCTATTAGTAGAAATGCAAAAACAAATTTCATCTCTTACACTATTAACGTTTTAAATATTAGCAATCAAAATAATGCACAATTTTACAAAATGAGGATTCAGTTATGTAGGTATCAAAGGTTTGAAGAGCGTGGGAGGCTTACGCCTCCAGGCAAAGATTACTTGCAACACCCTAAATGCTCACACCATGACTTATATACATCACAGATTTGCGCCTCTATGGCATATTTACACTTCAGGAACAAGAAGCACACCTTAGCTGAAGCAATTTTTTTTTCAATTACAAGATATTAGGGGTTTAGCCTGCTTCTTAATTTAGAGAGTTTGAAAAAAGGATAACCCAAGAGTAGGACTGTCCTTTGTTCTCTTTTTTTCTTTTGTCCCACCAATCAAAAGGCTTATGAGATATAGATTTTGATATATTATGTTCATATGTTCTCTAAACTTTACATCAAAGGTTTAACCCCTACGCATAGACTGCTTAAACGCGACATATCACACCTTAACGTCTAAAAAAAATTGGTCGGTGTGTATTGTGAACTTATCAAGTTCTGTGAAACTATCATCATTATCATGAATTCATGATCGCCAGAATCACTACCATGTGTGCCTTGTCTGATGCATTTAAAGGAGCAAAATGTGTTTGAACTTGCACACAGTTCAAAGAAGTATGATTCTGTAAATTGACACCTAATACCTAAGTGATGGCATTTGTCATATTTTACTAATGAGCGAGTCTAGGGAGCTATGTTTGGTGTTTCAAGCCGCTTTTGGGTTTTTTACATTTTTTACCATTCTCTTTAAAACACAACCACAAACATCATCCATAGAAGGAGTAGAAGTGTCAAAAAACCCCAAAGTGGCCACCAAACATGGCTCCCTAGAATTATTGGTAACTAATACTATCCGTGTCTTTAATGATATATATGGCATAAACATTCTGGTGATTATTAAAAGAATCAACACTGGTATATGATTTGTGATACCAGTAAACTGACAACCGTGACCGAAAAAATAAAAATTTCCCCAAACTTGATAGATACTGATACCAATGTGGTCACCCATGACCCATCAAAAGCATCAAAGATTTGAATGGAATTAAAATGTTTGAGCTAACCAGTTTTCGTATGTCTAACCATCGCCTCTTCCCATCCATTGCAGAAACAGTAAAAGTAGTTGTCTGAATGTCTAAGTCATTCTCAGGGCCATCACTGCTCCAGTGAGTGGTGTTAGGACAAGAGGATAAAGTCTCTCCTTGAGATTCTGCAAGCATGATATATAGATAATCAACATCAACTTTAGTAATCCAAGTTATAGGTGATTGAATACGTCCGTCAAAACTCATAATATACAGAAGACATATTAACACAGATAAGAACTGACAATCTCTTAATATACCAGCAACTGTTTCTCACCCTCTGTGGAAACATGCTTGGAAAGCTTAGATTGTTGCACCTGACTCATCCAATTAAAACTCTGTGGTATCCCGCTACGGAGCATTTTTATAAATGCATAAAGTCTTTTATGCATGCTTGCAAATGGTTGGCCAGTTTCTGAATCTATCAAGCTTAGAAGTGTGTGCGACACCTGCATTTAGAATACATAAATTCATAAAAACCTGGAAAACACCCTGAATTCTTTGTATAAAGAACAACCCCTAAAGGAGTATTCCCTACAATGAATGCATTGCCCTCCAGGAAATTTGGAATGGTGGAAGAATTATGGAGTAGGGCTGAATGGTAGAAAAGAACGGATCCCTCAATGGAGGACACTAACCACTTAATGAATTTTAAATCCTGTTTCACAAAAATTTAAGGGTGGTAGTCGAGGATGGAAGTGGCCTAGAAGTATCTCCTTGTTGGTTTATATGATATGGTGATTGAAATTTTCAGTGAGACATACCAAAGTTTTCCTCCTAGGATGATTCGTGAAAAAAAGTCCCACCAGTCTCCATAGGTCTGTGATTTGGAAAAGGACCCTACTCAAGATATTACAAGAAGAATGCAGATAGCTTGGGCTTGTGTGAGCTCTGGCCAAGTTAATCAAACCTATATCATCCTCCGATTCATTGCCATTTATAAGGCACCTCTGTAGTGGACTGAGCATGTCCAGAGTCGGTGGAAGAAGCAATCAAGCTGGAAACTCAGACATACTATTCGCAGCTATCACGAAGATAATCTTTGTGCCCTATTCCATTGGTTGGGATTTGAATACTAGGAAACATAAGAGCATACCGAAACAAAGCAATGGTGGTAAGGGCTGTTATTTATGGAGATTGCTCTTTCTCGAGAAGGACTACATTTCAAGTGTTTCAGCTAGTTCATTGGGGGAAATTTGTAATGCAGAAATGAAGGTTCCTTTGAACTGTCACAGTATAAAGAATGCACAAACGATACAAAACTAACAAAAACAGATAAAGAAATAAAATATGGGGAAAACATAATAAATTCTAATGAGACTTTGACTAACCTGTACAACGACTTGATTACACCATAAGATAACTTGGTGACCTGTTGACACCCACACATTCTTCATGCCTGTGCTACCCATCGTAAAACCATGTGTAGGAGGCACAATGCTATCAAGAGACACCAGCTTTGATCGAATCTATGAGAAGTCCAAGAAGTGAGCAACTGAGCAGTCATACTTTATAAGTGCAACTAGTACGTAAAAAAGAAGTATTATCTAACAAGCATATGCATTTGTTTCTCGATTGAAAAAATCTCTGGAACATAAAATAAATAAGAAATGAATAACCAAAACAAATGTAAAAGAACTTATAGCTTGCTTTCAAAAGTTGCTATTTAAAAGTTACTCAAATTTTTGTGTGTAGGATAGAAACCACCAATTAATTGAGAGCGCAACCTACATCTGGGACTTAACTACTTTGGATTGGAAGACTCCTTAACATTCTGAAATACAGTTTTTAAGAAACAAAATGTTTAAGCTACAAGGATGAAACCTGGTGATCATAAATACCGCCTGAAAGAGAGATAACTACTACACTGGAGAGTGCGGTCTGAGATGGCGAACCACCTCCATCAGCTGTTTGGACCTGATATCCCCTTCTCCAATTCCTATTTACTCGAGAATAATAGTATGCCAAAGATGGTTGCAATGCCAGAACAGGTGACCTGAAGCAATTCAATGCGTTGAAAGATTTAGCAGGTGGATGGATGCAAATAAACACTTTCTCCGATACAATGAAGAAATTATCATAGCCACAAAACTTACTGGTGTGGGCTTGAAAGAGTGAGGATTGTTTCAACTGCACCCTTCTTTAAATCTGGATGGACAACTGCAGCTCTTGCTACAAAACCACCAAGAGAATGACCAACTAGTATTACACTTCTAGGCAAGTTCCTAGAGGGTTCAACACCTTCCTTAGACAAAGCTGCATGAGACTCCTTATATTGATCCAGAATCTGTATGCATATTAGTACATCATGATTGATTAAACGAAAAACAAAATATTACTTTAGAAATCAAAACATCACTTAATCTGATCAGTGAGATACTCCAGTGGAGCATAGTCATCACAATAGAAACATATTTTCGCAATGAAAAACAGTACCCTGTGGATGGCATAGACAACGTATGCAGCCTGATCTTCAAGTATCTGGCTATCCATTGCTGAGTATTCTTCTTTCAAATCCACAGCAAACCAGTCTAGCATGCTAGCATATCCCTTAGTTATTCTAAAACCATCATCGTCCATAATCCCTACACCCTCTTCAAGAGTTGGGTAAGCTTCGGGATAATGTATACGCTCAAGTGGACCTGCTTTATACGCACTGTCAGATTCTTGTCCTAAAGACCGTACCTGGAACAATGAGAAAAAAAAAATTTAACAAAATAAATGAAAAATCAAAAGCCTAATACTTCATCATTATAGTCTCAAAGGCAAAACCTTGAAATTATTGACATTGAGAATAACTAGCACTCTTCAACAATTTTGCACTCGCAATGAATTGCTTTAGCTTCTTTTAACTGAAAATCAATACTGGAGACGCGAATAGGTATTTGCACTATTTTAGTCAGTAAATGCTAAATTGTCAGCAATGATACCATGTTAAATTCTCATCTACTCTAAAAGTTTACACAGTCACAAAGGAAAATGTATCATAAATCAAGTGGTCAGGTCATGCACAACTAGAGTGGACTTTAATCTCAATCGTAAAGAACTTCCTAGAAGTTTTGCACTATTTTTAGTTCATTATAATGCAATTGCTATAAGCAACTGTCAAGAAGATTATCCCTTTCTTGTATAGCCCCTGTCCTACAACAAATGTTCACCTTGTGTGTAGTATGCTATTTGTACATTCTATTTGCATACTGTTCGACGACGCTCACCAGTTTTGTTTTTGCTTAAACTATAAAAGTTTCTTAGGATAACGTTTGGTAAGCCATTTTCCATAGGAAATGGTATGCAGCGATTCTTTATGAGACTGATTTTTCCACTACTCATGAGAATCAAAGTCCGATGGAGGTCTTAGAATCAGAAATCATGGAAACGGTTTCAATTTTCATTTTTGTTTTCCATGCAACCAAATAAACCCTCAATTTCAATTTTCGCTAATAACTTTAGTTCATTTACACATGAACAAAAATCGTGAATTCAACTAAACATCAAATTATAAACACATCACAAAAGGGGTCTTACCTGTTTGTAGCTACCTCCATTGCCTGGAATGAAAAGAACCGGAACACCAGAGAGCTTCTTCAAATGCTCCTCATTGCCAATATCGTTCCGTCCATCCCGGTACAAGAACAATTCATACTTGGTTCTACTCGAAACATTCGGTGTAAAGATTGGAACAAAACTAGGCCACATGTAAGTCATATCGCACTCGTCCGGAATCGGTTTTAACAATCCAATTAATCCAGCCAGGCTAAGTGACAGTGTAAATAGAACCACAACTACACTTCTCCAAATTCCTCCAAAACTCCACATTTTTTAACAATGCTCCAAATAAAAGGCCTTGGTTCAAAGTTAGTCTGTCTCTGTAATGTGATGCCAGTGTTGGTTAGTCATGAGGTTGAAGATGGAGGAGATGAGGCAGTGAAGGTGGGCATGTGTTGCTCATCTTGAATATCCACGTAGCTTGAAAAGGTTTCAGTTTTTTGTCCTAAAAACAAGGTCTGGTCTGGAAGCAGTTAAAGGAGGTTTGCATGGTTTGCCTTATCCGGGGGAGTAGGGACTGTGTAAGAGAATGAGTAAAGCATCATGGTGATCAAATTCGCATAGTTTTGGTTCGGTTCGGTTCGGTTCGGTTTGGTTCGATCGATTTATTTGGTCAATTTGATCTAAAATTGAACAAGCATGGTGTGTCGATGCATTAAATTTTGTACGAGTAACCAAGGATTGTGATTTTGTTTTTTAGTGAGGCTAGGTAACCAGGTTTTACAATTATGTTTTGCAACCAGGATGATGTGACATCGTCAAATGAGGCTTTTTACAACCTCAAGATATACATAAACTCTTTGGGAATTTTATCATCTTTCGAGATCACGCCATGTCACCCTTGTTGCAAAACATGGTTGCAAAAACCTGGTTTCCTAGCCATTTTGTTTGTTTTTTGAGTTAATTTCGGTGAACAGAATTTAAGAAAATTTTCAAGAAATATTTTGGTGTATAAAGAAAAAACGTACAAATTTCAAAAATATATGAATATATATAATAAATTTCGAAGGTATATAAAATATGTAGAAAAAAATGCTAGTAAATAAATTTATTATAAACATATTAAATGAAGCCTAAATACTAAGAAATGAAATAAACATGAAATCAATATATAATTAAAATTTCAAGGGGTTTATATAAGTAGAAGAAATGATAATTAAAAAATCAGGAGGTGGTTTCAAAAATCAGTAAATAATTATAAGAAATGATAATTGGAAGAAAAAAATCCAAATTTTAAGAAAAATGTAATTTTTGGTAACTGATTTTTGTATTTTTATGGAAAAAAATAAATTTACAAAAAAAAAACCTCGAAAAAATGTAAATTTTTTTGCCCTTTTTTATTTTCGTAATTTCAAAAAATACAAAATTTTCAATGAAATATCGCGAAAACACAATCTTTTACTAGTAACACACTCCACATGTTTAGTAGATGCACAACTACATGGCAAAACATGTTTGAAAAATGTAGATGAGAGGACATAAAACATTCCAATGTACTTGGATCTCTTCAGTGACTCATGCTAGGGATCTAGGTTATGCAATCATGATGATGTGGCATGATTGAATGAGGTTTTTATAAAACTCGAGATATGCATAAACACTTTTAAAATTTTCATCATTCTTTCAAGATCATGTCACGTCATCCTGATTACAGAACCTGGTTCCTTGGTATTATTGCTCTTGAATAGAATTCCATGAGTACAATAGTGAGCAACAACATTTTTTTCAGGATCTTGGAAACTTTTACATCAAAAAAAAAAAAAAAATGCATTCAGTTACAATCACTCCTAAGATTTCCCTTGTCTGCAATTGTGACTTTCTTAATTTCAAGGCCTCTACAAATGAACTAGTGTTTGATGTAATTTGGTAAGAAAATCTTCTACTATATGAAACTCGGTCGATTAGATCATTTCAAGAATTTGATCTTTCTTCGGAGGCAAAGATAAGCACATAAACGGTAACATAGAGCCATTGTGAGCAAGACCCAAACTTCTTCCAAGCCGCCGCTCAAATTTACAGTATCAAAAGATGGTGAACTCTGCAGACTTCTGCAACCACCTTTGCTATCACACTCATATAATTCATCTCCTGAATATTGTACCTTCACCATAAGTCGAAACCCATAATACATGAAAGATGTGTACTTGAGCCACTTCATGAAATGTGGTACATGCTGCAAGAAGAAATAGATTAACTTTGAAATGTTCGGCGAGGATACCTAAATATTTCATTTTCAGATGAAATGGTACTAGTGATCTAGATGTTTTGTACCTGCACATAATATCCTCCTGTGAGAAGAAACACCATTAGTGCTATAGAAGCTATCATTCCAGCTCGCTTTATATTTAAAACTGTTGCACCAAAGAATTCTCCAGCTCCCTGCTTAAGAAAATATTTAGTTATATTGAAAGTTATAAACCTAATTGACTCGTTGGTAGTTAATCACTTACTTGACTTGTAATAACTATCAACAATGTTGTCAAGTAGGTCATGAAGAAGCACATAATGGTTTGCTTGAAGCCAGTCATGAAGTATACAGGAAGCAAGAAAAAAGTGGGATAGAAAATATTAGCCACCATATCACATAGAGTACTGGACATGTAATACACGCTCAACATGTACATATCGGTTTTTGTTTCTTTCACCAAGTAGAACTTCTCAAATGGGAAGACGTACACAGCTCCAAATATTGACGTTGATGTCAAAACGATGCATATGTAGAACAACAAACCAACCTATGTCACAATGGTGAATTGTACATCAATCCTTATAACTTTGTGAAGTACTTTACTAAAAACTGGCATGTTCAATTTGTGAATTTGAGTTTATGTTATAGAGAATGTTAATCTTCACCTGATCTCTAAGTTGAGCTTCAGTCCCAATCTTGGAATTCCACCAAAGAAGGCATATCATTATTGAAACTCCAAGAGTTTGAGCTAGTCTTAGCATATCGAAATAATCTCTACGTCTTTGTTTAAATGTTCTCTTCAATAATACCATGAATTGTTCTGACCAAGTCATGGTCCAATCTTTTTTCACTTGAACAGCTGATTGAAGATGTTCTGGAGTCTCTAATGCTTGTTGAATAGCTTTTTCTTTTGGTTCCAACTCTACTTTGAACTTGAGCAGCAAATACTACATTGTACAGAAAACCAAGTTAATTGTCAGTAAGAAATCGAACCAATTTTGTTGTTTTGCCTAATAAAACTTCACAGACGTAAAGATTTACTTACTTTGATTACATTTCTTTCAATGCCAGAAGTCTCTCGTGATGTCGATAAATCTTCAGGAATACTTATGTCATTTACTTGTCCAGTTGCTAAATCCAACAGAAATTCTGCAGGGTTCATTGCTATTCCAGGGGCAAACCTTAAAGATGAGAAGTACTCTATGGCGTCTCTAGCTTTCCCACTGTACATTGGATAGCCGTCTGATATCAGCAAAAGCTTATCGAACATGTGAAACATTCTACTTGAAGGTTGGTGAATTGTAGTGATAATCGTTCTTCCTGTCTATGTACACATTGAAGGCAATAAGTACCAATATTTATTGTGATCACTTGGACTAGAAAAAAGCTTATACCTTTGCAATCCCTTGAAGAATTTGAAGTAGTCTATTTGCAGAAGTAGAATCAAGGCCTGAAGTGGGCTCATCAAGCAACAATACTGAAGGGTCTACAAGAATTTCGTAGCCTATACTAGTTCTTTTTCTTTCGCCTCCAGATATCTCAAACACATAAGTGTTACGACATCTACATATAAGAAGAAAAAAAAAATTGATATCAAGATCATACAAATTACAAATGCCAGTTCAAAAGAACAATCAATAATATGCTAATAACACATACCTTTCAAGACCTAATTGTGATACTATGACATGTACTCTCTCACGCTTCTTTTGTTTGCTCATATTGCTTGGAAGTCTAAGCATTGCGGCAAACATCAAAGTCTCTTCCACCGTTAGTTGAGGTAATAACAAATCATCTTGAGTCACAAATCCAATCCTGCATAAATGAATTCTCTTATCACATCTTTGTAGAAACACACAAAATGTAATTGAGTCGACTTAATTCCATCATAGGCGCATGACTAAACATGTCATGCATGTGAACATCTCATTGAGTTTACTGATTACCTCCTCTTAAGGGCTGAATTGTATGACATCTCATTATAAGTTACAGTTCCTCTAACATTTTCCTGCACTCTGCCCCCAAGTATATTGAGCAAAGTTGTCTTCCCACTTCCTGAAGGTCCCATTAAAGCAAGTATTTCTCCTGGGCCTATGCTTCCTGTTACACCCTTTAAGATGTACTTGTAGTGATCATGCTCCATTTGCCCCACTTTCGATGCCACCATTTTCCATGGGTTCACAGTTGATGCATGTGTGTTTCGAACTCTAAACTCCACATCCACAAACTACATGATTGTAAGAGACAACAAAAGTACGTAGGTTTGTAAAACTTCATGTTTTTCCTTCATTAACAATATGCTGAGAAACTCGAAAATAAGATTGAGTACCTTGAGAAATATTGGTAGGGGACGATCCTTATTGGTTTGAGGATACTCTTCTTCCATGTCAATCTCTGAAATGTTTTAGGCATGAATTGCTCCATGTTGTGACCATAACCATTGCTTCCAACAATTTGCAGGGTACCCATGGTAGAAGGGAGTATGGAAAGCACCACTTCTTCTTCACTTCTGATTTCTTCACTTCTGATTTCTTCGCTTCTTTGAAACTCCATGACTTTGATTGAATTTAGACAAAGTGATGATCTTATAAAGGCTGTAATCAAGTTCAACTACAACTAACCAAAAACTCGATTGTATTTATTTTTCTTTACCATTGTTAAAATGTTGATAGGTAAATCACATCTTCTCGACTTAGGACATAAAACTTGTGCTTGTTTGACACATGCTTGGTGTGATTTTTACCTAGAACAACTATCACCTCTTCTGAGCAGGGAATGTGATTTCTTGAAAAATGTTGAAATTTTCATAAAGTATTTATTTCTTTCGAGTTATCGAAATTTATTTTGAATCTGAAATATTTATTTCTTTCGTTAGCACAATCTCAATATCCGTACATTTTAATTTGTTATAATTTTAGTGTAGTATTAAAATTTTGTTATATAAGTGATTTTTATGCAATATGTAGTTTGTAAGATTATGAGTCTTGTGGTACTCTTTATGCAATATGTAAGAGTTTAAAATGCTTAAATTATATTGATAGCTTTAAAATTGCAACCGAATTTTTTACATTTTTTTTATACACAACGAAATATTTCTTAAAATCAATGTACCAAAATTACCTCGAAAAAAAAATTAGAGTCCTTGCTTCTGAGTTAAGTTTCCATTAATATCTTACCACTTGTGATGGAATTACTAAGCTCTAGGGATGAAAACCAAACCGACGGTTCGGGTTTTCACCAAAACCAAGAACCAAATCGACTTTGGTCAGTTTCAAAATTTTCACATTGAAATCGAACCGATTTTAATTTATGCAAACTGTAAATTGAACCGACTGACTAAAATCGAATCGACCGACTAATTTAAACATATTATATCATTTATATATAATATATATTATTTATTATATGTATTCGGTCGGTTCGATTTTGTTAGTTAAAATCACATAAAAACCGAAAACCAAACCGACCATATTGGTTTGAAAATTTTTAAAATAGAATCAAACTTTAACCGAATCAATCGATTTGAATGATAACTAAATCACTTGAAGTTGATGTTAAATTTTTCCTGTTTTCTTAAATGTTAGTTGCGCTTTCTTTCATTTATCCTAGTCTATTCCTAGTAATTTTTAGTTAGTTCTTAGTTATTCTTATGTAAATCATTCGAGGTGCAAGGGTTGCTTTAATTAACTAATGTGGTTAGGGTTTTATCGATTTCTTCTACTCACCATACTAAAATGGCATTTTTGTAACAACCCCCAAAACAATATCACTTTTGTGTTGTAACAGTCCACCAAACAATTTCAAGTCAAAACTAAATTCAGTCAAAAAATGTGATACAATAAATTGAATCACCGTGAATAGTATCACTTGTAGCACCATACTTTTTATAGTGATACAATTATTGTATCACTTTATTTGTGAAAATGTGTGAACTTACAATATGTCAGTACGTGAGTTTAAGTTCATATTTAAGGAATATTGTCCAATGGTCGCTTATTGAATTTGTGCAATGGAATTAAGAAGACATCATTTTCAATAGTGATCCCTTATGCTTCAACCCATCCCCACGAATCCATCATCGTTAATCTTTTTTTTCTTTTTTGCTTGGTTTATACTTATGGCTCTGTGCAATTCTTCTTATGTTTTTCAAGAGCAATTCTTCCTGACCTGGGAAACCAGCGGGGTTGCTGCCAGGGAGGTGATTTTACACTTTTGCCCCCCCCCCCTCTTTTTTAAACACCTTTTCCAAAAGGTTGTTAAAGAGGGGGGGGCAATAGGGTAAATTCCCCCCCCCAGCAGCAGCCTCGCTGGTTTTCCCAGGGCAGCTAGAATTTTGGGTTTTTCAATGTAGCCAATGTTGCATTATCACCCAATTATGAGTTGTTGAGCTATAAATGGAAGAAAGGTTGGATCTACTAAGGGGCTACAAAAAATTAATTATATAATTTATAATACAATATGATAATTGTTTAGTAAATTATTATAATGTGTTTTTATTGATGCAATGTTTATAAGTTTAACATTTTTAGTAAACGACCTGAATTCGATACTCTTGGAACATAAGATTTATGCCCCTATTTTTTTTAAGTGCAATTTTTTATGTAATTACAAACATTAAAAAATGAATTGTTTGTTCACAAGTGGGATAGAATCTCCATATAATATTTGAAATTGATATCTAAAGTAATAACTATATACTTCAATGAAAATATATACAATTAACCAACTCATACAAAATTTGAGGCTCATATAAACCATTTTTCTATGAAATTGTATTAGGATTTTATTATGTTCGCAAATTTCAGATATTTTAAGCTTCACCTAGATATTTATCTTAATTATTTTGTAATTTTAATTATATATACTTGCTAAGGTTATTGATATCGTGATCTTATTTTTGCTCAAATTTGGACTACACTAGATTCAATTTAGTATATGCAATATACTTTTAATAGTTATACTTTTTTTTTAGTTATTAGTTCGGGTAGGAAAAAAATTGGCTCCATCATTGATAACTACTATTATCAACTAATAATTATTTTCATTTCACCATCTCCTAACTAAAATCCTGAATCCGCCCCTGTCTAGCTTAACTTGTGCTTGCACTGAAATGGGTGCTGAGTGACTCCATTGCCTTCCTGTTAATTGTCCATGTAGCTTGTCATTGATAAGAACATTTGTTTGTGCAAATTTGGAAGAACAATTGAGACTGTTGACCATATAATTCAAACTCAACTTCTTAAAAGTCACTTTAGTTTTTAACTTTTTGTAGACAACTTCTTGGTGCCTATGAGTGATTGTAGGAACAACTATCCTATAATTATCGGGTGCTAGCTCAACCGGTAGACTTATATTAGCTCAAAATTAAGTACAATAAAATCTTAAATGCATTTACTATTTACGAAGAATCAAATTTTTGGAATTGAACTAATGACATGTTGCATACGATGTTAATAAAAATCTATTTTGTGCATGTGTTCAAGCCTCATTTCATAGACAACTCTTAAAGTATTGTTCGCGGTTGTTTGAAAACCTAATTTTACTTTCTATAGACATGATTCACTACGGTGACTGAGTGATCTATTGTGAATGTAAAAAATTATTATATACATTTCATTGCTCGAGATGTTTTAAACATGATTTGCACCATTACGATTTTTTATTTATTTATTGAAAGAAAAGTTAGGCCTTTAACAAGATCTCATAATTATCTCAAAAATAACATACCCATTTGAAAGGGTTCAAACCCTTGAATTTGTCTGCCACAACTCTACCGACTAGTTGATACCCTCATTGCGATTTCTTTTTTCTCTTAAATAATCATTAACACATATCTCAATACAATCTATCACTAAAGCTCGTGATGTCGATATCCTCAAACATAGCACAAAAAAAAAATTAATTTAAAAAAAATTTTAAAAACACCACAAAGATAGCCTTTTGTGATTACAAAATTCTGTTAGCTTAATTAAGCCTAATTAACATGAGCAAAACTCGCGAGATTACCTGGCGATATTTTGACAAGTTCATGATTACTAACTTCACTTTAAATTTTATTTTTAAATATACTTCATAATGACTTCCTGATCAAGTACTCCAAGTAGTGAATTAACTCACCAATTCTTGTACTACACAACAAACACTTTTGAACATTGATGTGTTAACATCTGACACGTGGCATAGGGAGGAGGAGATTTCTTGATGGAGATTTGAACATTGATTATGATAAGCACTTATTTTGGTTTAAGGTTTCTCTTACTTTTTTGTTGATGTTGATTTAGGCTTTTGTTTATAAGTAATAAATGAAAGTGATCAAACCCTTTAAAGTTTAAACCCCCCATTTTTAGTTTCTCTTCTTCATCTTACTAAAAACTAAGCTCTCATTTGTTCTTCACTTCTCTTGTTTTGTAAAAAAAAAAAAAAAAAAAAAAAAAATTCTGTGATGCTTTTGTTGGGAAGAAAATAAAATGGGGTGGTTGGATTTGGTGTTTGGGAAAGATGGTAGGAGGTTCATCAAACGCAAAGATAGTGATGCAGGAACTACAGGTTGGTTTGGTTTCATCTCAATTTTTTTTTTTTTTTTTTGTTAATGGGGTGGGTGCATTTATATGTTTTGATTTGTTGATATTTTTGTTTAATATGAAGAAGAAAAAAATTTTAGTTTGTTTCATATCTCAATGCAATTTGTTCGAAATATTAGCTCAATGGGTATGTATGTGTTTTTTTTTTTTTTTTTTTTTCAATGTTTTTTCTTTAATGGTTGTAGGATTCATTATGTTCTTCCATTTGTTGTGTATGTCTGATCAGAGTATTGGGTTTATAAAATTATTGTTTATTGGAGTTTTTTTTTTTTTTGAAGCACATTGTGTGTTCTTCAAGTTGTTGTTAAGTATAAATGATGTTTAAAGGAGCTGTAAATTGAAGCCTTTTTTTTTTCTTTTGAAATGGCAATTGCATTGTGGTCTTGTGGATCCCTTGATGGATGTCATTGCAGATTTTAAGGTTAAAAATTGATGCATTTTGAATAATAGATGATTGTAGCTTTGTTCTTATTGTTAAATTATGACCTTATTTGAGGATTTTTTTAGGTATAGTTTCTTAATGACTCGTTTCGTTACTTGAGGATCAAAAATGATCCAATGAGGTCCTCTTCTGCATCATATTATAGTTTGGGTTGATTTTAGGGTTGGTTGGGGAGCATTGTTGATATGAATTTGTTTCTCACATTTAGTATAGGAACATATTTTCTGTTATTTGAAGATGGATGTGTTTTTACTGGGGAAAAAAAAGTTAGTGATTCACTTATAAATCTTTCCCTTCAAAATACCAGGCCGAGCATTGGAGGAAATCCGTGGTTCTCTCTTCAATGAGCTTAGAACGTCGGAAGGAGCTAAGCGTCAGCAGCAACGGTTCTGTGGACCGACTGTGGCAATGACATTCAATTTCATGGTCTCTGTTGGGATAATTCTTGCAAACAAGTTGGTAATCATACTTCCTCACATTGGATTTACGTGTGTTGGATACTTAGGGGCAGTGTTTCATAGTTCTAACTTCTGAGCTCCTTTGACACCTTTGATATGTTACTTTGTCTTATAAGTTTGATTCACTTCCATGCATTGAAATTGAATTGCTTTACAGGTGATGGGGAAGGTTGGGTTTAATTTTCCAATTTTCCTCACATTGATCCATTACGCTTCTGCTTGGATTCTACTTGCCATCTTCAGGGCATTGTCATTGCTTCCCGTCTCTCCTCCTTCCAAGTCCACGCCTTTCTCTTCTCTCTTTGCTTTAGGTGCTGTCATGGCTTTCTCTACTGGCCTTGCTAACATTAGCTTAAAGCACAATAGGTAAGATAGTAGTTTTCTTTGATATGGTAGTAGTATGACAGAAAAATTTAGCCCCCACATAATTCACTTTTTGTTATTTTCTTCGACAGTGTCGGGTTCTATCAGATGGCCAAGATAGCTGTCACTCCAACAATTGTTTTTGCAGAGTTCATTCTCTTCAGAAAAAAGGTTTCTTTTAAGAAGGTAAGTGTTGAACTCTCTCTACGTTAGAGACTTTTATTTCGATTTTTGCACCTAACAATAACATGAAATTTTTTGCTTGAGGATCTGCAGGTTCTAGCTCTTGCCGTTGTATCTATAGGCGTGGCAGTGGCAACGGTCACGGATCTAGAATTTAATTTCTTTGGTGCATGTGTTGCATTAGCATGGATAGTCCCAAGTGCTATCAACAAAATTCTCTGGTCTGATCTGCAACAAAAAGGCAATTGGACCTCTCTTGCGTATGTATAATCTATTAGCGATCCTTTTCTTTAACTCGGTACTAGTCATGTTAATCTATAATCTAATTGAAAATGAATACTGTGTAGGTTGATGTGGAAGACTACCCCCATAACTATTTTTTTCTTGGTAGCCTTAATGCCATGGCTGGACCCTCCAGGGATGTTTGCCTTCAACTGGGATTTCAATAGCACTTCAGCAATTATTATATCAGCTGCTCTTGGATTCCTTCTTCAGTGGTCTGGAGCTTTAGTTCTCGGGTAAGGATCCGTTTTTCTATCTCCAGTTTTCTCCAAATCTCATATAGAATCAATTTTTTCTACTATCAAGAAGTAATTAAGCTCAGAAGCTTTATATTAGGTTCCTGTAATCGATGTAGATGTCAAGTATAACCTAATCAAAAAATCTATGTACATGTAAAACAGGCCTAATCATATATTATTCTGACAGTTTGGTGCTGTTATCCTCCCTGCAGTGCGACATCAGCAACCTCACACGTAGTTTTAGGTCAATTCAAAACTTGTGTCCTGTTGCTTGGTGGTTACTTGATGTTCAACTCTGATCCGGGGATGTTGAGTATAGGTGGCGCTTTTGTTGCTCTTGGTGGAATGTCGATCTATACCTCTCTCAACATAAAAGAGTCGAAGGAGTCAGCAAGTAAGCTACCAAAGCAGAACTCATTCAGTTTAAAACCTAAAAGTGAGGTTATAGACAACGCTGAAAAGCCAGATACAAAAGCTACTACCACAGAAAATGTCTGATAACATTTGTGTAGGTGTTTTGAGTGATATGGATAGAAATGCAGAGAATGAATGGATTCTCTCATTGATTTTTTACCAAATTTATTCCATTTTTGCACTGAGAAGGAAACTTGTATACAAATGAGACTCGAAAAAACACTTTATTCAACCAAAAAAACCTGTGAATTACACTCAAAGCTTCTTGTTTAACATACTTAACAAGATTTTATAACAAAAAAACTCAAATGTTCGGTGAACGTTAGAAAGACTTGAACCCTGTGGAATGAAACAAAAATGGAATACCCTTTCGACCTGTTGTATTTATTTGACATCCAACAATAAAATCTTAGTACATAAATGAATGGTATAGGTATTGTATGAGCAAGAAATCATGTATAAAACCATCACGAAAACAATACACGACAGTGCATTATGGTTGTCAATCATCATCAGCAAATCGAGCTGGTGATGCCTCACGTATTGCTGTCAACGTTGGATTCCAGATCACCATCTTCTTGGTCTTCTTCTTTTTCTTCCCTGGTGTCCTAGCGCGTTGGCTCCCTAGGGTGTTTGGGTGGCTAGGAGGCTTAGACAATAAGGAATTCTGGATACAACCCTGTCTTGCAACCTTAACTTTGTGCTGAGAAGCAATGGAATCAGTTGAAAATTCATTCTTGCTTTTTTCTGAAACATGTAGACTAGACATACTACTTGTGGACTTGGAATCAAAGGAGAAACTAGAAGAGGAAAGGTCAGTAACAGGTTGCTGGATTTTACGTCGAAGCTTTTGCACTGTATGGCTTGGAACAACATAGAACCTCTCACCAGGCATCAGAATCTCATCAGGACGGACTAGTGAATCCCATGGTCTCCTAAATACCTCTGGTCGAGCCAATAAGAATGATGGGTACTTCTCCATTACCCTAGCTGCAGGAATTGGCATATAGTAGCACTCCACGATGCCTCCTGCATGAACAATCTTCACACGCGATGATCCTGCTATGGTTGCCACTGTTGGAACAACAACCGGATTGGAAGACTTCTTAGATGTTCGACTAGAGAATGGAGTGGGCAGTTTACGGATATTGAACAGCTTGTAAAGCATATTGCTTTCGCTCTGAAGGTTGTAGTTATTACCGTTGACATGCTCGGCCTACTTCCTTTTTATAAATCTCGGGCCTGCTTCCTTTTTATAAATCTCCATCAGTCGATTAACTCAATGGATTACACAGTTAATGTTACAAGTTTTATCCAACCAAATTTTTTTCATTAGCTTATTATTCTGTTCCCCATCTGTGTGACTCAAGCCAGAAAGCACACAGAGGTATTGTCATGGACGATAACATCAAAGAGAATAAGTTCTGGGAATTTTGAAGCATCGGGATCATCTTCTAGCTGCCGAATGCTGAATGATATTAATGTATTAATTAGGTTCCTAAGAAAGTCGATACAAGTCAACAACAAACGACATCAGAAATTCTATGAAATTCATAAAATAATCCATACCTAAACAATTTAATTGCAGTCTATGTTACAAAATTTTAACAATTAAGAGATTAAACTCCCAATTAGTCACAAGCATGCTAGAATGAACAAGCATTGGAACATCCAAGTAGAGAACAAAATTGTAGAATCAACAGTAACTTTCAAAGAAAAAATTGTAGAAAACACTTCATGAACAGGTTTTGATGTTGCACATTATCAATTACATAAAATTTGAAGACTACAAGTTAAACAAATATAATATAGAAGTTACTATAATGAAAACTGAATTCAAGAATCTGCCTGTGACATCTTTACAAAAAAATATTAGAAATCTTAATATTTGAAGAGAAAAATATTACAAATTAAGGAGTTTAAAAAAGAATCATGTCAAAACAAGATTCAAATCGATGGACTATGTGTCGCTATAGTAAATCTAATAACATCTCAATGAGTTCTAATCTCAAACCAACCTGAATAAAAATGAACAGAAAATAGTAGAGCTAATATGATAATTTGATTAGATTAATACCAGCTAAGGCTAATATGATAATTTGATTAGAGCTAATATGATAATTTGATTACATTATGGCTTCGCAGATTCTTGAAATCAGTAAGTCAGATACATTAGCCAACAATATTAACAAATTAAATTCGTCGCGAGTCCATGCTCAGTCGACAAATTATAACCATATATATACATTTTTACCCTCAAATTTTCGACATTATGAACAACTAGATTAATTATTCATATTATTTTGTTGAACTTGCATAAGTTCAGGTTTCTTGGTTTGCTCTAATATCTCAATTGTTATTAGTATTATTGTTTATAAAAATTCTCAATAATTGTATTTGCTTTTGCAAGTTCCAAAGTAACAATACTTTATTTATATTGGAAAATCATTGTAAACTAATGAAATAGTTTGTCACATTAATTATATGATTTGAGTGTGTATGTGTAAGTGCTCAACAATTACATGTAGGGAAATTCTAAATGGCGTGGGAATCAGCGAGGGAGGGAGGTGAAGCCGTTCATCTCCTTGAAATGTGTGACAATGCGTATCTTGAGACACTTTCACGTACTTCGAAGGAAAATGAACGGCTTCACTCCCTCCCTCACTGGTTTCCTCGCCCCTTCCTCGCTGTTTAGACAAACCCATACATGAAAATTCTAACACACTTTGTGAAACAATCCATCTAAATAGTTATAACGAGACCTCCCGCAAGTGAATAATGAAGGTCGCCTTAAACCTGATTTTCCTTTACACTTTTGCCTTTTCAACTCCAAGGTATTTATAAAAAAAAAATCAAAAGTAGATAAAAAGTGAAAAAGGGTGTTTACGTTATTCAAATAAAAAACATTATTAAACATTTTTACTATACTACTGTCCCATACTTAAACTTTTATAATTAAAATCAGCTCCTGTAAAATTAATTAATTATATTTAAACTCCTAAAGAAATTTATTTTAAGACCTCCAATTATTTAAAAATTATAAAAGGATATTACCCTCTACATTTCATATTATTACAATCAAAATCAGCCCATCTCAAACAGTAATTAATTATACTTTTAGCTATGCACCAAAGGATGATGATCGTGTCCCTAGTTTTATACCAAAAATCCTCTTTCCTTAAATGTTAGCCAAGAAGAGTGTTTAAGATGCCAACATTTTGGAAGTCTTTAGTAAGACTCATATTAACATCGGAAAATGACCTTTAGGGGCTATTTTTCACAATGTAATAACTAATTTGTGCCTAATTTTATACTCTTATGACTAACAATGACATTTTTATCAACTCGGGTTATATGACATCTTTACCCTCCTAAACAGATAGAAAACTTAATTTTATAGTTTTATTACCAACAATAAAAGAAAAACTACATTAATTGTTATTGAACGACAATTTTAGTCACTCTTTGTTATTGACCAACAAGGACTACAGAAGGAAAAAAAAATCTATGTTAATTGTTATTGACAAATTTTAGTTATTCTTTGTTAGTGTTATTAATCAACAATGACTACAAGAAAAAAAAAACTCTAATCCCTTCAATACCAACCTGTATGAGAAACCAATGCTCTAATCTCTTCAATACCAAGCAAAGCCAAGCAAAATATGCCTATATCTCTTTAATACCGGTAAGATTTATGGCTTACACAAGTCTAAACATGTCAAGTTATTCAAAAATGAACAGAAAATAGTAGAGCTAATATGATAATTTGATTAGACTAATACCAGCTAAGGCTAATATGATAATTTGATTAGAGCTAATATGATAATTTGAATACATTATGGCTTGGCAGATTCTTGAAATCAGTAAGTCATATACATTAGACAACAATATTAGCAAATTAAATTCGTCGCAAGTCCATGCTCGGGCGACAAACTATAACCATATATATACATTTTTACCCTCAAATTTTCGACATTATGAACAACTAGATTAATTATTCATATTATTTTGTTGAACTTGCATAAGTTCAGGTTTCTTGGTTTGCTTTAATATCTCAATTGTTATTAGTATTATTGTTTATAAAAATTCTCAATAATTGTATTTGCTTTTGCAAGTTCCAAAGTAACAATACTTTATTTATTTGGAAAATCATTGTAAACTAATGAAATAGTTTGTCACATTAATTATATGATTTGAGTGTATATGTGTAAGTGCTCAACAATTACATGTAGGGAAATTCTAAATGGCGTGGGAACCAGCGAAGGAGGGAGGTGAAGCCGTTCATCCCTTCGAGATGTGTGACAATGCGTATTTTGAGACACTTTCAAGCACTTCAAAGGGGAGTGAACGGCTTCACTCCCTCTCTCACTGGTTTCCTCCCCCCTTCCTCGCTATTTAGACAAACTCATGCATGAAAATTCTAACACACTTTGTGAAACAATCCATCTAAATAGTTATAATGAGACCTCCCGCAAGTGAATAATGAAGGTTGTCTTAAACCTGATTTTTCTTTACACTTTTGCCTTTTCAATTCCAAAGTATTTATAAAAAAAATCAAAAGTAGATAAAAAGTGAAAAGGATTTTTACGTCATTCAAATAAAAAACATTATTAAACATTTTTACTATACTATTGTCCCATACTTAAACTTTTATAATTAAAATTAGCCCCTATAAAATTAATTAATTATATTTAAACTCCTAAATAAATTTATTTTAAGACCTCCAATTATTTAAAAATTATAAAAGGATATTACCCTCTACATTTCATACTCTTACAATCAAAATCAACCCATCTCAAACAGTGATTAATTATACTTTTAGCTATGCACCAAAGGATGATGATCGTGTCCCTAGTTTTATACCAAAAACCCTTTTTCCTTAAATGTTAGCCAAGAAGAGTGTTTAAGATGCCAACATTCTGAAAGTCTTTAGGAAGACTCATATTAACATCGAAAAATGACCTTTAGGGGCTATTTTCTCACAATGTAATAACTAATTTGTACCTAATTTTATACTTTTATGACTAACAATAACATTTTTATCAACTCGGGTTATATGACATCTTTACCCTCCTAAAAAAGTAGAAAACTTAATTTTATAGTTTTATTACCAACAAGAAAAAAAATAAAAAAAAACCTACATTAATTGTTATTGAACGACAATTTTAGTCACTCTTTGTTATTGACCAACAAGGACTACAGAAGAAGAAGAAAAAACATATGTTAATTGTTATTGACCAATTTTAGTTATTCTTTGTTAGTGTTATTGATCAACAATGACTACAAGAAACAAAAAAAACAAAAAAAACAAAAAAAACAAAAAAAAAACTATACGTTAATTGTTATTGAACGACAATTTTAACAATGACTACAAAAAAAAATTTAGCATGTTCACTGACCTAAAAATAAATTAGGATTTATAATATAAAATTGTTATTGAATGACAATTTTAGTTGCTTTTTGTTATTGACCAACAAGGACAACAGGAAAAAAAAAAAAAAAAACCTACATTAATTTTTATTAAACAAAAAATTTTAACAAGGACTGTAGAAAAAAAAACATTAGTCTGTCACTAACCTGAATAAAATTAGGATTTATCATATGATGTCCATTATTTTCAGGTCAGTCAACAAGCAAATTTTTTTTTGCAGTCCTTGTTAAAATTGTCGTTCAATAATAATTAACATAGTTTTTTTTTTTCTTTTGTAGTCCTTGTTGGTCAATAAAACTAACAAAGAGTAACTAAAATTGGTTAATAACAATAAAAAAATTTTGTAGTCCTTATTGGTTAATAACAAAGAGTAACTAAAATGGTCGTTCAATAAAAATTAACATAGGTTTTTTTTCCGTAGTCCTTGTTGGTCATAAAACTATTAAATTAGGTTTTCTATTTGTTTAGAATGGTAAATATGTCATACAACTTTATGGGTTAACCTGAGTTAATAAAACAATCATTGTTAGTCATAAAAGTATAAAATTAAGCACAAATTATCCATTACATCAACTATGATATCTAAATTATCTATTTTGTTAAAAAATAGGTCCTAAAAATCATTTTCCCTAATAAAATTCATGTTTTCGATGTCATAGCTCAATTCCATCATATACAAAGTTCTTAAAAAACTTGTGTATTGTCAAGGGAAGCATTAATGTACATAAATTTGCATTTCTCATTGAGCATGTGAGTTCTATTGTGCAACATAAAACCCTACAATTTATTTTTTATTTTTTTTTATTCATACCTCACCCTTCCACCATTGATCATAAAATCTAATGATGGATAACAAACAAGTTAGCTCTTTTTGAGTTAAACCTAGTGTTGTATTAAACTAATTCATGGATATTTCAGAGTTTGACATTATCTCAAGCAGGTTCCATAGAGATCGCCATACAACTTTCTGATCAAGATGCTCTGCTCGCGTTGAACAATCATTATAGCTCAGCTTTTTTACTTGGTTTCCTTAGAGTTTACAGTATAGATAACCATATGTTATACACTATCTTAGTAAGAAATTAGTTGCTTTCATTCTTGTGGAACTACAATCTGTACATTTAAATTCAATGATAAAGAGCTAGGAATTTTAAATACAAAGCTACTTATGATAGGCTTCAGGCAAATACATAATCATTATGCACTGTTTTAGACTAGTCAGAAATTCTTCCCATAAATGTAAGTGTTTTGGTACATGAAAAATGCTTCTTTTAAGAGGGGCTTTACGAGCAGTCTAATAACATCCCAAGCAGCCCTTCATACCAGTGACGTTGCACTCGAACAAATTTAAACATGTCAAATGTATGCAAAATCTAACAGCAGATTGGGGTGAGAGTAATAATTACATACAAACACTTGTGAAAAATGAATGCATTAACTTTGAGTAGTCACTAAGAATGGTCAGTAGATGACAATGTACATATAGCCAGCAACCGAAACAAACAAAATTGTATTTCTCTGGAATCAGCCAAGGCAAATCCAAAAACAAAAACCTGCAAAATATGCAAGCAGCTCGCCCATAAAGGTTTGCCGTCAACCAAGTTTAACAATGACAAGGTATCGAAAAGAACAGAAGGCTCCAGTGATGGAGAGGGAACCATAATTACTAGTAAATGGCAATATGAGCTAAGGATATGGCATGCAGGAATGTGCTAATGCGTTTTCACTTTTGACAAATGAATGCATTACCTTTGGACTCCACAGATCCCTGCAGTCACTAATCAGCAGATGACACTGTACATGTAATCTGTCAGTACCGAAGCAAATGAAATTCTAAATCTTTTGCAGCAAATTACAAGTTTAAATGTGTAATACAATATAAATTCTTACTATCAAAATTTACTTTACAGGTAAGATAATGGCAAGAAAACAGAAAACCCCACCAGATCATATCTTACCTTCCAATGTCCTCGAGACCCAAATGAAAAAATAGTTATGAAAGAAAGGAAAATTATCCAGTTTTTTTTTGTTTGCTTTAACACTCAACAGTAAAGTCAGAAGGCAAGAGAACTAAGAGAGTAAAACCACAAAACCAGCAGCAAGCAGGAAAAACCTGCACATGCCTTCCTTAACTAACTAATATTACCAGTCCTAGGTGGATTTTTACCTTCCCATCCCCAACAAGAACAATTAGAGACATCTCCCTCCATTCTTCCGGCCATCTTGTAAATATTTACAATTTTTAAATTAGGCCACTGCTGTATGCCTTTTCTTCCTCCCTTTTTTTTTTTCTTTTTCCGTTTCTTCCACCTTTTGGGTCCCCCTCCCTAACTCTCAAAATCGACTTGTAAATTTTTTCAATGCAGACATCTGAAAAAAAGTTTCTTTTCAGTAATTGCCAGTCCAGTTCATCTGAGCACGTTGAGGCTGTTGATACAGACCACTTGGAGGTCCAACCATTTCCACAGGTCCAGCCATGGTTTGAGACTGTTGCAGCAGTGGGTGAGGAGTTCCTGCTGCCACTGTTTGTGCAGGGTGATACATTCCAGCATAGGCACCATGGCCAGCCTGGCTGGGAGCATAAGTTACATGCTGTGCGTGAGGAGAGGGGTTGTAAAATGAGTTAGGTTGCAGACCAGAGATTTCTCGACCAGGAGTAGGAATCCAAATCGTCGAACCTTCACTCTGAAAAATAAGTTTACAAATATCTCATTTAGTTAAATGCAGTAGCATAGATGATACCCGATTAAATGATTTTAGCTAACTGATATATTAACAGCATGATGAGAATATATATGTAACTTAGCATTTTGGTCTGAACAAACAAAACCACATAACCAAATTTTTTGTGAGAATCTTCGTAATAATGAGTAATAAATATCAGCTTTCACTAAAGAGCAACCTCTTCTGAGTCATTATAATTGTAAAGGCGGTTTATAAAATACTTTAATCTAGAGAAGTTTCCAACTTGAGGGTAGAAATGGACAGATGCTAATTCAATCAAACCTACTTTCCAAGGCTACTTATCAAATAAACAGAACTTGTGAAAGGATGTCTCATCAAAGAAAACATCCTGACTATCTCAACCCATTCATATATTTTTCTTGTTGATAAAAAAAATATATAATTAATTAATAATAATATACAAACTAGTAAGACTATACATTCACCATCTCAATCCAAAGGATAAGATGATTTTGTCCTGTAAAGCATATGAACAATAAAAAAATAAAAACATAGTTGCAATATAAAAATAAATAAATACCCAAATCTATGCAAGAGATGCACATAGCCAGACACAAGGAAAAAGGTAGACTGTCAGCATTTTCATTTGGTATTTTGGCCTTCGTTGATACTCGATGAAAACTTATTTTTTGACTATTGAATGTGCGTCATATAGTTCCATGTTGAAATGTCACAAAGGTGAGGCCACCACAAATAAATTTTGGTATAAGATGCACCTAATTGTAAAAAGGATATATACGGACGGAAGGAATATTAAAGTGTGTTGGAATATTAAAGCAGGTAAATTGGATCAAGAAAATCATTTCAAGCAATGGCATTTTTCTAGAGAAATCTAATCAAGTCTTCCCACGTGGACCTGCACCCAGCCCAACCATTTTATTAGGCTTAAAATATTTGGCCTGATAACACCAAATAATAAAAACTCACACTCGTCCCTACTACAGCACAGATGTCAGCAACCTTCCAACAGCTATCAATAACTCAAATGAATTTGTTCACAGCTCCCTTTCTTCTCTGTTGTTATTCACAAAAAAATTCATCCCTTGTCTAGAAGGACTCCCTCCTTGGATCGTCAATCTTATCGACCCCAAGCTCCATGCCCCTCGAACCTCTTCATCCTTCATACGCTTTGATGCTTCCTTCATCTGCTTCACTCGAGAAAATCTAGAACTAGTAAGGTCTTCTCCAGTCCAACGATTGAACCTGACCACACAGATTCTTTACCAACGCAACAAAAACTCACCCAATACCACCTGCTTATCAACACCGTGCCACCACAAAACTCCTCCTGACAGCATGAAAAATATCCAATGCCACTTATCCCCCATTATTCAACCAAGACATTAGTCCTCTATCCATTCTCCTCGCCAGTAATGAGATTTATCTAGATCTGACCTGAGCTTCACAATTCGCCTCGCCATCGTTTCGCCCAACCAATGACTTGCACCGTGTCGACCTGGCCTGAGCATCTTACTAATATCACATCTCTATTCCAGATATCGAATTCTTAGACACTCCACTTGACATCCAAGTTACAGATTTGAGATCTGATGCACCCAATAGGACCATCCCTAATTCTAATATACCTATCTAAACATCATTGTTTTACCAATGGTTTGATGCTTGCAATTTATGGCTGTAATAAAATGTTTGAACTCTACTAGTTCTTGGGGGCAAGTAAACAATTAGATATAAGTAACAAATTAAACACTAAAAACTGCAAATGCACCAAATCTTCAGTCTTCCTCCTCTTATGCTTCTATTTTTCACACCAATGTCATGTTTAAAGCTTCAATAAAGTTTTTCTAGGGATGGTTGCTCTCTTAAGGGATCCTGGCATTGGTTCAGGGTTCTCCTAACTACTCTTTGGTCCATTTGGAAAGAGATGAATGGAAGAATATTCAAAAACAAATCTAGAGACAATCTCTCCATCTATAGAGACATCAAATCTTCAGTCTGGCATTGGGGTCAAGTGTGGGAGATTTATTCAGGGCTTGAGTTTCATCATTCATGTGTATCTTTGATTGGGAAAGCTTATTCAGGTTGTAATTAATTTTCTATTTTGTTTTTCAGGGCCCTTCGCTGCTTTGTACTCTGTGACTTTTTCAGTCACATTTGATTATCAATATATTTATTTGATTGATTAAAAAAAATTTCTAGGGTTGGTATTGGTATCCTGTTGACAGCTATCCATGTTTCAATTGGATCATACTGGATCTGCATCCACCAAATTGGAAGTAGATTTGGGCCTTGAGGATTGTCTCCCAGGATCCAGACCATTTTTCATATTAATGAATCACTTTGATATTCATCATTCATATCAGTATTAGCATTGTAATGAGAATTTCGGTTTTAAAGAGTATAAAGTTTCAAAGACTCATTTGTTGAAAGCATGTCAGTTTGAAAGGAACACAAAGTTGTAAATCTTGTTTTCTAATCTTTGGCTTAAAATAAAATTTAAGACTACATAATCCTGTCCAAGGCATTTCTTAATTTTTAAAGCATTGTGTTTAACACCTCATATCCATGTCTGATGCAAACATCCATTTTACGCAAATATAAAACTTTCACTAATACAGTGAAACAGTGATTGAGAAAGAAGTTTTAAGGAAAAAACCTGCTGCCCACTGATGTAAACATTGTTTTCTTTGAATTGTGATGCCGAAAGGTCCTCATTGCCAGTTGAGTTGCCAGTAGACGCAGCTGGGTTGGGACTATAGCCAGCGGGAGAGGAGTTATATTGTGGATAAACATGGGTAGAGTTGCTTGTGTTAGTTCCAGGTTTGTAAGGGTATTTGACACCTGCTGAAGCTGCTGCTGCAGGAGGTGGATAAACATTGCCAGTAGTTTGTTGGGGAAATGCAGTATTGCTTAAGAGAGGGTGGAAAGTAGGAAAACCGTAGAACGGAGGGATGTATTGGCTAAATGGCGGCATGTAATTAGGATGATAAGGAGGTAAATGAACTCCAGAGGGTTGTCTGAAAAAAGTAACTGTTGGCTGGGTGACAGCAAGAGAGCTTTGCATGACTCCTGCTGCTTGAGTCACAAGCGGAGTCGGACCAGCCGTAGAGAGAACTAAGGAATTCCCACTCTGTTATCGCAAGTACATACACGTGAGCATCAGAAGTTAAAAATGGATGAAGAAAATAGCAAGAGCTTTTGCATGATATTAGAACTACTCATATGGTAGAAGCAAACCTCTTGAGAAGGCTGGCCAGATTGTGGAGATACAACATTTCCATTATACTTTGTGACAGCTCCGGGTGCAAGAAAGGGAGAGAAGCGACCATCACCATCAGTACTAGGTCGAAAAAAATAACTTGTAGATGGGTCATACTGTGGGACCTACATGACAATAGCATTTGATTTCCGAATTTTAGACAATTAACAAAAGATGTGCAAGGAGTATCAGTACAATAAATCAGCCCGACCAACAGCTATAAGAATTAGAAAATGCAAATAATTCAAGTGATCAACTTGTGCATACAACTTTAACAAATAAGTGAACAAACAAGTAATAATACCAGTATTATCATCATCAACACAATTATCGATTTTATTTTTTTATCATATAATATCATCATCGATAATAATTACATCAGGCGTAGTGTTGGTAATGCTCAACATTATCAAAGCCCATTCCCGAGATTTTCGGGGTCGGCTACATTGATTTTGGTTCTCCAAGCAATGCGATATTCCCACATATCCTCGCCTAATCCAAGCTCAATGATATCTTCATTCATCGCCTTCATCCAAGTTTTCAACGGTCGTCCCCTCCGTCTACACCCTCCATTAACTTGCCAATATAGACATTTTCTAATTGACGCCGTGTTTGGTCTCCTCTGCACATGACCAAACTAAGTTAAACGTCTTTCTCTAATTTTGTCCTCTATGGGCGCTACACCTAAGTATTTCCTAATTCTTTCATTTCTAATTTTATCCTAACGAGTTTTACCACACATCCACCTTAACATACGCATTTCTGCTACTGCCATCCTATGCGTATGTTGTCCCGTAGTAGCCCAACATTCTGAACCGTATAGCACGACTGGTCGAACAATTGTCTTATAGCATTTCCCTTTTAGCCTTGCAAACATCCTTCTATCGCATAATACTCTTGACGCCATTCCAAGTTCATATCAGCACTAATGCACTGGATCCCATCAGAACTCCGCAGTTAAGCGAGCTTGGGCGAGAGTAGTACTAGGATGGGTGACCTCCTGAGAAGTCCAAACGCTGCCCGTTGCAACGGTTGGTCCCAAGCCCGGATAAAGGAGGAGGGTTGGTGTTAGGCTTGTGATAACCAACCGTAAAAAATCCATCACATCCTTTTTCATGGATTTTGGTTCAAAAAGTGTTGGTAATGTTGTTTTACCAAAATTAATTCAATAAATAAAAGCGTTGATGGCAATGCCAACTATACAGTAACTTGAATATAGTTGCAATAAGCAGATACACTACTAAAAAAGCTCAAAATTTGGCATATACTGCTGAGTACAGAAAGATGACAGCAATTTGAAACAGCATAATTGATAACATCTAAAGTTGGAGAAATAAAGTCTTACAACGAAGCTTGGAAGGCGGGACATATCGCGTGCCTGAGGTTCAGAGCTATCAAATGGTGCAAACTGTGTTCCCAAAACAGTTGGCATCAGGCCAAAGTTATAGCTCGGTGTAGTATGTACTATTGAATATTGGGAAGCCCCTTGAGGAAGTGCAGCCTCTGACTTGTTAGATTGATCAAATTCTGGCACTGCACCAGATGGAACATCAGCTTCTACAGGTGATAGATTTTCTGCTACATTAACAGGTGATTGTGGATTATCAGGATAATCCCCTTCCTGAGCATTTGGAGGTGCATTCTGATTGCTGCATTCATTTATAAACTCAACCATAATCAATATATGCGGGGAAGAAAAGGTAAAGAAAGTAGATTTCGCAGAAATAAATAGTATAACAGTTATGCACAGATATATACAGGGAACCCAGAGTTGTTGCTCATATACTTCTTTCATCAAAGCTTATGAACTCAATTGGAGAAGCATATTTATGAGTCACCTCTACATCTACCTAGAAGACAATCAACTGATCCATAAACATCTTATCAACTACGTCCTTTTTTATTCCTTAACGGAACTCCATTTAATCCATATTCAAGAATCTATGCATGTTTCAGACCTGGATGAACACTATCATTTTTAATGCATACATACCTTGAGGGAGGCTCCTCAGAAGCTTCATCAACCCCCTGAGAGGATTCAGACAGGGGTGTTGTGCTCTTGTCAGTCTCAGGTTCATTTACATGGCTTGTTTTAACTCCAAAATCAGCATCGAAGCTTCCAAAGCCAAAGCTTAACCGAGTTCTTTCAGATTCGGGAACTTGAAGATGGTTTGGAATGATGACATGTGGACTGTGTGATAATTGCAACTCTTCTAGCTTATGCTGCAGCTTTGATTTTGATTCCTCGGAAACAGATGAACCAAACTTAGCTAGTGAACCTGCAACTGCACCTGCTTCAACTGTGATAGCACTCACTTCTGAGGTGACAGTTGTTCCAGAAGCGGGAGCAGAAGTTTGATTTGTTGGCTTTGGTTTCCACTCCTTATTGGGGCCTACTGCTGAAAAAGGATGTAACAATTTATTGTACCGTTAGAAAGCTATGATGTGGTTTTACAACTCATCGTGGTATACTATTGGTACATTTTTTTAATTTCAAATTTACACTTCAATAAGTCATTGCTTAAAGTTTGTTGTTTCTAATTTATATATATTGATGAAAATCCATTAACACCCATAGCTCAGTATTGAAAATTATGATAATTACCTCTGAAAAAAAAAATCTTCAAGAGTTACAATTTCTTTTTTTTTTCCTTTCTTGGGATACCACCAGTATATGATTTCTTTCCTTTCTTTTTGCCTGATATGTGTTTATTAAATTAGTATTTAGTTTATTAACGATACATACACTAGCATCAATGCATGAACAAATACAAAATGCAAAACAAATAATTTGAATTTTTTTGTAAAATCAATTTTGTAGTATAATAAATTTGCGAGTGTAATTTTCTTGGTGCAATCAAACACCAAAAAATCCTAGTAAATCAATTTTCATTGAATTTTTCTACCTGGAAAAAAACAATTTTCTGTGCAATCAAACAGACACTTAAGAGTTTTCTTCCCAATCTTGATACCACCAGTTATCACTGATAAAAGTGGATGATCAATTGTCTGCGGTATAACAGTATCCTAAATCCTAACCAACTTAATTCAAGGTTCATATTGTTTGACTGACCAACTAAAACATGTGGTGCCTTTTCTGTTTTTGAGAGGTCGATAGCAACAGTCAAAGTCCATCATAATTCAGCCATATAAAAACATCAATTGACTTTTTTCATGAAAACATAAGTTCCATTAAACATCTATTTACTTGCAGCCAAAAACATTAAAAATAATTAAAATATATTTTAGAGGAGACACATTTTAGTTTTAGTATCCTAAAGAAGATGTGACCAGAAAATATGAAGTTTGGTTAAACAACACAAATGAAGCAACAAACATTACCTTTCTGGGATCCAATGGGTTGTTGAGACCGACTACCATAGTTAGATGATGGCCTACTGGTTGAATTGCCACCATGGCTAGATGAAGATGGATGTTGTAATGACTCTGATGCCTGATTCTTCTCAAAACCCTGGGCTCTGCTTGGCATTTTTTCAAAGGAATTTCCAATCTCTGGGGCTGCTTTTACATTCATGGAAGCTAACTCCGAAGCAGTCGCATCATGAGGTACAACTTTGTTTGTTTGAAAAAACTTAGTGAAATCTTGAGTGGTAGTGGGTTGGCTGTCGGCATGGACTGAAGGAGGATGCTCCACTCCAGTCCGTTGGCTGCGCACTTCACGTTTAATAGTACCCACTGCAGCTGGGAGCCGTGAGTCAAGAGATGGCACCAGTACAGGATCTGAAGCTGAGGAATAGACTCCCAAGACAGATACAGGAGATGCCACCTGATCTGCACTGTGCTTCCCATGTGTGACATTGACGAATGATGAAGGGACGCTTTTATCTTCGACATGAGGTGGTGGTGATGGTTGTTGAGGTGTCCCAGCTAACTTATTTGCACCTACATTTGCAGGCTCTTCTGGAGAATAACCATGACTCTGAGTGGAACTCCCTGCATTGGCTGGCCCATTGGCCATGCCAGTTGCAGAGCTGCAAAGATAATAGATTAACCTTTGGAAAACCTAGGCAACAGCAGTCTTTTAAACAACCATGATGAAAAGGGGAATCGAATGAGAGGAAAGGAATTATATGAAAATCGCAAGCAATGATTACCTAGACACAGGGGTCGGGCCTTTATTGTCTGCATCCACAGTAGCTGGCGCGGAAGCGGTTGCAACAACACTCTCTGGCATCTGATTCACTCCATTTTCCTTACCTGCACTTGCATTCCTTCCGCTACTGGCATCTGAAACAACAACAAAATAATAGTTATGAAGTAACTGGGAAAAGAAAAGGCAATGTGAATTTCATGTACAGAAGAGAAACATCTCTCAGCCAACACTATAAGTCCTGAAAACGCATTAATATATACCATGAGAAGGGTGACGAGGAGAAAAAATTCCCCTCCCACCCCTACCCCCTCGCCCCTGAGTGCCTGTTCTCCACCTAGAATCTGCAGTCTCTCTGTTGTTCATGTTCTGCAAAGAGAGTAATAAGATATTACATATATAACACTGACAACAAAATGATTTTAAAACAAAAAACACCATATCAGACATGTTGTATAACTTCCGGTGCAACACTTACTACATGTAGTATAATTATTGCAACACTTACTTCGCATCATATAACTTTTACCCGAAACACTTTGTATCTAATGCTAAACCATGACCAAGAAAATGGATTCACTATGATGACAAGAGCTAAGCATTATCCAAATTTCTTACTTCTAAAATATCTCATTGTTCAATAGATCTCTAAATGTCAAATGGTGTCTTTAGGAATCATTAACCAAACACATTATACAGGTTTGCATTCACTTGATTTAAATATATGGATTTGTTAATCCATGAATACGAAAATCAGCAGCCTTTCCTAGCTTTCCCCACTCCCCTGCTTTACTCAGTAGGCGATACAAATATCTAATATAGTCTAGCATTAACATTTTTTTCTACTTAACTTTCCACTTTGTTCAATTGATATTACTGCTCAAAGCTAAAAAATTTATAAAATGTAATTAGCATTGGCACAAATTTGATGTGCCCAGGCACGTTTACATACTTCACATGTCAAACAACGTGTCAACACATTTTCAAATTTTATATCGCCCTAAGTTGTTGTGAGGCACTCATGCCAAACGCTTTGTCACAATAGATATGAATTCTGGTTGGTGGTGTCATAACCAATTCTTAATGCAACATAAATATCATTTAGCAAGTACATCAAACCTATTCCAGGTTGGGGGTATGCAATGTATTAACTGCTATAAAAGTGTCTTTAAATGCTAGAACAGAAAAACAGTATCAATTTAGGAAGAGGTTTACATTACTAGCTAAAATGGACAGAAACTCATTGCTACATTTCCTGGGTGAATCAATCCTCAAAATCATGACCATGTTGTGCAAGCCATGATCTTTCAGTTTCCTTGTTTCTTCTTTCTCTTTTGAAAGTATGTTTAATTGTTTACCACTATCTAATGTATCAAAGTATGATTGCTACTGTCTAATGAATCAAAGATGACCATGTAGGAAGACATAACAGGGGAGTGGGAGGGCTAAATACCTCTTTTCGTTTGTCACGTTTCCTTTTGACCTCGTGAAATGTATCTGAAAACCAAGAAACACACCTGTTATGAATGTGCTAGATAAGATGTCACAAAACGCACCAAACATAATTGAATATTTGATTGCCTGGTACAAATTATTACAAAATATGGCTAAAAGTGAACGAATTAAACAAGCAAAGAAAAATCAAACGTTCATCTACATGATACATTCATTTTTAACCAAACACTCTGTTCTATTATCTCACTACCAATCAAGAAACAAAATACAAAAAAAGATTAAGTTAAGAAAAGTTAAAGCTTCATTATTAACCAAGTCTAAGATAACAAAAACACCACAAATTTGATGAAGATGAATCCAACAGTATCCACAGTCTCCATCAGAACAACTCCCTTCTCAACTAAAGCTCCACACTTACACTCCAACCGCAAACAGTAATGACATGCAAAAACAATGCCTATGAAAAGTGGCCGAAATACTCGATCAGATACTTGGAACTAATGCACATAAAAGGTAGTCACATTTAATGCTTTTTTCAAATCAACAAGCAACCGCATTTTAGTCCAATACTTCGTAATCAAATGATACAACAATATTGGTTCACCAATGGTTCAAGGCATATACACTACTCGATTGGGACTAGACTTAAATTCGCCCCGAACACTAAAATCCAACTAATTCTAATTAAACAAAAGTGCCAACAAGAATAAAAATAGAGCGAAATCGAATGACCCCAATGAATCCAGATGTATCCCCAAAACCTAATGACACAACAGCTCCACTTCTCAGCTGAACCACTACCTCACCTTGCCGCCCCCAAACAATGCGAATCAAAAACTTCAACTGGGGCAGAAACCGAGCTCTTCCTTTAAAACACCCAAAACGGAATTCCAAAAAAAAAAAAAAAAAAACTCAATCATCACAAATCAAACACCGAACTTAACAGTCTCGATTGAAAAGATATTAAAAAAAACTTCACCAAATCAAACAGATCAAAGTAGGGGAGATTCAAATCAAGATCAAATAAACCCTAATCGAACCCAAAAATAAATAAAAACTATACCTTGAAGCAGGAGCTTTTGGGCGGTTTCGTTAGGATCCATGGAGCACTCTTTGAGCATTGCGTATATCTCCTCATCGCTGTGGTTCTGCGCGATCTCTTTAATGTCCTGGATCGTTTTGTTCACGCTTTTCGGGATTGAAACCCTAGAAACTCCTCCTCCGCTCATGCTTCCTGTCCGTACAAACACACACACACACACAAAGAGAGAGAGAGAGAAAGAGATTTCGAACCGAGATGGAGAGAAGAATAAAGGGTAGAGAGGGTAGACGGAGAGAGAGACGAAGATGAGTGAACAAATCGAACCCACAGAGAGTGTTTGATGAAAAGCCGAAGAGAAGGCGGAGATTTGGTCGGAAGGAGAGACAGAGAGAAGGGGGAGAGAGAGAGAGAAGAAAGAGCAAAAAAGAAGACTTGAAGACTCTGGCTGAATGATACCACCTCCTCTTTGGTAAGTTTTTGGGAAGTGTAGGGCTTTTTTTTTTGACACATATTATTATTATTAGTTTTTTTGCTTTTTTTTTTTTTTTTTTAGTGAAATGCTTATTTAGTTTTATTAATATTCTTAATCGATTTGACGATAATGAAGAATTTGTATCAGTTAAGTCTGACTAGCCAATAATATGGTAACCATTAATTGCTACATTTGAACGCTACCAAAACCGAAAGGTTCCAAAATAACGTTGGAAATTAAGAAGGATGACGAAGAAGCACTCGCAAAAACTTACGAGAGATTGGGACTAAATGAATGTAAAACGAGTGGGGACAAAATCACAGTTTGGAATTTATAGAAACGTGAATTTGAAATAACTCGATCGAAAAAACATTTACTATATGGGTTGTTTGGCATGTCGGAGAAAATCAATTTGAAAATAATATTTGCAAATAAGTATTTACTTTTATTAATAATATTTAATTATTTGACGATGATTTTGGTTGCAAATTTGCAATACTGATTTATGGAAACCTGGAAACGAATATAGAGAATGAGAAATCACTTAGAATAATAAGAAGAATAGTCGATATTGTTGTTTGAGCGGGTTTTAAAGTTTTGGGTGGGTGTTATGCCCGAGCCCTACAGGCTCGCCGCCCATCCCTTCCCCAACCCTTCTCTCCCTCTCCATCTGTTGTTTGAGTGAGGATGAGAGGGGAAAAGAAGAGTGGGAGGAATAGAAGAGTGAGGTGTGGCTGAGAATCAGTGTAGAAGTGATTGGAAGTTTTGAGTTGGTTTCAAGTTGGAAGTCGTAGAGCCGACGAGGAGGTTGGAAGAAGGTTTAAGGAAGAGTCCATCGTCGAAGCTAGTGGGGTTGTAAAGGAGAACTGTGAAAGAAGAAGAAAACGATTCAGATATTTGGAGATGTGTAGGGGTACAAAAACACAAATGCAAAGAGAGAGAGACAGAAACATAGATAGATTTTGAACCAAAAAGGAGAAAAAAGAAAGAGTAAAGAGAAAGATGAGAAGATGAGTGAACAAATCAAAAACACATAGAGTGTTTGATGAAAAGCCGAAGAGAATGCGAAAATTTGTTCAGAAAATGAGACAGATAAAAGGGGGAGAGAGAAAAAAGAAACAGCAAAAAATAGAAGACTCGAAGACAAGGTAGAATGGCACAACCTCTTTCTAGGGCTGAACAAAAAACCGACCAAACCTATTAAACTGGCCGAACCGATCAAAATCGTCGGATCGGTTTCGATTTTTAAAAATTCAAAATCGAAGTGGTTGTTTCGGTTTTCAGTTTCTATGTGATTTTAACCGACCGAATATATATAATAAATAATATATATTTTATATATAAATAATACAATATGTTTAAAATAGTCATTCGGTTCTGTTTATTTCGTTTTGGTTCGATTTTAGTCGGTTTGCATAACTTATAATTGATTATGTTTCGGATCGTTTTGTTAATGGTCGGTTCGGTTTTCAATCATACCTCCTTATTTGGCCATTTTTTTTAGGTACAAGTCTTTTTGGTTATTGTTTTACACTTTATTTTATTTATTTTACCTTTATATTATTATTATTATTATTATTATTATTATTATTATTATCAACATCATCATTATTATTATTATTATTACGATTTTTAGTTTTTGTTTGAATTTTTTAGTCTAATCCCTATTTAGTTTTATTAGTAGTTTTTTGTCAATTGACGACAACAAAGAATCTACGTCATGGTTGTAATGTAATGTCAGTAACATTCAAAGTCTGACTGGCCAATAAAATGGTAACCATTAATTGCTACTTCAAACGCTCCCAACTGAAAGGCACTAAAACAACGCTGGAAGTTAAGAAGGATGACGAAGCAACACTGGCAAACACTTACAAGAGATTGGAACCGAATGAATGTAAAGTGAGTGGGGACAAAATCACAGTTTGGAATTTACAAAAACATGAATTTGAAATAACTTGGTCAAAAAATCATTTGTTTTTTAAACGAATGACTTAATACTCATTAGGTACCAAGTACTTCTTAGACATAGAGGAAATACAATTTGATGATGTAAAGGTTTGACGTTAAAGGAAAAAAAAACGCAGTGGTAAAAAAAAATAATGATGATAAAAAAAAAAGAAAAAAAAAAGATCATGTTGCATCAAATAAGCATGACACTTGAGTTACTAAAATTCTAGAGCAATTTCTACAAGTTTCCGAGATTCTTAGTGATCCATAAAATTTTGTCCCATTTTTCACTTATAAAACAACTAAAAAAGACTATAGAGCTTAACCCCTTAATGAAATTACAAAAAGTTTGTTCTATGCAAACCGTAGTTTATATTATATGGAAACATTTATTGCAAGACCCCATATCACATTTTATTTTGTCATTAGTTTTTCAATTCGTTTAGAGAGTCAGGGCAGGCACGTCAGGCCTGCGCTAGGGAGCCTCAATACCCTCTATTATCCTAAAGATCATCACAATTCACCAATCAAACACAAACACACATAGAGATAGCCCCCTGGTGTTGGGGGCCTGACTCTCTAGAATTTTTGTTAATTTATACTAGAAAATCTCGTGAAAATTGTGGTTGTCTTATTTTGCACTACTCATAAAATTGATTATCCCACGCGTCAAAAACACCTACATATTTTAAATTTTGGTGGAAGAAATGTCGACAAAAATTGGAGATGCTATAAAAACCCACAAAAAAAAAAAAGTATTAGCAAATTTTGATTTGCTTTAAGACAAAAGTTGGCCTTAAGATAGTGATGATGGTTATTGCACACAATTTTCAAACATGAATCTATTTGCAACAGGAGATTGACAAGGTGATAGTGATTTTCAGTTTTAATGATTGTTCTAGTTATGGACAGACAGATATGAGATATGATAGCTCATGATAATTATCTTGGATAGAGTTAGGTGGTTGACATGGCTCTTTGAAATCCTTAGCTTTATTTAGGTTTAAAATAGCTTTCCTAAGTCAGTGATTAGTTGGAGATTATTGACCAAAGTTTGTGATTAGTTTATTGCTTATTGGATTCTTTTTTCCCTCATAATTAGGAATTATGAACCAAAGTTCAAATGACTAAATGATACAAGCAAATGATGAACATTCAGGAGGGTTATGTTTGAGTTTATAATCATAAACATATTTGATTATTCCATTAGGGACCCCTAAGATCCCCAATCCATGAAGTTGATCAAGAGTTTTGCATTCGACGACCACCGGAGACTGCCGTGGTTTTCAAGGAGGAGGTGCCAAGCTCCAAGGTCCAAGGTCCAAGGTCTTAGCCCTAATGTAAAATTCTGGAGCACTGTTCATAAATTTGCAATTAAACTACGCAAGTTATAAGAGTTACTTTGCAAGTTTTACACACTATAATGCCGTGGTTAAAATAAAATTGTAATGATCTCAATTCATTTGATGTAAATCCCAATGTGATTGAAGTTCTTACCATACCAATGCCAAAGAAACTGATACCAAGTCAGAAAAATCTTTGAAGTTACAGAGCTGGGGAATTTGGCTGATAACTCTAGAGTCTAATATTAACCAGTTCATGTGTTCAAAGTCTCCGCTAAATCTTTTGATGCATCAAACTAGTGAACGGGAGAAACATTGAATTTCAGGCGTTCACCAGTTTGTATTATTTTAGTATTTGTTAGGATAATGTTGGTTTGAATAGTCTCATATGAAATAAAGATGTGTTGTTATAAATGTTTATAAGGAATGATTAATTCTTTAACAAGTGGGGACAATATCGTTGCTATGTATAATGGACTAAGGGGTGTGTGCAAGTGCATGTACGCGATGTCCTAATAAGTGGTATAAGAAGCGACGGTTCAACTGAGATTTGGCAAGATGGAGGTGTAGGCGGTACATTGTTCAGGGGATCAAGCGCAAGGTAGCGAGTCAGGTAGAGCAGATGAATGATTCAGATTAGGTTTCAGATCCTTGTCAAGTGAGTCCGCCAGATGAATGATCCAGATTAAGTTCCAGATCTTTGTCAAGTGAGTATCCTACAAGTCCAGACGAGGTAGAGTTAGTGTGTCAATGTAGTGATTGCGACTAGGTGATGCTAACATCATCGAAATAGTCGAGCTCGTGCAGCGAGTGTTAACCACAAAATCATAGTCACACATGACACTCGAGAAGGAAGTGTACTTCAAAATGTTGCTGCTCCAATCTCTTTACGGAACTTTCATTGTAAAGAAAACAAAAAACCAGACAAACATTTCAATGATCCACTAACACATCACAGTAGAAACACTACTCAGAAAAGAGTACTGAGTCAAAAACAAATGAGGGTATTGCTGGCGACAAGTCTTATTATAAGTGAGATAATAAGCCAATTATGAACAATCTTGGATTGTATATTGTGATTCCAAGTACGTTATTATTCTGAAAGTTAGCAAAATCTGATTAATAGAATCCAATTTTATTTATTTATTAACAGTTGTTTAAGGGAATAAAAAATAATCTGTGCTACACATGAAACAAGAGATCTGGTGAGGTTTTCAGTATGGGCCATCAGGGTTTTGTCTACAAAGCACCAAATTTACAGAGCGAGCTAGGCATAACCTTATAAACCTTATATTCTGATTACATCCATGAAACAACACCAATTTTAGAGAATTTCATGCCATTGATGAGACATCAAACAGTGACTCAATCACAGTTTTACATGTGACACGGGTCAATCCTAATATGAAACACGGTCATAATCAGGTTCAAGGACGGTCTGGCCTAGGTTCACTCATACTAGTATTCAGTCCGTAAGTCAAACGCGAAAGCCTAGATTACGCCAACCCATCAAGGTATGAATTTCAAAACTTGGCCCAAAACAATAAGGCCCAAAAGCATATTTTTGGGCTATCACAATCCCAATATCTACCTTAGACACCTCTTGCTCAAATAACGTATTTGGTCTCAAATAGAGCCAATATCTGAGGGAACTCAATCATTGATGGATAAGATGTTCAGCGAAATCTCTTCTTTTCATCATGCCTCGATAACAAAGTCAATGAAAGAGTTAAATACTCACTATATAAGGTGAACAAAGAGGATGAGAAAAGTTCGCACATTCAATCTTATTTGTAGTCTACATCCATCCTTAATCATTTGACTTTAGCATTGGAGATGGTCATTGGTTCATTGCTATTTATTTTTGTAGGTCAAAAATCGACAATGACGGATTTTGACACATCACCCTTAAATCTAATTCGTAGACTAGACATACTGCTAGTTGAGACCAAGTTAACAAATACATTTATTTTTACAATAACTAAGGATTGTGATTTCGTGAAATTATACGAAACTTCGCCGAATTTTTTTTAAATTACGAAAAGAAAAAGTTAAATTTGTTGTGGGTTTTTTAAAAAATTTAGAAGTTTTTCGTAAATTTCATTTTTTTTTCATAAAAATACAAAAACCAGCTACTCAAATTTACATTTTTTCGTAAATTTTGAGTTTTTTTTTCTTTCACTTGTTATTTATTCTAATTATTTATTGATTTTTGAAATTATCTCATAATTTTCTAATTATCACTTCTTTTACTTATATATTAATTTTTTAAACAATCCCTAAATTTTCTAGTTATAAGTATTTTGGTTTCATTAAATGTGTTTAATACATTTATTTACTTGTATATTATTTTTTAATATAGCCTTAAAATTCATTATATATATCATCATGTATTCTCAAAATATTCCATTTTTTTCTTACATACCGAAATATTTCTTAAAATCAGGAAACCAAAATTAACTCGAAAAACAAAATCACAATCCTTGACAATAACTACTCTTTAAAAAAAAATCGTCTTTGAAATGTTTGCAAGTAGAATTTAATATCTTAGACTCTCTCGAGTTTGTTTCGACGACGGTGAGATTATCTTATGTTTGATTACATAGGACTTAGAAAAAACGTGGTCATGGTTGGTGTGATTAATATTAGCACATGTTATTCACGTGCTTGCTTATGTGGCTCTTGTGGTTTGCTGCAGCTGCTTATGTTATTCACGTGCTTGCTTATGTACTTCACCTGTCGACCTCATCGTTGCATCCAATTACAAAATTGCCATATTACACGTGTCTGCCATTTCAATCCATTGCATTCTAATCAAGAGCAGATCCCTGAGCTGTCACAATCTCGAGATCAGAATCTCTTGCATTTAGTCCTCAATAGAGGAAAGTATCCAAGGGAATTCACTCATTGATGGGTAAGACGTTTAGCGAAATCTCATCCCTCCATCATGCCTCGGTAACATAGTCAATGATGGAGTTTTTTTTTTTTTTTTTTTTTTTATCCGTTAACCCCTTCCACTCCCGATATGGTTGGCTGAGTTTGACCATGTGACCTAATAATATCATCTGTCACTGCTAACCATTAAGTTATCACACATTTGACAATGAAGGAGTTAAATACTCACTATATAAAGTGAACAAAGATGATGAGAAAAAATTGCATATACAATCTAATTTACAGTATACATTCATCCTTACTCAATCATTCGATTTTAGCATCGGATCGGAGCGTTTTCGCCATCACAATGGTGGTCCTTGGTTCACTGCTATTCATTTATTTCAAGTAAGAAAACGACAATTACGGATTTGAACACATCACCATTGAATCTAATTCATAGACTAGACATTTTGCTAGTAGATACCAAGATAACAAATACATTTATTTTTACAATAACCAAGTATTGTAATTTCGTGAAATTATACGAAACTTCACCGAAATTTTCGTTTTTTTAATTACGAAAAGAAAAAGGGCGAAAGAAAAAATTACACTTTTTCGAAGTTTTTTTCGTAAATTTCCTTCTTTTTTTCATAAAAATACAAAAATTAGCTACTCAAATATACATTTTTCGAGGGAATTTTTCGTAATTTTGAATTTTTTTTCTTCTACCTATCATTTATTCTAATTATTTATTAATTTTTTAAAATCATTCCATAATTTTCTAATTATCACTTCTTCTACTTATATATTGATTTTTAAACCACCCATAGATTTTGTAATTATAGGTATTTTGGATTTATTTAATGTATTTAATATATTTATTTACTTACATATTAATTTTTAACATATTTAATATACTCTCGAAATTCATTATATATTTTATGTATTATCGAAAATTTTCATTTTTTCTTCATACACTGAAATATTTATTAAAATCAGGAAATTGAAATTAACTCGAAAAACAAAATCACAATCCTTACAATAACTATAAAAAAAAAAAAAAAATTCGTCATTGAAATGCTTGCAGGTAGAATTTAATATCTTAGACTCTCTAGAGTCAGTTTCGACGTCGGTGAGATTATCTTATGTTTGATTAAATATGACTTAGAAAAAACGTGGTCATGATTGGTGTGATTAATATTACCACATGTTATTCACGTGCTTGCTTATGTTCTTCACCTTTCAACCACATTTATTCATCCAATTACAAAATTGCCACCATCAAATATTTGTACCTTTTACTTGGCTTGGGGAGAGAGCTATTATTATTACGAGTGAGGCTAGAGAGCGAGGAAATGGGCGAGGAAACTAGCGAGGAGAGGGACGTGGCGGGGTGGGCTCACCTTGCTGGTTTACTCGCCCGTTTCCTCGACATTTAGAATTCCTCTATTATTATTATTAGTGTTTGGAAATGGTGTTATACACGTGAGTATCAACTCTATTCGTTTCTTCATGAGAATACTAACCAGACACAAGGACCAAACTGAGTATATTTTTATCAAATATTTTAGTAAGGGGTTGAATAATTCGATTTGGATTCGAATATACTGTATATTCATGTTAGTTCCAAGGTCGTAAACGGGTTGGTTTTGGTTCGGTTTTAGTTCAATGATTATACTTAAACAAAATATATGAATATTTGCGATAAATTAGTTGATATTGCATGCTGAGGAAACATCAAAATATGACTAATTCTAGAATCCTGAATGATGGGCATATACTAGAAGCAACATTATTGTCTAAAGAGTACACAAAATATATAAAACATGTCGGCCATTTCAATGCATTGCATTCAAGTAGGGCTCACCCCCTACTTATGCAGGATCATCTTTTTGTAACCCTTTTTAATTAATATTAAGTATGCTTTAACAAACAAAAAAAAGTAGGGCTCACCCCCTTTAAATATTTGGTATTATACATTATTTGATTCCATTACATTACTTGCAACTACTCACCTATTATTCACCAAAAGCTAATGAATTAATGCTTAACAATTGCAAGAAAGTGATGAAGTGATTGTGTTTGGAATCATTAGCACAAGTGAAGTAATCTCTTGGCTAAGCAATAAAAAGCAAAAATTGATGAAAATTTGCATTAGAAGTTTGTAACACACTATGGAGTTAAGTGATTATTCCCTTCTTTTCTATTTTCTATTCCAAAAAATTTTAGAGAGTCAGGCTCCTAGCGTTGGACAGAGTAAAAGGGCTATTTGTGCGTGTGATTGTTTTCGATTGAGACATTATGAACATCTCTAGAATGACGAAGGGTACTGGGTTTGACTCTCTAGACAAACTATCTCTATTCTCTAAATTTATAAGCATGTTAGAGATTTCCCTTCCAAATCTAGCTTTAGGTTTTATTTTTTCGGTTTTGTTCCTTCGTTTAAGTCAATTAGCATGTCTGTTGCAATAATTTGCACTAACCAATGGATGATTTTGGTGAAACTATCGAATGGTCTTGATAAGCTTTTCTTGTTGTATTTTCAATTGGGAGTTGATAAACTTCATTCCTTGGTTAATTCTATTTGGCGAATCAAGTAATTAACATAACCAGACGAGTATATTTAATAAACCATCTTGTAAACTACTCATTTAAGAATAGATTTTATGTTCTTTGGTGAACATGCGTTTCTACGTATTAAAATGGAGAGTCTCTTCATATTTCATGAATTATAGATATCATAAAGTTATAAATTCAAATACATTGTTTTTAAAATAAAATTATAAACAATTGAAAGTATACCAACTCGATGTTCAAACATTGTAATCGAAAATACGATATAAAAACTCGTATATCGACCCGTGATTTTAGGATGACAATTGGGATATTGTGCCTACTATTTTCTTCTCATCTAGGATGGATTAGTATTACAAAAAAAGGGCAATTTTTATTTCTTGTTTATTAAATTTTTTTTAATTTTCTATTTAATCAAAAAAAAATGTGGAATTATATCAGCAACAAGGGCAATTTCGTAATTCCACCAGAATGGTCCTCAACAAGTGGTCTCTCCTCTTTGGTGGTGGAATCTGGCACGCCTCCTTTCTCCTTCTATTTAAAGGCAGACACCAAGCCACAACCAGGAGAAGACGACACAACACTACCAACAACTGAGAAGGAAGAGGAGACCCAAACCAACAACCCATCTTCTTCTTCATCATCATCATCAGATCTCTACCCTCTCTTTGACCCCTCAGCAGCAATGGCGGCCAATGGATCAGTGAAGGCTGATCTGAAGTCGGACTTCTTGAAGGTCTACTATGTGTTGAAGCAGGAACTCTTGAACGATCCTGCGTTCGAGTTCACCAACGATTCCCGTGATTGGGTTGACAGAGTAAGATCAATTGCCTCTCCCCCACTCTTTGTTTTTGATAAAAATGTGATTTTTATGGTTCAATTACATGTTTAGATCAATGGGTATGGTTGGAAGTAGTGTTCGAGTGTTTTTTTGGATTTATAATGCTAGATTGTCAGTTTAAGATGTCTGGGTATTTGTGATTTTCAAGGTGTTGTGTTAAAATTTTGGGTCTTTTTGTTGTTGGGTTAGTTTGCAATATTGAGGAACATATATTATGGATTGGGAATTTGGATACTGAACTATGAACATGAAGTGTATAGTTGGTTGAATCTGATTTGGTAGAAGTTGGCGGATTTGGGTTTAGGAAGTTCAAAGATTTTACTAGAATTTTTGTGTTATAATATTAGAGCCTATGATTTGAAAACTTGGAGATATTTCATGAGAATACTAACCAGACACAAGGACTAAACTGAGTAGATTTTTACCAAATATTTTAGTAGGAGGTTGAATAGTTCGATTTGGATTCGAATATACTGTATATTCATGTCAGTTCCAGGGTCGTAAACGGGTTGGTTTTGGTTCGGTTTCAGTTCAATGATTATACTTAAACAAAATATATGAATATTTGCGATAAATTAGTTGATAATGCATGATGAGGAAACATCAAAATATGACTAATTCTAGAATCCTGAATGATGGGCATATACAAGAAGCAACATTATTGTCTAAAGAGTACACAAAATATATTAAACATGTCGGCCATTTCAATGCATTGCATTCAACTAGGGCTCATCCCCTACTTATGCAGGATCATCTTTTTGTAACCCTTTTTAATTAATATTAAGTATGCTTTAACAAAAAAAAGTAGGGCTCACCCCCTTTAAATATATATTGGTATTATACATTATTTGATTCCATTACATTACATGCAACTACTCACCTATTATTCACCAAAGCTAATGAATTAATGCTTAACAATTGCAAGAAAGTGATGGAAGTGATTGTGTTTGGAATCATTAGCACAAGTGAAGTAATCTCTTAGCTAAGCAATAAAAAGCAAAAATTGATGGAAATTTGTACTAGAAGTTTGTAACACACTATGTAGTTAAGTGATTATTCCCTTATTTTCTATTTTCTATTCAAAAATTTTTAGAGAGTTAGGCTCCTAGCATCAGGACAGAGTCAGAGGGCTATCTGTGCGTGTGATTGGGGCATATACAAGAAGCAACATTATTGTCTAAAGAGTACACAAATATATTAAACATGTCGGCCATTTCAATGCATTGCATTCAACTAGGGCTCATCCCCTACTTATGCAGGATCATCTTTTTGTAACCCTTTTTAATTAATATTAAGTATGCTTTAACAAAAAAAAGTAGGGCTCACCCCCTTTAAATATATATTGGTATTATACATTATTTGATTCCATTACATTACATGCAACTACTCACCTATTATTCACCAAAGCTGATGAATTAATGCTTAACAATTGCAAGAAAGTGATGGAAGTGATTGTGTTTGGAATCATTAGCACAAGTGAAGTAATCTCTTAGCTAAGCAATAAAAAGCAAAAATTGATGGAAATTTGTACTAGAAGTTTGTAACACACTATGTAGTTAAGTGATTATTCCCTTATTTTCTATTTTCTATTCAAAAAATTTTAGAGAGTTAGGCTCCTAGCATCAGGACAGAGTCAGAGGGCTATCTGTGCGTGTGATTGGGGCATTATGAGCATCTCTAGAATGATGAAGGGTATTGGGTCTGGCTCTCTAGACTAACTATTTCTATTCTCTAAATTTATAAGCATGTTAGAGATTTCCCTTCCAAATCTAGCTTTAGGTTTTATTCTTTCGGTTTTGTTCCTTCATTGAAGTCAATTAGCATCTCTTTTGCAAGAATTTGTACTAACCAATGGATGATTTTGGTGAAACTATCGAATGGTCTTGATAAGCTTTTCTTGTTGTATTTTCAAATAGGAGTTGATAAACTTTATTCCTTGGTTAATCCTATTTGGTGAATCAAGTAATTAACATAACTAGATGAGTATATTTGATAAACCATCTTGTAAACTACTCATTTAAGAATAGATTTTATGTTCTTTGGTGAACATGCGTTTCTCCATATTAAAATGGAGAGTCTCTTTATATTTCATGAATTATAGATATCATAAAGTTATAAATTCAAATACATTTTTTAAAAATAAAATTATAAACAATTGAAAGTATCCTAACTCGATGTTCAAACAATGTAATCGAAAATACGATATAAAAACTAGTATATCGACCCGTGATTTTAGGATAACAATTGGGATATTGTGCCTACTATTTTCTTCTCATCTAGGATGGACTAGTATTACAAAAAAAGGGGCAATTTTTATTTCTTGTTTATTATTATTTTTTTTAATTTTCTATTTAATCCAAAAAAAATGTGGAATTATATCAGCAACAAGGGCAATTTCGTAATTCCACCAGAATGGTCCTCAACAAGTGGTCTCTCCTCTTTGGTGGTGGAATCTGGCACGCCTCCTTTCTCCTTCTCCTATTTAAACACAAACACCAAGCCACAACCAGGAGAAGACTACACAACACTACCAACTACTGAGGAGGAAGAGGAGACCCAAACCAACAACCCATCTTCTTCTTCTTCATCATCAGATCTCTACCCTCTCTTTGAGCCCTCAGCAGCAATGGCAGCCAATGGATCAGTGAAGGCTGATCTGAAGTCGGACTTCTTGAAGGTCTACTCTGTGTTGAAGCAGGAACTCTCGAACGATCCTGCTTTCGAGTTCACCAACGATTCCCGTGATTGGGTTGACAGAGTAAGATCAATTGCCCCTCCCCCACTCTTTGTTTTTGATAAAAATGTGATTTTTATGGTTCAATTGCATGTTTAGATCAATGGGTATGGTTGGAAGTAGTGTTTGAGTGTTTTTTTCAATTTGTAATGCTAGATTGTCAGTTTAAGATGTCTGGGTATTTGTGATTTTCAATATGAGGAACATAGATTATGGGTCTGATTATGGATTGGGAATTTGGATACTGAACTATGAACATGAAGTGTATAGTTTGTTGAATATGATTTGGTAGAAGTTGGCGGATTTGGGTTTAGGAAGTTCAAAGATTTTACTAGAATTTTTGTGTTATAATATTAGAGCCTATGATATGAAAATTTGGAGATATTTTGAGTTGGTGTAATAAATAGTCAAGCATGACAGCTGATGCAATCTATCAGAGATTTGAGTTTAGAGAGTTTAGAGCATCTCCAATAGCACAAAGGGATTGGTTTAATATTTTAATCAGACATTATCTAAGCAAAAATCTATTTCAATTGTTTAGTCTGATTTGATATAATTAAAGGGTAGAGTAAGCATCCTCACTTTTAGTCTAAGAGCATCTCCTCTGTCTCTATCATCAGCGTTGGATCTAAGCCAATCTGACGGTAGGGAGACTAAGGCGAGCGGCACTTCGGAGAAGAGGTCTAATATTTTGGCTAAATCTATCCCTTTTCCTTAGATATTTTCAGACTTAGTTTAACTTTAGTCTCCTATTGGAGCACTGTCTATTGGAGATGCTCTTGGGTTGGGGGACAAAGAAAGTGAAGCTTTACGTGTGCCCATAATGTTCACCCAAATAGAGCTTTATGAAGTTTGGATGAATTTGGGTTGTTGTTGGAAGAAGAATTAGGCCTCATTAAGTAATAATATGCAGAATCATTACGTAAGTGTTAGTACATTCTTTAAATTGTATAATACTCACTCATAACAAGTGATTAAAAGAAGTAGTCTTTCACTCACTTTTAAACAAATTTTTAGATTATGATTTTCATGTCTAAGCTCAATATGAAAATTGGTTTATGTTGTATCCTATTGGTTATGTTCTTTATGCTGATCAAGTGTTTCTCATCTATTGCAGATGCTGGACTACAATGTTCCTGGAGGCATGGATAGAGACCTTAAGATTCCATATGTTGGTTATAAGTCTATTCCTTCATAAGAAAGGTATTCATCGGGCTTGTTTTTGTTTCCAGGAAAGCTTAACAGAGGAATGTCAGTGGTTGATAGCTACCAGTTGTTGAAGGAAAGAGAGTTGACTGAAGAGGAAGTTTTCCTTGCGTCTGCCCTTGGCTGGTGCATTGAATGGGTAGGCCAAGTGAATCTTCTCCTTTATTTTGTTGGTGTGTGTCTGTGTATGAAGAGACCTATTCTTTCAACTTTTTGCATGTTTTAGTGGATGGTTATCTAATCATTTTTAACAACAACAGCTCCAAGCATATTTCCTCGTTCTCGATGATATCATGGATAACTCTGTCACACGCCGAGGTCAACCGTGTTGGTTCAGAGTGGAAAAGGTGCCATGGATGAGCATTTTTAAATGCTCTCTCTATTCTTTCATATATTGTTATTTCTCAGGAAATTTTGTTGCATTTTTCATTTGCAAACTAGGATATCAACATGTTTAAATTTTTTATTGTAGGTCGGGATGATTGCTTGCAATGACGGTGTTCTACTTCGTAACCATATTCCAAGAATTCTCAAGAAGCACTTCAGAGAAAAGGCTTACTATGTCGATCTGATCGATTTGTTTAATGAGGTGAGTATAGCATTATATAATATCGGTTTGCCGAGTTTTAATAGTAAGTGTTGGATGTTTTGGTTGATCAATTGCATGTTTCTTTAGGTGGAGTTTCAGACGGCATCAGGACAAATGATAGATTTGATTACCACCCTAGAAGGAGAAAAAGATCTGACCAAGTACACATTGCCAGTGTAAGTAAAAATTTCAAGTGTTGCTTGCAGTTTGCTATACTTGGTTGAATCTGGGATGATTTATGATAGATTTATATTATCCGTATTTTCTATGCCCTAGTTCAGTGAGCCAGTTCGTGGATCATCTAGAACTGAATGCCAGAAATTTTTTTGATGTCTCTTACGGATTCCCAAGTGTAGATGGGAATCATCTATCCATGGCAGCTGTGCCATGTAATAGTCGGGTCACCTTTGGTTCCAATGGATATAGTGTCACTATCCTTGTATGACCAATTAGATGGGGTTGCACAAAGTTGGGGTCTGGAGGCCACTTGTAGAGCATATGACATGAAGCAGAGTAAACAAACCATCCTGTCTGGTTAGCAGAGTCTCAGACAAATCCTCTCATAATGGCACAAATGTCAGCTACATATTTTTGGAGATAGAATGGTTCAACATCTTGAGTTCTTGAGCCTATGCTCTGACAAAAACCAATTTCGTCTCTTGATAATTTGATTGCCTCTCATGTTCATCCTTTCTTCACGCCTTAGTAATATAACCCTCTGCAACACCATCCAAGTTTCAATGAGATGACTTATTTCAGTTAGGTGGAAAATATAATTATCTTCATTACTGTAGTTTAGCCTAGCTTCATCTTTACCTAACCTTGATCAAAAGACATGTCGTAATGTCTTTCTGCACTAGTGCATATATACACATCTATGTGGATTGACGAACTTGTACAAGGATGTTGACATGTTAAACTTTGTTTTCACGTCTCACATACTATGTTCTGTTTTTCTTTTATGGCTCATAAACTATCGAGCCTATCGTATAGTTTGAGTGTGTGATTTGGGCACACTTGACACAAAACTTGCAAATCTTTCCTTTTATACCATGAAGTCTTTATCATATGGTACAGACAACATGACTGTGAGTATGTGACAGTAGCACTTGTGTCATTGGGAAGGAATGAAATAGTTGTGACTATCATCAAATCATGTGATGGAAATGAGTTCTAGACTTTTGGTTTCATAATTACCAAATTTTATAAGCACCCCATTTATCCACGATGTTGATTGCTCACACGCGCTTTTACGTGTTTTGATTATTGCAGTCACCGTCGCATTGTTCAATACAAAACTGCCTATTATTCATTTTATCTTCCAGTGAGTTAAACATCTCTTTACAACCATACTGTATTTTGTTCCATGACACCTAATATTTGCGATCAATTAAACATTATGTCCATTGCTTTGTTTACAGGTGGCATGTGCATTGCTTATTGCGGGCGAGAATTTGGATGACCATAAACTTGTAAAGGAGGTTCTAATTGAAATGGGAACATACTTTCAAGTACAGGTAGTTGCTTCGTTTATTTGAAACTAGTATATTACCCGTGTCGTTGACACTCCACGTAACTTTATTTTGCTCCAATATTATGTACTGAAAATCCCCGCCACCATGCCTATTTTCGCCCTCACTGAGATTTGAAGTGTAAGCACAGTATAAGGCAAAAATATATATTATAAATTTTGAATTAGACTCGGTTAAAATTTTAATTAGTTAGAGAAATTTTTTTTAATGCCAAGAGTGAGTTCTCCCCCAAACTTTAAATTCGTTAAAACATGAAGTTTAGGGATTTTGTTGAAATGTGTATTAAGATTCCTACTCATTTGTTGAAATTTAAATCAGTAGATTTTTTTAATAATAAAATATATAATTTTAAAATTTTAGCGCTTGTATTGATCATATGTTTTGTTAGAATTCAAGTTTTTTGTTTGAATATGCTTTAAGAAGTCATTTTCATTTCTTTAAAAAATAGAGGTACTTAGTTAAGTATCAAAAAAATTAGTTAAATACCTTACCTAAATCAGTTCGCAATGAATAGTAAAATATCACTCTAAAATGCACAACCACGCACTTGAGATGAAGAGAATCGAAAGGGAGGCGATTGTGCGAGGATGAGAACGAAAATAAAGTAAAGAGGTTGGTATTCCAGTAATTCAAGACCAAATAATACACGTGTTATCTGCCTAGACAATCTACATTATAATGAAAAAATAGCGTAAGTGAGAGTTAGTGGATGAGAGTTATTATCATGAATAACATTAAAAGGAACAACGTTAAATAAAAATAAAATTGCAATTGCTATCACAAAGAAAATTTAATTTATAATGACAAAATGATCCATACTAAAAGATAACCACATTGGGCATCGTTGTAATTTTGGTATGCATAACAAAAGAAGATATATGCCCATAGTTATTGATTAATTAAATATTTAAATAAAAAAATCATTTGGATCATATGGTTGCAATTGTAGTTATCCTCGTTGGTTTACTATGGTGACAACCCCACAACCCACACCAAGATTGACCCTGTAGATGAACAATTTCACTCCCCTTTGAACAAAAGATGGAAAGAAAAGCTAAAACACTATGTCCCACAAAACCACCTTGCAATCTCTTTTAATTCCTAGCCAGCCAACCTACCCACAATCTCTATTCATTCTTGTCTCTCACTTCCTGAGATTCCTTAGATTGCGAGCAGGGAGACCGGTCTATTCCCCACCTTTCCGAGATGCAAGCACTTCCCCCACTTCCTGAGTTCGAGATCAGCAGCCAGGATGTTGATTGGGCGGTGGAGGTGGATGCATCGGCGAAAGGAAAGCGGGAGGCCGACGGTGGTGCTGAGATGCCGAGTGGTAGCCAGTGGTATCGCGAGGATGGGGGATGGGGTGGTCGGTGGTGGGAGTGAGGAAGCGGAGGGGAGAGATGGAGGAAGGGTTTCAGTTGAACAAATATGAATAATTCACCTCTTGAAAAGTGAACAAATTTGCACAAAAATGAGAGTTTATAGAGTGTGAGAGATGGAGGCTTGTGAGAAGAGTAGAGAGTCAGAGGAAGCCTCGGGCTAGTGAACATTTAAGTTAAGTTCTGCCAAAGATAAAACTTTGCCACGTAGGACAAACACACCCATTTCACTGTTCATGAACAGTGAAAATACCAATGTGAAATGTTAGATAGACTAGTATATTACCCGTGTCGTTGACACTCCACGTAACTTTATTTTGCTCCAATATTATGTACTGAAAATCCCCGCCACCATGCCTATTTTCGCCCTCACTGAGATTTGAAGTGTAAGCACAGTATAAGGCAAAAATATATATTATAAATTTTGAATTAGACTCGGTTAAAATTTTAATTAGTTAGAGAAATTTTTTTTAATGCCAAGAGTGAGTTCTCCCCCAAACTTTAAATTCGTTAAAACATGAAGTTTAGGGATTTTGTTGAAATGTGTATTAAGATTCCTACTCATTTGTTGAAATTTAAATCAGTAGATTTTTTTAATAATAAAATATATAATTTTAAAATTTTAGCGCTTGTATTGATCATATGTTTTGTTAGAATTCAAGTTTTTTGTTTGAATATGCTTTAAGAAGTCATTTTCATTTCTTTAAAAAATAGAGGTACTTAGTTAAGTATCAAAAAAATTAGTTAAATACCTTACCTAAATCAGTTCGCAATGAATAGTAAAATATCACTCTAAAATGCACAACCACGCACTTGAGATGAAGAGAATCGAAAGGGAGGCGATTGTGCGAGGATGAGAACGAAAATAAAGTAAAGAGGTTGGTATTCCAGTAATTCAAGACCAAATAATACACGTGTTATCTGCCTAGACAATCTACATTATAATGAAAAAATAGCGTAAGTGAGAGTTAGTGGATGAGAGTTATTATCATGAATAACATTAAAAGGAACAACGTTAAATAAAAATAAAATTGCAATTGCTATCACAAAGAAAATTTAATTTATAATGACAAATGATCCATACTAAAAGATAACCACATTGGGCATCGTTGTAATTTTGGTATGCATAACAAAAGAAGATATATGCCCATAGTTATTGATTAATTAAATATTTAAATAAAAAAATCATTTGGATCATATGGTTGCAATTGTAGTTATCCTCGTTGGTTTACTATGGTGACAACCCCACAACCCACACCAAGATTGACCCTGTAGATGAACAATTTCACTCCCCTTTGAACAAAAGATGGAAAGAAAAGCTAAAACACTATGTCCCACAAAACCACCTTGCAATCTCTTTTAATTCCTAGCCAGCCAACCTACCCACAATCTCTATTCATTCTTGTCTCTCACTTCCTGAGATTCCTTAGATTGCGAGCAGGGAGACCGGTCTATTCCCCACCTTTCCGAGATGCAAGCACTTCCCCCACTTCCTGAGTTCGAGATCAGCAGCCAGGATGTTGATTGGGCGGTGGAGGTGGATGCATCGGCGAAAGGAAAGCGGGAGGCCGACGGTGGTGCTGAGATGCCGAGTGGTAGCCAGTGGTATCGCGAGGATGGGGGATGGGGTGGTCGGTGGTGGGAGTGAGGAAGCGGAGGGGAGAGATGGAGGAAGGGTTTCAGTTGAACAAATATGAATAATTCACCTCTTGAAAAGTGAACAAATTTGCACAAAAATGAGAGTTTATAGAGTGTGAGAGATGGAGGCTTGTGAGAAGAGTAGAGAGTCAGAGGAAGCCTCGGGCTAGTGAACATTTAAGTTAAGTTCTGCCAAAGATAAAACTTTGCCACGTAGGACAAACACACCCATTTCACTGTTCATGAACAGTGAAAATACCAATGTGAAATGTTAGATAGACTAGTATATTACCCGTGTCGTTGACACTCCACGTAACTTTATTTTGCTCCAATATTATGTACTGAAAATCCCCGCCACCATGCCTATTTTCGCCCTCACTGAGATTTGAAGTGTAAGCACAGTATAAGGCAAAAATATATATTATAAATTTTGAATTAGACTCGGTTAAAATTTTAATTAGTTAGAGAAATTTTTTTTAATGCCAAGAGTGAGTTCTCCCCCAAACTTTAAATTCGTTAAAACATGAAGTTTAGGGATTTTGTTGAAATGTGTATTAAGATTCCTACTCATTTGTTGAAATTTAAATCAGTAGATTTTTTTAATAATAAAATATATAATTTTAAAATTTTAGCGCTTGTATTGATCATATGTTTTGTTAGAATTCAAGTTTTTTGTTTGAATATGCTTTAAGAAGTCATTTTCATTTCTTTAAAAAATAGAGGTACTTAGTTAAGTATCAAAAAAAATTAGTTAAATACCTTACCTAAATCAGTTCGCAATGAATAGTAAAATATCACTCTAAAATGCACAACCACGCACTTGAGATGAAGAGAATCGAAAGGGAGGCGATTGTGCGAGGATGAGAACGAAAATAAAGTAAAGAGGTTGGTATTCCAGTAATTCAAGACCAAATAATACACGTGTTATCTGCCTAGACAATCTACATTATAATGAAAAAATAGCGTAAGTGAGAGTTAGTGGATGAGAGTTATTATCATGAATAACATTAAAAGGAACAACGTTAAATAAAAATAAAATTGCAATTGCTATCACAAAGAAAATTTAATTTATAATGACAAAATGATCCATACTAAAAGATAACCACATTGGGCATCGTTGTAATTTTGGTATGCATAACAAAAGAAGATATATGCCCATAGTTATTGATTAATTAAATATTTAAATAAAAAATCATTTGGATCATATGGTTGCAATTGTAGTTATCCTCGTTGGTTTACTATGGTGACAACCCCACAACCCACACCAAGATTGACCCTGTAGATGAACAATTTCACTCCCCTTTGAACAAAAGATGGAAAGAAAAGCTAAAACACTATGTCCCACAAAACCACCTTGCAATCTCTTTTAATTCCTAGCCAGCCAACCTACCCACAATCTCTATTCATTCTTGTCTCTCACTTCCTGAGATTCCTTAGATTGCGAGCAGGGAGACCGGTCTATTCCCCACCTTTCCGAGATGCAAGCACTTCCCCCACTTCCTGAGTTCGAGATCAGCAGCCAGGATGTTGATTGGGCGGTGGAGGTGGATGCATCGGCGAAAGGAAAGCGGGAGGCCGACGGTGGTGCTGAGATGCCGAGTGGTAGCCAGTGGTATCGCGAGGATGGGGGATGGGGTGGTCGGTGGTGGGAGTGAGGAAGCGGAGGGGAGAGATGGAGGAAGGGTTTCAGTTGAACAAATATGAATAATTCACCTCTTGAAAAGTGAACAAATTTGCACAAAAATGAGAGTTTATAGAGTGTGAGAGATGGAGGCTTGTGAGAAGAGTAGAGAGTCAGAGGAAGCCTCGGGCTAGTGAACATTTAAGTTAAGTTCTGCCAAAGATAAAACTTTGCCACGTAGGACAAACACACCCATTTCACTGTTCATGAACAGTGAAATACCAATGTGAAATGTTAGATAGATTGCTCTCATATGTTGCTAAAAGCACTCTATTTGGCAATTCAAATGATGCTTTTCACTTTTTGTAGGATGATTATTTGGATTGCTTTGGTCACCCAGATGTAATTGGCAAGGTAAACCTCAAAGTTTCATCAATTGAGTATACCAGATTTATATAGAGAAATTCATGTTGCTATAGGTTGTTATTCTTACTGTATTTTCTTTGAATTATTAGATTGGAACGGATATTGAAGATTTTAAGTGCTCTTGGTTAGTAGTAAAAGCACTTGAGCTGGCCAACGAGGACCAAAAGAAACTCTTACATGTGAGAATGACGTCTTGCTCTCGTTTTCTTTTGTTATTTTCATCTTTACGTTGTCAAAATTTTTGATGTAACAATGATACTTGTTTCCAGGAAAACTATGGCAAAGCTGATCCCGCTTGTGTTGCCAAAGTGAAGGCACTTTATAATGATCTTAACATTGAGGTTTGTAATGTATTCTTATTTTCATTTTTTGCAAAAAATATTTAGTAGTTCAACTCTCAAAATACTAGGACATCTGAATTTCCGCAAGGGCATAACATCAAATTGCATGTCATCAATATTACTCTTTAATTTCTCCTTTTAATTTTCCGAACTTTAGAAGTTCTATTGGTGTCATAGGACATACTTCCCACATTAAACATTCCACATTTCAGGGTGTTTTCAAGGAGTATGAAAGTTCAAGTTACGAGAAGCTGATATCCTCAATTGAAGCTCATCCAAGCAAAGCAGTTCAAGCAGTGTTGAAGTCATTCTTGGGGAAGATCTACAGAAGGCAAAAGTAGGAAAGCAGATTTGAGGAAACAGGAGAAGTGAGATTCGACTTCCCTTATTTTCTTATAATCATTTCATTTCTTTCTTGTGGAGGAAGAATGATGTCATTGTATCCTATTGTTAGGGAATGTTCCTGTTGCCGTGTTTTAAATCTAGTTCCTGGCTCTTTGTAATCTAGAAATTGTTGTTGCAATGTTGTAGTTTGAGCTGATCCTATGGTGTCTGAGAAATTGTTCGTGCAGTTCATTAGAGAAGCACGGCGTTTCAAGTAAAAACATACCACCATAAACACTGCAGATATTCTGTAAACTGTAATATTTTTTCTTTATTTCATAACTAGATATCCATACCAGTCTTACTTAAAGATACATATTCCATTGAAATGTCTTCCATGGAATATCCACCCCATTGTTATCTAAAAAGGGCTCGACAGAGTACGAGCAAGCTTATTCCCTGTAGACTTAATCTTCATCTCTGCAAAAGCGACCAGATTCTACATGAAAAAGGAAAACATGAACATAAGAAAAATCAAAGTTAAGTGCATTTACAACAGAAGCAAGGAACAAGGAGTAAAGAGATTACGTTGTAGGTTCTATACAACACTTCATTCTCGTCCTTGATGTACTTCACTTCCAACTGAAGTTGGGTCTGATACGCCTAAGACAACAATACAAACACGAAAATAGAGAGTCAATTATGTATTACTTCCCTCGTTCATGAGGTATAGAATGGAGGTAAATAAAATTACCTGTTTACGAGCTCTGGACCTGGCTGCAGATTCACGATTCTTGATCATCCTCATTTTTTTCTTCTCTTCCAGAATGAAGGAGGTCTGAATCTGATCAGCGAAGTGCATGTTGTTGCTTGGATCATCAAAAGCTCGGTATGGGTAGTTGGGAAATGACTGATACCCATTAGTTTCAACAGGAAAATTTGCACCCATGACTGGCTCAACTTGGTTGTAAGAACCATACACAGCATTGTTCCACCCTACTGCGTTCACCATTATTGGAACTTGTTCATCACCCTTCTGCTTCTTGAATAGGCCACCATTCTCTTCATTGCCACTGGAACTTCCCCATCCATTATTCTCCGCCGCTCCTTTAAGTGAGAAGTAGTCCCTCTTCCTATCTTCCTCATCATACAGATTGTTTCCTCCTGGAAACATGTCTTGGTCTTCTATTGGGCTTCCAGATGACATGCTTTTGATGTTCAAATCAAGTTCTGTGATAGAAATGAGTCCTTAGTATTCCCTTTGATATTTCTTAGAATAAAAACACAAGTTAGGCTGTGCTTGGTTTTGAAACTGATAACAAAATATAACAAAAATGATAAATTTAAGGTTGAAGATGAAATTTTTTTCAAGGAGGCAAATACTAGTTTCTCATGGAATACTCAAAACGCCATGAACGTCTCGTGTTCAACCTCAATTACTCCATCTTCTTTATTGTCCTTCTCTCAAGTAGTCAAAAACAGCATTACAAGAAAAGAAAATTAAATAAATAAATTGCATGATTTGGCATGCAAGGATACAAGATCTTCTTAGAAACATCAAATCTTGCAACCCATTGTTCGGAACCAGGGGAATCATAACCTGGATTATCTCCTATGTTTTTCTACATTCTGATCAGAAAAAAGGAAAAAAAAAGCTAATAAAAAGGTATGTTTCATTCATTCAATAAAGTTAGAAGCTAATAAAAAGGTTTGTTTCATTCATTCAATAAAGTTCGAACCTTAGAAGGTTGTATATCATCATGTATTCAAGTTCTCTTTGATCAAAACTTGAAAAGACGAGTAATAAAGATCGAAGAAGAACAAAGAAAGAAAGGGAAATCTCAAACCTGTAAGCATTGTGGTAATGAAAAGCAAACCTTCAAGGATCAACATGCAGAAGATGATTTGAAGATGTAAAGTATCAAACCAAGCAGGAGAATCAAAAACCCATTACAGATTCAATGAAGAAAAGTTGGAGAACGATGATATAATTGGGAGAATGAGAGAAGTATAGAGTGAAGAACAGAAAGCCAAGAAAGAGACAGAGAGGTTGTTTCACTGTGACTAGTAGAGCAGGGTCTGAAACCAGAAGAAGTTTTTGTCGTATCCAACTCCATTTAATTTTCGGAGTCCCACGTGGCGGTTGAGGCCATTTAATTCTCAATAAATTCCAATAAAAACATTCCAAAGGCATTGAGACGTGAAACTCCGATACCATCTGTCACAAGTCTTACGCATGCATTAAAAAGGGATCTAATCCACAATGCATTATGATTTGGGATTCATAGAAGGGAACAAAGCCTATTCTTTTCTAATGGTATTTATTATATGGAGTGATGCTAGGCGGCGAGGAAACGGGTGAGGGAGGGGGTTTGACCCCCATCCCCTTCGAGATTCACATGAGCGCGCATCTCAAAGGAGATGAAAGGTGACACCCCCCTCCCTGGCCATTTAGAATCACCAAAAGAAAGAAAGAAAGAAATGGTGCATGAGTTGGGGAAAAGTTAGTGCTAAAAAAAAAACTAAATCGAACAAACAGTTTCAATACCAACTGGACCAGTTTGGGTTATTGTTCTACATAAATTTATCTGAAAAATTGAATCAATCATATATACCATTCAATATAATATTAAGTAGCAACAATATTGTAGCCTTTGAGTCTAGTATGAATTGCGAGACCTAAAATATAAATTTATCTATATAAAATAAAAATTTATTAAAAAGAAAACCCTAGAAAAAGTTGAGTACTTTGCCATGAAAATCTAGACTCCCAAGTGCTCAACTTTATATATTTGGATTATAGATATATGAATTAAAAGGAAAACAAATATGGCCTACTACTAACAATTCGAATTAGCTAGGCTCTTATTTAACTATCAAAATGAACAATCTGAATAAGTTTATATTTGAATTATAGCAATTCTGCCCACTAATTATTTCAAGCCCAAAAAACTAAATAACTATTCATTTTGAATATGTAGTAAATCGAGTTTTAGAAATCAGGAATTCTAAATGTTGAGGAAGCCAGCGAGGAAATCAGCGGGGGAGAGAGTGAGGGAAGGAGGGGACCATCCATTCCCCTTCGGATGCGCGCATGAAAAATGATGGCATGCATCCCGAGATGAATGGACGGTCCCCTCCTTCCCTCTCTCCATCCCTCGCTGGCTTCCTCGACAGGTAGATGCTCTCTTTAGAAATTTAGTACAGTTTAATAATTATGCTTAGTAAATGAGGTATTAACTCGGCTGGTAAATCAGTGACGAATTGTATCACAAAGTCTAAGATTAAAACCCTGCCGAAAACATTTAACAATTATATGATCTAATAAAAACCCTACTCACTTTTCAAACAAAAAAAAAAAAAAACTATGCTTCATAACACCCCTTCATTGAATGTACTTTTAATAATTGATAAATGACTATAATGGAACCACAAATGATATTTTATGTCAATTTATGGTGAGATGATTTACAATAGTAGTAATAATTTGGTAATACAAATAAATGAAAAGGCAAAGACAATCCAAACAGAAAGAGAGACCAACGTTGCAATTTTATACACATTTTCTTCGATCTAGCGACTAGGTAAACAACACTTTTAATTTGAATTAGATTCCAGGCATTTGATCCATTACTTCCAATACAATACAAAGGGCATAAGGTTTTAGCATCAATTCTCTAATATTGTAACCAACGATTGTGATTTCGTTTTTGGAGTTAATTTCGGTCTCCTGATTTTAAGAAATATTTCAGTGTGTAAAGAAAAATATAAAAATTTCAAGGATACATGAAATAATATAAAGAATTTCAAATGTATATTAAATATGTGAAAAAAAAAGATGCAAGTAAATAAATGAATTAAACACATTAAATGAAGCCTAAATACTTATAATTACAGAATTTGAGGTAGTTTAAAAATCAATATATAAGTTGAAGAAATGATAGTTAAAAAAATTAGGGGGTGGGTTCAAAAATAAAAATAATAAAAAAACCCCAAATTTTTCGAAAAAAGTGAACTTTTTGTATTAAGAAATGCCGAAACTTTTTTACTTTCACATTTTTCTTTTCGTAATTTCAAAAAAATAAATTTTCTACAAAATTTACGAAAACACATTGTAACTACGACAAGATTTACCTAAAAGATGCAAAGAAATTAAGTGTTGTCAAATTTTTATATTATAAGCGCCGGCCATCTTTATCGACATGTAGCTTAGATTTGGAAGAAACTTCACTAGTAAATACAAAGGATATTTCTAACAAGGTTAGTTTCGTGTAGCAACAAGGATCCCCAATGCAACATTTTGAATTGCAAGGGTGACAATGGGTCGTGTCGTGTAAAAATAAAAGATAGTGACTAAATGACACCATTATTGCCTACTTTTTGAAGGACTCTATCACTTGAGTGTTGAACGACATCCCTAATATAAACAAAAAAACCCTACCACCTCTCTTCTTTATCAAGCACCACCCCACTACCTATCTTTTCTATCAAGCATCACCACTACCACCACCCAACTTTCGCCGCTGCCGCCAGCACATCTTCTTCTCCATTCTTTCTCTTATCTTCTCATATCTTCCTCTTATTCTCATTTTTTTTTTCTTCTCCTAAAAAGAAGAATAGAGGATAGATGGTGTTGTCGGCGGTGGACGGGGTGTGGTAGTGTGACCGATGGCTGCAGTGGTGTTGTTTCAGTGAAGAGAAAAGAGAAGGTGAGGGGTGATGGTGTCCTTCAGCAAATTCGAAAAAAGGGGTGGTAGTGTCATTCAGTAGAAATAGTGGTGTCATTTAGTCACTGTCAAAGTAAAATCTTGTGTCAACTTATCAAATCGTGGTGAATCTAAGGAAACGAGGGGTGTACATAGCACTGTAATTTTCCGAATAAGGAGTATTTTTGTCTATACGGGATAAATACATGATGAAGAAGAGAGGCCTTCCTTATCAAAACCAAGAACAACTCATAAAATCTCTCTCCCTCCCTCCCTCTCTTTGATTGTCGAGTCGACAGAGAGATTTTGATCCATCCAACCTTTCAGTTTGTTACCAAAGGTCGTAGCTTTCTATAAAGGTAAGAAGAAAGTTTCAATCTTTACTTTCCTTTTTGTAAATTGATTTGTGTTATCTTGAATTCTAAGCTTTTCGACTTTGCCTGACTTGCTTGGTTTTAGGGTGTTTAGATGTTGTTTTTGTTGGAGATTAAGGGTGTCTTTGGTTGCATGGAATACTATGTCATGGGAATCCATGAGGGGACCCCTACATTTTGGGCTAAATTGATATATCACTCCATATTCACCGTTTGTGATGAATGGTGGGAATGAAAGTATCATGAACATGAGAATCACATGCCTTGGGGGGCTAAGGAGTGCTCATGTTCATGGGACTTTCATTCCCACCATTGATCACAAAATCAAATGGTGGTCAAACGGTGAATATGGAGTGATATATCAATTTAGCCCAAAATGTAGTGGTCCCCTCATGGATTCCCATGGCATAGGATTCCGTGCAACCAAACACACCCTAAGTGCAATAAGGTTCGGGGTTGTTTTTGATAGAACCCATATTTTCAATTTCATCTAAAAGCCAATTTTTTGATAATTAGAGGAATGAGGCTTTTGGTTTATGGGTTTGGGTTGATTTATATGTTAATTCCATATATAGGAGTTGAGAAATGATTGAGTGGGTGTTCTGTTTAATGGGTTGTTTGATTGAATATATTAGTTGATTGAAAACGGCAAAACAATCGTTGCCAATCCTCAATGATGAAGTGTTTAGTAAGAATCATTTTAGGACTTCGAAGCTTGCCCTTCTAGGATAACATTCAGGATAAGTCATACCAGAATAACATAAACACATAACTACAAGTTCAGAATGAAAGCGTATGCAGCCTCATAGTTATCGATTCATGTTCATAATTCTTCTCCAAGTCCATCATCTTGTTCACTACTGATAGGGTCCTTAAGAGAATAATCTCAAATGATTCCCTATCCTATCCGAGGGTTCGGGACAATGGATTTTGGGGGTTATGGAGTAAAATATATACACATGCTGGACAGTTTGAGGCGCGAGGCGATGGGAGGCCCTCCATTCTTGGACCACATCTCATGACTGCCTAGGCTAGCGGCAAGGTTGAGGCACCAAAAACAAATGCATAATACTATACCCTCTAAAATAATTCAGTGAGTTATAATGCATACAATCCCAATAAATTTGGCACACACCAAACCCAATTAAGCTCATAAATCACATTTTAATTTTATAATGCACGTGAAGCTTCATTGTAACTATTACTCTCCCTCAACCTCAAATCTCAAACCTCAACATCCTCATCTTTGAAGAAATCATGCCCTCCTCAACATCCTTGTATCCATGTTGTCTTCTTGCTTGTCAACTTGTGAAACTGTGGGGTGTCTAGAGGAGGAAAACGGACAACACTCCTCAAAAATCAAAGAAGAAATTATAAGAAGATAACTAATTTATGAGAAGAGACGCACAACCACCTGAGGAGGTCGATGCGTTAGGTGTTAGTGCCAATAGGCAGTTGAGGTTAGCCTAGGCTAGCCCATGTGTAGGGTCACATCACCTTTGAATCGCTATGTTAGACGAGGTGGTCAAGTTTTGCATCATGCTTAAGTGATAGACAAGCCTTTGATAGCGTAGTACATGTTCTAATATTTGGAAAGTGAGGTGTAAGCTTCAGTCCGCCTTACATCCTAGGTCTTGAGGTATCCACTTCACTAATCTAAGGCCTAAGCCTCGCCAACATGCTAAGAGGTGTAAGCGTCCGTTGTTACCAAGGATGCTCGGACTCAGACACAAATACGACATGGCGACTCGACAATTTTCAAAAAAATAGGACTCGGCAACTCAGCGACACGGTCAAACTTAATTTTTTAATATATTTTTTTTGTAACTCATAAGAACATAAAATCATAAATAAATTAATAATACTATTAAATAATCCAAACATTCAAATTCATTCATTCAAATTTACAAATGCATCATAAAATCAAGATCAACTGCACAAGTCATACTCATAAAGCATAAGCAATATAATTTCATTAACTTGATAATGTAAATAAAATGTAAATTGATAATTTCAAAAACTCACCAGTTCCTTGGCCTAAACTCAGTTTTAATTTCTAATAAGAGATCCCGTATACTCTTTCTGACAAAAGTTGCACCTCCATCTAAGGTTTCCCCCACCTTCACTTGGTCTTCTTATTATTGTCACATGCTTCCAAAGATCATCTCCAGTTCCTTGGCCTAAAACCAGTTTTAATTTCTTATTTAGTTTTCAACCAATAGGTGCAAGCTCAAATATGGTGTATTTATTTGAAGTATTTCATGCATGCTTTCATATATATGCAGAAAAAGAAAAGAGAAAAAACAGCAAAAAAAAAAAAAGGAATGGCAGGAATTCGCAGGAAAAAAAAAGGAATCACAGAAAAAAAAAGATACGAAATACAAATCACAGGATCGATCTCAGGAAATCGCAAAAAGGAATCGCAGGAAAAAAAGAAATCGTAGCCGATTGATCGAAGAAATCGTAGAAAAAAATAACAGAGAAAATAGCAGAAAAAACGAAATCGCAGCCTAATCGATCTCAGAAATCAATCTCAGGAATCGATCGATCGATCGAAGAAATCGCAGAAAAAAATAACAGAGAAAATAGCAGGAAAAAAAAATCGAAATCGATCGATTGAAGGTACCTGGTGTTGATGAGGACGCCATAGATCCTGTCGATCAATCTATCCCTCTATGTCGAAACCGATTTCTCTACCTCCTCTCTGTCGAAAATCAAAATCGATCTCAAGAATTGTCAGTCGAAATCGATCGATGGATTCTGAGTTCTTTCTCTCTACCTCTGTCTCTCGATTCTCTGTTCTCTGTGTGAAGGATCGATTCTCTGTGTGAACTGAATGATCGATTCTCTGTTTAGGTTAGGGTTAGGGTTTGGGTTTGCCTTTGGCTCTGTGGGAGGAGGATCGATTTGATTTTGATTTATTTGCAAAATTTAAAGTCAGAGAATTTTGACCGTGTCTGGATCGTGTCCGGACCATGTCTGGCCGAGTCTGGACCGTGTCCGGGCCGTATCCATGCCGTGTCCAACTCAGTCAACGAATTTTGACCATTGACCCCGTGTCCAGCGTGTGTTGGGCGCGAATCCGTGTCCGATACGCATTTGACGCGTGATACGAAGGTTTTCCGAAGAGTCGGTGCATCCTTGGTTGTTACCAAGGAATCTCACTGAGGGTGCCTCAAGGCGTAGCCTCGATGTGTTTTTGAGACTATGAAAGGAAGCCAACCCCAAGGAACCTTGTCTTTCTAGGACCGATGAGATGATCTTCATCCCTTCAACTCTCAAGAGCATCTCTGCTGAATTCAACTAACACCAAAACGTAACCCCAAATGGCACAAGTCCAACAAAAAAATCATATATGCTCAGAGCAAACTTCCAAGCCCTCAACTGAGCTTGAGTCAAGAAGCTCCTCTTTGGCCTCAGCTATTTGAATAACGCGCTCTTGTTTATTGATTTATTCTCCGCCTCTTCTGATGTTGTCTTCTCCTTTATTTTCTTGTTTTTGTATGTCCTACATGCAGTAGCCAAAGCTAGCTGAAAAAGTGAACCGTGGTTTTTCCAACCAAGAAAAATAACTACTAACCTGATCAGGTGTCACGGCATCTATTATCACTAAGGAGCCATGTGAGATGGAAGTCTCAGGCACTGTTTTGAATGAGGGAACCAATCAAATGGACAGGCTGACCTAGTTGCTAGAAGAGTAGCTAAATTTCTGTTTCTTCTTATTAGTTTATGTTCTTTAATGAATCATTAATCTGGGTGACTTGTGTGTTTTTTTGTCACCTAGCTCGTTCACTTCACTTTGCTTTAGTAGATTTGGGTCAAGTCACCTAAGTTATGTTTTTCAGCCTTTAACAACATTGACTAATAATTATGTAAATATTTTATATAAAGTAGTAGAATTACCTACATACATTAGCTCTCCCTAAAAAAGGGGGTGTTGGGTTGATGCAAAGACACCTTCCATTATGAGTACCTTCGTACTACTTCACTGCAGTCACTAAGTTATGCAAACAAGGTCACTACTTTCAGGAGGGTAGTTCCCCGCATGTTACTTCAAGGTCATAATTCTTGGATGTTTGATCTCAAAATAGTTGGAGTGATGGGGAGATGCTTGGTCTCATAACATTTAGACTGATGGGGACGCCACTATTTCCATAGTATACCCATGTATGCAAATGAATTGGAAGTTTGTCTTTGATATATGTTGTATAGTTGTCTATGTAGTAAATGCGGACAACGGGCCCTTAACAGTCCAGGACCGATTTAAGATTAAGCGGATTTAATCGGTGTACTTTTTCAAGTTATACATTTTTATACAATTACTAATATAAATTATAATAAATAAAACATATCTTGACGAGAAAGATTAATAAGACAAGTATTATAGAGCAACAAGAGTTATCATAGAGCAAGTTATGTAATCATGTCCAAAATATCACACATTATAGAACAACAACCACCACCACCCAATAGGATGTCAACCTCCACCCAACAGAACAATATCAATTTCTCATCAATTTTTTTTGTGACTCACTGATTAATCAGCGACTCACCAATTAATCAGTGACCGCTAAACCCAACGACTAAATACCTAGTTCAGATCGGTCTATCCTCGATTTACACTAAATCGCCAATTAATCGGTGACTAGTCACCACATAAATAACCCAGATATTTGTGTATATCCCCGATATACCTTTGTCTTAAAAAAATATTTATCGTGCATGATTATAAATCTAATACTGAGCAATTGGTCTTTGCAGGGTGTTTCTCCCGTCTTAGCAAGATGACTTCGTTGACAGCTGTGATGCCTAGGCTCGCTGTCTCAGCTGAGAGACCTCTAGGTACGTCCACATCTTCTATTGCATTGCAGTTAATAAGTGTTAACGGAGAGCAATGAGTTTTCTTCCATCATTTTTTGTTATTATTATCTTTTCATCGATTCGAGTAAACATATTAATTTGAAGGATTTTAAAAGTGTAGTTCAAGGTGGAAGGGCTCATTTGTATTGGCCTCCTCTCCATATTAGAGTAAATATATGTTAGAAGTTAGAACAAAGAAAAGAGAAATCCTGATGATGACATATGTGGGAGAGTTTTCTTTCACTGCTCTCCTTCACCTGGCTTGGTTACCCGGGGACCAGGGGAGTTTATTCTGTTTTCTCCAACTTGGTTTTAGGATACGGAAACTGATAAATTGGATTTTATGGTTGACTTAAAAACCAAAAATCTTCAAATTTCCGAAAGATCGTAAATTCCTTTGTCACTCTGTATTGTCACATCCTTGTTTTTACATGGTTCCTTTCTGAATCCTATCCCTTCTGTGGTTGATTTCCTAAGTTTCATTTGAAAAACTCTTCGTTGTTGCACATTTCTCTTTCTTATTTGACTGTTTTCTTTATGCAGACAAGACAGAAACTCACAGTGTAGCCAGGATTGGACTTAAACGATCTCAGTTGGCACTCCCCAGTTTGCATGGTCAGCATTGTCAAACCAGAAAACCAATTCTCCTTACCAATCATTCAAGGGGGAGAGCTGTGATCTGTGCTTCTGCTTTGGTGAGTCGAGTTCCTTATTTTCACTCAACTATGTCACTGCTTGGCAATCTCATTTTTACTTACTGTGCCATTGAATGCATTTAGAATATCAATGGCACCTCGTTCACATATTTTAATTCTAAATCTAAATTTTGTAATGCTTAACACATCCTTTACGTCAGTAGAAAATTTTTGGCTAATTTTAGACAACTTTCCGGTTTCATGCAGACTGCAAGATGTGGAGCTGAACAAACTCAAACTGTTACGCGCGAGTCATCGACAATCACAATTGCTCCAGTTCAAGGTAATGACATATTTTGAATGTTCACATAATAGCTGACAGCTATACCTATTCTAAAGAATAATATTCCAGGGAACACAATGAAATAGAGTTTGAGGTTGAAGATGAAGTTCAATCTTATTTTCTCTCCCAAATTTGAAGGTAACTTTTTTAGGGGTGGGTGGTCATCTTCAACCTCAGGCGCTCCATATTCTCTCTCTCTCTCTACACTTTAATCTTGAGGCTTTTGGGAGGTCCACTTGTCATAATTGTATTGAATCCTTTGTTTTAAATTAGTTAACACTCAATCCAATAATTTCAAAATCCATGGAAAATGGTGGAAGAAATGAGTATGGAGATGAGAGAAAAGGAAAGAAAAAGGGAGAGTTGAGTTCATGTTTTCTCTTTCAAAATCACGAAAAGAGCACCTCACAGGGAGGTTAATCTTTTTTTTAACCATGGAAGGACATGGTTATCTTCAATCTCAAGCTCTTATGATTTTTTTCCTTTTATCTTTCTAGTATTTTCTCATCCATGGTGTGTTCTTCTTTCAACTAAACACACAAAGGATATTGTGAATGGAGGTAGAAATGGCACATCCTTCTACACACCATGCTAATGGATTTGAGTGAAACCTAGGTACCGAATACTGGCAAACACGTTGTCATCATATGAGCATCTTCCTATGTTCATTAGTTATCTTTTTCGCTTCAAGTTTTTTTTTTTTTTTTGGTTTTTCAGAATCAACTGAAGATTTGTTGAAGAAAACTTTGTATTAACTGCAACAGAATCAACTTTAAGTTTTTCCCCCTACTGTTTATCTTATTGAATTAATAAGTTAATGCATTTCAGGCAAGGAGAAGTCACCTGACTTGGATGATGGTGGAACTGGACTCCCACCTCGTGATGATGGCGATGGTGGTGGTGGTGGAGGTGGTGGTGGAGGAAATTGGTCTGGTGGATTCTTCTTTTTGGCTTTCTTGCTTTTCTTGGTTTCTTGAAGGATTCAGAAGATGAGGGAGCTTACAAGGAAGACAGGAGAAGATACTAAGCACCAGTTGAAGTCACAAATTTTAGATATTCTACATTTTTTTGTAACTTTTGTACTGTAATATGTATTTAGGGGATGTATGAACATATGCAACCCCATGTACAATGCATCGAAGCTTGTCAAAATCATAGACTACAGCCCTTCTGGTTTGAAGCCTGGTTAAAACTATGCAAATCTTAGATTTAGGTGCTTAGCATGGTATGTAGTGTACTTGCAACTTGTTACACCATACCAAATTAGGCTTTATGGTTAAGTTGATTCTTTGTTATGGATAGATGTTACAACACCATTCTTCAATGCACAATCATTCATTGAGGAGTAATTCTTGCTGTCGAGGTTTTGGGCGAGGAAACCAGCGAGGGAAATGAGGTGGAGGGGTGGAAGCCGTTCAATTTCTTCGAGATGCGTGCGTTGACTTTTCGCACACGCATCCCAAGGGAGGTGAACGGCTCCCACCCCGCCACCTCCCTCCCCTCGCTCATTTCCTCGCCCAAAACCTCGACAGCAAGAATTACACTTCATTGAGTTTTGAGTTTAGAAATGAAAATTTGATTTTCTAAAGGCTGTGAATGTTTTACATCACCGATTCTCCTCTTTGACATCATCACCTCACTTGTCTAACACCATTGCCTTTCTATCCTATACTATACCACATGTTTTTTCTTCTCCTGTGTTTTCTTCTCTATAAACAACAGAAGCAGCAACATCCCCTCTTTGATCGCCATCTGACCTGCCATTGTTCGGAACAACAAAAAATTGAGGTAGTAGTGTAAAAAACGGGGGATAGCGGGGTGGCATTGAACTGTAAGCACAATTACGTAGTGGTAGGCATTGAACTGTAAGCACAAGACACTGTTTCAAGAAGAACGAGACCAATGCATCCAACAGCCACAATTATAAACTGGGTTTTGCATGCAAGTCTGTCACACAGGATCAACTGAAGATGACCCTTCCAACCATATCTAAAGAGAAGGTCAACACCAAATCCAACAGAGCATCTATGTGACTGGTCATCTCCAACAAGAAAGTGATTGCATTCTCTCATCCTCTTTGGTATGGCTTCCAACAAGTCTCTTGGCTTGTTTTCTCTTTCCCTTCATTTCATTCCCAACCACACTGACTGTTGTGTTCCTACAGTCATCAAGCTTTCATATCTGTCCATTGAATAGATGTCCTGGGTGCCTAGCACAGTCTCATAATCTCATCATTGGTGTCGAAATGTGCGCCCTCACTAATCTGGAGAGGGAGGGATGGGTGTACACCCTTTGCGAGGGGACGTTACATATTTACAACTAATTAACTTTTGCAAACCGACTTCCCCTGTTTCGTCTTAATGGTGCTCCACCACTTTCTTCTTCTCTTCCATCCTCCTGAAACCACAACGAAGCTTCCTTCAACGCGCAAACCCAAATAAATTAACAGCTCTTACTTATCTGATAAACCGCCTTTATTATTTGTAAACTATAAATACAACCTTACAATTCTCACTAGAGCTTGAATTCAAGCTTTCAAAACCCATCACAAAACGCACAAGTACATACATTACAGAGCAAACTACAGTTGAGACAACAATGGAGAACTCAACAGACTCTTCTGTTTTCAGCAAACTTCGCAGGAAACTATCCCCCAAGAGAACCCAATCACAAACCAGACTCAGATTCAAACCCAAAAGCAAAACCCAGTTCTTTCAATAGACCCCAAGGTGCCCAAACGAGATGAACTTGACGCTCTCTTTCGATTCTTTGATGAAGATGGTGATGGAAAAATCTCACCTAGCGAGTTACAGAGTTGCATGCGAACTGTGGGAGGCGAGCTGTCATCTGCAGAGGCAGTCAACGTGGTTGAATCTTTGGATTCTGATGGAGATGGGCTACTGGGGTTTGATGATTTCGCAAAGTTGATGGAAGCAAATGGAGAGGAGGATAAGAGGATGGACTTGAGAGACGCTTTTGGGATGTATGAGATGGCTGGGTCAGGTTGTATTACACCCAAGAGCTTGAAAATGATGTTGAATAGACTCGGTGAGTCCAAGACAATTCAAGAATGCGAGGCGATTATTTGTACGTTTGATCTTGATGGAGATGGTGTTCTTAGCTTCGATGAGTTTAGAGTTATGATGTGCTGACTTCTCTTTTCATGTCAACCTGCCATTCTTGATTCCTTTAATTCATCCAAGAAATTCATAAGAAGTATCAACTTTGCATTATGAAACCCCTCTCCAAAAGGATCATTGTAAGTCGTGTTTTTGCAAACAACATCATCCCAAGATCTCGAACCTGGAGTGCTACTGAAACTTGGCAATAACAGCTCCATATAACATGCCTGTCACTTTAGAATCCTAAACATAAAGAGTAAGAAACAAGAGAACCACTACCAGTTTATGCAAGATGCTATTTGACAAAACAAAAAGGGTAAGAAATAAGCTACGAGAATAAATAAATGGAAGAACTGACACGCAACCTCAATTCTGAAAATGTTAGCTCAAACAACAATGTCAAATGGCATACCCAAGAAATGTCTGCGTGACAATACAATACCTTGAGGCTCTGATCAGCCCATCTTTGATCACAAATTCTATTCTATAGTTGGGCAGAAGTTCAAAGAAAACAAAGAAGTATTCTTTTTTACAAATAACATGTAAGATGAGAATATCCATGAAGTGAAAGTGCAAGACCAGAGAAGACACTTTACTTAGTAATAGAATTGCAAAACCATTCAACAGATAAAACGCACCAGTCCAAGGACTGTTTTCCAAACAAAAAACCCACGTAGAACATGCAATCACATGATAGGTAAGACAAACAAATATTGCAACAAGTTTAAAGACATGCAATCACATGATAGGTAAGACAAACAAATATTGCAACAAGTTTAAAGACGAGCAAAATAAGAGGAAACCCATTTCAACACTTTTTAGATTTCAACATACCTGGCTTGAAAAATTTTAACAAACAAACACAAAGGCCTCTTTTGGTAATCCAAAACACTAGATAAGAAAACTACACAAGTACACATGTAAAAAGGTTAGGTTCATGATACGATCTGACTTTTTCTTTTGATATTTGGCAGAATTGGAACAGTTCAAGCTCAACCTACTAGTGCAATCACAGAAAATAATGGAAGAAATACTGCAGTTTCAGCAATCATGCCTCAACAAGAGAATCACGGGAAGGAAAGAATTGTTTGATTAAAATGTAAAGGTTACAATGGTCTGGATAGACTGGAATGTAATAGGCAGAAATTGAGATTGCCAATCTCCTTAGAGCGCAATGTGCTCCCTTGTACAAAATGTTTACAAAGAAGAATGAATGAATGAATCCAATTTCTGTTACTGATCTCCTATTTATAAGAGTTCCTAATAGCCTTTATAATTCTGAATATAGCAACAATACAACACTGCAACTTGGTATAGCAACAATACAGCAACTGGCTTACTAACCCCCTGAACTGCCTAACCATCCAGACTTGCAGTCCAACTTGCAGAATATAGCACTACTTGCCGTCCAACTTGCAGAATATAACACTTTCCTTCTTCAAAGCCACTATAGCACTTGCATTCATATAGCACTTGCATTCTTCAAAGCCACTCACTGGTTTATTGATTTATATCTCTTTCTTGTATAAGTATATCTGACAGGAGGTTTATCAATACCCCCGCCCCAATTACTCACCTTGTCCTCAAGGTGAAAAGAAGGAAATTGATTTATGAACATATGGAAATCCTCCCAAGTAGCTTCATAGGCAGGTAACCCATGCCACTTGATTAAAACCTCAGGCGTATTTTTGTCCCTATGACGCACATCTAAGAGTGATTCAGGTTGAACTAACATTTCAAATTCATCGCTGAGTTGAGGAGGAAGAGGAAATAGTTGGGAACAAGGTCCCTTCGCGCGCCATAATTGTGAAACATGAAAAACAGGGTGGATGCGAGAGGAAGGAGGTAAAGCCATTTTGTAAGCAACCGCTCCTACCCTTGCCAAAACCTCAAAAGGACCATAAAAACTAGCAGAGAGCTTTTGATTAACCCGACTTGCCAGTGATTTATGCCGATAAGGCCGAATCTTCAAAAACACCCGATCACCCACCACAAACAACTCATCCCTTCGAGACCTATCGGCCTGTTTTTTCATACGTTGTTGCGCCCTCAACAAGTGCATCTTTAGTGATTCTAGGACACTGTCCTTGTCTAATAAGAGTTGTTCTACCAAAGATACATGCGTAGTACCAGTGACATACCTGATTAGAGGTGGCAGATCCCTGCCATAGAGAATCTTGAAAGGAGTGTATCCCGTCGCCGAGTGCGTTGACGTGTTATACCCAAAATTCAGCCCAAGGCAACCATTTATACCATTGTTTTGGCCTCTCCGAAGTAAAACATCTGAGATAAGTTTCCAAACAGCGGTTCAAGACTTCCGACTGACCGTCTGTTTGAGGATGATACGCCGTGCTATGTTTCAACTTCGTTCCTTGAACCCGAAATAATTCCCGCCAGAAATGACTGAGGAAGATTTTATCCCTATCTGATATTATAGAAATCGGTGTCCCATGGAGCCTAATAATTTCCTTGGAAAATATTGAACCTACCCTCTCAGCTGTGTAGGGATGTTTCAGGCCAACAAAATGCGCATACTTGCTAAGACGGTCAACTACGACCAAAATTGCATCAACTGACCCTGAACATGCATGGCAATCCTTCAATGAAGTCCATGGTGACTTCGTCCCAAATCTGCGTAGGAAGAGGAATGGGCTGAAGAAGGCCGGCTGGAGTAGTGGCCATGGTCTTGTTACGCTGACAAACGTCGCACTCACTAACCCGCTTCCTGATATAATCCTTCATCCCCACCCAATATAATTCTTTGGCAATTCTCTGGTAGGTTTTTGTCTCACCTGAGTGCCCCCCAACTGCCGATTCATGAAATTCTTTGAAAAGAATGGGAATGAGAGAAGAAGTCTAAGGAATAACCAACCGATTTTTGTAGTGCAAAAGATCATTAATTACAACAAATCCCGGTCTAGCCGCCCCTTGCAACACTGACTGTTTCAGATGTTGTATATCAGAATCATCTGATATTTCTGCTTTGAGCACCTTCCAATCACGCCAAGTGGGCATACTCATATGAAAACAAGACGGAGAAGGAGAAATCCGAGAAAGAGCATCCACGGCCGCATTGGAAAACCCTGTTCTATATTGAATTTCAAACTGAAAACCAAGTAATTTACTTACCCACTTCTGATATTCCGGCCCAATGACTCTTTACTCCATCATATACTTCAGACTCTGTGATCAGTGCGAATAATGAACTTCCTACCCAACAACTAAGTTCGCCATTTGGTAATTGCGAACACAATTTCCATGAGTTCTTTCTCATATATTGGTTTGAGCCTCGCCCTCTGTCTCAAAACTTGACTGAAGAAAGCTACTGGTTGATTCGCTTGCATCAAAACAGCTCCCACCGCAAACCCCGAAGCGTCGGACTCTACAATGAATTCTTTAGAGAAATCGGGCATTCGCAATACCGGAGCAGAAGTCATAACGCGCTTTAAACCTTGGAAAGAAACCTCGGCTTCTCGATTCCATGCAAACCCATTTTTCTTCAACTGAGATATCAGCGGCCATGCTATCTGACTATACTCACAGATGAACTTTCGATAATATCCAGTGAGACCCAAAAAACCTCGTAATTCTGTAATGTTAGTCGGTTGTGGCCAATCCAAAACAGCCTAAACCTTGGATTGATCCATAGATACCCCATTGGCCGAGATCATGACATGTCCCAAGTAGCCTAGTTTTGAACTTCCAAACTCACATTTCTTCCTGTTAGCATACAAACAGTGTTGTTGCAACAAACTCAAAGCCGTCTCCAACTGTTCCACATGTTTCTCAAGGCTTGGACTATACACCAAGATGTCGTCAAAGAACACAAGCACAAATTTGCGCAAATACGGCCGGAATATCGAATTCATTAACGCCTGGAACGTTGCTGGTGCGTTGGAGAGACCAAATGGCATTACGAGAAACTCGTAGTGTCCCTCATGTGTGCAAAAAGCCGTCTTAGCCTCGTCCCCTTTCTGAACCCTGATCTGATGATATCCTGGGATGGTTATGTGCTTTATATGTGCAGGGTCATCTCCCCATTGTATAGAGGCCTTCTGAGCCCCATGATGGGCAAAGGAAACAAATCCTTGAGGGTGAGGTGAGGGAGGTGCGTAAGGCTGCCCAAAAGTCCAAAAGACCAAAGAGGACAATATCTGGATGAGGTGGCAGGGCCTCCGTGGGGGGATATCGCTGTGCATACTCTGATAGAGGCCTTTTAAAGTCGTGCGGGCCGGATGGTAGCCCAAAGCGGACAGTATCTGTACAGTGCGGGAGGCGGGTCGTCACAGTTTGGTATCAGAGCCTGACCCAGCCGGAAGTGTGCCACGTGGACGTTGTGCCTGTGTGGCCAACGAGGACGTTGGGCCTTAAGGGGGGTGGACTGTGAGACCCTTGTGTGGGCGGACTTGAGGGGGAGGGTGAGGGTGAGGGTTGGAGCCCAATAGGCTCAACAGGCTCGTGGATCCCAAGAGGAGTTGGGCTAGCTACCAAGGGAAACATAGTCCCACATCGCTTGGGTGTGGGATGGTTATGTGCTTTATATGTGCATGGTCATCTCCCCATTGTATAGAGGCCTTCTGAGCCCCATGATGGGCAAAGGAAACAAATCCTTGAGGGTGAGGTGAGGGAGGTGCGTAAGGCTGCCCAAAAGTCCAAAAGACCAAAGAGGACAATATCTGGATGAGGTGGCAAGGCCTCCGTGGGGAGATACCGCTGTGCATACTCTGATAGAGGCCTTTTAAAGTCGTGCGGGCCGGATGGTAGCCCAAAGCGGACAATATCTGTACAGTGCGGGAGGCGGGTCGTCACAACACATACAGGCGTAGATGGGAACCTCTTTACAGTCATTTCACTCAGAAAAATTGATAGCATCATCGGCGGTCCCATGCATGGATATGTGATTAATAAAAGGTTCCACAAAAGGTGGGTACCCTTGATCCTTCATCAATCCAATAAGGCTCATAGCTTTTTTCATATTTCTTCTAGCTAATAGCCTCTCTATCAAGATCTGGTAAGTTGTATGCCGAGGCCGTAACTGTTTCTCATTAACCATCTCACTTAGAAATTGAAATGATTCATCAAATCTCCCAGTATTACAGAGACGGATGATTAGTTTCTCATAAACAACCCTAGTAGGAACAAATCCACCTTCTTCCATGGCCTTCCGAATCTTATCACATTCCTGCAACCTACTGACACTGTTCAATGACTTGAGAATCCCATCAAGATTCGACTCTGTCAAGGCATTCCCACTCTGGACAAAAATCTTCACAACTCTTGAAAACAAACCCATGTCTAGCTCTTTACCAACTACAATTTTCCGCAACAGAAAATCGGTATCCTGCACCTTGGGCTTAGTCTCACTACTCATCATGAACTCGTACAAATCCACAACATCTTTCATCATCCTCCTCTTATAAAACCGATCCATTGCCTTACCATACGTCTCCAACTCCATCTCAAACCCAGCTTCCTTCATGTCATTAACCACGCGCCAAAACTTCTCTATACAATCCTCTCTACTCAAAACCTTAACCATGGCATTGTAAGTAAGCTTATCATGACTGAACTCCGAACTCTCTTCGACCCACCAGAAAAACATCAAAGCTTTCATTGGCTCCAATTTCAAATGAGCAATCACCATTTCAACCAAATCATTCGACCAACTAACACCCAAATCCTCAATCCCTCTTTTCACTTCATCCCCCCATTCATTCTCTCTAATCACCTTACACACCTTCGAACCCACCCTTTCGATCGAACTCTCATCCGGCCTCAAAAACATCCCCTTCAGCTTCTCTAAATCACCCACCATCCCATCCTTCTCAAACCCCTCTGAAGCCTTATAAAAAGCTCTCTTACTCACCCCATGCCCCTTCTTCTTCATCAACTCAACCAACCCCCAAAACTCATTCACATACTCCTTCCTTCCCAATATCCCCAACATCAAGTTATAACCTTTCGAGCTCAGCTTCCCACTCTCTACCTCCAAAACCAAATTGAAAAACCTCCAAGCAATCTCAGGGTTCCCTTCCAGATTGCCCAACGTCTCCAACACCATATCATGACTTATCACCAAACTACTCCCCTCCATTTCCCTCCTAATTTCCTTCAAATCGCTCGATTTCGACAAAATATTAGTTAACACCACATGATTTTGATCTGGGTCTCTTTGTTCTAAAGCGGGTTCAGTTGAAAAACTACGAACCACTCTGGGGTTTCGGAGATTTGAAGGAAAACCCCAACTTTGATGAAGGTTTCTAGTGAATAACGATGAAAACTTTAAGGGGTTTTCAGGGTCTAGAGTTCTTACCTGAAACCCCAGAGGTCTGATTCGTGAAGTGGGGATCGAAGAGCGGAGAAGAAGTAGAATTCTCCATTGAAGATTTCTCATCTCTGCTTCTATAGGTTTTGATTTGGGGGTTCTCTGTATTGTTGGTGCTCTGTGACGGAGAGTGTGCGAGAAAAAAGGGTGTTTTTAGGGTTTTAGAACCCAGGAAGATAGTATTCGGGTATTGGGTTGGGCCAGATTTAGACCATCCTTCTGACCCATCATCGTCATCGTCATTATCAAAGCCCATTTCCGATACTTTCGGGATTGGCTACACGTATTTTAGTTTTCCAAGCAATGCGGTTTTCCCCTATATCCTCGCATAATTCAAGTTCAAGATGTCTTCCTTCACCGCCTTCATCCAAGTTTTTAGTGACCGTCCCCTCCGTCTACACCCTCCACTAACTTGCCAATTCAAACATTTTCTAATTGTCGTCGTACTTGGTTTCCTCCGCACGTGACCAGACCACATTCCACACCTTAAGACGGAGAGAATTTGGGTGCATAAGAAGTTATAAGACTTAGAGGGTGTTTGTTTTTGCTTCTGAATGAAGTCAAGAGTCTTAATAAAGCAATGCGGTTTTCCCCTATATCCTCGCATAATTCAAGTTCAAGATGTCTTCATTAAGACTCCTGACTTCATTCAGAAGCAAAAACAATCACCCTCTAAGTCTTATAACTTCTTAAGCACCCAAATTCTCTCCGTCTTAAGGTGTGGAATGTGGTTTGGTCACGTGCAGAGGAAATCAAGTACGACGACAATTAGAAAATGTTTGAATTGACAAGTTAGTGGAGGGTGTAGACGGAGGGGACGGTCGCTAAAAACTTGGATGAAGGCGGTGAAGGAAGACATCTTGAACTTGAATTATGCGAGGATATAGGGGAAAACCGCATTGCTTGGAAAACTAAAATACGTGTAGCCAATCCCGAAAGTATCGGAAATGGGCTTTGATAATGACGATGACGATGATGGGTCAGAAGGATGGTCTAAATCTGGCCCAACCCAATACCCGAATACTATCTGCTTCCGAGCGATTCTATGTGTCGAGGGAAAGGGCGAGGAAATCAGCGAGGTAAACGAGGTGGCGGGGGGTGAACCGTTCACCCCCCTCGAGATGCGCGCGCGGAAAGCATCTCGAGGGGGGTGAACGGTTCACCCCCCGCCACCTCGTTTACCTCGCTGGTTTCCTCGCTCTTTCCCTCGACATTTTAGAATTTCTGCTTCCTGGGTTCTAAAACCCTAAAAACACCCTTTTGTTTTCTCGCACAGTCTCCGTCACAAAGCACCAACAAGACAGAGAAGCCCCAAATCAAAACCTATAGAAGCAGAGATGAGAAATCTTCAATGGAGAATTCTACTTCTTCTCCGCTCTTCGATCCGCACTTCACGAATCAGACCTCTGGGGTTTCAGGTAAGAGCTCTAGACCCTGAAAACCCCTTAAAGTTTTCATCGTTATTCACTAGAAACCTTCATCAAAGTTGGGGTTTTCCTTCAAATCTCCGAAACCCCAGAGTGGTTCGTAGTTTTTCAACTGAACCCGCTTTAGAACAAAGAGACCCAGATCAAAATCATGTGGTGTTAACTAATATTTTGTCGAAATCGAGCGATTTGAAGGAAATTAGGAGGGAAATGGAGGGGAGTAGTTTGGTGATAAGTCATGATATGGTGTTGGAGACGTTGGGCAATCTGGAAGGGAACCCTGAGATTGCTTGGAGGTTTTTCAATTTGGTTTTGGAGGTAGAGAGTGGGAAGCTGAGCTCGAAAGGTTATAACTTGATGTTGGGGATATTGGGAAGGAAGGAGTATGTGAATGAGTTTTGGGGGTTGGTTGAGTTGATGAAGAAGAAGGGGCATGGGGTGAGTAAGAGAGCTTTTTATAAGGCTTCAGAGGGGTTTGAGAAGGATGGGATGGTGGGGGATTTAGAGAAGCTGAAGGGGATGTTTTTGAGGCCGGATGAGAGTTCGATCGAAAGGGTGGGTTCGAAGGTGTGTAAGGTGATTAGAGAGAATGAATGGGGGGATGAAGTGAAAAGAGGGATTGAGGATTTGGGTGTTAGTTGGTCGAATGATTTGGTTGAAATGGTGATTGCTCATTTGAAATTGGAGCCAATGAAAGCTTTGATGTTTTTCTGGTGGGTCGAAGAGAGTTCGGAGTTCAGTCATGATAAGCTTACTTACAATGCCATGGTTAAGGTTTTGAGTAGAGAGGATTGTATAGAGAAGTTTTGGCGCGTGGTTAATGACATGAAGGAAGCTGGGTTTGAGATGGAGTTGGAGACGTATGGTAAGGCAATGGATCGGTTTTATAAGAGGAGGATGATGAAAGATGTTGTGGATTTGTACGAGTTCATGATGAGTAGTGAGACTAAGCCCAAGGTGCAGGATACCGATTTTCTGTTGCGGAAAATTGTAGTTGGTAAAGAGCTAGACATGGGTTTGTTTTCAAGAGTTGTGAAGATTTTTGTCCAGAGTGGGAATGCCTTGACAGAGTCGAATCTTGATGGGATTCTCAAGTCATTGAACAGTGTCAGTAGGTTGCAGGAATGTGATAAGATTCTGAAGGCCATGGAAGAAGGTGGATTTGTTCCTACTAGGGTTGTTTATGAGAAACTAATCATCCGTCTCTGTAATACTGGGAGATTTGATGAATCATTTCAATTTCTAAGTGAGATGGTTAATGAGAAACAGTTACGGCCTCGGCATACAACTTACCAGATCTTGATAGAGAGGCTATTAGCTAGAAGAAATATGAAAAAAGCTATGAGCCTTATTGGATTGATGAAGGATCAAGGGTACCCACCTTTTGTGGAACCTTTTATTAATCACATATCCACGCATGGGACCGCCGATGATGCTATCAATTTTCTGAGTGAAATGACTGTAAAGAGGTTCCCATCTACGCCTGTATGTGTCCTGATGCTTGAAGCATTTTTCGAGGCTGGAAGGCAGGGTGAGGCACAAGAGTGCTTCTCTAAACTTCCAAGCTCCATTCGTAACCATGCTGATGTGCTTGATCTTTTATGTTCCTGGAAACTTAAAAATGCGGGTAGTGCTACAACTGTAACAGCTTAAGGCTTTGGCGAAAGGCATATGCCTATGCATTTTCTTTGCTTTGACTAGAATGATATTTCTTGAACGTAAGTGCTGCTTTTGTTTAATTCTATAATTGAGTTTTGGAAACAAGTATTTGGTGTACCAGTATATTTGTTTGTTGCCAAAAGAGATTCATATTATGAAAATATTTTCCTGGATCTTTCCTTTACTGTAGTTAGTATTGACTATAAGTGCCTAAAATTTGTTTGTTCGGATAAATTAGTTTTGTATTGAAATAGGTCTAGCTAGGATGAACTCTTGCATGGTTGAATCAAGATGTCAAGTTTCAAAGCAAGCTAGGAAGTGACTTCAGGATGGCAGCCAATTATAAAAGAGAATAAAGTTCAAGAATGCGAGCTGTGTAGCTTTACAATGGACCTTCAACTCCTATTGCAATGGCCATTATGATAGTTTATGCTGAATACTTTGCTGTCGATGCACTGAATTTCATGTGGCGTTTTCCCTTTCCATTTTTGAGGTCGAGAGCAGATATTCCTCCTTTCATTGGGAAGTGGTACAATCTTTGTCTTGTAATTATGCTATTTCAAATGTCATTTGTCAGTTCCTTCGGATCTTTTTGTCTTCTGCACTATGTAGAAATTATTTACTAGGCATCACAGGTTGCCAAACCTTACCTCTAGGTCAGACAGAACAAGCTCCTTTTGCGTGATGTTCATACTTAATATTTTTCACTTTTCCATGTGTAAAGCAGGCCTCAGCGATACTGAAACTTGTTTTTACTAACTGATACTAAGCGGATTTTGTTTATGTGAGAATGAATGCAGTGTTGTAACTTGTTCAGGTTTTATTGCAGTATTATTACATTTTGGCATAGATAAACCATTTATGGCTCTGTAAATTTTTTTCCACATAAGAACATATGTAGACATCTCTTCCATTCTGCTGCAGCGGTTGTTTACTTGATGTTAAATACCTCTTCTTAATGTCTTTTGGTCAGAAGTTGTGTGGATTGTTTATGTCGAGATAAGCTTGGTAGCAATTTATAGATGGCTGTGAGCCTGAGACAACATGCCACAGCTTTGTCCATTGGTATATCTTTCAGAGCAATTCTAGATGTCGAGGGTTTGGGCGAGGGATGGTGCGTCGCACGTGCCCTCGACTTTGGTTTCAAAAAAAAAAAAAGCGGGAATCTGAAATTCGAAATGAAAAAGCAATTTAAGAGGCAGGGAGGGAACAATCTCCCTCTCCCAAATACACTAGACAACCGATTGTAGTTGTTGTTTTCGTGATTGGGTTTGGTTTTTACACCACAATTTTCATTTTTATGGAGGAGTTGTGGGGTTTGAAGAGCTCAAATGGGTTGTTCAATAGTTTGGACTTCACTTGCTCGATTGTCATGTGTGTTGTATCGTTTTTGTACTGTCTTTTCCGTGATCCAGGCCGTCCTCCGTTTGATTACGTACCGGAAATGAGCGAAGAGGATCTTTCGGAACAAGGGTTGAAGAAAAATGTGAGTTTTCTGAATGCCTTCTATTTGTTTGATGTTATGCTTCTATCATTTCTATTGTTTCTGTTTCTGTTTTGATAATGGCCTTGATACTTTTTGAGTCATTCATGTTTTGACTGCTAGAGATGAGAAGAGAGGTATGGAAGCAGTTTCAGCTTTCAAGGGCTCTGGATTGTCTAATGTGGTGTTTCATCAACTTGATGTTAGAGATGAGTCTAGTGTTGATTCTTTGGCCAAATTTGTGAAAACCCAATTTGGCAGACTTGACATCTTAGTAAGTAAGTGCTTCAAATTGATATATTTGATGTTATAATGTTGTTTTTTGACTTTCATAAGGTGTGAGTGAAATCGAAGATTTTGATTATTGTTATTTTGCTCAAGTTTTAATAGCAGAGACCACACTGCAAAATCATCACAGCTGAAGTATTGAGACTAAAGATGATACTTACAATTTAAGCAAACCCAAATGGGCTTTTAGATCTAACAAATTTGTTCTAAAGTCAATGAGAACTGGCAATCTATAACTTAAAACCTATATGCCGAAGTGGGTTGAACATGTGTGTGGGTTTGAAATATACAGTGATCAAATCATAAAAAGTTAAGACTCTTCCGAAATTTCAAACCACATAAACCATTTCCCAAAGGTGAGGCCATAGGTAAAAAGATCATTTCTAGATTTTCTTTCAGGAATTTGGATGACAGGTAAGTGTCGAGTATTCATTTGTTGATTTTGCAGGTAAACAATGCAGGAGCGCATCTGGAGTTTTAGTTGATGAAGAAGGTCTAAGAGCCTTGAACATTGACCCAGTGGCTTGGGTAAGTTACTCACACCACAAATGATTCGCTATGTGTTTCTCCATCCCCAAGAAGTTTAGGGGACGGGTTCTTTTTTTTCCCCAGAGGGTAGGGTACATCAATCAGAGGCAATAGGCAATGTCTTACTAGAGATTCTTAGCATTGAGTTCGTACTTTTTCTTTTCGTATGAACTTCTAATTAGAAGCAATTTGACAGTTTTGATCATTCTTGTACATAGTTAGAAGAAATTTACGCGACTTTCCTCATTCAAAAGTAGTAAGACATTCAGATTCATGTGCCTTTGACTCTAACGGTCTAACCTATGTGTACTCCAATAACCAGATGGAACAAAATGAACACCTAATATAGAGACTTGTATTGGCATTTTAGAAAAGTCACACCTTCAAAGTCTAGTTGAAGATAAAACTAAAACTCCTTAGAAAAACATATCAGTCTAATGCATATGCTTTTGATGCAGCTATCTGGACAGGCAACAAATAAGGTACAAGGAGTGATGCCTTCCTTCTCGCAGACATTGCATTGGGTAATGAATGCACTGTTAGCAGTTCTTCTGGGACAATTGCTCTTACAGCCCTAATACTTGGAAGGTATGTTTATGTCACGTATGCAACAAATCCAATATCAGGAGAGATTTGTTAGCAGAGATTTGTCATGTTTTCTGATTTTGTTAACTAGAAACTACTCTTGTTGCAGACTTCTACTGGTAGCAAATGCTGGGGACTGTAGAGCAGTTTTGTGTCGTAAAGTAAAGGCAATTGAGATGTCTCAAGACCACCGGCCTATACATACATTAGAACGCACGAGAGTCGAGAAATGTGGTGGGTACATAGATGATGGGTATTAAAATGGTGTCTTTTCAGTTTCAATGGCCTTAGGTGACTGGGACATGAAACTACCACAGGGATCTCCTTCCCCACTAATTGTTGAACCCGAGTTTCGGCAAGCTGTTCTCACAGAAGATGACGAGTTTCTTATAATGGGATGTGATGGCATATGGGATGTTATGTGAAGCCAGCAGGCAGTCAGCATAGTGCGTCCTGGGCTTAGTCGGCATGATGACCCAGAGCAATGTGCTAGGGAACTAGTCATGGAAGCTCTCCGCCTAAACACATTCGATAACCTGACTGTAATTATTGTAGATCAGAGAGCTGGACCCTTGGACTCTACGACTTCTAAGGTGACTTACGACCTCGGAATTTATTATATAAATGGTGCATAAATTATCCTATTGGAATTCTAGTTACTCAACATATTGGAGGTGAGGACAGTCTATGGACATCATACCATACATGTTGCAGAAATGCAAGGAGGGTGGGGCACATCATTCGGTGGCTTCCACGAAAGGGATGTATCCTTTACATCATGTTTGTCACTTGTTTGATCATTCTTTGGTTATTTAGGTTTATCCTTTTGAATGTGTTCCCATTTCTTTCACTCTTTATAAATTCTTCAGGTTGCTGCAAAAAAAATTGTCACTTTAGGTTTTCTTTCTATGTTGAAGGCATCAGTGATCACTTGTACATGAGGAGCTTTCTTTGTTGACAACCTTTTTTCTAATCTCTTTTTAATTTCAATCAAATTTTTTTCTTTTTTATTTGGTTTCTTCACAAGTGCTCTTTATAGCCGACTCTTCATAGGATAGTTTCCCATCATCCAGTTTGAGTGGCCATTCCTGCAGTTGGTTTTAGTAAAGTCCCATTGCCATCTATCTGGCAGGCACAGCTTGGATACCTGTGCTTGCTGTTCTTGTGCTTTCAATAAGCTAGGTAAATAACTAGTAGATTAGCAATAATATAAGCCCCAAGCATCTGGAACTATAATAATTTTTAACTGTTTTCTTCATGAATAAATGCACTAGTTTCTAGGTTTCCTTGCAAATTGTTGATAGCATTGTAGACAATAACTTGCTTTAGTTGCTTATACTCCATCGGGCTTTGTCCATTTTATACCTCAATTGCCAGATGGAGAAAATTTGTCTGCTATGTATTTGCTAGCTGTAGTCTAGTGCTCTTAACATTTCTTAATTCAGGCCACCTGGGAGTTCACTCTCCTTCACTCTTTTTTAAGTCGAAAATTCATAGTAAAACAACACTTTTGACTTACTCTTTCCCTGTTTTTGTCCCAATCACCTCATTAGGAATTTCTCCTTTCTCCAGAAGGTATCCATGTGCTCTGTGTTCAAATGCTCTTGAATTCCTATAGTTTGTTTAGTAGTAGAATGGAACTTTGCTGAATATGTGTGACCATCTCCTGCAATGGGCGATTTTTACTTAATACAATGTATGCCATTATTGAAATTTATGCAAGCTTTTTCTCCTTTAGTGGTGGTGGTGGGGTGGGGTAAGGGGAGGGGCATCAATCTGAAATTGGGGTTTATTTGGTAGTAACTCTATAAACTCAAAGAGTCAGTATGAAAATTCTTCACTTCATCACTTGTATGTACAAATTTTCTTGGGGTTTAAAATTTGAAAAATGATGGCCTACACTTCTTCATAAAATAGACCATTTAGATATCATAGTTGTTTTAAATGGTCAATTTGTGCCTAATTTTATACTTTTATGACTAATAAAGACTCTTTTATTAACTCAGGTTAACTCATAAAGTTATATTACATCTTGACCATTCTTAAACAAATAGAAAACCTAATTTTATACTTTTATGACCAACAAAGACTATTTTATTAATGATTCTAGTTTTTATTTTCTTGGTTATTTTTACTTTTTTTTTTACCGGTTACCCCTTCCACCCCATGTCGCTAGTAGGTATCAATATTAATGATTCTAATTATGACTAACCAATTATAAATTTTTATAAGTTTTCATGTACTGATAAATTAATCAAATTATTGTGTTAAGGTTTAGTAAACTTTTCATAATGTACTTAATGATGATTACAAATTTGGTTTTAATTAGTTAATAAAATCAATTTGATTAACTTGTCATAAATTTGATTCAAAAAATTTACAGGTACCCGTGCATTACTTTTTTCGATGATGATTAGAAATTTGATTTTAATTATCATTGCTTCTTATTCCATAATGTGGTTTATAAATCAATTTTCCCACTAATGAAATTTAATTTCCTATTCTTCAATGCATGAGTATGTGTAAAGTAATAAATTTTATTCTCTGTCACTATTTAGTCACAAGCCATCTACCACAGAGCATGATCATAGTCTCATAGATAAAATGAGAATCAATATTGAATAAGATAATCTCATGTAAACTAAATAGTAACAGAGAATTGAAGCAACCATTAATTGAAACAAAAAATTGATCTTCAAACTCAAATATATCTTCACGATCAGTCAAATACAAACATATTCAGAGTGACAACATTCATGAATACTAACATGAAAATATTAATGCAGTCATTTGTAGCTAGCAAGAATATGAAAATGCAGTCATTTGTAGCTAGCAAGAATATGAAAATATTAATGCAGTCATTTGTAAACTTTGTTGAGTTGGGAGCCAGCAAGAATATGTTTCGCCAAAGCACAAAATTTCCCAGTTACTGGAAGTGTTGGAGTTACTTCCAAACTCCCCATAATAGCTTCGGATGTTCAAGTATTCATTTGAAAATCTTTATGAAGTTATTTTATCTTCTGTTCTTACAAGAAAGTTTCGTTTATTAATGTGTAGCAACACTGTCCTGGAGCAAAGGACTTTGAGTACTGCGAAAGTGAAATTTATGAGGACTTCAATGCGGATGATTTGGACTTAAATTTTGACGATTATGACGAAATCTTTGGCGTATCCCAGAGTAATTCAGAATACCTCCTTGAGAATGGTGGACTTGATAGCTTGTTTGCAATGAAGGACATTTCCGTTGCTGACTATGATTGTCAGGATGACGACGACTTTGTCACACAGGTTCTTTCCACAACTCTATTCTTCTATCGCATAATATTAGATTTTGTTGTCATGTTTTAAATGGTTCTATCTAATAATACTATTTTCTCCTTCAAGGGTTTTTTTTGTTGTTTTTCTGGTCTTGGCAATATTCTCTGTGCAAAGTGGCAATTCATGTTGTTCATAAATCACAATAACAAATTAGTTAAGGCAGTTCATTACATTAAAAAAACAATCCATCTTACATAATCATGTTTGATTTCAGCTTAAGGGCGTTTATATTGAATATTTGAATCAAATTACTCTTTATAAATTAACTCTAGTACATGCAGCCAGATGCTGATAAGTTTTATTCAAATTTGATGAATTTCTTGGTATCAGAAACAAGACTCTTACTGGTTTGTAGTTTTCTTTTCTTCTCTCTCTTATGAGTGGTTCACCCTGTATACTCCCCCTTATTAATCTGTTGCATTTTTCTCATGCAAATCATAAGTTATGACGACTCAAAAATCCATTCCAAGATCTTGTGATGAGGACTCATTGTACCTCAGTTCTTGTCGAACCGGCTGATAACTTCCTTACTTTAACCTTTTAATAATTATCGCTGTTCTTATCCACCCCTATTTTCTTGTATCGATCTATTCTTCCTGTACTACCACATACCAATCGCTACTATGTCAGTTTTATAAATAAAAACACAAAGTTCAGTTCTCACACGGTGTCCTTGCCAGTGCTTTGAATGAGTGAACTATGCACTTAACAAGAAGGGATTTAAGAGAGGCTTCAGAAGGCTGGGATTTATGGGCAACTACTAGTTGACATACCGGAAGCTTGAGAAAGACATAAGGCTTGGTTTATTAGTGAACTTGTGGGGTGAGACGGTGAGTATTCTATGGCTCTAGAAGCTTTGGCAACGTTATGGAGTTTATATGTGTCTTACTCCTGAGAGACTGGGTATTGCCTAGGTGGATTTGTCAACTTAATATGTGTTTTTTGAGATGCAAGAACTTTGTTGCTCGAGGAAATTCTTGATCAAAAGAGCAGACCCCAATTTCTTTGCATTGGGCGCAAGTACACTTTGAGCCTTGTTGGCTATAACGCTGTGATTGAGTGCTTGCTCATGAGAATGCGAGTGCGTCTGTGACATCTATCACTTTCTACTACTGGCTTGAAAATCTTGGTGATTATTTTGCAGCTCCTTGCTTCTTGTGTCATGGTCAGCCAATAGTAGCCTAATCTTTGGATTTTCTGATAGAGTGGATTTTGTTTGTTTGCCAACTAGTTTATATGTTCTACCCTTTAGAAAAGCCTGTGTTGTTCCTTCCTGTTGTGGAAGACAGGGTATAGCTTCCTTTCCAATGCCTATATGCTTATTAGTAGAGTCAGACAATTTTGAGCAAAAACATTTATACTATGTAACAGTGGATGTGTAGAGGAATGTGCATTGGTGCCTGATGCAGATACAAGGTGTTCGACACATCGATGAAAGTCCACTATTACAGGGATATCCCTCTACGTTACATTATGATTTGGCTATAAAGTTTATTTTAGTAATTATATTGTTACTTGTGGATGAATACTTCTAGATATGTGCTACTAACTTGACATAATATATATTCGTTGTGACTGAAACCTTCGAAACACATTTCAAAAGTTGATGATGGAGCGTCCAATGCATGTCCAAGTATCTGACTGTCCGGTATTCATTTTGATACTGAAGTGTCCTTGTTACATAGCATTTATGTAATGGCCATGGCCAAATAGGAGGTATATTCCTTTCCAATGATGTATATCCTCCAAGGCTGTGATGATGCCAACAACAGTGAACTGAAAGTGACGCCTTTTGTAGTCATTAGTATAATGCCTTAATTGTTATTATTGCAATACAAGGCACTAGGTGTGTGCACGGTTCGGTTCGTTCGATTTTGAGTGAAAATTGCCAACCAACCTGAGTTACCTCAGTATGGCTATGTTGTTAACTGAACCAAACCGACCTTAAACCAATCCTAACCGCAACCAAACCAAAAACCGACCATAACCGAACCAACATTTTTCTAAAACCGAACCGAAAGGTCAGTTATATACATACTAAAACCAAAAACCGAACCGAAGAAGTCGGTTTTGACATATGGATAACGAAACCGAACCGATTGATTTCCAAAACTAAACTGAACCGACTCGGTTTGGTTCAGTTTGGTCGGTTATTGGTTTTCTCGCTTTTTTGCACACCCCTACGAGGCACTAAGAAATATCTCAAGTGGAAGGGTGGGGTGTATGGGGAGAAAGACAGCATTGGAAGAGGAGGAAACAAACTAGTACAGTTTGTAGTTAGGCTCAGTCCTGTAGACTCTTAGGAAAACTTGCTTGACATGTAGGAAAAGTCGACATACTTTTATATGAAATAAATGTGTTAACTATTAGCACTGGAATCCTAACCTCCCTAATGAACAAGCTCTATTTCTCAGAGGCAATCTGCATTTTAAGAATCTATCTATTTTTCGTGCTAGCCAAAGGCACCATCAAATGGTTGATATCATCCTCCAACTGATCAAATCACTAGAAGTTAAAAAAATTTCCATTTAACTGTGGTCGATTTCACAACTTCACCTGATGCCAGTTTGGTTTAACCACCCCCACCCCATCCCCCAAAGAAAGTCTCATGAGAAGTTGGAAACTCATAGAGATTGGAATTCATCAATTCCACAAAAAGCAAGGGTTTGAGAAATGTTCGTCACAATGGGGTTGAACTCATCACAGGCTCAAGTCCAGCTCATATGACAGGGTTCCAGTCATCAGATGGTCTTTTTTTTCAATCAGGTTCTTCAGATGGCTGGAATGTCCTCTATCTGTGAAGTGTGAACCGCACCATTTACTATTTGTTGCAGCAACAGTTTTCTACATGTATCTGAATCTTGTGCCATACCTTAAATGTGTTTTTCTTAATTCATCTAGATTATTCTATTTCATAGCTCTAGCACATGTCTAAGTATTCATTCATGAGTCATATGTACTGCACACACTAATAGACTGCTCTTTTATGTATACTTCCAGGGAGATCCAGCGGGAAAAACCAAATTCGCGCAGCCAGCATGCAGTAATGCAATATCTGCTGATTCCATGATGAGTGTTAAAACTGAACCACCAAGCATTTGTTACACAACAAAGCAAGACCATCCAACTCTTTCACTTTCATTTTCTGGCTTGACTGGGGACAGTGCTGGAGATTATCAAGACTGTGGGGTATCTTCTATGGTTGCCATGGGTGAAACTTTAAGCTATCTTCCTGGTGCTGATACTCAATCAGCTAATAGGGATAGTGCTGTCTTGCGTTACAAGGAAAAGAAGAAGACACGGAAGTAAGTAAATCTGCCTAGTGTTACATTGATGTAGACAGGGATAATTTAAATGAGAAGTTCTTTTTTATTTGTTTTCCTTGAAAATAATATTTTTTTAAAAGGATAAAATAAATAAATAAACTGCGCTTTTTGCCTGAGTACCTTCATATATACATATAGGAGACCTTTTATCAACTGAACTCAATTTTTCATTCTTGCATATGTGGAATTGTGGAAGTAGCTTGATGTGCTTTATATTGTGTGTTGACATAAAATTTTGTCTGGTTAACAGGTTTGAAAAGAAAATAAGATATGCTTCACGCAAAGCACGAGCTGATGTAAGAAAGCGTGTCAAGGGGCGGTTTGTTAAGGCTGGAGAACGTTATGATTATGATCCAATGTGCCAAACGGAAAGCTTCTAAGAGTACATTTTTAAAACCATTCTTGAACGACTGAAAATTTTTGGAAAATTATTAGCTTTTGTTTTCAAAAGAGAAGATTGTTGGGTCCCTACCAGTGCAATAACAAATATTGCTATCAACAGGTGCATGGCAGCCAATTATAAAAAGAGAATAAAGTTCAAGAATGCGAGCTGTGTAGCTTTACAATGGACCTTCAACTCCTATTGCAATGGCCATTATGATAGTTTATGCTGAATACTTTGCTGTCGATGCACTGAATTTCATGTGGCGTTTTGCCTTTCCATTTTTGAGGTCGAGAGCAGATATTCCTCCTTTCATTGGGAAGTGGTACAATCTTTGTCTTGTAATTATGCTATTTTAAATGTCATTTGTCAGCTCCTTCGGATCTTTTTGTCTTCTGCACTATGTAGAAATTATTTACTAGGCATCACAGGTTGCCAAACCTTACCTCTAGGTCAGACAGAACAAGCTCCTTTTGCGTGATGTTCATACTTAATATTTTTCACTTTTCCATGTGTAAAGCAGGCCTCAGCGATACTGAAACTTGTTTTTACTAACTGATACTAAGCGGATTTTGTTTATGTGAGAATGAATGCAGTGTTGTAACTTGTTCAGGTTTTATTGCAGTATTATTACATTTTGGCATAGATAAACCATTTATGGCTCTGTAAATTTTTTTCTACATAAGAACATATGTAGACATCTCTTCCATTCTGCTGCAGCGGTTGTTTACTTGATGTTAAATACCCCTTCTTAATGTCTTTTTGGTCAGAAGTTGTGTGGATTGTTTATGTCGAGATAAGCTTGGTAGCAATTTATAGATGGCTGTGAGCCTGAGACAACATGCCACAGCTTTGTCCATTGGTATATCTTTCAGAGCAATTCTAGATGTCGAGGGTTTGGGCGAGGGATGGTGCGTCGCACGTGCCCTCGACTTTGGTTTCAAAAAAAAAAAAAAAGCGGGAATCTGAAATTCGAAATGAAAAAGCAATTTAAGAGGCAGGGAGGGAACAATCTCCCTCTCCCAAATACACTAGACAACCGATTGTAGTTGTTGTTTTCGTGATTGGGTTTGGTTTTTACACCACAATTTTCATTTTATGGAGGAGTTGTGGGGTTTGAAGAGCTCAAATGGGTTGTTCAACAGTTTGGACTTCACTTGCTAGATTGTCATGTGTGTTGTATCGTTTTTGTACTGTCTTTTCCGTGATCCAGGCCGTCCTCCGTTTGATTACGTATCGGAAATGAGCGAAGAGGATCTTTCGGAACAAGGGTTGAAGAAAAATGTGAGTTTTCTGAATGCCTTCTATTTGTTTGATGTTATGCTTCTATCATTTCTATTGTTTCTGTTTCTGTTTTGATAATGGCCTTGATACTTTTTGAGTCATTCATGTTTTGACTGCTAGAGATGAGAAGAGAGGTATGGAAGCAGTTTCAGCTTTCAAGGGCTCTGGATTGTCTAATGTGGTGTTTCATCAACTTGATGTTAGAGATGAGTCTAGTGTTGATTCTTTGGCCAAATTTGTGAAAACCCAATTTGGCAGACTTGACATCTTAGTAAGTAAGTGCTTCAAATTGATATATTTGATGTTATAATGTTGTTTTTTGACTTTCATAAGGTGTGAGTGAAATCGAAGATTTTGATTATTGTTATTTTGCTCAAGTTTTAATAGCAGAGACCACACTGCAAAATCATCACAGCTGAAGTATTGAGACTAAAGATGATACTTACAATTTAAGCAAACCCAAATGGGCTTTTAGATCTAACAAATTTGTTCTAAAGTCAATGAGAACTGGCAATCTGTAACTTAAAACCTATATGCCGAAGTGGGTTGAACATGTGTGTGGGTTTGAAATATACAGTGATCAAATCATAAAAAGTTAAGACTCTTCCGAAATTTCAAACCACATAAACCATTTCCCAAAGGTGAGGCCATAGGTAAAAAGATCATTTCTAGATTTTCTTTCAGGAATTTGGATGACAAGTAAGTGTCGAGTATTCATTTGTTGATTTTGCAGGTATTTTGTTGTGAGTGAGTTAAAGAGGTGTTTTGGGAAAGGGTGTATGTTGTTTGAAGGATTTGTGGAAAATTGAGTGACTTTTGGTGGAAATTTTGACAGTATTATTTGGTTTTTATGAATTTGTTAATTTTAGCTTGTTTTGTTGTGTGAGTTGTGAGTTGTGAATTAAGAGTGTTTTGGGAAAGTGTGTGTGATGGTTTGAAGGATCTGTGGAGAATTGATGAGTGTTTGCTTGTTTTGTGGAGAATTTGAGTGATTTTGCTGAATTGGAAGGAGTTTGTGATTGTATTGAGTTCATTTTTATCATGTTTTGGGATGAGTTAGAGGTGTTATGGAAAAAAAAAGGGTGGTTGATTTTTACCATATTTTGTTGTATTGAGTGATGAGTTTGAGATGTGAATTGGGTTCTTTTTGGAAAGTATCGTTTTCTTTATAGCTCAATTGATCGATTGGAGATGCGTCCTTTTGGTAATTGGTGAAACTTGGGCCTGATTTTGATGAATTTGGATGAAAACCGGCAAATTTGATTCTTTGCATATTTTTTTTTTAATTTTTAAGAGGTTCTGCGCTTTGTCTTTGTTGATAAAGGTTGAACTTTTGAAAAGATGAGCTACTTAAAAGTTAGGCTTTTATTTTCTTCAGCATATAGATTGCTTTCTAGTGGTATATTATGTTAAAGATGTCTGCTTTTTGCCAGCTTTTAATTATTGCAGCTGTTTTTGATCTGGGTTTAGTTTAATTGTGTGTTTCCTATGAGTTTGTCACTGAGATCTTCTGCGAGAAGCGATTAAAGGTCTGTTCCTCTATGATTGTTTTAATATACTCAATTAGCCCATTTGTTCATACTAAGTGATAGACAACATGTAAAGATATAGTTATGACTTATGAGTCGCCTTCTTCCATGTTAATTGTTGATTTATATGTCTGCTATTATTTGAAAGATTCTTATTTGTAGTTGTAATGTCTGAGGTTTGACATCTTTGTAACATTCTTTGAAGGTTTTAGAGACATTCAATTGGATTCATCACATCTATAACAAGCTAGTTTGAAGAAAGTGGATTGGATTTTATAGTAGGACTAAGACTACACTTGGATTTTGATTCCTGAGAAGGGTGGAAGTAAATCGTGGGCCACCTTTGTGATCATTGTGGGGCCCAAAGATCGATGGTGTATTGTCGATCTGAAGCAGCTGGCTTGTGTTTATCTTGTGACAGAAATCTGCATTCTTCACACGGACTGTTTAAGCGCCACTCAAGGACCCTTGTGTGTGAAAGATGCTATTCTGAGCCTGCTACAGTTAGGTGTCTTGAGGAGAAGGCCTCACTCTGTCAAAAGTGTGACTGGAATGGTCATGGTGACTCCGCATTTTCTTTGTCACATAAGAGACAGGCAATCAAATGTTACTCGGGCTGTCCGTCAGCTGCAGAACTTTCTAGGATCTGGTCATTTGTTTTGGACCTCCTTCCTACACCTACAGAGGATTCTAACTGTGAGCAGCAAACGGGTTTAATGAGCATAGGAGAGAACACTGTCAGCAACTGTTGGGATTCTCTTACAAATGATGGTGCCGCAGATGGTGCTAAAGGAAGAGATAAAGATGTCGATAGACTTGATACTTGGAAGGGATCATCTTCCTTCTCCGCATCAAAAAAACGCATGCCGTGCAGTGTAGATCAGAGAGCTGGACCCATGGACTCTACGACTTCTAAGGTGACTTACGACCTCGGAATTTATTATATAAATGGTGCATAAATTATCCTGGCTCCTGAGGATATACATACCTTGAGCTCTGATCGAAGATAAGAAACATTAACAATCCTGGCTCCTGAGGGAGAGAGCTTGAGAAGAGGCAGAAGCGCTTGTGTCACCCTTTTAACGCCATAGTAGTTGGTGTCAAGGCATTCTTCAGCCTTCTCGTAAGTTTGTTGCATCACTCCTTGTACCTTATTTGTTGCCTGTCCAGATAGCTGCATCAAAAGCATATGCATTAGACTGATATGTTTTTCTAAGGAGTTTTAGTTTTATCTTCAACTAGACTTTGAAGGTGTGACTTTTCTAAAATGCCAATACAAGTCTCTATATTAGGTGTTCATTTTGTTCCATCTGGTTATTGGAGTACACATACGTTAGAGTCAAAGTCACATGAATCTGAATGTCTTACTACTTTTGAATGAGGAAAGTCGCGTAAATTTCTTCTAACTATGTACAAGAATGATCAAAACTGTCAAATTGCTTCTAATTAGAAGTTCATACGAAAAGAAAAATTACGAACTCAATGCTAAGAATCTCTAGTAAGACATTGCCTATTGCCTCTGATTGATGTACCCTACCCTCTGGGGAAAAAAAGAACCCGTCCCCTAAACTTCTTGGGGATGGAGAAACACATAGCGAATCATTTGTGGTGTGAGTAACTTACCCAAGCCACTGGGTCAATGTTCAAGGCTCTTAGACCTTCTTCATCAACTAAAACTCCATATGCGCTCCTGCATTGTTTACCTGCAAAATCAACAAATGAATACTCGACACTTACTTGTCATCCAAATTCCTGAAAGAAAATCTAGAAATGATCTTTTTACCTATGGCCTCACCTTTGGGAAATGGTTTATGTGGTTTGAAATTTCGGAAGAGTCTTAACTTTTTATGATTTGATCACTGTATATTTCAAACCCACACACATGTTCAACCCACTTCGGCATATAGGTTTTAAGTTATAGATTGCCAATTCTCATTGACTTTAGAACAAATTTGTTAGATCTAAAAGCCCATTTGGGTTTGCTTAAATTGTAAGTATCATCTTTAGTCTCAATACTTCAGCTGTGATGATTTTGCAGTGTGGTCTCTGCTATTAAAACTTGAGCAAAATAACAATAATCAAAATCTTCGATTTCACTCACACCTTATGAAAGTAAAAAAACAACATTATAACATCAAATATATCAATTTGAAGCACTTACTTACTAAGATGTCAAGTCTGCCAAAATGGGTTTTCACAAATTTGGCCAAAGAATCAACACTAGACTCATCTCTAACATCAAGTTGATGAAACACCACATTAGACAATCCAGAGCCCTTGAAAGCTGAAACTGCTTCCATACCTCTCTTCTCATCTCTAGCAGTCAAAACATGAATGACTCAAAAAGTATCAAGGCCATTATCAAAACAGAAACAGAAACAATAGAAATGATAGAAGCATAACATCAAACAAATAGAAGGCATTCAGAAAACTCACATTTTTCTTCAACCCTTGTTCCGAAAGATCCTCTTCGCTCATTTCTGGTACGTAATCAAACGGAGGACGGCCTGGATCACGGAAAAGACAGTACAAAAACGATACAACACACATGACAATCGAGCAAGTGAAGTCCAAACTGTTGAACAACCCATTTGAGCTCTTCAAACCCCACAACTCCTCCATAAAAATGAAAATTGTGGTGTAAAAACCAAACCCAATCACGAAAACAACAACTACAATCGGTTGTCTAGTGTATTTGGGAGAGGGAGATTGTTCCCTCCCTGCCTCTTAAATTGCTTTTTCATTTCGAATTTCAGATTCCCGCTTTTTTTTTTTTTTGAAACCAAAGTCGAGGGCACGTGCGACGCACCATCCCTCGCCCAAACCCTCGACATCTAGAATTGCTCTTTCAAGATACACCAATGGACAAAGCTGTGGCATGTTGTCTCAGGCTCACAGCCATCTATAAATTGCTACCAAGCTTATCTCGACATAAACAATCCACACAACTTCTGACCAAAAAGACATTAAGAAGGGGTATTTAACATCAAGTAAACAACCGCTGCAGCAGAATGGAAGAGATGTCTACATATGTTCTTATGTGGAAAAAAATTTACAGAGCCATAAATGGTTTATCTATGCCAAAATGTAATAATACTGCAATAAAACCTGAACAAGTTACAACACTGCATTCATTCTCACATAAACAAAATCCGCTTAGTATCAGTTAGTAAAAACAAGTTTCAGTATCGCTGAGGCCTGCTTTACACATGGAAAAGTGAAAAATATTAAGTATGAACATCACGCAAAAGGAGCTTGTTCTGTCTGACCTAGAGGTAAGGTTTGGCAACCTGTGATGCCTAGTAAATAATTTCTACATAGTGCAGAAGACAAAAAGATCCGAAGGAACTGACAAATGACATTTAAAATAGCATAATTACAAGACAAAGATTGTTAGGAACCCAGTTCTAGTAGGTTACTATGTTGGTAACAAGTCCTAATTTAATTAAAATAGGTAAGTCAGTAGGAGAGTCCTAATTTAGCATTACTTAGATATTAGGAAGAGTCTGGTTAGGAATCTAGGAAGTAGAATTTCCTATAAAGTCTATCAATTGTAATAAGAAGTTTTCATCAATCAAATAGTTTTCTTTTAAACTTTGGTGGCTGATCTCCAATCAAAAGATCAATAGGTGGTTTGATCTCCAATCAAAAGATCAATTATATTGTTTTCGGTATCGAATCCTATCATCTGGTATCAGAGCATCGATTCTGCCCTACCCATCCCTTCCAAATTTTTTTTCACTTCCAATCAATCCTACACCATGACCGTCAAAGAACTCGAAGAACAGGTTGCCGCCATTAACTCACAACTGGGAGCCATGACTTCACATATCCACACCCTCCTCCAAGACCGCCAAACTCAATCACAAACCAATGCCCAGATATTGCAAACTCTTCAATCTATTCAATCCGCCGGGTCCTCACAATCAGACACTTTTCACCATCACAATCCGCCAGGCGGCAATTTCCAAGGTCGACCCCTTCGCATTGACTTTCCTCGGTTTGATGGAGGCGATCCCGAAGGTTGGCTTTTTCAAGCCGAACAATTTTTTGAACTCAACCAGGTTGCGGTCAATCAGAAAGTCACCTTGGCTGCCATCCACTTGAAGGGCGATGCCATCGCTTGGTACCGCTGGATCCGACAATCTATTGGCGACCTTTCTTGGGAACAATTCTCCAAGGCCATCTGTTCCAGATTTGGTTCACGCAAACACATTGATCCGTGCAGCTCCCTCTCGAAATTAACTCAAACAGGCACGGTTCGTGAGTTTATCACGGCCTTTGAAAACCTCATCAACTTAGTTCCGGGGTTGCTCGAACCTCATCAAGTAAGTATGTTCCTTTCAGGCTTACGGGCTGATATCCAATCAGGCGTACGCTTGCTTAGGCCTGCCAGTCTGACCCAGGCCTTTGAATTGGCTCTATGCCAAGAAGATGCCATCATTGCAACTACAGCTTTTTCGTCATCTAAAGGGGTCTACCGCCAACCTTCGCGTCCAGTGGTTCCTCCTCCTATTATTAAACCCCCTGCCCCTACGGCCGCCTTGCCTGTTGGCGTGAAGCGATTAACTTGGGCTGAACAACGCGAAAGGCGCGAAAAGGTTTATGTTTCAATTGTGACGAAATTTTTAAACCAGGCCATCGTTGCGCTAGGCCGCAGCTGCTGCTACTGGACGCTGATCTGGATGAGTGCACACTGGCTGATAGCACCACTCTTGCTGATGACGACCCTGCAATGGAAATCTCCCTCCATGCTCTTATGGGCTCGATAAGGCCCGAAACTATGCGCGTCACTGGCACTCTAAAAAATCGGCAGATTTCAGCCCTCATCGACTCTGGTTCCACGCACAATTTTCTTCATCCGCGTGTTGCGAAACAATGCGGCATTCCCATTGACCTTGCCAACGATTTTCGGGTCATGGTCGCTGATGGGGGATATCTGTCAAGTCGTGGGTCTTGTCGAAATCTCACAATGACCATTCAAGGCTTCGAACTATGCGCTGATTTCTCGCTGCTTGCTGTCTCAGGCTGCGATGTGGTGTTGGGTACTCAGTGGCTTCGCACATTGGGTCGCATTGTATGGGACTTTCGACAATTGGTCATGCAATTCACTGTCTCTGATCGTGTTTACACACTGGTAGGCAACAACTCTCCTATGGTTGCAGTTATGGACTGCGAGCAGATGTCTCGCGCATTATGCCGCGAACAAAAGGGCTTCCTTTTCTACATTGTGGCCCTGGACGTCCAGCCAAGACCGCTTGCCCATGCGTCTTGTGCGCAGACCACCACACAGGAGGCGCATCTGCCCAGGTCGAGCAGAACAGGGGAGCTCCTGCCCAGTTCGAGCAGAACAGAGAAGCAGAACAGGGTGCACCACGCCCAGTTCGCTGTCTCTCAGCTTCTTTCCAGTTTCTCCGATGTCTTTGGCCTTCCCACGTCACTTCCGCCTACACGGGAATGTGATCATCGCATTCCACTTCTGCCCGGCGCTGCCCCGGTTAATGTTCGGCCATACCGTTACCCCCATTTCCAGAAAGCTGAAATTGAGAAAATGGTCGATGAACTGCGAACTGCTGGTCTTATACGCCCAAGTCTGAACCCGTTCTCTTCTTCGGTGCTACTCGTCAAAAAAAAGGACGGCTCCTGGCGTATGTGTATCGATTATCGCGCACTCAATAAAGTCACAGTCAAGGATCGTTTTCCTATCCCAGTCGTGGATGAGCTACTCGACGAATTAAATGGCGCAACCATCTTTTCTAAGCTCGACCTTCGCTCCGGCTATCATCAAATCCGAGTCCACGACGCCGATATCTCCAAAACAGCGTTTCGTACGCATGATGGCCACTATGAGTTCTTGGTGATGCCGTTCGGCTTGTCCAATGCCCCTGCTACTTTTCAGGGCCTAATGAACGATCTTTTTCGCCCGTTTCTCAGACGGTTTGTCTTGGTGTTCTTCGACGATATTCTGATCTACAGTGCTAATCTTGATGATCACCTGCATCACTTGTCTGTGGTTCTTGGGCTCCTGCGAGCCAACAGCTTATATGTCAAAGAATCCAAGTGCTCCTTTGCACAATCCTCCATTGCTTACCTTGGGCACATCATTTCTGCTGCGGGCGTCGCTGTTGATAACGACAAAATTAATTCGATCACGAATTGGCCTCTGCCGTCCTCTATTAAAGATCTTCGCGGGTTTTTAGGCTTGACCGGCTACTACCGCAAATTCGTTCGGGATTATGGACGAATCAGCGCCCCTTTGACTCAACTCCTTAAAAATGACTCTTTTCAGTGGACTGCGGATGCCACTTTGCCCTTTGACAAGTTAAGACATGCGTTAACCACCACCCCCGTGCTCGCCTTACCGGACTTCTCCTTGCCATTCAGCATTGAAACCGACGCTTCTGGTCATGGCATCGGTGCCGTTCTTATGCAGCAAGGACGTCCCATTGCGTATTTCAGCAAGGCACTTTCTGGCAAGCACTCCAGCCTATCGGTTTATGATAAGGAAATGCTGGCCATCATCGCCGCCGTTCACAAATGGCGCCCTTATCTCTTGGGCAGACATTTCACTATTTTTACTGATCACCGCAGTCTCAAGTACTTCCTAGAACAGCGCCTATCTTCTCTTGAACAGCAAAAGTGGGTTACAAAACTGTTGGGATATGATTATGAGATCGTCCACCGTTCTGGCTCTAGTAATCGGGCCGCCGATGCTCTTTCCCGCGTACCCGATGCTGCTTCCTTGCTCGCCATTTCGTCCCCAACCTTTGCTAGTCTTGACGAAATCTGCCAGGAGTGTCATTCTGATCCAGCTTTGCGCAAGGTTATTTCTGCTTTGTCGCAGGACCCTACAGCCCATAATCATTATTCTTACGCGCAAGGGATTTTGCGCTATAAAGGCCGTATTGTCGTCTCGCCTTCCTCCCCGTGGTGTGCTAAGCTCTTGTACGAGTTCCATTCGTCGCCAACCGGGGGCCATTCTGGGTTTCTGCGCACTTATAAACGGCTCCAGCATAACTTCTATTGGCCGGGTATGAAGGGTGCTATCAAAACGTTTATTGCACATTGCGATGTTTGCCAACGCAACAAGGCGGAGGCTATATCCCCACCTGGCCTGCTTCATCCTCTGCCTATTCCTGACGATGTGTGGCTCGACATTTCTTTAGACTTCATTGACGGCCTGCCTGTGTCGCACGGGAAGTCTGTGATCCTCGTGGTGGTCGATCGCCTGTCCAAATATGCCCATTTCAGTGCCATTGCTCACCCATATACCGCTGCGTCTGTCGCCGAGACCTTTATCCGCGACATTGTTCGGCTTCATGGCATGCCAAGGTCGATTGTTAGTGATCGCGACCCTGTTTTCATTGGCAACTTCTGGGAATCGTTTTTCGAAATGCAGGGGACACAATTGTGCCGCAGCTCCGCTTATCATCCTCAATCCGACGGGCAAACTGAGGCCACCAATCGCACGCTGGAATGCTATCTACGTTGCTTCGCAGGTCACCGCCCTTCCAGTTGGGTTCCTTGCCTGCCGTGGGCTGAGTGGTGGTATAATACCACCTACCATTCTGCCATTAAGATGTCCCCTTTTCAGGCCGTTTATAGTCGCCCGCCTCCTACCATTTCAGCTTATGTCCCAGGTTCTACTGCTGTGAATGCTGTCGACAATTCACTCCGTGATCGTGATCGTAGTCTTCGCATTTTAAAGGATAACTTGGTTGCTGCCCAGGCTAGGATGAAATTTTTTGCTGATGGCAAACGTACGGAGCGCCATTTTGAGCTTAATGATTGGGTCTTTCTGCGTCTCCAGCCATACCGCCAGTCCACTGCTTCCTCTCAGCAGTACTCCAAGCTCTCGCCGCGCTTTCATGGCCCTTTTCGCATCATTGACAAAATAAACTCTGTGGCGTATAAGTTGGACCTACCCGCCGGTTGCCGCATTCACCCGGTGTTTCATGTTTCCGCCTTAAAAAACAGTTAGGCACGGGCACTACCGTCTCCGCCACTCTCCCTACTCATTCCGATGTTGCGGAGTGGATTCCGGAAAAATTACTGGACCGCGGCCTCATCAACCGTCATAATCAACCTGTTACTCGCTGGCTAATCAAGTGGCAAGATCACCCCATCGAAGAGGCCACTTGGGAGGACTATGAGGATATTCGCCGTCGTTTTCCTAATTTTCTGGCTTGAGGACAAGCCATTTTTCATGGGGCGCGGGATGTTAGGAACCCAGTTCTAGTAGGTTACTATGTTGGTAACAAGTCCTAATTTAATTAAAATAGGTAAGTCAGTAGGAGAGTCCTAATTTAGCATTACTTAGATATTAGGAAGAGTCTGGTTAGGAATCTAGGAAGTAGAATTTCCTATGAAGTCTATCAATTGTAATCAGAAGTTTTCATCAATCAAATAGTTTTCTTTTAAACTTTGGTGGCTGATCTCCAATCTAAAGATCAATAGGTGGTTTGATCTCCAATCAAAAGATCAATTATATTGTTTTCGGTATCGAATCCTATCAAAGATTGTACCACTTCCCAATGAAAGGAGGAATATCTGCTCTCGACCTCAAAAATGGAAAGGGAAAACGCCACATGAAATTCAGTGCATCGACAGCAAAGTATTCAGCATAAACTATCATAATGGCCATTGCAATAGGAGTTGAAGGTCCATTGTAAAGCTACACAGCTCGCATTCTTGAACTTTATTCTCTTTTTATAATTGGCTGCCATCCTGAAGTCACTTCCTAGCTTGCTTTGAAACTTGACATCTTGATTCAACCATGCAAGAGTTCATCCTAGCTAGACCTATTTCAATACAAAACTAATTTATCCGAACAAACAAATTTTAGGCACTTATAGTCAATACTAACTACAGTAAAGGAAAGATCCAGGAAAATATTTTCATAATATGAATCTCTTTTTGGCAACAAACAAATATACTGGTACACCAAATACTTGTTTCCAAAACTCAATTATAGAATTAAACAAAAGCAGCACTTACGTTCAAGAAATATCATTCTAGTCAAAGCAAAGAAAATGCATAGGCATATGCCTTTCGCCAAAGCCTTAAGCTGTTACAGTTGTAGCACTACCCGCATTTTTAAGTTTCCAGGAACATAAAAGATCAAGCACATCAGCATGGTTACAAACGGAGCTTGGAAGTTTAGAGAAGCACTCTTGTGCCTCACCCTGCCTTCCAGCCTCGAAAAATGCTTCAAGCATCAGGACACATACAGGCGTAGATGGGAACCTCTTTACAGTCATTTCACTCAGAAAATTGATAGCATCATCGGCGGTCCCATGCATGGATATGTGATTAATAAAAGGTTCCACAAAAGGTGGGTACCCTTGATCCTTCATCAATCCAATAAGGCTCATAGCTTTTTTCATATTTCTTCTAGCTAATAGCCTCTCTATCAAGATCTGGTAAGTTGTATGCCGAGGCCGTAACTGTTTCTCATTAACCATCTCACTTAGAAATTGAAATGATTCATCAAATCTCCCAGTATTACAGAGACGGATGATTAGTTTCTCATAAACAACCCTAGTAGGAACAAATCCACCTTCTTCCATGGCCTTCAGAATCTTATCACATTCCTGCAACCTACTGACACTGTTCAATGACTTGAGAATCCCATCAAGATTCGACTCTGTCAAGGCATTCCCACTCTGGACAAAAATCTTCACAACTCTTGAAAACAAACCCATGTCTAGCTCTTTACCAACTACAATTTTCCGCAACAGAAAATCAGTATCCTGCACCTTGGGCTTAGTCTCACTACTCATCATGAACTCGTACAAATCCACAACATCTTTCATCATCCTCCTCTTATAAAACCGATCCATTGCCTTACTATACGTCTCCAACTCCATCTCAAACCCAGCTTCCTTCATGTCATTAACCACGCGCCAAAACTTCTCTATACAATCCTCTCTACTCAAAACCTTAACCATGGCATTGTAAGTAAGTTTATCATGACTGAACTCCGAACTCTCTTCGACCCACCAGAAAAACATCAAAGCTTTCATTGGCTCCAATTTCAAATGAGCAATCACCATTTCAACCAAATCATTCGACCAACTAACACCCAAATCCTCAATCCCTCTTTTCACTTCATCCCCCCATTCATTATCTCTAATCACCTTACACACCTTCAAATCCACCCTTTCGATCGAACTCTCATCCGGCCTCAAAAACATTCCCTTCAGCTTCTCTAAATCCCCCACCATCCCATCCTTCTCAAACCCCTCTGAAGCCTTATAAAAAGCTCTCTTACTCACCCCATGCCCCTTCTTCTTCATCAACTCAACCAACCCCCAAAACTCATTCACATACTCCTTCCTTCCCAATATCCCCAACATCAAGTTATAACCTTTCGAGCTCAGCTTCCCACTCTCTACCTCCAAAACCAAATTGAAAAACCTCCAAGCAATCTCTGGGTTCCCTTCCAGATTGCCCAACGTCTCCAACACCATATCATGACTTATCACCAAACTACTCCCCTCCATTTCCCTCCTAATTTCCTTCAAATCGCTCGATTTCGACAAAATATTAGTTAACACCACATGATTTTGATCTGGGTCTCTTTGTTCTAAAGCGGGTTCAGTTGAAAAACTACGAACCACTCTGGGGTTTCGGAGATTTGAAGGAAAACCCCAACTTTGATGAAGGTTTCTAGTGAATAACGATGAAAACTTTAAGGGGTTTTCAGGGTCTAGAGCTCTTACCTGAAACCCCAGAGGTCTGATTCGTGAAGTGCGGATCGAAGAGCGGAGAAGAAGTAGAATTCTCCATTGAAGATTTCTCATCTCTGCTTCTATAGGTTTTGATTTGGGGGTTCTCTGTATTGTTGGTGCTCTGTGACGGAGAGTGTGCGAGAAAAAAAAGGGTGTTTTTAGGGTTTTAGAACCCAGGAAGATAGTATTCGGGTATTGGGTTGGGCCAGATTTAGACCATCTTTCTGACCCATCATCGTCATCGTCATTATCAAAGCCCATTTTCGATACTTTCAGGATTGGCTACACGTATTTTAGTTTTCCAAGCAATGCGGTTTTTCCCTATATCCTCGCATAATTCAAGTTCAAGATGTCTTCCTTCACCGCCTTCATCCAAGTTTTTAGCGACCGTCCCCTCCGTCTACACCCTCCACTAACTTGTCAATTCAAACATTTTCTAATTGTCGTCGTACTTGATTTCCTCTGCACGTGACCAAACCACATTCCACACCTTAAGACGGAGAGAATTTGGGTGCTTAAGAAGTTATAAGACTTAGAGGGTGATTGTTTTTGCTTCTGAATGAAGTCAGGAGTCTTAATAAGAAGCGGATCACTTTGTTTAGGGTGTTTGTTTTAGTTCTGATCAGAAGTTTTACTTCTGGTTGGAGTAAGCAACAGGGAGGTACTGATCACTTAGCACTGAGTGCTGAGTAAAAAATTATTCCGATAATAACCTTAACATAATTTTGTAATGACAATTGTTGCTCCCGTCTTCTTAAAAATAAGTAGGGTTAAATTTTGACGACACGGCTTCATTCTCTTCACTAAGCATTGTGGTTCTTCCTACCTTCACAAGGATTCGGTAAGAAACTTATCTCATTTCTCTCATTCATCTTTGTTTTATTTCTCTGTATTTTCAAATTTTTCTTCATCTCTACCTCTCATGTATACTTTCAAGTTTTTAGCATGTAATTTTTATGCCATGTATATCATGAAAAGTCAAATCTAATAATCCATGTTTGGATTAATGATTTCATCAAATAACTAAAATTGAAATTGTCATTAAAACGCCATTGACGTATTGCTCAGATTCAACAATAACGCCACATATGTATTGAGTATGATTTTAAGTATAATATTTATGCCATAAATTTTTTCAGCTCGATGGGGCAAAATTGTCAAACAATTTTCATTCAGCACCTAAAAATAAGCACATTTTAATTTTACAGCTTCTAATCAGCAATTCCTTCAGAAGTAAGTTTCTAAGCACTTCAAACAAACAAACGCCCTAACAAAGATTGTTGTGGAAACTCATTAATTACAGTCTAACCATGTATTTTATTGAAGACAACTCAATAATCAAAGATTTAGGTTGAGAGGACCTATTAATTACATTATATCAAAAAAAATTTCTCCCTATTTGTGCTTTATTGAAAAGAAAAATGCATTTGTTGAATTATATGAGATTGATCTTACAAAAAGATTAAGACAAAAATCAATTTTAATCCCTATTCTTGTAGTTCATGGAATTGAATGCAGAAAAGATTAAAAATCTGAAAATCCTTTTCAGATGTGTATATCAGATATAGAAAATCACACAAAAGAAACAAGATGAACAAACATTCTCCACACAACTCCAAAAGGATAAGGATCTCAGACTACACTGAACACACAGAAACTATTGTGAAGGGGTTTTCACAATAAGGGGTTTTCAGGGTCTAGAGCTCTTACCTGAAACCCCAGAGGTCTGATTCGTGAAGTGGGGATCGAAGAGCGGAGAAGAAGTAGAATTCTCCATTGAAGATTTCTCATCTCTGCTTCTATAGGTTTTGATTTGGGGGTTCTCTGTATTGTTGGTGCTCTGTGACGGAGAGTGTGGGAGAAAAAAAGGGTGTTTTTAGGGTTTTAGAACCCATGAAGATAGTATTCGGGTATTGGGTTGGGCCAGATTTAGACCATCCTTCTGACCCATCATCGTCATCGTCATTATCAAAGCCCATTTCCGATACTTTCGGGATTGGCTACACGTATTTTAGTTTTCCAAGCAATGCGGTTTTCCCCTATATCCTCGCATAATTCAAGTTCAAGATGTCTTCCTTCACCGTCTTCATCCAAGTTTTTAGCGACCGTCCCCTCCGTCTACACCCTCCACTAACTTGCCAATTCAAACATTTTCTAATTGTCGTCATACTTGGTTTCCTCTGCACGAGACCAAACCACATTCCACACCTTAAGACGGAGAGAATTTGGGTGCTTAAGAAGTTATAAGACTTAGATGGTGATTGTTTTTGCTTTTGAATGAAGTCAGGAGTCTTAATAAAAAGCGGATCACCTTGTTTAGGGTGTTTGTTTTTAGTTCTGATCAGAAGTTTTACTTCTGGTTGGAGTAAGCAACAGGGAGGTACTGATCAATTAGCACTGAGTGTTGAGTAAAAAATTATTCCGATAATAACCGTAACATAATTTTGTAATGACAATTGTTGCTCCCGTCTTCTTAAAAATAAGTAGGGTTAAATTTTGACGACACAGCTTCATTCTCTTCACTAAGCATTGTGATTCTTCCTACATTTACAAGGATTCGGTAAGAAACTTATCCAATTTCTCTCATTCATCTTTGTTTTCTTTCTCTGTATTTTCAAGTTTTTCTTCATCTCTACCTCTCATGTATATTTTCAAGTTTTTAGCATGTAATTTTTATGCCATGTATATCATGGAAAGTCAAATCTAATAATCCATGTTTAGATTAATGATTTCATCAAATAACTAAAATTGAAATTGCCATTAAAACGCCATTGACGAATTGCTCAGATTCAACAATAACGCCACATATGTATTGAGTATGATTTTAAGTATAATATTTAGGCCATAAATTTTTTCAGCTCGGTAGGGCAAAATTGTCAAACAATTTTCATTCAACACCTAAAAATATGCACATTTTAATTTTACAGCTTCTAATCAACAGTTCATTCAGAAGTAAGTTTCTAAGCACTTCAAACAAAACAAACGCCCTAACAAAGATTGTTGTGGAAACTCACTAATTACAGTCTGACCATGTAATTTATTGAAGACAACTCAATAATCAAAGATTTAGGTTTAGAGGACCTATTAATTACATTATATCAAAAAAAAATTCTCCCTATTTGTGCTTTATTGAAAAGAAAAATGCATTTGTTGAATTATAAGAGATTGATCTTACAAAAAGATTAAGTCAAAAATCAATTTTAATCCCTATTCTTGTAGTTCATGGAATTGAATGCAGAAAAGATTAAAAATCTGAAAATCCTTTTCAGATGTGTATATCAGATATAGAAAATCACACAAAAGAAACAAGATGAACAAACATTCTCCACACAACTCCAAAAGGATAAGGATCTCAGACTACACTGAACACATAGAATGTCAGAAACTATTGTCAAAAACATTACATAAGTGGAACCATGATCCTGCAAACTACGCAAACTACCAAAGATTAGAAAGACTCAAGAATCTTCCACAAAGCCAGAGCTTCTTTGTTGCCCATTATGCAAGAAGGTGGTGATTTTGTTGTGAGTTGCAATTGACTCATCAGGACTCTAAGATGAGAGTGAACCACCTGATGATTACGCTCTGCGAGTATAAGGCAAAGAAGATCCAATATAAGATAAAACTACAGAAATGCAGTAGTTTTCAAGATATACCAATGGACAAAGCTGTGGCATGTTGTCTCAGGCTCACAGCCATCTATAAATTGCTACCAAGCTTATCTCGACGTAAACAATCCACACAACTTCTGACCAAAAAGACATTAAGAAGGGGTATTTAACATCAAGTAAACAACCGCTGCAGCAGAATGGAAGAGATGTCTACATATGTTCGTATGTTGAATTTTTTTTTACAGAGCCGTAAATGGTTTATCTATGCCAAAATGTAATAATACTGCAATAAAACCTGAACAAGTTACAACACTGCATTCATTCTCACATAAACAAAATCCGCTTAGTATCAGTTAGTAAAAACAAGTTTCAGTATCGCTGAGGCCTGCTTTACACATGGAAAAGTGAAAAATATTAAGTATGAACATCACGCAAAAGGAGCTTGTTCTGTCTGACCTAGAGGTAAGGTTTGGCAACCTGTGATGCCTAGTAAATAATTTCTACATAGTGCAGAAGACAAAAAGATCCGAAGGAGCTGAGAAATGACATTTAAAATAGCATAATTACAAGACAAAGATTGTACCACTTCCCAATGAAAGGAGGAATATCTGCTCTCGACCTCAAAAATGGAAAGGCAAAACGCCACATGAAATTCAGTGCATCGACAGCAAAGTATTCAGCATAAACTATCATAATGGCCATTGCAATAGGAGTTGAAGGTCCATTGTAAAGCTACACAGCTTGCATTCTTGAACTTTATTCTCTTTTTATAATTGGCTGCCATGCACCTGTTGATAGCAATATTTGTTATTGCACTGGTAGGGACCCAACAATCTTCTCTTTTTGAAAACAAAAGCTAATAATTTTCCAAAAATTTTCAGTCGTTCAAGAATGGTTTTAAAAATGTACTCTTAGAAGCTTTCCGTTTGGCACATTGGATCATAATCATAACGTTCTCCAGCCTTAACAAACCGCCCCTTGACACGCTTTCTTACATCAGCTCGTGCTTTGCGTGAAGCATATCTTATTTTCTTTTCAAACCTGTTAACCAGACAAAATTTTATGTCAACACACAATATAAAGCACATCAAGCTACTTCCACAATTCCACATATGCAAGAATGAAAAATTGAGTTCAGTTGATAAAAGGTCTCCTATATGTATATATGAAGGTACTCAGGCAAAAAGCGGAGTTTATTTATTTATTTTATCCTTTTAAAAAAATATTATTTTCAAGGAAAACAAATAAAAAAGAACTTCTCATTTAAATTATCCCTGTCTACATCAATGTAACACTAGGCAGATTTACTTACTTCCGTGTCTTCTTCTTTTCCTTGTAACGCAAGACAGCACTATCCCTATTAGCTGATTGAGTATCAGCACCAGGAAGATAGCTTAAAGTTTCACCCATGGCAACCATAGAAGATACCCCACAGTCTTGATAATCTCCAGCACTGTCCCCAGTCAAGCCAGAAAATGAAAGTGAAAGAGTTGGATGGTCTTGCTTTGTTGTGTAACAAATGCTTGGTGGTTCAGTTTTAACACTCATCATGGAATCAGCAGATATTGCATTACTGCATGCTGGCTGCACGAATTTGGTTTTTCCCGCTGGATCTCCCTGGAAGTATACATAAAAGAGCAGTCTATTAGTGTGTGCAGTACATATGACTCATGAATGAATACTTAGACATGTGCTAGAGCTATGAAATAGAATAATCTAGATGAATTAAGAAAAACACATTTAAGGTATGGCACAAGATTCAGATACATGTAGAAAACTGTTGCTGCAACAAATAGTAAATGGTGCGGTTCACACTTCACAGATAGAGGACATTCCAGCCATCTGAAGAACCTGATTGAAAAAAAAAGACCATCTGATGACTGGAACCCTGTCATATGAGCTGGACTTGAGCCTGTGATGAGTTCAACCCCATTGTGACGAACATTTCTCAAACCCTTGCTTTTTGTGGAATTGATGAATCCCAATCTCTATGAGTTTCCAACTTCTCATGAGACTTTCTTTGGGGGATGGGGTGGGGGTGGTTAAACCAAACTGGCATCAGGTGAAGTTGTGAAATCGACCACAGTTAAATGGAATTTTTTTTAACTTCTAGTGATTTGATCAGTTGGAGGATGATATCAACCATTTGATGGTGCCTTTGGCTAGCACGAAAAATAGATAGATTCTTAAAATGCAGATTGCCTCTGAGAAATAGAGCTTGTTCATTAGGGAGGTTAGGATTCCAGTGCTAATAGTTAACACATTTATTTCATATAAAAGTATGTCGACTTTTCCTACATGTCAAGCAAGTTTTCCTAAGAGTCTACAGGACTGAGCCTAACTACAAACTGTACTAGTTTGTTTCCTCCTCTTCCAATGCTGTCTTTCTCCCCATACACCCCACCCTTCCACTTGAGATATTTCTTAGTGCCTCGTAGGGGTGTGCAAAAAAGCAAGAAAACCAATAACCGACCAAACTGAACCAAACCGAGTCGGTTCAGTTTAGTTTTGGAAATCAATCGGTTCGGTTTCGTTATCCATATGTCAAAACCGACTTCTTCGGTTCAGTTTTTGGTTTTAGTATGTATATAACTGACCTTTCGGTTCGGTTTTAGAAAAATGTTGGTTCGGTTATGGTCGGTTTTTGGTTTGGTTGCGGTTAGGATTGGTTAAGGTCGGGTTCGGTTCAGTTAACAACATAGCCATACTGAGGTAACTCAGGTTGGTTGGCAATTTTCACTCAAAATCGAACGAACCGAACCGAACCGTGCACACACCTAGTGCCCTTGTATTGCAATAATAACAATTAAGGCATGATACTAATGACTACAAAAGGCGTCACTTTCAGTTCACTGTTGTTGGCATCATCGCAGCCTTGGAGGATATACATCATTGGAAAGGAATATACCTCCTATTTGGCCATGGCCATTACATAAATGCTATGTAACAAGGACACTTCAGTATCAAAATGAATACCGGACAGTCAGATACTTGGACATGCATTGAACGCTCCATCATCAACTTTTGAAATGTGTTTCGAAGGTTTCAGTCACAACGAATATATATTATGTCAAGTTAGTAGCACATATCTAGAAGTATTCATCCACAAGTAACAATATAATTACTAAAATAAACTTTATAGCCAAATCATAATGTAACGTAGAGGGATATCCCTGTAATAGTGGACTTTTCATCGATGTGTCGAACACCTTGTATCTGCATCAGGCACCAATGCACATTCCTCTACACATCCACTGTTACATAGTATAAATGTTTTTGCTCAAAATTGTCTGACTCTACTAATAAGCATATAGGCATTGGAAAGGAAGCTATACCCTGTCTTCCACAACAGGAAGGAACAACACAGGCTTTTCTAAAGGGTAGAACATATAAACTAGTTGGCAAACAAACAAAATCCACTCTATCAGAAAATCCGAAGATTAGGCTACTATTGGCTGACCATGACACAAGAAGCAAGGAGCTGCAAAATAATCACCAAGATTTTCAAGCCAGTAGTAGAAAGTGATAGATGTCACAGGGGCACTCGCATTCTCATGAGCAAGCACTCAATCACAGCGTTATAGCCAACAAGGCTCAAAGTGTACTTGCGCCCAATGCAAAGAAATTGGGGTCTGCTCTTTTGATCAAGAATTTCCTCAAGTAACAAAGTTCTTGCATCTCAAAAAACACATATTAAGTCGACAAATCCACCTAGGCAATACCCAGTCTCTCAGGAGTAAGACACATATAAACTCCATAACGTTGCCAAAGCTTCTAGAGCCATAGAATACTCACCCCACAAGTTCACAAATAAACCAAGCCTTATGTCTTTCTCAAGCTTCAGGCATGTCAACTAGTAGTTGCCCATAAATCCCAGCCTTCTGAAGCCTCTCTTAAGTCCCTTCTTGTTAAGTGCATAGTTCACTCATTCAAAGCACTGGCAAGGACACCATGTGAGAACTAAACTTTGCCTTTTTATTTATAAAACTGACATAGTAGCGATTGGTATGTGGTAGTACAGGAAGAATAGATCGATACAAGAAAATAGGGGTGGATAAGAACAGCGATAATTATTAAAAGGTTAAAGTAAGGAAGTTATCAGCCGGTTCGACAAGAACTGAGGTACAATGAGTCCTCATCACAAGATCTTGGAATGGATTTTTGAGTTGTCATAATCATTTATTAACTTATGATTTGCATGAGAAAAATGCAACAGATTAATAAGGGGGAGTATACAGGGTGAACCACTCATAAGAGAGAGAAGAAAAGAAAATTACAAACCAGTAAGAGTCTTGTTTCTGATACCAAGAAATTCATCAAATTTGAATAAAACTTATCAGCATCTGGCTGCATGTACTAGAGTTAATTTATAAAGAGTAATTTGATTCAAATATTCAATATAAACGCCTTTAAGCTGAAATCAAACATGATTATGTAAGATGGATTGTTTTTTTAATGTAATGAACTGCCTTAACTAATTTGTTATTGTGATTTATGAACAACATGAATTGCCACTTTGCACGGAGAATATTGCCAAGACCAGAAAAACAACAAAAAAAACCCTTGAAGGAGAAAATAGTATTATTAGATAGAACCATTTAAAACATGACAACAAAATCTAATATTATGCGATAGAAGAATAGAGTTGTGGAAAGAACCTGTGTGACAAAGTCGTCGTCATCCTGACAATCATAGTCAGCAACCGACATGTCCTTCATTGCAAACAAGCTATCAAGTCCACCATTCTCAAGGAGGTATTCTGAATTACTCTGGGATACGCCAAAGATTTCGTCATAATCGTCAAAATTTAAGTCCAAATCATCCGCATTGAAGTCCTCATAAATTTCACTTTCGCAGTACTCAAAGTCCTTTGCTCCAGGACAGTGTTGCTACACATTAATAAACGAAACTTTCTTGTAAGAACAGAAGATAAAATAACTTCATAAAGATTTTCAAATGAATACTTGAACATCCGAAGCTATTATGGGGAGTTTGGAAGTAACTCCAACACTTCCAGTAACTGGGAAATTTTGTGCTTTGGCGAAACATATTCTTGCTGGCTCCCAACTCAACAAAGTTTACAAATGACTGCATTAATATTTTCATATTCTTGCTAGCTACAAATGACTGCATTTTCATATTCTTGCTAGCTACAAATGACTGCATTAATATTTTCATGTTAGCATTCATGAATGTTTTGTCACTCTGAATATGTTTGTATTTGACCGATCGTGAAGATATATTTGAGTTTGACGATCAATTTTTTTGTTTCAATTAATGGATGCTTCAATTCTCTGTTACTATTTAGTTTACATGAGATTATCTTATTCAATATTGATTCTCATTTTATCTATGAGACTATGATCATGCTCTGTGGTAGATGGCTTGTTACTAAATAGTGACAGAGAATAAAATTTATTACTTTACACATACTCATGCATTGAAGAATAGGAAATTAAATTTCATTAGTGGGAAAATTGATTTATAAACCACATTATGGAATAAGAAGCAATGATAATTAAAATCAAATTTCTAATCATCATCGAAAAAAGTAATGCACGGGTACCTGTAAATTTTTTGAATCAAATTTATGACAGGTTAATCAAATTGATTTTATTAACTAATTGAAACCAAATTTGTAATCATCATTAAGTACATTATGAAAAGTTTACTAAACCTTAACACAATAATTTGATTAATTTATCGGTCAATGAAAACTTATAAAAATTTATAATTGGTTAGTCATAATTAGAATCATTAATATTGATACCTACTAGCGACATGGGGTGGAAGGGGTAACCGGTAAAAAAAAAAAGTAAAAATAACCAAGAAAATAAAAATTAGAATCATTAATAAAATAGTCTTTGTTGGTCATAAAAGTATAAAATTAGGTTTTCTATTTGTTTAAGAATGGTCAAGATGTAATATAACTTTATGAGTTAACCTGAGTTAATAAAAGAGTCTTTATTAGTCATAAAGTATAAAATTAGGCACAAATTGACCATTTAAAACAACTATGATATCTAAATGGTCTATTTTATGAAGAAGTGTAGGCCATCATTTTTCAAATTTTAAACCCCAAGAAAATGTGTACATACAAGTGATGAAGTGAAGAATTTTCATACTGACTCTTTGAGTTTATAGAGTTACTACCAAATAAACCCCAATTTCAGATTGATGCCCCTCCCCTTACCCCACCCACCACCACCACTAAAGGAGAAAAAGCTTGCATAAATTTCAATAATGGCATACATTGTATTAAGTAAAAATCGCCCATTGCAGGAGATGGTCACACATATTCAGCAAAGTTCCATTCTACTACTAAACAAACTATAGGAATTCGAGAGCATTTGAACACAGAGCACATGGATACCTTCTGGAGAAAGGAGAAATTCCTAATGAGGTGATTGGGACAAAAACAGGGAAAGAGTAAGTCAAACGTGTTGTTTTACTATGAATTTTCGACTTAAAAAAGAGTGAAGGAGAGTGAACTCCCAGGTGGCCTGAATTAAGAAATGTTAAGAGCACTAGACTACAGCTAGCAAATACATACTTGGCAGACAAATTTTCTCCATGAGGCGATTGAGGTATAAAATGGACAAAGCCCGATGGAGTATAAGCAACTAAAGCAAGTTATTGTCTACAATGCTATCAACAATTTGCAAGGAAACCTAGAAACTAGTGCATTTATTCATGAAGAAAACAGTTAAAAATTATTATAGTTCCAGATGCTTGGGGCTTATATTATTGCTAATCTACTAGTTATTTACCTAGCTTATTGAAAGCACAAGAACAGCAAGCACAGGTATCCAAGCAGTGCCTGCCAGATAGATGGCAATGGGACTTTACTAAAACCAACTGCGGGAATGGGCACTCAAAACTGGATGATGGGAAACTATCCTATGAAGAGTCGGCTATAAAGAGCACTTGTGAAGAAACCAAATAAAAAAAGAAAAAATTTTGATTGAAATTAAAAAGAGATTAGAAAAAAAGGTTGTCAACAAAGAAAGCTCCTCATGTACAAGTGATCACTGATGCCTTCAACATAGAAAGAAAAACTAAAGTGACAATTTTTTTTGCAGCAACCTGAAGAATTTAGAAAGAGTGAAAGAAATGGGAACACATTCAAAAGGATAAACTTAAATAACCAAAGAATGATCAAACAAGTGACAAACATGATGTAAAGGATACATCCCTTTCGTGGAAGCCACCGAATGATGTGCCCCACCCTCCTTGCGTTTCTGCAACATGTATGGTATGATGTCCATAGACTGTCCTCACCTCCAATATGTTGAGTAACTAGAATTCCAATAGGATAATTTATGCACCATTTATATAATAAATTCCGAGGTCGTAAGTCACCTTAGAAGTCGTAAAGTCCAAGGGTCCAGTTCTCTGATCTACACTGCACGGCATGCATTTTGATGCGGAGAAGGAAGATGATCCCTTCCAAGTATCAAGTCTATTGACATCTTTATCTCTTCCTTTAGCACCATCTGTGGCACCATCATTTGTAGGAGAATCCCAACAGTTGCTGACAGTGTTCTCTCCTATGCTCATTAAACCCGTTTGCTGCTCACAGTTAGAATCCTCTGTAGGTGTAGGAAGGAGGTCCAAAACAAATGACCAGATCCTAGAAAGTTCTGCAGCTGACGGACAGCCCGAGTAACATTTGATTGCCTGTCTCTTATGTGACAAAGAAAATGCGGAGTCACCATGACCATTCCAGTCACACTTTTGACAGAGTGAGGCCTTCTCCTCAAGACACCTAACTGTAGCAGGCTCAGAATAGCATCTTTCACACACAAGGGTCCTTGAGTGGCGCTTAAAACAGTCCGTGTGAAGAATGCAGATTTCTGTCACAAGATAAACACAAGCCAGCTGCTTCAGATCGACAATACACCATCGATCTTTGGGCCCCACAATGATCACAAAGGTGGCCCATGATTTACTTCCACCCTTCTCAGGAATCAAAATCCAAGTGTAGTTTAGTCCTACTATAAAATCCAATCCACTTTCTTCAAACTAACTTGTTATAGATGTGATGAATCCAATTGAATGTCTCTAAAACCTTCAAAGAATGTTACAAAGATGTCAAATCTCAGACATTACAACTACAAATAAGAATCTTTCAAATAATAGCAGACATATAAATCAACAATTAACATGGAAGAAGGCGACTCATAAGTCATAACTATATCTTTACATGTTGTCTATCACTTAGTATGAACAAAAGGGCTAATTGAGTATATTAAAACAATCATAGAGGAACAGACCTTTAATCGCTTCTCGCAGAAGATCTCAGTGACAAACTCATAGGAAACACACAATTAAACTAAACCCAGATCAAAAACAGCTGCAATAATTAAAAGCTGGCAAAAAGCAGACATCTTTAACATAATATACCACTAGAAAGCAATCTATATGCTGAAGAAAATAAAAGCCTAACTTTTAAGTAGCTCATCTTTTCAAAAGTTCAACCTTTATCAACAAAGACAAAGCACAGAACCTCTTAAAAATTTTAAAAAAAAAATATGCAAAGAATCAAATTTGCCGGTTTTCATCCAAATTCATCAAAATCAGGCCCAAGTTTCACCAATTACCAAAAAGACGCATCTCCAATCGATCAATTGAGCTATAAAGAAAACGATACTTTCCTAAAAGAACCCAATTCACATCTCAAACTCATCACTCAATACAACAAAATATGGTAAAAATCAACCACCCTTTTTTTTTCCATAACACCTCTAACTCATCCCAAAACATGATAAAAATGAACCCAATACAATCACAAACTCCTTCCAATTCAGCAAAATCACTCAAATTCTCTACAAAACAAAGCAAACACTCCATCAACTCTCCACAGATCCTTCAAACCATCACACACACTTTCCCAAAACACTCTTAATTCACAACTCACACAACAAAACAAGCTAAAATTAACAAATTCATAAAAACCAAATAATACTGTCAAAATTTCCACCAAAAGTCCACTCAATTTTCCACAAATCCTTCAAACAACCCAAAACACCTCTTTAGCTCACTTACAACAACATAACACACAGACCCTCAAAAAGACCCTTTTAACAACTTCACAAAAACAAACAGTAAGAACAAACTATTCAAAAAATCAAGAATCAGTTCATCTAAACAGAGAGATGATAGATAATTTACCTAAGGATTAACCAAGATTCAAGAATAGGCTCAAGAAACAAAGCTTTCTGGGGTTTTGAGACTAGAAAGAAAGTGGCTGGATGGGGAGGAAGAGGGTATTATTGTTGCAAGTTGCAAGTTGCAAGAAGCAGAAGCATTCTCACTACTCAAATTATATCCTATAAATCCTTAGTAGATTCTTGGACCTTTTTGGTGGGATAAAAGTGCAAACAAGTGGGTCCCTCCTTCATCACCATTGTTTGATTGGTGTAGAGTTTTGGCATTCACTTTTGAGATGAGAGATGAACAATTTAGGGTTTTAATGAGTTGTTTTCATAATGAGATCAGAGATTATAATAAGAAACATTTATACATCTGGGGTTTCTTACTGGATGACTCATGAACTACCTAACTTTGGACACAATTGTCCACCCACTGAACTAAATGAATTCAGGAGAAGACATCACTAGGGGAAGTATTTGCACCCCGACAATTTTGTATCACCCCATTTTTTTTTTTTTTTTTTTTTTTTGCTTCATTTTTAGTCGACACTGGGAAAAAATAATGTAGGATATGTTTGGTTAGCAATTTTTCAATCATTTTTATTGGAAAATTTAATACATTTCTCTTGTTATGTAAGTTTCCGTTGTTTGGTTGTTTATTTATTGACAGGAAATCGATTCGTCATAAAACTGTGTTTCCACTGCTCATGAGAATCCAAGTCCAAGTGAGGAACTTTATAATCAAATTTACAAAAACAGTTTCAATTTTCATTTCTATTTTCTGTGCAACCAAACATAGTCCTAGTAAAAAACATCATTTTCATACAAAATATTACTTTTACCAAGTTTTTGCGATCAGAGTGACATGGTGTGATTTTGAAAGAATGACAAAATCTCTACAGTTTTTATATGTATCTTGAGGTTGTAAAAACACCTCCTATAATAATGCCACATCTGGTTGTAGAACCTGATTGTAAAAAACCTAATTCCCTAACCTCATTTTACTTTCATTTCTTTGAAAATTTTGATACAAATTGTAATGGTCATCGATTGATCCACCCAGATTAAATGAGTCTCTTTTTAGACGATGAAAATTCACACACTAAGAAACTTGGTTAAAATTTAAAAAAAAAATTGTTTTTACGACAAATATAAATATTATGAAGTTTATAATGTGTTTAAATATTTTGAACAAATTCCAATGACTTGTTAAGTGGCATCATAGATTAGGTTTAATATTTTAACCTCACCAAAGATATTAAATAGTTTAGAAATCGAATGATGATTCTATTTGCCTTCATATTACAATGGTGTCATAAGACACTTACCAATATACTAATTTTAAAATTACCGACTTTTAATGACTCTTAATCCAACCCAAATTAGTTGACTTATACAATAAATAATACATGATATTGGTTTATGTATTAAATATCCCAAGTGAGGTTAGGCTTGAGTGTTGAGTTCATCATAAATTTTATAAAGCTCTAGTTACGGTTTCCTAATGTTTCAGCTAGTCAGCCCCACTCAAGGTGGTGTAGTGGTAAATCTTAATTTCAATTCTCAGTGTTTGTTTGTGTTTGAGGAGGGTGTTTAGTGCGTGAATGTCAACTCTATCACTGTGTCCGTGAGTTTAGGGAAGACGAAGAGTTGGGTAAAATTTGTAGTATAAATTTTCAAATAGAGTGTTTTAATAGTTTTATTATTCATGCATGAATCCACAATATTAAAAAGGAAAGTTGTTGAGTTGGATCCTTTTACAGCTTAGATTTCTTTTCTATTTTTGGACTCTACCCAAGTTAGTAAGAAAAAAATATCTCTATAAATATCTATGTGAGAAATATCTAAGTTTATACTATAGTTATGTGACTCAAAAGTTTTCTTCCTTTGTCATCGATTGACTTTTGGTTCGAACTTGTAATTAAATTGAATTGAGTTTAATTCACTTATAATTATAAGTAATTCAATGGGATAGAAAATTTGATGTGACATGGAAGAAAGAAACAATAATATATTGAGTGAATTAAGGCGATGATAAGAATTGAACATTGGCTTACATTTTAGCAAACCTAATAGTGATCTTTAGGAATGAGACATTAGGTGCCCCATTTGTGGGTGAGAATGACGAAACTCTGAATCACTTCTTGCTTCATCGTTTTTTTTAGGATAGTGACATTAGGTGCCTATTTGTGAGTGAGAATGACGAAACTCTGAATCACTTGACGTTTCATCGTTTTTATTAGATGTTTATTGCATCTAATGGATCAATTGATGCTTCATTGCTTTTATTACACTGTTGTCAGGCTAAATGTAAGTGCTAATTGGGATGTCCAAGCTTGCTGTAATTTACACAATTGTCAGGCAGAGTACATATTAGCGCTCAAACAGGAGGAGTTTTACTGGGTCCAAAAATCAGGTGACAAAGAGTTCAAGGAGGGGGATGTCTGCACTAAATATTTTTTTGCTTCCACCAAGTCCAAACAAAAGAGACGGGTCATCACTCAGATTACTTTACCGTGCGGTAGAGTTATTTCGGAATCCGGTGAGATCCTTGACAAAGCCAATAAGTTTTTTACTAATCTGATGTCTTCGCAAGGTGAAGTTAGGGAGGATGTGGATCTGCTAAATTGCATCCCGACAGTGTTGGAACCCGGTCAGTGTGAGCTTCTGGTTAAACGTCCTTCCTTGCAGGAAGTTCGGGATGCTGTTTTCGACATTCCCAAAAATAGTGCGCCAGGTCCTGATGGATTTACTGCTGATTTCTTTCAATTTTGTTGGGCAGTTTTGAGTATGGATATTTGGGAGGCAGCTATACAATTTTTTGAAGGGGAAGCCATGTCGGCGTCTTTCTCGGCGAATTTCATGGCATTGATTCCTAAAATTGATAATCCAGATTCCTTTTCTGATTTTCGTCCAATCAGTTTGTGTAATGTGATTTATAAGATCTTTAGCAAAATCTTGTGCAATAGGCTAGTCGATATTTTGCCTAGGTTGATTTCTCAGGAGCAGGGGACTTTTGTCAAAGGCAGATTCATTGGTAAAAATATTAGTCTGGCGCAGGAAATGATCAGAGACATTAACAGGAAGTTTTTGGAGACAATGTGGTGCTGAAAATTGACATGAAAAAAGCCTATGATAGGCTGGAATGGAACTTTTTGTTTGCAGTTCTTAAAAAGTTTGGATTTAATGGTAGAATCTGCCACCTCATATCTAATTGTATTGCTTTTTGTGGATTCTCGGTTCTGCTCTAGGGAGTTTACAAAGGTTTTTTCAGATCCACGCGGGGATTAAGGCAAGGAGACCCCCTCTCCCCTTTTCTCTTCATTATTGCTTCCAAAGTGTTGAGTAGGGGTTTGAAATAAGCTTTTGATAATGGCAAAATAGGGTACCATTATACCCCTAGGAACTGCAGCCTAGTTTCCCACCTTCTGTATGCAGATGACACTCTAATTTTTTTAAATGGCAGAAAATCCTCAGTTAAGGGATGTATGGAGTTCCTGCGACAATACTGCAAGGCCTCGGAACAAAAAATAAATGAAGGGAAAAACTCCTTTACTTTGGAGGATAAGGCCACGGCGGAGCGAATTGTAGCTTTAAAGAGTGACACTGATTTTCAATTTTGTGCTGCTCCATTGAAGTATTTGGGAGGGCCTTTGTTCCAAGGGAGAGTCAAAATCTCATATTTTGAAGATTTAATCACAAAGATTCAGGCTCACATTCAAGGATGAAATGCCAAATTGTTATCTCCAAGAGGAAGATTAATTTTGATCAGGCATGTTCTTAGCTCGATTCCAATTTATATTCTTAGTACCATGTGTGGTCCAAGGACAATCTTATCATGGATAAAAAGTTTGTTGACGGATTTCTTTTGGGGGGATTGTGAAGACCGTCATAAGAAAAAATGGGTGTCATGGGATACAATTTGTTTTCCACAGGCATAAGAAGGTTTGGGAGTTAGAGACTTGACGGTGGTGATGAAGGTTTTTCGAGTCAAGGCACTTTGGAAACTTCTTACTTTAGATTCTTTATGGGCTAGTTTATGATGAGCAAATACTGGTTAAAAGGCGTCGGTTTGAAAAGTCAACTTGTGAAAGGTGGGTCCTTTTCGTTTTTTAAAGAGATCATGTTTGGAAGAACTTTTCTTTTGAGTAACTCACTCTGGCGCATTGGCATGGGGAATATCAATTTTTTTGAGAAGAATTGGGACATGGTGGCTTCTTTTGGGAGACCAGCGGCACTGGTTGCTCAGGATTCATGGCCTTCGGTTCGCGAGGTGATTTCTACGAATTTTGAATTGGTACATAGAGATCTCAGAAATTTGGCGCGTGACCTTTTTTCAGATAGATTACGTAGTGAAATCAATTAGGAGGACACGTGTGTGGGCTCCAAACCCGAACGGGCTATTTTCTCTTCAGTCGGCATATAAATTGCTACGGAACCACGAGAAGGCCAATGCCTTATGTTCAACACTTTGGCACAAACATCTGCCTTCTAGAATATCAATTTTTGTTTGAAAATTACTCCGTAGAGGAGTGCCAGTTGACGGTGAATTATACAGATGTGGATTGAGCATGGCCTCTAGATGTCATTATTGTACATCGCCAAAACAATAATCTTTGAATCATCTCTTTCTAGACGGCGAATTGGCGATGCAGGTGTGGAATCATTTTGATAGGATCTTTGACATTCATATATGGCGACCAACAGAAATTTCAACAGTTCTTGCCATATGGTTCAAGAGAGTTAAACGCACTTCGCAAACAGGTGTGTTACTTTTTCTTACTCCTATGTTTATCCTATGGGAGATTTGGAAACAGAGATGCAAATGTGTTTATGAAAATGCTCTTCCAAATTCCGCTTTTGTGATTTTGAACATTAGGTGTCAGTTGCAACTGGCAAATAAGTTTATTATCCCCAAGCAAGTTAGCAGTAACAATGCTCCCCTACAGATTTTGGAGTTGGCTGTGCTCCCTATTAGAAGGACGTTCGTTCGAATTGTTTTTTAGCACCCACTCCCACAGATTTTGTTGCACTTAATGTGGATGGATCCTCCCGCAAGGATAGGGCATCCAGCGGTGTGGTTATTAGAGACTATCGGGGTTTCAGTGTTGCGGGGAAACAAATATTCTTCGGTGCAGGTTCTCACAATAAAGCGAAAATTTGGGCTCTTTTTGAGGGTCTCCGACTATGCCTCGACTGGGGTTTCAAAAAGGTTGTTATACAAACGGATTCGAAACTAGTTTGTGGCTGGTTTAAGGATTATTTAAAAATCCCATGGCATTTGGAGAATATTTTGAAAGAAATCAAGCTGCTGGCAGCGACAATGACGTTGTTTTGCCAACATATCTATAGGGAGGCCAATGCGGTTGCTGATTCATTAGCGGCTAGAGCACTACATGACCAATGGACAATTTCTTTCAGGGAGACTGATTTTCCTAGGAGAATAGCAGGCTTGATTGTGCTAGATAAATTACAAACGACGTACATTCATCACGGGGAAGAGTAGATGTCGCGTTAATGTTTAATCTTCACTTTGATGTGTGTAAAGTTACGAGTAGCACGATGGGTGCGCACTGGATTGGGCAGTCTGTCGCAAAACAGAGTTGCTTTCTCTGTTTTGATGATGCGTTTTATGAGGCCCGAAGATGCGATGAAATGGGACTGCTTTTGCGTGCTATATTGAGTGCTGTGTTTTTGGATGCTTGTTGAGTGTTGCTGCTTCTGCTGCGAATGGGTGCACACTGGACGGGGGAGTCTGTCGCAAAACAAAGTTTGTTTTGCTCTATTTGGAGGCTGCGCTTAATGTGGCCCGAGGATGCGATGAAATGGGCATGCGATTGTTTGCTATGTGTGTTTTGAATGCCGAGTGTTGTTGTTTTTGAACGGTTGTTGAGTGTTGCTGCTGCTACGTGTTTACTGCGGCTAGAATCTGAAAATGGGCGCGCACCGAATTGGGAAAACTGTCGCAAAACAGAGTTGTTTTCTCTGTTTGGATGCTACGCTTATTGCGGCCCGAAGGTGCGACGAAATGGGACTGGTCCTGCGTGCTATGTGCTATTTTGAATGTTGAGTGCTGCTGTTTTTTTTTTTTACCTTTTTTGAGTGTTGTTGCTGCTGCGTGTTTACTGCGGCTGGAGGCTGCAAATGGGCGCACACCGGACTGGGAAAACTGTCTCAAAACAGAGTTTTTTATCTGTTTGGATGCTGCGCATTTCTTTGTTTGGATGCTGCACATAATGCGGCCCGAAGATGTGATGAAATGGGACTGTTGTTGCATGCTATGTTGAGTGAAGCGTGCTGTGTTTCTGAAGTTTTTTTGAGTGCTACTGCTGCTGCGTTTGGAGTGCTGTGGTCTGACTTGTCGCGTGGCTGCGTTGTTTTCTGCGGTTGCGTGGACGCGGTTTTGTGTGTGTATGATGGTTGCTTGGGCAGTCTTGGGTATACACTCGGTATTAAATCTTTGTACTGGATTGGCTTCAGTTTGGTTTTGTTATTTCTTTGCAGGAAAATTGCTTTAAAGTTCTGTTTCAATTTTGGTTTTTGTCTAAATGCGGGTAATGTCGTAATGTACCCCGGCAACGTTTTTGTAAGATTTTTTGCTATATAATAAAGGTCTGGCATTCCATAGTTGTCCCTCCCACTGGAGGTTAATTTAAAAAAAAAAAGGATGGAGACATTAGGTGCCCATTAATTGAACATGACTTTTATGTCTTTGTGTGCTTTGTAATGAAAACGATGAGATTCTAGATTTATGTTTCGTTGCAGGTTCTTCAAATTCATTTGAAACAGTTTCTTATCAGAATTCTTTCTGAGTTTGATGTTTCAAGATTCTTTTTGAATTGGCTAAGTTGGTGGTCATAAGCTAATCCATTCCGGCGTAGGGTTCTTCGTGTGCTAATGTAGTGTGTGTGAAAAGAAAAAAATATGAGGATTTTTTAATGACTTAACAAATCAGAACACTATATCTTTATCGAGATTGGAAAATTGTTGTGGAAGATAGATTCGACTTATAATATCTTTAGAGACTTTTTTTTACATTTCTGATGAAACATTTTTCCATTACCTCATACTTATCAGTGTGTCAATGGAAGGGGTTATTTTCTCAAGTTTACAGCATACACTACATTGAAAGACCATGTCTCCTATAATTAATTACTCGGGAGATTTTTTTTTTTTTTTTGTCAAAGTCTCTCCTAATAACATCTGTTCAGAATTGGTAAGCAACAAGTTGTTTATGGTCCTACTTACTTCCAGTGCTCACAAGTTACACCATGCATCTTCTTCATTTTAGAGGTAGAAAAATGCCATATATTGGAGTGATATAAGAAAATAAACAAGAGAGAGTATATGTTTGTACTCTGCCATGAAGTGGATTAATGTCATGAAGGATTTTTTCAATTAAATAAGAAAATAAACAGACAACTTAATTGGCATCACCATATCAATGGGAACACTGAAGATATTTTCAACCTCAGGCTTTTATAGGATTTTATGCCTGGAATGTCTGCCTTTCAAATGCATGAAACATTTTTCACACATATTTGCAAAAACGAAGGTTATACAATTAGAAGAGATTAATGAGTCATCAAGTCGAATCCATTAATCATTTATTTTTGAAATTTGACTTGCAGCAAGGATGCATGGATTCTTCAAAAAAAAAACCCGTTTTGATAGTCGGATACGTGTCAGACTTGTATCTGATACACGTCTGATATGTATCCGACACGTGATCAATGGTCAGGACATGTTGACTGAGCTTAACACGGCCAATGGTTTTTTTCTTTTTGTTTTGTTTTTGATTTTTTCCTTTTTTTTCTTCTTATTTTCTCTACTGATTTTTTAAAGTAGTTTTCGAATAAACGCCATTAAGTATCCCAAGTGAGGTTAGGCTTGAGTTGAGTTCATCATAAATTCTATAAAGCTTTAGCTAAGGTGTCCTAATGGTCCAGCCAGCAAGGTGGTGTAGTGGTAGCTCCTCCAATATTTGGTAACACACCCATCAAACCTCATTTCAATTCCTTTTTTTTTTTTCATTGTTATTAGGTTGTCCATAAATTCTTAAGTACACCGGTGTTGTCCATGGTGGCTATCAGGCACCGTTCATTGTATTGAAATATGAATTATTTCATATTTTGAGGCAAATAGACGGTGCCTGATAGCCACCAGGTAGACTTACTCTAATTTATCTCTTATGCTTAATTGGCAACTATTTAAATAGATTGGTCTTTCTGTTCGGTTAACATTTGGGAAAGATGTTCAGTATGTGAGTGTCAACTCTTTTACTGTTTTCATAAATTTAAAAAAAATGAAAAAAGATAAAGTTGACACTCACACATTGTACACCCTCCTCAAATACTAATAAGTGTTTTATCCCTTAGTTGAATACAAAGATTCGTAATATAAATTTTCAAAAAGGGTGTTTTAATAGATTTACTATTCATGCATGAATCCACAATATTAAAAAGGAAAATGTTTAGTTGAATCCAGCTCAGATGTCTTTTTCTATTTTTGGACTTTACCCAAATTGGAAAGAAAAAAATATCTCTCTATAAATATCCAAGTTCATACTATTTTAGTTATGTGGCTCATTGATTGATTGACTTGTAATTTGAATTGAGGTTCACTTAACTTACAATTAAAAGCAATTCAATGGGATGGAAAATTTGATGTGACATAGAAGAAAGAAAAAATATTTTGAGTGATTTAAAGAGATGAGCTGAGATGATAAGAGTTGAACATTGGCTTTTTTCATTTTAGCAAAACCTAATAATGATCCTTAGGATGGAGACATTAGGTGCCCATTTGATATAGTCACTCAACTTTTGTTAGTTCAACTTTAATTCTTCTTTCTTTTGGAGAAAAGTCCTAATTTGGTGATCTGATAAAACATTTTTTCATCACCCTCATACTTGTCAGTGTGTCAATGGAAGGGGTTGTTACTCGTGTCGTTGGCACTCCATCATTATTTCATCATTATTGTTGACATTCTCATCATTATCTCCACCATTGTTCTCAATTAGTTTCATTAAAAAAAAAACCATAGTTTAGACTTTAGAATGTAAACTTTTTATTTTTTTAAAGTGCAAGCCTATTTTACGGTAAAAATACTTATTTTTTTATAGTTAAATTCGGATAAATTTATAATTGATTGAATGTTTCAAGTCTTTGTTTGAATGTTTATTAAAATTTTCGTTCATTTTTTTGAAAAATATTATATTTAGGCATGAAAATATTTAAAATACTTTCATGTTTAAAAAATAAAACACATATTTTGAAATTTATAGTGATGGTTTTCTTGAAAAAAAACTTCAAAATTGCATTTCAACGATACCACGTTTACTAAAATCGGACAACTACATAGATAGTTGATAATTTTCGTTTTGAAAAAAAAAAACACTATACTTTCTCTCTCCACCACATATACATTTCAATAATTTTATATTTACAAACATGTCATCATAACAAATGAATCTCAGTCCTCAATATTTTTCAACTTTCAATCATAACCATTTTTATCACCAATGCTTGTGACTTTGTCCCAGTCAGCAATGAATATTAAAACATCATTCTGAATTGTAATATAGATTACTTGTGAAATGTCTTTTTTGGTCCAAGTCTCTCTTTATATAGTAAATGTATATGTTTGTGAGTTCTAATTAGAAGCTATTCAGAACGAGTAAGTCTAGTCAGCCATATTTATTAGTTTTTTTTTATATATTTTTATTCATTATTTTTAAAACACAACTACAAACAATATCTATAAAATGGGTAGAAGTGTAAAAAAAAAAAAAAAAAAAAAAAAAACTAGGAAACATGACTGGCTAAAATTGTTTGTACTCGGCCATGAAGTGGATTAATGACATGCAGGATTTTTCCATCAAATTAGAAAATAAATAGACAACTAAATTGTCGTCACCATATCAATGAGACACTGAAGAATTTTTTTCAACCTCAGGCTTTTATAGAATTTTATGCCTGGAATGTCATATTTCGAATGCATGAAACATTTTTCACACATGTTTGCAAAAAGAAGGTTATACAACTATAAGAGATTAATGAGTCATCAAGTGGAATCCATTAATCATTTATTTTTGAAGTTTGATTTACAGCGAGGATGCATGGACTATTCGAAAAATTCTCGTTTAAGAGAGTTAGATATGTGTCAGCCTTGCATCTGACACGCGCCCGATACGTATCCAACACGTGGTCAATAGTCATGACACATTGACTGAACCCAACACGCACTACACCAAATTGGCATTTTTGTAATAATATAAAAAATAGTAACGTTTTTTAGCTATAATAATTCACAAAGCAATTTTACACATTTTCACAAACAAAGTGATTAAATAATTGTATCACCACAAATAGTATGGGCTTACATGTGATTCTATTCATGGTGATCTAATTTATTGTATCATTTTTTTTTTGTAGCTATTTTTCATTTTGTTGACAAAATTTAATTTTGACTTTAAATTGTTGGGTGGATTGTAATAGTTCAAAAGTGTTAGCAAAACCTAATAATGATCCTTAGGATGGAGACATTAGGTGCCCATTTGACATTAGGTGTCGATTGAATGTTTCAAGTATTTGTTTGAATGCTTATTAAAATGTTCGTTCATTTTTTTGAAAATATTATACTTAGGCATGAAAATATTTAAAATACTTTCATGTTTAAAAAATAAAACACATATTTTAAAATTTATAGTGATGATATTGATAATTGGTTTTCTTGAAAAAAAACTTCAAAATTGCATTTCAACGATACCACGTTTACTAAAATCGGACAACTACATAGATAGTTGATAATTTTCATTTTGAAAAAAAAAAACACTATACTTTCTCTCTCCACCACATATACATTTCAATAATTTATATTTACAAACATGTCATCATAACAAATGAATCTCAGTCCTCAATATTTTTCAACTTTCAATCATAACCATTTTTTATCACCAATGCTTGTGACTTTGTTCCAGTCAGCAATGAATATTAAAACATCATTCTGAATTGTAATATAGATTACTTGTGAAATGTCTTTTTTTGGTCCAAGTCTCTCTTTATATAGTAAATGTATTTGTTTGTGAGTTCTAATTAGAAGCTATTCAGAACGAGTAAGTCTAGTCAGCCATATTTATTATTTTTTATATACTTTTTATTCATTATTTGTAAAACACAACTACAAACAATATCTATAGAATAGGTAGAAGTGTAAAAAAAATAAAAAAATAAAAAACAAAAAATTGGAAAACATGACTTTCTAAAATTGTTGATTCATATCTGTTCAGAATTGGTAAACAATAAGTTCTTTATGGCCCTATTAGAAAATTAGAAAATAAACAGACAGCTAAATTGTCGTCACCATATCAATGAGAACACTGAAGATTTTTTTCAACCTCAGGCTTTTATAGGATTTTATCACCTGGAATGTCATCTTTCCAATGCATGAAACATTTTTCACACATGTTTGCAAAAAGAAGGTTATACAACTAGAAGAGATTAATGAGTCATCAAGTGAAATCCATTAATCATTTATTTTTGAAGTTTGATTTGCAGCGAGGATGCATGGACTATTTGAAAAAATTTCGTTTAGAGAGTCGGATATGTGTTAGACACAGACTTGCATCTGACACGCACCTGATACGTATCCAACACGTGATCAATACAACACGTACTACACCAAATTGACATTTTTGTAACAATATAAAAAAATAATAACGCTTTTGAGTTATAACAGTCCACAAAGCAATTTTACACATTTTCACAAACAAAGTGATTAAATAATTATATCACCACAAATAGTATGGGCTTACAAGTGATGCTATTCATGGTGATCTAATTTATTGTATCACTTTTTTTGTGTAGCAATTTTTTATTTTGTTGACTAAATTTAATTTTGACTTAAAATTGTTTGGTGGATTGTAATAGCTCTAAAGTGTTACTATTTTTTAAGTTGTTAAAAATATGTCAATTTTGTGTAGTGACGGCCAGTGTTTTTTTTTCTTAGTTTTCTCTACTGGTTTTTGAAAGTAATTATTGAAGAAACATCAGTTCTGCTGCATTCAATTGAATCGCCAATTTTTCGATTCCTTCAGTCGGAGAGATGAGTTGTTTCAATTAGAGCATCTCTTCACGCCGTTCTCGATCTGAGAGCTCTTGACTGGTGATTTTTATTTTGTGGTACACCAGACGTCATCAAAGTCATTTGTCGCTTGCTCTAAATTAGATACAATACACAAAAATGCGTATTTTGCTACGTAATTTGATTTTTCTCTTTCTGATGGTTATTTTGCTCTTAGATACACAATTACACACTATTTTGAAAAAATTTGTAAATTAGATACATTTTCCAGTAAATTTTAACTATCTATGCATCTTTGTAAAAAAAAAATTATTTCTCTTGTTAAGCTCACCTCTTCCAACTTCAAAAGTAAAATTTTAAACTTTAGATTATTGTTTATGTTCATATCAATTATAAAAAAATTAATAAAATAGTAAAGTTTGACTGTGTTGTTGGGTCCTAATTATTTGCCTAGTCGTCGTGTTGTGTCCGTGCATCGTATTCATTTACAAACTTCTGAAATACAAGCCTCAAAGAATGTTATGAGATAGAAAACTTTTGTGATAAGGAGACGAGACAAGAAAAGATGGACATTCTTGTTGTTTCATAAAATCTTGAATAGAGTATTTAAGTGTCTTTGTCTGAAACTCTTCTTTTGTTTTTCTTCATTCATACATTTGAAGAAGCTGATACAAAAAACATGACAGGGAAGATTGATAAAGAGGAGTGGTTGGAGCCTTGTTTTAAGCCATCCATCGCTGTTGAGGAATATGACCCTTCAATACCTCAAGCAAGAAATGTGATTTTTGAAGAAAAAAAATGTCAAAATTTCATAAAATATTTTTTTCTTCGAGTTATTGACATTTATTTATTTCAAAATCCTAAATCACAAAATAGATTTGCATGTAATTAGGTTGTACATATATTTCTTTTAAATCAACCTAACATTATAAGCTAATTCACAATACATGACACTTGCCTTGAGGTCAAGTGAGATGGTATGATGAACCATGATTTCACCAATCTGTTGCAACGATCACATTGTAGGAGTTCATCGATTTGGCTCTGTCATCGGGTTTTCTGATAGATCCATCAACAAAACTCAATTTGTTTTTGGCTTTGAAAGTCATGGTCATTTTTCGACTCCATGTGTTATAATTAGTGGGAGTAAGTGACTGTGAAACAGGAGCCACTCTAAGTTGTTCGGAGTGATGAAGAAAGTATGGATGATCCACTGTTCGGACCTTCAAACCATCACACACTTTCCCAAAACACTCTTAATTCACAACTCACACAACAAAACAAGCTAAAATTATCAAATTCATAAAAACCAAATAATACTCTCAAAATTTCCACCAAAAGTCACTCAATTTTCCACAAATCCTTCAAACAACCCAAAACACCTCTTTAACTCACTTACAACAACATAACACACAGACCCTCAAAATTTTCTTCAATTTTGCAAAAACCCTTTTAACAACTTCACAAAAACAAACAGTAAGAACAAACTATTCAAAAAAAATCAAGAACCAGTTCATCTAAACAGAGAGATGATAGATAATTTACCTAAGGATTAACCAAGATTCAAGAATAGTAGAATAGGCTCAAGAAACAAAGCTTTCTGGGGTATTGAGACTAGAAAGAAAGTGGCTGGAGGGGGTGGAGAGGGTATTATTGTTGCAAGTTGTTGCAAGTTGCAAGAAGCAGAAGCATTCTCACTACTCAAATTATATCCTAAAAATCCTTGGTAGATTCTTGGACCTTTTTGGTGGGGATAAAACGTTCAAACAAGTGGGTCCTCATTCATCACCAATTGTTTGATTGGATAATTTTAGGGAGCTCGCATTGGCAGCTTGAGAGTTAGTATGGACCCTCTTAAACACGTGCCTGAGAGGGTGTTTGACACGTGAATCCAGACCCAAATTTGGGTTCCTCTTTGGCAAAAAATATTGCTAAGAATTTGTATTTTGGCTTCTCATTTACAGCCTCCATTAAAGCTAGAAAATGTTGCTAAGAAGCTCATCAACCCCTATTCTTGGATCTCTGCTCTCATCCTATGCTGAGAGTCCCAACAGAGATTACGAATCCACCATCAACACCACCTCCAGTAAACATCTATCTTTCTCACATGGTGGTGTTTCTATAGGCAGTCACCCAAACTTCTCCTTCTCTTGCAACTCATCTCCCAATATAACTTCCTCACTTGAACCCACTCACAGTTCGACTCGTCCAAGTGGATTCAGAAGAGCCCAGTCTGAAGGAAACTTGCAAGGTTTGATCCCCAACTCCTCAGACTTGGAAGACTTCCCTACTTCGAAGACCCTAGTGAGATCTTTGTGCAGATTCATCGGTTCGATGTTGGAAACAATACCCTCTTTCTCAATTTATAACTCGAAGAATGGGTATGAAGAAGAAGATGGGGAGGATGAGGAGGAGGAAGAGAAGGATGATTCACTGAAGAGGTTTGCTACTATTGGTGATAAAATAATGTCTATGGAGAGTGGGGTGGGGGTTTCAGCTTTGGGAAGAACACGAAATTTATTGAAGAGACGGAGACGGAGAATGAATTGCAGGGATTTGAAGAGGAGAATCAATTCGGTGACCCCTATGAATTCGCCTCTATTTCTTGCAAGAGGACTTGGGATTGATGCGGGGTGGTGGTGGTGATTTTGGGGGACAAGGGTTTGGTAGAAGTGGAGGAGATGAAACCGGCATTGAAGAGCATTACAGGAAGATTGTCGGAGAGAATCCTTGTAGCTCTTTGGTTCTATGGAATTATGCTCAGTTTCTTTAACAGGTGAGTGTTGGAGTTTGTCTAGGAAGAAGCAGAATTGGGCTTGGGTTCACGTGCTAAACACCCTCTCAGACACGTGCTTAGGAGGGTCCGAACTGACTCCAACGCTACCAAGACGGGCTCCCTAGAATTATTCTTGTTTAATTGGTCTAGAGTTTTGGCATTCACTTTTGAAATGAGAGATAAGCAATTTAGGGTGTTAATGAGTTGTTGTCATAATGAGATCAGAGATTATAATAAGGTGCATGAGAAATTCTAGGTGTCGAGAAAACCATCGAGGAAATGAGCGAGGGGAAGGAGGTGGTGGTGTGGGAACAGTTCACCTCCCTCGAGATGCATGTCATCTTTTTTTATGCGTGCATCTCGAACGAGGTAAATGGTTCCCACCCCGCCACCTCCCTCCCCTCGCTCATTTCCTCGCTGGTTTCCTCGACACCAAGAATTACTCAAGGTACATTTATACATTTGGGTTGCTTACCAGAGGACTCGTGAACTAACTAACTTTGGACACAATTGTCAACCCACTGAACTAAATGAATTCAGGAGGAGACACCACTAGGGGAAGTATTTGCACCCCGACAATTTTGAATCACCCTATTTTTTCATTTTTTTTCATTTTTTTTTTTGCTTCATTTCTAGTCGACGCTGGGAAAAAATAATGTTAGGGCATCTTTGGTTCGCCATTTTCTGATTATTTTTATTGAAAAATAGAATACATTACCCTTGTTATGTAGATTTCCGTTGTTTGGTTGTTTATTTATTGACAGGAAATCGATTCGTTATAAAATTGTTTTTCCACTACTCATGAGAATTCAAGTCTGAGCGAGAGACTTCAGAATCGAATTTATGAAAACAGTTTCAATTTTCATTTCTATTTTCCGTACAACTAAACATAGCCCTAGTAAAAAAAATCATTTCATAAAAAATATTACTTTTATCGAAAATAGTAGGGAACCAAGTTTTTGCAATCGAGTTTTGCGATCAGAGTGATGTGGCGTGATTTTGAAAGAATGAGAAAATCTCTAAAGTGTTTATATATATCTCGAGATTGTAAAAACACTTCCTATAATGATGCCACATCTAGTTGTAGAACCTAATTGTAAAAGACCTAATTCCATATCGATTGATCCACCCAGATTAAATGAGTCTCTTTTTAGACGATGAAAATTCACACACTAAGAAACTTGGTTAAAATTTAAAAAAAAAAATTTGTTTTTGCGACAAATATAAATATTATGAAGCTTATAATGTGTTTATATATTTTGAACAAATTCCAATGACTTGTTAAGTGGCATCATAGATTAGGTTAATATTTTAACCTCACCAAAGATATTAAATAGTTTATAGTAATCGAATGATGATCCTATTTGCCTTCATAGTACAATGGTGTCAGAGAACACTTACCAATATACTAATTTTAAAATTACCGACTTTTAATGACTATTAATCCAACCCAAAATTAGTTGACTTATACAATAAATAATACATGATATAGGTTTAAGTATTAAATATCCCAAGTGAGGTTAGGCTTGAGTGTTGAGTTCATCATAAATTCTATAAAGCTCTAGTTAAGGTTTTCTAATGGTTCAGCGAGTCAGCCCCACTCAAGGTGGTGTAGTGGTAAATTCTTATTTCAATTCTCATACTGGTCGCTTGTGGTTGTTTGTGTTTGGGGAGGGCGTTCAGTATGTGAGTGTTAATTCTATCACTGTCTTCATAAGCAGGGACAAAGCTATGTGGGGGGTCAGTGGGGGGCACTTGTCTCCACTAACTTTAAATTTTTTATTTTTATTTCTAATATGCTCCGTTGTGATGTTGACGATTCGGTTTCGTTTTGCTATTTTTCTGTTTTTGTTCTCTATTCCTGCTCCCTCTCTTTGTTTACTATGACACCGACAACTGCCTCGTCTCCTACTCTCTTCCTCTCCCTCCCCTTTTGCTTGATTTAGTTTTTTTTTCTTACCATCACTATCAGCCACCAACAACCGTAACCTCTTTTTTATACATTGAGGAAGGAGAAGGTTTTTTTAATGTATTTTCTCAAGATGAATTCGTATCGAGGTCTATTTTTGTATTTTATTCGTAGACTTTTTTTTTGAGATGCATGAAATTTGGATCCATTAATTTTTTTCTCAAGATATATGTTTGTATTTTTAGGTTCATCTATGAGTTATTGTTTGAAGACATTTTGATAATTAACATGAGCCTTTTGACAGTCAATGCACGTTGACCGTTAGTCTCGGGGAATACTGTAATAATGATTAATCATGAGGTAACCTCTAATTAGTTATTTATGATAAGGTGGCAAATTGCAAATAACCAAATTTTTGTGTCCACATCTAATTTTACATTTGAAATTAATTCTTGCCCATTAACTTTATATATCAATTTGATTTGTTCCTCATATATTTATTGTTTGTGCTTCCTACAAAGTAACTTGTTCGATCCATTTTCTTTCCCATAGATTAGATGGAATTTTGTTTACCAATTGACGTTTTATATATTTATTTATGTATTGTTCGAATTAAATTTTTTATTAAAGTAATTAATTCATATATTTCTTATATTAACTATGACATCACTCCGCCCCCTTCATAAATTTTCTGGCTCCGTCACTGTCGGTGAGTTTAGAGAAGACGGAGAGATGGGTAAAGTAGTATAAATTTTCAAATAGGGTGTTTTAATAGTTTTACTATTCATGCATGAATCCACAATATTAAATAGGAAAGTTGTTGAGTTGGATCCTTTTACAGCTTAGATTTCTTTTCTATTTTTGGACTTTACCCAAGTTGGTAAGAAAAAATTATCTCCATAAATATCTATGTGAGAAATATGTAAGTTTATACTATAGTTACGTGTAAAGAATTGTATTGAAAATATTGTTTCTCATTCATTGAATAGAATACAAGCTTATATAGAGCTAACTTTGACATAACCTAATAGAAATAGGAAACCTAGCAAACTTAGGAAACCAAAATACAATAGGAAATCTAATCAAACTTAGGAAACCAAAATACAATAGGAAAGTCTTCCTAACCCATTCTGTAACACTTTTCTATTCTGGAACATATGTAGACTTCTATTCTGTGACACTTTTCTATGTTGTAATATAGGCAGACTTCTATTCTCTAATACCCCCCGCAAGCTGGACATCTAGATGCAGACGAAATGTGCAGCTTGAAGGAAACTTTGAAGACCTATTTGGTGATGAAATCATTATCGTCGAGTCTGGACGAGTCCTGGTATTGCTCAAGTCGAGACAACACGGATTTTGGTATTGCTCAATTCGAGTGGTATTGCTCAAGTGAAGACAACATAGATTTTGCTATTGCTCAATTCGAGTGGTATTGCTCAATTCGAGACAACACATATTTTGTATTGCTCAATTCGAGTGGTATTGCTCAATTCGAGACAACATAGATTTAGGTATTGCTCAATTTGAGTGGTATAGCTCAATTCGAGACAACATAGATTTTGGTATTGCTCAATGCGAGACAAGACAGGTTTTGGTATTGTTGGCCCCCCTTCCTTGATTGAATTTCAGGTTGGCGGCGTGTTGCTGATATGCATGAAGTTGTTGTAGAGTGCAATTTCCCTTCAATTTAGTTGAACTTTGCTATCGAGGGTGTTTCTCCTGCTGTCATCCCTCCCCCGCCTCTTGCATAGTCGTCAGAGGCGGGGAAGAGCTTGAATCCCCAGAGTCTTAGGTCACCAAAGAAAGTAGCTCTGATACCATGTAAAGTTTAATGTCAAATTGTGTTCTTTCATTCATTCATCACCAATATAAATATTGTAGTCAAAATACAATAGGAAATCAGCATACACTAGGAAACCTCCCAAACCAAGGAAACAAATCACTAGCCATCGAAAAGTTTTCTAACCCCATAAAACTTCTAACCCCATAAAACTTGCAACACAATATGCTAAAATATATTTTCCTAACAATAGGATGTATTTACTAATACTGAAAGATATTTTCCTAACAATAGAATGTATTGACTTCTATTCTCTAATACCCCCCCCCCCGCAAGCTGGACATGTAGTATGTAGATGCAGACGAAATGTGCAGCTTGGAGAAAACTTTGAAGTCATATTAGAGAATAGAAGTCAATACATTCTATTGTTAGGAAACCAAAATACAATAGGAAAGTCTTCCTAACCCATTCTGTAACACTTTTCTATTCTGTAACATAGGTAGACTTTTATTCTGTGACACTTTCCTATGTTGTAACATAGGTGGACTTCTATTCTCTAACATTATGTGACTCAAAAGTTTTCTTCCTTTGTCATCGATTGACTTTGGCTCGAACTTGTAATTAAATTGAATTGAGTTTAATTCACTTATAATTATAAGCAATTCAATGGGATGGAAAATTTGATGTGACAATAATATATTGAGTGAATTAAAGAGATGATAAGATATGAACATGGCTTTCATTTTAGCAAACCTAATTATGATCTTTAGGACGGAGACATTAGGCGCCCATTTGAGTGAGAATGACGAAACTCTAAATCATTTGACGTTTCATTGTTTTTATTAGGGGCTTGTTGCATTTAATGGATCAATTGATGCTTCATTGCTTTTATTAGGATGGAGACATTAGGTGCTCATTAATTGAACATGGATTTCATGTCTTTGTGTGCTTTGTAATGAAAGTGATGAGATTTTGGATCACTTTATACTTCGTTGCAGATTCTTCAAATTCATTTGAAACAGTTTCTTATCAGAATTCTTTTTGAGTTTGATGTTTCAAGATTTTTTTTTATTGGCTAAGTTGGTGGTCATAAGTTAATCCATCCCGACGTATAGAGTGATGATATTCACGTAATTATTACATAATATATCCCTTAATTTATTTATGTTAGTGTTTCGATTAGTATAATTTATAATAATTATTTCGTTTTCATGTCTTGGCAGAAATTTGAGCGTTAACGATGAAATGATGTTAAGGCGACAATTTAAGGAATGACAATTGGTCGATTCGAGTGGTGGTACAAAACAAAGAGACACATATCTAAACCTAACCCTAATAAACCTAAGTCCACCTAATTTAACCTAAGCCCAAACAAAAAAAATGCTAACCTAAAAACCCAAGCCCAATATAATATGAGAACCCTATTTAGCTTCCCCATCTTAGAGAAAGGAGCTCATCTCTTATTCTCTCTCCTTCCACATCCCTTCTCTTTTTCCTCTCATTTTCTACGTTTTTTCTCTCCTCTTCTCTTTTTCAGCCACCACACTAATTCTCCCTACCGGCAATCCTCGTTCGATAGGAAATCGGCAGGGTGATCATCCTGCAATCATCACCATCACCACCTCATCTCACCAATACCCTCTTCTGTCCCCCTTTCTTCCCTCCTTGACAACCACAGCTGCCATCTCCACCAGACACCACCTTCCATCTGTCCCTGTTGTTCATTCCTCGCAACGAACACCACCACCACCGCGTGCATAGTCCCTGTTTTCCTCCCTCGCAGCCTCTCTCCTTCCTGTTTTCCTCTCTTATCCACGGTCTCTACCTCCTGCACTTCTCTCTATCTGCTCCAACCTCGCCACCAGACCATGAAAGAACACGCCATCAGCCGCCACTGCCACGAAACAGAGCCGCAACCACCGCGACTTTGTTCCGCCTCGCCACAGACCTTGTTTCCCCTCTTCTCTCGGCATCTCTTCGTCTCGAGCTCCTTCCTGCCTCCTTCTCTCACGACCACCGTCAGGACCAGACCAAACACCATCACCACCACCTCGCGAGACAGAGCTCGCAATCACAGAAACAGGGAGCCCTGTTCCTCGCCCTCCTTTGCGTTTTTGTTGATATCTAACTGTTTCCTCACATTTTCTCTTCTTGTGTAGGTTCTGGGAGCGATTTGAGGTCAAGGACGGTCGCGAGGATCGAAGGAAGGCCGCGAGAACAGCCGCTGTCGCGCTGGAGAAGACGGTGGACCAGCGCAGTACTGTAGCAGAGGCGGGAATTGGTTAATTCGGTTAATTGTCTATTCACACCCCAGCTATCTGTAAGAGCCACCACATAGTGCTTTTAGCCAGTTTTCTCGGGATTCGCATCCGTGCAGAGATGACTTCCACCTCCATTGATGTTGTGACCACCGCTACCATAGATAACTAAACCCTTCGCCAAGGCTACGATGAAACCAAAGGATTTCCTAGAGTTTGTGTATTTACATTTATTGTTTTCTTTATGCTTGAACGTTAAACACATTTGATTTATGATTTTCAATAACTTGCTTTCACCAATTATATCCTGATTAATTATCTAGACTAGTCGGTAGTTAGAAATACCCTTTGTTGAAATTAAAGCATGATTTAATCAATAAATCTGAATATGTGATTGTGTGTGCTGTAAGAAGACACACAATGCTAGAGATTTAGGATTAGTTAAAATAAACCTGTGATTGTGTGTGCCGTAAGAAGACACGCAATGCTAGGGGTTTATACCTTTGCTAAAATCAATTGCGAACTTAGATTAATCTTTAGGTTAATCATGTTAAATCTTGAAAACAATATTTTTTGATTACACAAATCTCAAAGAACCTGTGGTGGATTCAATGCCTTGGTTTCCTTTCTCATATTCTTTAAAACTTTTTATTTTGTTTTTAATTTGATTTTTATTTAGATATTTTAATTGTTGTAACCTCATTTAAATTAGTTTAAGTCAACTTGAAAAATTTAATTGCAACCACAGTCCTCGTGGGATCGACCTGTACTTGCCATTGTCTACCAGTTAGACACTATGCACTTGCAGTTATTAAAATTATGCTAAATTAACCTATTTATTTAGGTTAGTTAAATTTGCATCAAGTTTTTTGCGCCGTTGCCGGGGACTGTAGCAGTGTAATTGGATTTAAGAGTTTATTTTCACTAGTTTGTAGTTTAGGTTTAAAAAAAAAATTAGGTCAGATATAAGATTGCTTTTGCTTTTAGGATAGGCTTGATTTTATTTTTTTAGTTATTTCTTTTAAGTCTTAGAAGTTTTGATACTTGTTTTTTTGTTTTTTTTTTGCAGGTATTAATAGAAAGCATATATTTCAAATTACACGCTTCTCGAGAAAATTGAACGATCCTGCCAACGTCAAGCAAAGTTTTTATTATTTTTATTTTGTGAGGAGAGTTTTAATTTTATTTTCACCTCGTTTTACGAGCGTGTGGTGTAATAATTTTTAAACTCTACTATTTTGAGATTTTGGATCACTTTATGCTTCGTTGCAGATTCTTCAAATTCATTTGAAACAGTTTCTTATCAGAATTCTTTCTGAGTTTGATGTTTCAAGATTTTTTTTTATTGGCTAAGTTGGTGGTTATAAGTTAATCCATCCCGACGTATAGAGTGATTACAGCATAGGGTTTCTCGTGTGCTAATGTAGTGCGTGTGGAAAGAAAAAATATGAGAATTTGTGAATGGCTTAACAAATCGAAACACTCTATCTTTATCGAGATTAGAAAATTGCTTTGAAAGATAAAATCGGCTTGTAATATCTTTAGATACTTATTTTTTTTCTCATTTCTAAGGTTCGGGGATCCTAAATATATAACTCCGTTCGCTTTCCAAAAAAAAACTTATTTTTTACACCTTCTGATAAAACATTTTTCCATTACCTCATACTTATCAGTGTGTCAATGGAAGGGGTTATTTTACAGCATACACTACATCGAAAGACCATGTCTCTTATAATTAATTACTTGGGAGATGTATTTTTTTGTCCAAGTCTCTCCTTATAACATCTGTTCAGAATTGGTAAGCAACAAGTTGTTTATGGTCCTACTTACTTCCAGTGCTCACAAGTTTTTTTTTTATTTTTTTAAGGCAAGCAGGGTTTTTATAGAATTTCAAAGCCCATAAAAATGCCGCAAAATGGATTTGAACCCATGACCTAGTAGTACTATCCGCCAAACTCTAACCGTTGAGCTGTCATGCCATTGGCGTGCTCACAAGTTACACCATGCATCTTCTTCATTTTAGAGGTAGAAAAATGCCATATATTGGAGTGATATAAGAAAATCAACAAGAGAGAGTATATGTTTGTATATTGGAGTGATATAAGAAAACCCCCGTTTCGATAGTTGGATATGTGTCAGACACAGACTCGCATCTGACACGCGCTCAATGCGTATCCGACACGTGGTCAATGATCAGGGCATGTTGACTGAGCCTAACACGGCCAATAAATTTTTCCTTTTTTTTTCCTTGATTTTTTTCTTGTTTTTCTCTACTAATTTTTGAAAGTAGTTCTCAAAAAAATGCCATTAAGAATCCCAAGTGAGGTTAGGCTTGAGTTAAGTTCATCATAAATTCTATAAAGCCTTAGTTAAGGTGTCCTAATGGTCCAGCCAGCCAGCCCCACACAAGGTGGTGTAGTGATAGCTCCACCAATATGTGGTTAACACACCCATCAAACCTTCATTTCAATTCCCTTTGTTTTTTTTTTTTATTGTTATTTGGTTGTCCATAAATTCTTAAGTGCAGTAGTGTTGTGTGTGGTGTTGTTTCTGGTGACTATCAGGCATCATTCATTTGCATCGAGATATGAATTATTTCATATTTCGAAGCAAATGGACGGTGCCTGATAACTGTAGACTTACTCTACGTTGTCTCTTTTGCTTAATTGGCAACTATTTAATCAGATTGGTCTTTCTGTCTGGTTAATATTTGGGGAAGATGTTCAGTATGTGAGTGTCAACTCTATCAATGTCTTCATAAGTTTAGAAAAAATGGAAAAATGGATAAAATTGACACTCACATATTGTACACTCTCCTCAAATACCTGAATACAAAAATTCGTAGTATAAATTTTCAAAAAGGGTATTTTAATAGCTTTACTATTCACACATGAATCCACAGTATCAAAAGGAAAGTGTTTAGTTGGATCCAGCTCAGATGTCTTTTTCTATTTTTTGAACTTTACCCAAATTGGAAAGAAAAAAATATATCTCTCTGTAAATATCTAAGTTCATATTATTTTAGTTATGTGACTCATTGATTGATTGACTTATAATTTGAATTGAGATTTACAATTAAAAGCAATTCAATGGGATGGAAAATTTGATGTGACATAGAAGAAAGAAAAAATATTTTGAGTGAATTAAAGAGATGCTGAGAGTTGAACATGGCTTTTTTTCATTTTAGCAAAACCTAATAATGATCCTTAGGATGGAGACATTAGGTGCCCATTTGATATAGTCACTCAACTTTTGTTAGTTCAACTTTAATTCAGTCCTAATTTGGTGATCGGATAAAACATTTTTCCAGCACCTCGTACTTGTCAGTGTGTTTATGGAAGGGATTATTACTCGTGTCGTTGGCACTTCATCATTATTCCATCATTGTTTTCGACACTTTCATCATTATCTCCACCATTGTTCTCAATTAGTTTCATTAAAAAAAAAAACCATAGTTTAGATTTTAGAATGTAAACTTTTTATTTTTTTTAAGTGCAAGCCTATTTTACGGTAAAAATACTTATTTTTTATAGTTAAATTCGGATAAATTTAGAATCGATTGAATGTTTATTAAAATGTTCGTTCGTTTTTTTGAAAAATATTATATTTAGGCATGAAAATATTTAAAATACTTTCATATTTAAAAAATAAAACACATATTTTGAAATTTATAGTGATGGTATTGATAATTGGTTTTCTTGGAAAAACTTCAAAATTGCATTTCAACGATACCACATTTACTAAAACCGGACAACTACATAGATAGTTGATAATTTTCATTTTGAAAAAAAAAACACACAATACTTTCTCTCTCCACCACATGTACATTTCACTAATTTTATATTTACAAACATGTCATCATAACAAATGAATCTCAGCCCTCAATATTTTTAAACTTTCAATCATAACCATATTTTATCTCCAATGTTTGTGACTTTGTCCCCGTCAGCAATAATTAGTAAAACATCATTCTGAATTGTAATATAGATTACTTGTGAAATGTCTTTTTTTGGTCCAAGTCTATATTTATATAGTAAATGTACTTGTTTGTGAGTTCTAATTAGAAGCGATTCAGAACGAGTAAGTCTAGCCAACCATATTTATTAGTTTTTTTTAATATACTTTTTATCCATTATTTTTAAAACACAACTACAAACTAGGGGTGGGCGAAAACCGATTTAAATTCGGTTAATCGACCGAACCGATTATAAACGGTTTAAAATCAGTTTACGATTTTTAACCGACCGATTTATAACCGAACCGATCGATTAATTAGATATATATAAATAAATAAATAACATGTAGGTGTCAATACCTGATTAGTGCAACAAATGCACTGTAGTACACCTTGTTGCACTGAATCGTCCCCTTCTCATAAAGTTTACAATTTTGGGCTAAAAATTTGATCTATAAAAAAATTGGGCATGTTTTAATGAAAGTCTTTCAAGTGTTTGAGCCCAAAATTTCGGCCCAACCTAACCGAACCGGTCCGAAATTCGGTTCAACCGAATTCATCGATTTGCAAATACAAAATTCGCTTTCGATTTGGGTTTTGGGCAAACCGAATGAAATCGGTTTGGGGCTCAAAATCGAACTGAACCAATATTGCCCACCCTTACTACAAACAATATCTATAGAATGGTATGAGATTAATGAGTCATCAAGTGGAATCCATTAATCATTTATTTTTGAAGTTTGATTTACAGCGAGGATGCATGGACTATTCGAAAAATCCTCGTTTAAGAGAGTTAGATATGTGTTAGACTCGCATCTGACACGTGCCCGATACGTATCCAACACGTGGTCAATAGTCATGACACATTGACTGAACCCAACACGCACTACACCAAAGTGACATTTTTGTAACAATATAAAAAATAATAATTTTTTTAGCTATAACAATCCACAAAGCAATTTTACACATTTTCACAAACAAAGTGATTAAATAATTGTATCACCACAAATAGTATGACCTTAGAAGTGATGTTATTCATAATGATCTAATTTATTGTATCATTTTTTTGTATATATTTTTCATTTTGTTGACTAAATTTAATTTTGACTTTAAATTGTTGGGTGGATTGTAATAGCTCAAAAGTGTTACTATTTTTAAAGTTGTTACAAATATGTCTATTTAATTGTAATTCTCTATTCGAGATTTTTTTTATATTTTGACTTTAAGCTCGACTGTGTTGCTGGGTCCTAATTATTTTGACTAATCGTCGTGTCGTGTCCGTGCATCGTATTCATTTATAAACTTCTGAAATACAAGCCTCAAATAATGTTATGAGATAGAAATCTTTTGCGATAAGGAGACGAGACAAGGAAAGATGGACATTCTTGATGTTTCATAAAATCTCGAATAGAGTATCTAAGTGTCTTTGTCTGAAACTCTTCTTTTGTTTTTCTTCTTTCATACATTTGAAGAAGCTAATGATACAAAAAACATGACGGGAAGATTGATAAACAGGAGTGGTTGGAGCCTTGTTTTAAGCCATCCAACACTGTTGAGGAACATGACCCTTTCAATACCTCAAGCAAGAAATGTGATTTCTCGGAAAAAAAATTTCAAAATTTCATAAAATATTTTTTTCTTCGAGTTATAGACATTTATTTCAAAATCCGAAATCACAAAATAGATTTGCATGTAATTAGGTTGTGCATATATTTCTTTTAAATCAACCTAAACATTATAAGCCAATTATTTATTTATTTATTTATAGAATACTAGGATTTTTATTACTTGAAAAAATCTTTTACATCAGTCGTCGGGGGTACATGACAAATTTACCCGATAAAAAGAACCAGAGTACATACATCATAGCAAATCCAAAATAAATACTGACCAACCCCTAGATCAATGTCTGTACTTGTTGTTACTTTTCTTCATTCTAGATGATCTTCGAGGAGATACCTTAATGTCTTTGAAGTTCGTCGCATCAAATCTTTTCGATAATCAGGTTGGTTTGTCTTTAAACCTGACACTACTCTTGACCTAATGGTGTATTCATCCAAATCTTATTCTTCTGAACTGATTGTATCTGAAATATCGGTATCGGTCTCCATTTCAGTTTCGTTGTTAGCGTTACGAACCAAATAGTTAATATGTTTTATATCCAGTGCTTCAAGTACTATTGCGTCCACTAAAGTTTTGTCATCCTGTACAATATCTGCATCTGCTGGAGCCCCTACCTTCCAGTCATGCACCTTGTCACCACTATGAACGCGAGCCTGAGCACCAACGTGAGCTCCACTGCCAGCACAATTGCCAGCGCCATAGACAAACCCACTGTCAACGTGATCATCTTCAGCTACTGCGTCCTCCTTTGTTGGCCCGGAGTTGCTGCCTGAAATCATTGCATTTATCTGTAGAGAAGCATTCTCACTGCTCTTCTTTTTCCCAGGGCTAGGGATCCTGACATCCCCGCCTACAGTCTTGATCGAAACCCCCTGCGCCCTCCCTGGTTCCAATTGGTTAACATACTCGTGCGCTCTCTGCGGCCTTGAGCTGCTACCTGAAGCATTATCACCTTCTTGCAAAAAAGCTTGGTCATCATTCGCATTTTTCCTAGGGATCAACTTCTTTGGATCATCATCTACAACATGTGATGTTATGGTCACCAAATCACCTGCTCTATTGGTGACGCGACGTGCTCTACAGAAATTGAGAGTACATGCTCTGACGAAGCAAGCCCTGTTATTGGCAGAACACGCTCTGGCTGGGACGAAGCAAGCCCTGAAATTGTCTCTCATTGTCTTACAATTACTTTTTCAATCGCAACAGCTGTGTACCCCGCCTTAAGAAGTCCTTCATCCGTTGTTTCTGGCTCTACCATGTCACTGACTGGATCCTTCGCCTTACAAGGCAATTGATTATTCATTAGATTACTCTCATCTTCAACTATGTTCTCCGTAAGTGACTCGAATTTGTTTGACAACATGACATTCCCTGAATCTTTGACCATCGACCTCTCAACACCAACTCCCTCCTGGATTTCCTCACCCTGATTATTTTTTACACCACCAGTGCCAGCTTCTGGCTTTGAAACTTTATTTTTTTTAACCACTGGGACATATTGTTGCTTGAGGACTTTGGCTTCCACTTTTTGTTTATCAGTCTTATCTTCTTTCACCAAGTTGGGTGTTCTCACATTCCCCTTATGACCTAACTTTTTTCTGCAATAATCCTCCTGATGTCCTAGCAATGAGCAATAATCACAATATTTGAAACCCGGGTATTCAATCTTTTGCCAAAAGCCCCTATTGTTAGATCTATCTATCCAAATTCTACTCGGTAACTTTTCTGCCAAAGTTGTCTCCACGCAAACACGGGCATAACCCGGGCGTGAAAGACATAGAGTATGATCATCCATGCGCAAAAAGACACCAAAAGAGTTCACACTTGCTTTCAAAAGAGAGGGATGAAATAAATGCAAAGGCAAGTTAGGCAACTTTACCCATAGTGGAACCGATATCGGATCTGCTTTCAGACTGAAACCATCATGCCAGTGGAAAGCTTTGAATTGGACTCCCCGAATCAAGAAAGAGTCCATTGCCAATACTTTATTTGCTTCCGCCTCAAATTGAAGCCGGACAAGAACGTGACGTTGGTCTAGCAAACCTAGCGAGAAATCGCCTAGGATCCCCCAGGTTCGATGTATCGAATCTCTAATATCTTCCAATGTTGGTCTGTAGCTACAGAATTTTAAGATTATCACGTGTTTTTCCATGAAAGCTTTCCCACGTGTTTCATCAGATGTCGTAAGCCCAATGGCTAGCTCTCATTCTTTACGAAATCTAGTCCCCTTGACAATTGTTTCTTTAACCTCATCAACCAGTATGTTTCCAAGTATTTGGGCGAAAGACGGCTTAGTAGCCTCTACCGCAGGTTCCTTGCTCCACATTGAGGGAGGGGAAGTGTTGATGGCTAGAGGAGCCGTCCTATCACAATGTTCCCTTCCCTAGCTAGGTCTGCACGGTTGAGCAAAGCCAGGCAGAGAGAAGACAACAAGAGGCGGCGGCGGCGGCCAAGCAGTGGTGGTGACTGTTGGTTCTAAACCTTTTCCTCTACAATTCTTTTGGAAGTGAATGAAGCCAGGCAGAGAGCAGTCGGTTGATCGAAATCCAGGCAGTGGACTGGTCTATCTAAATCCAGGCAGAGTGCAGCCGATTGATCTAGCGGCCTGGATTGTGGCGCGACTGTTGTTTTGTAAACCCTAGCAGAGCCTTCTTTATCTCACATGGATCACCAATGTTGGCAATCGATGATTCGTTACCAGCAAGAGGTTTCTTGAAATCCTGGCAACAGACAGTTCTTCCTCCTGATCAGAAGCCGAATTCGATCTTAGTGATTTAAGCTGACAAAACTCACCCTAGTCTCAATGGCTAAAAATAAAATACATGACACTTGCCTTGATGTCAGGTGAGATGGTTTGATGAACCATGATTTCACCAATCTGTTGCAACGATCACATTGTAGTAGTTCATCGATTTGGCTCTGTCACCGGATTTTCTGATAGATCCATTAACAAAACCCAATTTGTTTTTGGCTTTGAAAGTCATGGTCATTGCTCGACTCCATATGTTGTAATTGGTGGAAGTAAGTGGCTGTGAAACAGGAGCCACTCTAGGTTGATCGGAGTGATGAAGAAAATATGGGTGATGATGATTGTCATATGGTGGTGTTGGAACCACTGCTTGTATTGTCGCCCATGGAAGTTGCTTTGATACCATATAAAGAAAATATTTGGAGAAGTGTATTATTGTTTCTATTATTCCTTGCTTTGATACTATTCTGACTTTCATATTCTTGTACATATTCCGACTTTTCTTCTTGTAGAGGTGAATCAGTCTTGGACTTGGGCTTGCCTAATTTTCAAAACGAGTTCTAAACTCTAATAGGTATAAACTATTGAGTGCCAAACTAAATTTTGTTTTATTTATTTATTTATTTATTGTGATGGAAGAAATAATTTCTAGAACCTTCATTACACTAAATTTTGTTCTTATGATGCAGGACATGTGTTCGGGAAACTAAATTTGATAAGAAGTGGTAAAAGTTTTGAAAATTTTAGGGGTTAAATTTTTTATTAGGAAGTACCTTCGTTCTACTAAATTTTTTTTGCAGGAAATAAGTTCCTCAAACTATCAAGTTTGCTAATTTTGTTCACAATTTGTTAAGTTTAGAAACTTTTAGAGTTTAAATTCTGATTAGGAAGTTGTTTACATTTTGTTAAAATTCTAGTTTCATCTCGTTTTTCTTTTCTCATAATTTAGAAGTGCCTAGAGTTGTCCAAAGTTTCCAAACGATTTGTTTTTTAACATATAGTTTTATAACTTGATTTTCATAAATTTCCAAGTTTTGGGGAATTTGTGAGCTCCAAGAATAGCACCTAATAAAAAAATTGACCTTTCTAAATCAGAAAAATATTAAGTTATGTTTGGTTAGCCATTTTTCTTAAAAAATGGAATCTATTTCCCTTGTTATGCATATTTTCGCTGTTTGATTGTCTATATACTGACAGAAAATTGATTCTTCATCAAACTGTTTCCCACTACTCATGAAAATTCCGAGAGGAAGGCCTCGAAATCAAATTCACAAAAATAGCTTCAATTTCCATATCTATTCAGTGTCCAAAATTTCATACCAACAAAAACTGATGAAAATGTTTTTTTTTAGCTAAGTACAATGTTCAACACGGGTGCATCTCAAATTGTTTTCCCATTACTCATGAAAATTCCGAAGGAGAAGCCTCAAAATTAAATTCACGAAAATAGTTTCAATTTCCACATCTATTTTGTGCAACCAAAGAGACCCTTGGATGTCCAAAGAATTTCAGACCAACAAAAACTGATGAAAATATTTATGGTAGTAAAGGTTTTTTGAGTTGAGAAACATGAGAATTGTTTGTAACTATTCAATGAGCATATGAAATCCAAACTATGAAGTGTTTTGCGCTCTAAACCAAAAGCAGTATGGAAAAATATGAAAAAAGTAGCCAAAATGCTTGGAAAGGGGTGCCTAGATGCACATCATTTTTGCCTTTGTTTGAATATTGTTTCACCCTTGTCACTAGTCTTGTTGCTTCTTCTACACTTCCACTTGTGACTTTGTCATTGATTGACTTTGGCTCGAACTTGTAATTAAATTGAATTGAGTTTAATTCACTTATAATTATAAGCAATTCAATGGGATGGAAAATTTGATGTGACATGGAAGAAAGAAACAATAATATATTGAGTGAATTAAAGAGATGATAAGAGTTTGGCTTTCATTTTAGCAAACCTAATAATGATCTTTAGGACAGAGGCATTAGGTGTCCATTTGTGAGCGAGAATGACGAGACTTTGAATCACCTGATGCTTCATTATTTTTACAAAATGTCTAATTGTCGAGGAAATGGGCGAGGAAACTAGCGAGGGGGGTTGGTGTGACCGCTCATTCCCCTCATGATGCACAGCAGCACTCTCGAGATGAACAACCGCGTGCATTGCGAGGGGGATGAGTGGTCACACCACCCCTCCTCGCTGTTTTCCTCACCCATTTCCTCGACATTTAGCCAAGTTGTTGTTTTTATTAGGTGCTTATTACATCTAATGGATCAATTGATGCTTCATTGCTTTTATTAGGATGGAGACATTAGGTGCCCATTAATTAAACATGGCTTTCATGTCTTTGTGTGCTTTGTAATGAAAACGATGAAATTCTAGATCACTATATGCTTTGTTGCAGATTCTTCAAATTCATTTGAAACAGTTTCTTATCAAAATTCTTTCTGAATTTGATGTTTCAAGATTTCTTTTTGGATTGATTAAGTTGGTGGTCATAAGCTAATCTATCTCGGAGAGTTCTTCGTGTGCTAATGTAATGTGTGTGGAAAGAAAAAAATAAGAGGATTTTTGAATGGCTTAACATATCGAAACACTCTATCTTTATCGAGATTAGAGAATTGCTTTGAAAGATGAATTCGACTTGTAATATCTTTAGAGACTTATTTTTTACACCTTCTCATAAAACATTTTTCCATTACCTCATACTTATCAGTGTGTCAATGGAAGGGGTTATTTTCTCAAGTTTACAACATACACTACATTGAAAGACCATGTCTCCTATAATTAATTACTTGGGAGATGTATTTTTTTTGTCCAAGTGTCTCCTTATAACATAGCAATAACAAGTTGTTTATGGTCCTACTTACTTCCAGTGCTCACAAGTTACACCATGCATCTTCTTCATTTTAGCAACAAGTTGTTTATGGCCGAACTTGCTGGCGGTTCGGCTGCGAAGCATGATTCAGTCAGTGTTGAGTTGCAGGGCACTCGGTGGTCGGGACAGATCATGCTGTCGGGGTCCAGGTACTTTGCAGGAAGTGATGTAGACAGGGGATGCTTGCTTGGTGTTTCGAATTGGGCAGGGAGGTGCATGATGGCATTGGAACAGGTAGCGAACAGGCTCGAGATTTCTGCACTCTGCTGCAACACAGAGTGCGCCCTGTAATTACAGAGTGCGCACTGCTGCTCTTCAGCGTTCTGTCGCTGAGTTTTCTGCTGCTTTTCAGTGTGTTTGTCAGCGTGCGCTGCTGCTCTTCAGTGTGTGCAAGCTGACTGCTTGGGCAGAATTGCGTTCAATCTGAATGGGTCATTTTGCATTTTGTTTTGTTTTCAGGAGGCAAAAGGTTGGATTCATTCCTTTTTGAAGTTTTAAGTTTTTCTTGTTTGTTTTAGGTTGGTATTCTGGCATCTAAGTCAAGATCAGTTTTTGTTATTAATTTTTTTGGCTTTTGGTTTTTTAATACGGGTAACGTCATCATGTACCTCCGTAGTGTATGTAAGTCATTTTTTGATAAGTAATGAAAGTCTGGCATTCCATAGTTGCCCCTCCCCACTGAAGGTTAATTTAAAAAAAAAAAATAAAGTACTCTGCCATGAAGTGGATTAATGTCATGCAGGATTTTTCAATCAAATAAGAAAATAAATAGACAACTGAATTGGCATCACCATATCAATGGGAACACTGATGATATTTTCAACCTCAGGCTTTTTATAGGATTTTATGCCTGGAATGTCTGTCTTTCACATGCATGAAACATTTTTCACACATGTTTGCAAAAACGAAGGTTATAAAACTAGAAGAGATTAATGAGTCATCAAGTGGAATCCATTAATCATTTATTTTTGAAATTTGATTTGCAACAAGGATGCATGGATTCTTCAAAAAAAATTTGTTTTGATAGTCGAATATGTGTTAGACACAGACTCGCATCCGACACGCGCCTGATATTTATCCGACACATGATCAACGGTCAGGACACATTGACTGAGCTTAACACGGCCAATAGTTTTTTCCTTTTTTTTCTTGATTTTTTCCTTCTTCTTTTTTTTCTTTTTTCTTTTTTCCTCTTTTTTTTTTCTTTTTTTCCTCTATTGATTTTTTAAAGTAGTTTTCGAATAAACGTCATTAAGTATCCCAAGTGAAGTTAGGTTTGAGTTGACTTCATCATAAATTCTATAAAGCTTTAGCTAAGGTGTCCTAATAGTCCAGCCAGCCAGCCCCACTCAAGGTGGTATAGTGGTAGCTCCTCCAATATTTGGTTAACACACCTATCAAACCCTCATTTCAATTCCCTTTTTTTTTTCATTGTTATTATTAGGTTGTCCATTCCCTCGACAGTTAGATTTTCCCTTTACTATTCATGCATGAATCCACAATATTAAAAGGAAAATGTTTAGTTGAATCCAGCTTAGATGTCTTTTTCTATTTTTGGACTTTACCCAAATTGGAAAGAAAAAAAATATCTCTCTATAAATATCAAAGTTCATACTATTTTAGTTATGTGACTCACTGATTGATTGACTTGTAATTTGAATTGAGATTTACTTCACTTACAACTAAAAGCAATTCAATAGGATGGAAAATTTGATGTGACATAGAAGAAAGAAAAAATATTTTGAGTGAATTAAAGAGATGAGATGATAAGAGTTGAACATCATGGGTTTTTTCATTTTAGCAAAACCTAATAATGATCCTTAGGATGGAGACATTAGGTGCCCATTTGATATAGTCACTCAACTTTTGTTAGTTCAACTTTAATTCTTCTTTCTTTTGGAGAAAAGTCCTAATTTGGTGATCTGATAAAACATTTTTCCATCACCTCATACTTGTTAGTGTGTCAATTGAAGGGGTCATTTTATTAAGACCATATCTCTTGTGATTAATTAGCATATTACTTGTGTCGTTGGCATTCTATCATTATTTCATCATTGTTTTTGACACTCTCATCATTATCTCCACCATTGCTCTCAATCAGTTCATTAAAAAAAAACATAATTTATAAAGTAATTTTTTTTTAAATGTAAGTCTGTTTTACGATAAAAATACTTATTTTCTTATAGTTAAATTCGGATAAACTTATAATCGATTGAATGTTTCAAGTCTTTGTTTGAATGTTTATTAAAATGTTCGTTCGTTTTTTTAAAAAAAATATTATACTTAGACATGAAAATATTTAAAATACTTTCATGTTTAAAAAATAAAACACATTTTTAAATTTATAGTGATGGTATTGATCATTGGTTTTCTTGGAAAAATCTTCAAAATTGCATTTCAAAGATACCACACTTACTAAAATCGTACAACTACGATAGTTGATAATTTTTATTTTGAAAAAAAAACACACAATACTTTCTCTCTCCACCACATGTACATTTCACTAATTTTATATTTACAAACATGTCATCATAACAAACGAATATCAACCCTCAATATTTTTCAACTTTTAATCTTAACCATCTTCTATCTCCAATGCTTGTGACTTTGTCCCAGTCAGCAATAAATAGTAAAACATCATTCTGAATTGTTATATAGATTACTTGTGAAATGTCTTTTTTTGGTCCAAGTCTCTCTTTATATAGTAAATGTATTTATTTGTTTGTGAGTTCTAATTAGAAGCTATTCAGAACGAGTAAGTCTAGCCAGCCATATTTATTAGTTTTTTTTATATACTTTTTATCCATTATTTTTAAAACACAACAAAAACAATATCTATAGAATGGATAGAAGTGTAAAAAATTTATTAAAAAAAAAAAAACAAGGAAACATGACTGGCTAAAATTGTTTGTACTCTGCCATGAAGTGGATTAATGACATGCATGATTTTTCCATCAAATTAGAAAATAAACAGACAGCTAAATTGTCGTCACCATATCAATGAGACACTGAAGATTTTTTTCAACCTCAGGCTTTTATAGGATTTTATGCCTGGAATGTCATATTTCGAATGCATGAAACATTTTTCACACATGTTTGCAAAAACGAAGGTTATACAACTAGAGGAGACTAATGAGTCATCAAGTGGAATCCATTAATCATTTATTTTTGAAGTTTGATTTGCAGCGAGTATGCATGGACTATTCGAAAAATCCTCGTTTAGAGAGTCGGATGTGTCAGACAAAGACTCGCATCTGACACGCGCCCGATACGTATTCAACACGTGGTCAATAGTCAGGACACATTGATTAAGCCCAACACGCACTACACCAAATTAACATTTTTGTAACAATATAAAAAATAGTAACATTTTTTAGTTATAACAATCCACAAAGCAATTTACATATTTGATTATTTGATATGCACAAATAACTCTATGATAACTGAAAGGTATTTATACGATTTCTCCAAAATTTCTGTGGGATGCTAATCCTGCAGTTCTAGCGCTGAAATGAAATGGAGTATGATCCACTGTTCGGATCTTTAACAGCTTTGAAGTTGTCGGTGCTCAACCCAAAACGGCCTAGAAGCGAGTCTCCCATTTCTTTTAGCTTTCCTGCAAACAGTATGCGGATCAGTTTCAGCTGCCCTAAATCAATTGGGCATATAATAACAAAGAGCTAGTAATTAAATGATTACGCACACAAAGGACAATCACCCTAATCAATAGTCACAAAGGAACAAAACAGCCTATCATTGAACGATACATACACACCTGTTCGCTACCAATCTAATGATCATAATAGAATCTTACAGAAAGCTCAATAGCCAATTGAGACTGACAGAGAAAAATAAACATGTCAAACACAAACACACATGCACTAGACCATATAACCCAACAAAATGGAAAGAAAATCACATATCAATAGCCAAACACCTGACTAATCGTTGAGATATCGATCCTCAAAATTATGTCAGGACTCCAAAAACAATCAAGTATTCAATGAGCATCATGAAATCCAAACTATGAAGTGTTTTGCGCTCTAAACCAAAAGCAGAATGGAAAGATATGAAAAAAGTAGCCAAAATGCTTGGAAAGGGGTGCCTAGCTGCACATCATTTTTGCCTTTGTTTGAATATTGTTTCACCCTTATCACTAGTCCTGTTGCTTCTTCCCCACTTCCACTTGTGACTTACCCCTCCACTGCTTAAATCTGATCCTCCCCAGGGTTCACCTTCTTTAATCTATTATCCAACCTCGTCTTATATTTAGCATCATCCTGGGTTGCATTGATACGAGTATGGGTATGGATGCGATGATGCAACAAACTTTCAAAAACTAGGATACGGGTATGGGTATGATATGACATTAAATAATATATTGAATATCATTAAAGATATAGTAAATTAATCAATATATAAACCATAAACTCATACAATTACGTTAGTAAAATAATTAATAACAAAAACCAAAGTCATTCAATTGCTCATTTGTTAAACCAAAAACCTCACAAGTCATAAACATACACATCCTCGTCATAAGTCATAACACCTTACAAACAACACAAGTCATAAGACTGTCTTGGACATATCCTGTCTGTTGAGTGTCCAATCCTTACAGGATCGTAACGGAACCGTATCAGCATCCAGTTCGTATTTGATATTGGTATGATTGGTGTTTTAAAGTATTGGTGGTTCCTAGGTACCATCTGAATCCGCCACCTTCCTCAAACCTCCACCACCCAGGCCTTCCATTCCATCATCTCCTACCTTCAAATTCTCTTACGTTTCTAAAAACTAATATATAGTCAAGAGTTGGAAGCAGACGAAGACGAGGGACTGACAACAAACACCAGCTCATATTGGTCACCCTTATTTCCCTAAAGCACCCTCATGAGGATCAATTAATGGCAAATCTCGTCACCTTCAACGCTTCGATAGCGGAATTAGCTCGAATTCGAATCAAGGAAGAATGATGACTCACTGCACCTTGAGTGCACTATATGCTTTCATATTTGCCAAACAAAATGTTAAGATTTTGTCTCTAACTTGGAAATAGTTAGGCACCTTAACTGATACTATAGTTGACTTACATTGTGATGGAAATTCCTTCCATTTTATGCTCTCTTTAACAGCTGAATTTGGAGTTTTAACCGTACACGTTAGCAACTTCAATTTTTTGTAGGATGCGTGATATGGAAAAACAGATTCTTTAGAGCAAAATCGGACAGAGATATCAACTCGCTACAGCTACAAACTAAGGACTATGATGAAGTCATCCATTGAAGAGAGAAAGGGAAAGCAAAACAAAAGTGATCTCCGAGCATAGTAAGAGCAAGTACTTTCAAAGGCGAGTAGAGAGTGAGTTGGTGGATTTTTCTGAATTAATCTTTCATCATCATCCATACCTTTACCCCTAAACTGTGATCACAGATCTATATTCTAACATTCTCTTCAATCAATCCATGCATCTTAATTCATTATCGAATAAAAGGATCAAGTTTACTTTCTTGTCGCCAAAGGTGTACCGGCCGAGTTGGTAGAGTAGAGGTGTGGCGGATAGAATCACATGTCGCAGATTCGAACCCGGCTGGCGGCATGGGTGGGGAGGGTTAAGGTTAAAAAAAAAAGTTTACTTTCTTGTCATCTATTTGATTTTATCGAAAGGGACACCTGTTTTGATCTGCAACTTATTTTTTATTTTTTTTATTTTTTTTTATCTGCGAACTTGGTAGTCTCTTGATGTTTGTGAAGGTAGAAGGTGTTTCCACATTTCACAGATGTTGGCATTTATGTTTGCTTCATTTGAGCATGAAACAAAGTGAAATCTATGCGATTTTTTTCCTATAAATATGGAAGATCATTAGACATGAAATATAAATCATATGACACTGGAAATAAAGATGCATGATCACCAGGACTCATAAAAGATAACATGATTAATAAGGAAGGACAATACACTGGACTCACCAATCATCTCCTCTTTCATCTTTTCACGCTTTTCTGCAGCCAATGGTTCCAAACGCCGTATGGTTTTTTTAGCTTGGTCATTTGAAGGATCTAACTCCAAGATTTTCTTCATGTCTGGAGAGTAAAAAAAAAATTAAGAAGAAAAGAAACAAAAATAGACCATTTAACTACTACAGGAATGACATTGTACATGAATATTAGTGAAGAAGCTAATAAAATAGTAGCAAAATAAAAAGTGGGTGTTTGGGCACAAATTAATTAAATAGAAAAGGGAGGTGCAAAAACTCATCCCTTCTTGGGAATTGGCTTCGGTGGCATGTGAAAGAACCTTTCAGCCTTCAAAGGATAATTATTCAAGAGAAGTATGCATGATGGAACTAAGGGTGTGTTTGGTTGCATGAAATCCTATGCCATGAGAATCTATGAGGGGACCCCTACATTTTAGGCTAAATTGACATATCACTCCACATCCACCATTTGATTTTGTGATCAATGGTGGGAATGAGAGTCTCATGAACATGGGAATCCTACTCCTTGGTTCCCCAAGGCATGTGATTCTCATGTTCATGAGACTTTCATTCCCACCATTGATAACAAAATCAAATAGTGCATGTGGAGTTATACCTCAAATTAACTTAAAATATAGGGGTCCCTTCATGGATTCCATGAAACCAAACACACCCTAAGGGAAATGGTGGATTACGAAATATATCATAACACCGTATTGTAATTTGTAGAAGGCTTAGGCTATTCCGAACATTAAGGTTGAGCATAGGAGAGGGGCTTCTCTTTTCTCTCTAGAAAATAATAGTGTTAGCTTGATGTTTTTGTCTGGGAGTGTGACTCTCCTTTGAGTAGCATATTGCCTACATTCCTTAGCATGCACTTCAGGAAGGAATGGTGAGGGAGTTTGGCATGGTTTGAAAGAAGTTTTTGGTTAGAACTGTCAGTTTAGAAGGGCTCCTAATGAGTTTGAAGCATAAGAGGCAGCCAACTCAGTGCTCTCTTATCTTCAAAGTCCATTCACTACACCAAATTGGCACTTTTGTAACAACTCTAAAAACAGTATCACTTTTGAGATGTTACAATTCACCAAACAATTTCAAATCAAAACTAAATTTAGTTAAAAAATGAAAAACAGTAACACAAAAAAAATGATACTATAAGTTGGATCACCATGAATAGTATCACTTTTATAATCATACTCTTCATGGTGATACTATTATTGTATCATTTTGTTTGTGAAAATGTGTAAAGTTGTTAAGTGAATTGTTACACTTCAAAAGTGATACTGTTTTAGGGGATGTTACAAAAATGCCAATATGGTGTAGTGATTTCAGGAGGAAGACCATTGTTCTTAGCGGTGACCTAAGGAAGGGGTCTTTTCAGTTTCCTCAGTTTATGACTAGCTATCTCATCCTTCCTTCCAAAACCTCTTGTTCCAAATCTTTCCTTTAGGGTTAGTACTTGATGTGGTACAAATTCCCCTCCCAAGCGATCACTTTATGTAGAGTTTGTTTAGGAATAGCCTTCCTACGAGGGATCTGTTATCTAGAAGGGACATGCAAGTTTAATCTTAAATCTGTCTCGTGTGACTGAGAGGATGTGTAAGGATGGTGTGAAGTCCAGGGATTATGTTTTCCTTGAGTGTGGGGTACCTTTTACCCAAGAGGTATGGAGTAGGTCAATCTCTTTGTGCTTGTGTTTGGAAATTGTGCTTCATAAATGACTAGTTTCAAACTTGTGGTGTTCGCAGGGATTTGAATATCTTTTAGTAAATTGGGCACAGAATGACGGTCATCTTTAATTCCACTTTGGAAATTTATTATAATGATGTTATCTTGCTTTAAATGTAAGTTCTACTTTCTACAAAAATAAAATAATAAAATAAAAACATTGGTCTCATTATGCAGGAGGTTTAGTTATTGTTACTTATGCCTGCTTACCCCTACGGCCCTACTCAAATAGAGTGAGTTACATCTATAGGAATTCTGAAATCCAAACTTACCTGCAATAGCCTCGTCAAAGTGTTCAAGCTTTTCATGCGCTTCTCCTCTCCTAATCAGAGCTTTCATATATGTGGGATTTAGCTCCACTGCTTTTGTGCATTCCTTAATTGTTTCTTCATATTTCCCCTGGCATATTGTTTCACCATTAAAAAGAATTCAAGTAATAATATATGAAGCAAGAAGAAAATAAATGAACCAAACTTGACTTAGATATATGCAAGAGAAACAAGGAAGAGTCAAAGGCTTTACAACAAACAAGCTAAGGAAGACAACAGGATGAAGATATGTTAAGTGTTCCATAAACATTAGTTCAATCTGACGGGTTCATCAAAACATCCAACCATGACACTTGTATGATTTGCAACTAGGTAACACACTCAAAGGTCCAAAAAGCATAATCAAATACCATGTGCTTGAGAACCGTCTCACTCATAACACCATTTTCTTTCATTTTCAATGTTTCCCCAACTACGATGTGCAACATAATGAAATGGTGATTTTAACAACTTTTTTTAATCTAGAAACCGTATTTGTTACATGATATCACTTGAGTATGCACTTTCAACATACCAATTTCAAGAAGCATACAGCTCGATTTGCATGACATATTGAACGAATCTCCACTGACGAAGGCACGTCGGATGCAACATTTAGAGCAAGCTCGTATTGTGACAATGCCTCTTCGTATTGCCCAGACCCAAAAAGTTTATTGCCTTCAGCTTTTGCATCGTTAGCTTTGTCTAAAGCCCTCTACGTACACGAAACAAAAGAAATAAGATGATTTGAATACAAAATATAGGATATAATGTTAATCCACTAAAATGAAATTGATCCCATTCACTTCAGCTGATTGGCTTCTAGCTCTACAACTCATCAGTGTTTGTAAAGATAGTGTAAAGTGATGCAAAAACGTGTCACACAGATGTTTTATGAGTTTTAGAGACGGGAGATGAGAACAACCTGTTTCAGCTGCTCATCCGTCAATGCATCCTCATAAGAATCTTCTTTTGAATGCCCAGATTGATTTTCATCATCTTTGCTGCCTTCACCTTCCTTCTCTTCTTCACCTTCGCTTGCTGTCTCAAAGCCATCTGGTTCCTCACTCACTGATTCTTCAATAGGTCTTACATGTTTTTCAGCATTTTGATCTTCTTCAATAGGGCTCACATGTTTTTCAGCATTTTGATCCTCAACAGATGTTGTAGCTGGTTCTATCACCACCATTATCAATTGAACCGAAGGTTGAGTTGTAGAGGTTTTAAGGAAACCCTGGTGGAATTCATAAGAGCAAAAATCAGTGTTAAATTTCTGCTTAAGATTTGAACGTCACTACAAAAGATAAAGTATGTTTAGTGCCATCGAAAGCTTAGTTCTAAAAGCTCATAGCTGCCCTGCTTCATAGAAAAATGCAAATATGAAATCCACAATAAAACACTTTCAGTGCCAGAATAAATTCAAGTCAAGCATATATCTTTTTGGTCCACCTATTGACAATCGTTAACAAGTATCAGCTTCATTAATGCTTAGCTGACAGTGTGTCACTGTATTGTATTCCAGTTCCAATTTCCACTAGATATTAAGCACCAAGAAGTCAAAATATAGAAGATAATTATTGTCTCAAAAACTTAATCAAAATTGTATCCCTCTTTGTGTTTCATCGTCTATAATAGTAAGTTTATCAAACTGTCAAGGAACACTTCCAAAGACTTAGAATTTAACAGAAAACTTCAATAGAATCTCTATTAAGATTCCATCCATCAACATAAACACAAAACCAACATAAGACAATTGAAAAACAGACATGCATCAAATTCATAGTGTGAAAATGACACTGTAACTAGAAAATTTATCTCCAAAGACATAAATAACACTTTACCACAAGATAGATCTCCAAAGACAGCTGGTTATAACACAATTCAACATAACTTTTCTCCCTTTGGCTACATATTATTGGAGAACAAACAGTATTTGTGCAATTTTCTTTCCTCTTCTAGGCTGTAATGATGCAATTTGTAGAGCGACAGTTTACTTAACCCGCGTTTGTTGAAAAAAAGGAGTTATTAATTATCTAAAGTCTAGGGAAAAAAAACATATTCCAAGTAATTACAAAAAGAAAAGCGTAAGAACCAATTAAAAACCCTGGTTCATTCACTTCAGTGAAATTGGTATGACGAAAGGAAATCCCATTAGGGGTTTGTGATCTTACATAGACCTTGGGTTGGGGTAGGCTTCTTTAGATTGATAGGTTTTGTTTGTTGTGTGACATGGAAATAGAAAGTGATTCACAGAAGTTTCTTCACTGCCAATTGGACAGCGATATTTGGGGTGACTTGAGCTCTTCCACGATCCGTTCCATTGAGTCTCTTTTGAGAAGTTGAAGATTCCACTATTGTTTTTCATCGAATGCTACCTATTTGGAAAGAACACGACATAGGAATCTTAGACAATAAATTTAGGGATTGTAGGCTGTTGGAATGGCCATTCCTGGGAAGTCTGTATATCCATGTTTTAAGGGTATTTTTCTTATTCCTTGTTTGCCAAATTTCGCACTATCAGAATTTCGACAAATTCCATAGTTCATTCATCAAAACAATAATACATACACCTATAAAAGACCAGATAATCTTCACCGAACAACACTACTCTACTACAAATCCAAACCGATATCGCTTTCCGTTGTTACTCTTCCAAACCCTGATTCTCCAAATACCCCAAAATATTGTTGTTGCACACAACTGATATTAGTCCCACAATTCAACTCGCTTGTTAGTTTTTATCTATCTATCTATCAACTTCTACTAGAAAATCTCCAATGGGAAACCCTAAAAACCCCATTTCGGAGGGAAATTTGGTGGTTTAGAGGACTATAGACTCCAATCCAATACCCTGAACCCCAAAACTTTCACAGTTTCAAAAGCTCAAACCCCGAAAAACCCTAAACGAAGTACGAACGCAAATTTGCCCCTAATCATCCAAACTAGTTCAAAACAATAAATATGAACATAGATTACAACTTCAATCGATATGAAAAGAAAGATAAGTTGAATATAGAAGAAAACGAACCTCAAATAACAGAGAATTCACAAACACTTTGCTACAATCGATCGTTGATGAAGAGGTGAGTTTGATTTGAAGGGTGAGAATGGAGATGAAGTGAGGTTGAAGAAAGGAATGAGCCTTTTAGGCTTTATAGATTTTGGGCTAGACTGTTCGCCAATTGGATACCCAATAACTATTGGGCTTTTTATTTATGTTTTACTTTTTACCTTTTCACCACCACCACCCAAAAAACTGAGTAACTTAAGTTGAAAATAGGGTAACTTTTGACCAATTTAAATCCTCAATTGAGACTGATTCTCAAGCTCATCAAATTATGAAAGTTGTAGTATTATGATTTATCTAATAAATACAACTTGAATCACTTGAAAATGTTTTGAAATGAGCAAGTTATGATCATTTTATTAAAGTCGCGCAAATCTGTCTTGCAATAAAAATGGGATAGTATTCCTGACTTTTGGCCAACTTATCAAAAGTTGGTATAATAAAAGTTTAAAACTTATCAAAACATAATTACCCTCAAGTTTTCATTCTTCATACTTACACGCCTAATCACCACCATCAACAATTGAAGAAAAATAAATAAATATTAAAATGTTAGTTATGGGAGTCGAACTCATGCACTCTTATTAAGGATTGATTGAAGGTAAAACACAAATGCTAACTTTAAGTCTCAACCATTGGATGAAGTGAATCTCAACCATTAAATAAAACTTATCTCTTCTATGTGATCCGTTAGATTCATATATTTTGGGAAATATTAGCCATCTTTTATTTTCAACCTCAAACATCATTCTGATTTGTAATATAGAATTCCTGAGCGACCATGGAAGCAATTTCAACTTATGGGTGGGCAAATGAGTCCAAGAATTGCGGTTTCAAACCAAATCAGACCGATTTGCTCCAAATGGTTCTAGGGATGGCAATGGGGCGAATTTTCGCAGATATTCATCCCGCTCGCTCCGTTTGGGGCAGTTTTGGATATGCCTAAAGGAACTTCGGAGGGGATATGGATATCAAACAACATCCATCAAATATTCGCGACGAATACAGATTTGGCCATATCCGCCCCACAGATATCCGTTAGGCATAGAAAATTATAGAAATTCCCCTAGCCATTAAAAATACCTAACCCTAAATCCAATCAATCTCTCATATTTGTTTCTCTCTCACTTTGCCTCCTTCCTATACGCAGTGAGACGATGCCCTATTGCCGTTCTCACTCTTCCTTTGAGAACTCCTTCATTTGAGAGAAATTATGGAATGATGATGGGTGGTACTTGGTATGAATAATCTATCACTTTGAAACAACCCCATCGTAGATCTCTGAGCAAGGAATGTAAATGAGAGAGACAATATTCCCTCTAAAGGCGTGAAGGATATCATTAAGGAAATGGCAGTCGGGAAAGAAAAAATAAGAAGAATATACGAGAGTGAGAAGAGATAGTAGGGAATAGGGATGAGAGAAGCTGCATTGAAAACGAGTTTGGAGATGTCTTCTGTTGAATCCACCACAAAGCACTCCTCCATTGAAAATGAAAGGTAAATGGAAAGAGAAGCCCTTGCAGTATAGGGAAATGAAAAAAAAAATGAAAGAATATAATATGTAAGAACATCTCAAATGGTAAAAAAGCTAAATTTACGGGTCCCCATATTTCTTCATCACTCCAACCACATCCTTTATTTTAACTTTTTCATCATTATTTTAATATATCTTCAACTTTTCTATACCAATTTAATTTCAACTTAATATAATTATGTTATTATTGGTTTCAATTATATTACTTTAATATTATTAAATATATACTATTATTAATTTCAACTTAAATATATAATATTGCTCATTTCAATTATACTATTATTCAGATATTTTTTTATTATCTATTATTAATTTCATCTTAATTTAAATTTGACTAAATAAAATATTTGAGAGTTAAAAAAAAGTAGTATTAGTAATTAATTTTGTCTCATTATTTAAATATAATTTAATTTGACTAATTAAATATAATTTAATTTAAATATAATTTGTGAGTTTTTTTAATCATTATTTAAAAATTTAGTATTAATTTCAACTTAATTAATTTAATTTTCTTTTGTTTTTAAATTTTATTTGTTTTTAATTTAAAAAATTAAATATTGAGAATATATTATTATTATATGAGATATATGGGATTGTTAACTTTCCCCTAAATTTAGGGTGAAGTTGTATGTGGAGTTATTATAGGGATGATTGGAGCAAAAATTTTCTTTATGAAACCCCTAAAATAACTTTTTGGCTATTATAGAAAGATGATTGGAAATGCTCTAACAGATCAGATCATATCAGATCATCCACCATCTGACCCTTGTTTTATTCTTCAGTCTTTGATTTGATTTTCTCTTTTCACTTAGACTCAGAGCCAAACCTAACCCTTAACTCTAAAGAAGCAACTTCTTATTCAGCTTGGCGGGGTGGATCAGGGGCGGGGAACCAGCATCCGCCACTAAAATCATAAATCTATAAATGGATTGGCGGGGCGGGATGAATATCCACCAATCCGTGCAGGTCGGGAATAGTTTTTAAATAAAAATATAAACTGATTGGTGGGGCGGATTCGAGGCTCCACAATCACTGACGGGGGCGGGAATGTATTTGCTAAAATTCGCCCCATTGCCATCCCTAAACGATTCGATTCATATAGTGTAAATTATTAAACGATCTAGATTCGTTGTAGAACGGCTCGAGTTCGGTTCCAATTATTTGAATTAAAATAGTGTGTATATCCATGTTTTAAGGGTATTTTTCTTATTCCTTGTTTGCCAAATGGGACTTTCTCATGAAAGAGCCTTATTCCTTCTGACATTTCCCTACTATTCGCACTATCAGAATTCGACAAATTCCATAGTTCATTCATCTAAACAATAATACACCTATGAAAGACCAGATAATCTTTCACCGAACAACACTACTCTACTACAAACCCTGATTCTCCCAATACCCCAAAATATTGCTGTTGCACACAATTGTTATTAGTCCCACAATTCAACTCGCTTGTTAGTTTTTATCTATCTATCCATCTATCTATAATAGAGACCTTGACCTTTTGATTGGAGATCAAACCACCTAGATCCTTTGATTGGGGATCAACCACCAAATAAACTAAATAAAACTTGTATTGCTTACCTAAACTCTATTACATCATATGTATTTATAACTGAAAGCAAAGAATAATACTTCCTAATTGAATTCAATCCTAATTCTAAACAATAACTCCTAATTCAAAACAAGCTAATATTCCCTATATAGAATATTGTTATAACTAAGACATTCTAATCTCAAGTAAATACTAAATAGGATTGGTATCCTCCTGTCTGAAACAAGGCTTGTCCTCAAGCTTGAAAATCTGGAAAAGAACAAGAAACTGCTCATAGTCTTCCCAAGTAGCTTCCTCCACAGGACGGTCGGTCCCCTTGTTAAGCCAGCGTGTAATGGGCTTATTATGGCTTTCAAAGAATCCTCAATCAAGTAGTCTCTCCGGGGCTTATTTGATTGGGAATTGTGTGATTTTTGCTTTGTCAAACAAGAGAGACTCTCAGTTTTAGGTACAATAAAATTAGCCGTTTCAACATCAGATATGATACGAAAGTTGGTATCGAACTTTCCAGCATGTTCCCGAGCAATTAAAATAGTTGAATCTGTGTCTAATGCATTGCTATCATTGTTGTCACTATTATCATTGCACTCACTAAGCCTTGTCATAGTAGCTCGTACATCGACTTGCATTTGCTGATCATTTGAAGATGCATTTTGTCTAGAAGCCAAGACCCACTTCGACCAGCCATCACGCTTTCGAACTCTGTCATCCTGAACTTCTACCTTACAAGAACTATGCATTGCATCCAAAATTAAAGAAATGTCTGTAGTCATTCTCTTCACTCTATTAAAGTCAGCAATGTTGGTTATCGGAACCCATCCTTGGTCATCCATCAAAGAAATCAAGTGGTTGTCCTTTTTCAAATTCTCATTACTGAAATAATACTCAATTTGCTTAACAATATTAGCCCTCAAAATCAATGTCTCTGAGGCAGTTGCAGGAATCCAAGGATGTGGAATAACGCGAAGAGGAGGACCTCCTAATGCACTTGGATGATGATACATAGGGCTAGAAAAACAAGGGCCCTCCATAAGCCCTGGACTAGGACCAAGATAGGGAGGGGGCCACACAAAAGGCCATGGTCCACTTCGATGCATGCTAATATTTTCTCTCGGATTGAATGCTCGATGATGGCGCCGTAATTTATTTAAACGACCAGCATGTTCGTGTACAACTTGTCTCCGATTAGCAAAATTGTCAGCATATGCATTGGTTTCTCTCGGTGGAGGTTGAAAGCTTCTATTGTAATCCATAGCACCAACATGACCAAGTGGTGCACCAAAATTATGCGCGGGGGTTCCATATGGAGATCTTAACATATGAGGATCGAAGTTGCCAGGATAATGTTGGTAAACATGTTCATGTACTGGAATGTGTGGAGTAGGTACAACTGGTTGAAAAACAGGCAGCATTGGTGGTAGGGGATAAGGTATGGTTACAGGAAAGGGCGGCACGCCAATTGTTGGATGGTTACACTTAATAATACCCACTTTTGGATGATGGGGAGGTGGGTGTTTATGGTAAGGATTATGGCTACCAAACTCATCTATTTTTTGTGGCACGAATGGTCTCTGCACAGGATTGCGCCTTGGAGTGGTGGCCAATGTTGGTGGTGCCTTGGAAACAACAATATCAGAATTTTTGGGTCTAGCGTCATCAAGGGCTTTGCCATAAATTGGAATAATTGGTCGTTGTTGTTCCGGGTGAACGTATGGTGCCAGGCGATATGGCTGGAGATTCCTTAATGTCTCTAGAATAGTGGCATTAGTGGTCTCAAGTGTATATAGGCGGGAAGAGATCCCGCTAACTTGAGTAGTAAGCGCATTGACCTGCTCTTGTAATTTAGTAATCGTCATTATAAAAAGGGTTGTTGGTGCGAATCTCGATGGTCCAAAATCCCGGTGTGAATATCTTTATGGGTGCAAATCGCGGTTTTGCTACTGTTGCTTCACTGAAATTCAGCAATAGTTTTTTTTTTTTTTTTTCGATTTCTGCTGCTACTTGTGATGAAGGCGATTTCTGCTTCACTGAATATCTCTATGTGATGAAGGCGATGAAGAAGGTTTCGATGGAAGAGGACTGCGATTAAGGGACGGACTGCGATTGAAGATGGTGTCGAGGTTCCGATTAAGGGACGGACTGCGAGGAAGAAACAGACTGCGGTTGAAGATGAAGATGCTCGGAAACGAAGATGATGCTGATGATGTGCTGAATCGAAGAGGAAGATGATGCGCGGAATCGAAGATGATGCTGATGATGCGCTGAATCGAAGATGAAGAAGGAGTGACGGCGACGGCGGTTGCTGCGAAGGTTGTGCTATTACGAGGGCGGTGTTGTTGCGAAGGTTGGTGCGGTTGCTAAGGGCGGTGATGTTGCGAAGGGAGGTGCTGTGGCGAAGGCGGTGCTGTAGCGACGGCGGTTGCTGCGAAGTCGATGCTGATGATGATGGCGACGGCGGTTGCTGCGAAGTTGATGCTGATGATGGCGACGGCGGTGCTGATGCGAGGTAATTTTTTTTTTTTTTTTTTTGGGATAAAGATATGGGAGATCGGAGGTTGTTGCGGAGGGTGAAGAACGAAATAACAAGAAAAAATTTGGCTCAGAATCGATGATGCTCTGATACCAGATAATAGAGACCTTGACCTTTTGATTGGAGATCAAACCACCTAGATCCTTTGATTGGGGATCAACCACCAAATAAACTAAATAAAACTTGTATTGCTTACCTAAACTCTATTACATCATATATATTTATAACTGAAAGCAAAGAATAATACTTCCTAATTGAATTCAATCCTAATTCTAATCAAACAATAACTCCTAATTCAAAACAAGCTAATATTCCCTATATAGAATATTGTTATAACTAAGACATTCTAATCTCAAGTAAATACTAAATAGGATTGGTATCCTAACAATCTACTTCTACTAGAAAATCTCCACTGGGAAACCCTAAAAACCCCATTTTGGAGGGAAATTTGGTGGTTTAGTTTGGTGGTTTAGAGGACTACAGACTCCAATCCAATACCCTGAACCCCAAAACTTTCACAGTTTCAAAGGCTCAAACCCCGAAAACCCCTAAACGAAGTACGAACGCAAATTCGCCCCTAATCATCCAAACTAGTTCAAAACTATAAATATGAACATAAAATACAACTTCAATCGATATGAAAAGAAAGATAAGTTGAATGAAAAGAAAGATAAGTTGAATATAGAAGAAAACGAACCTCAGATAACAGAGAATTCACAAACACTTTGCTGCAATCGATCGTTGATGAAGAGGTGAGTTTGATTTGAAGGGTGAAAATGGCGATGAAGCGAGGTTGAAGAAAGGAATGAGCCTTTTGGGCTAGAATGTTCGCCAATTGGATACCCAATAATTGTTGGGCTTTTTTATTTGTGTTTTGCTTTTTACCTTTTCACCACCACCACCCAAAAACTTAAGTTGAAAATAAGATAACTTTCGACCAATTTAGACCCTCAAGTGATACTGATTCTCAAGCTTATCAAAACATGAAAGTTGTAGTATTATGAGTTATCTAATAAACAAAACTTTAATCACTTGAAAATGTTTTGAAATGAGCAAGTTATGATCATTTTATTAAAATCGCGCAAATCTGTCTTGCAATAAAAATGGGATAGTATTCTTGACTTTTGGCCAACTTATGTACTCGATCAATACCGATCCTCAAGTTGAGACACAAAATTTATAGTACTCTAATTTATCTAATAAACACAACTTGAATCAATTGAAAATGTTTTGAAATGAACAAGTTATGATCATTTTACTAAAGTCGCGCAAATCTGTCTCACAATGAAAACATAATAGTTATCCTGATTTTTTGCTAACTTATATACTCGATCAAGATAGATTTTCAAGATCATCCAAACACTAAAATTGTAGTACTCTAATTTATCTAATAAACATAACTTGAATTACTTGAAAATGTTTTGAAATTAGCAAGTTATGGTCATTTTACTAAAGTTGTGCATATTTGTCTCACAATGAAAATAGGATAGTGTTTCTGACATTTGACCAACTTATGTACTCGATCGAGACCGATTCTCAAGTTGATCAAAACATAAAAATTATAATGTTCCGAGTTACCTAATAAATGAAACTTGAATCACTTTAAAATGTTTTAAAACGATCAAGTTATGGTCATTTTACTAATGTCGCGCAAATTTGTCTTGCAATAAAAATGGGATAGTATTTCTGACTTTCGACCAACTTATGTGCTCGATCAATACCGATTCTCAAGTTTATCCAAAACATAAAAGTTGTTATTTAATAAACACAACTTGAATCACTTGAAAATGTTTTGAAATTAGCAAGTTATGGTCATTTTATTAAAGTCGCGCAAATCCATCTCAAAGAAAAATCTCGTCTTGAACAATGGGAGGTTTTTGCAAAAACTCGCAGAGTTCCGAGCGAACATGAAATTTTATCAAATTTTTTACTGTTCGCCCAAATCAATGCGAGGTTTTGCAAAAAAAAAACTTGCACTGTCTCAAGCAAACAATATTTTTATTTATGAAGTTTATTTTGTTTTTGTGATTAAAAATTTCTGAAGTTTTCATGAGATTACTTTGTTTTTCTTAAACTTTTTGGGAAGGTTGCGATTTTTAAGGGTTTCGATTTTAAGTAAGAGTGTAGAGATTTTGAGGGAGAATGAAGAGATTTTCGAGAAAGATGGAAGAAATTGGTTTTGATTTTGCAATAAATTTGAATGTGGCGAGAGATTTGTAAGAGGTGTGAATGTGGAAGAGGGGAAATATTTGAATGGGGAGGGAAAATGTTGGTTTTTTGTGTTTTGTAGGTGGTGTAGAAAAGTATGGTGGTGTGAAAAAGAAAGTAGATAATATGAGAAACTATAATTGTGTGGGAAAACACTTATGATGGTGTGGAATACTCGTTGCCTAACAGTAATCGGCAGCATGAAGATTTGCAAAAGCGAGTTGATCTGCAAAATTTTGAAAATGCTTATTTTTGCAAAGAGAGAATTGGATGTTGTTGCTCGAGATGCATGTTTTATGTTCAATGAATGATTAATTTACTCTATTTTATTAAGTTTATGTTTCTTTCTAGGAGGTTTTTTATTGGGCTCTTGAATTGTTCTCCTTTGGTGACTAAGTGTTTTTAAGTTGTCATTTTCGTTATAACTATAATAGGGTATTTTTCTGTGTCGTTGGTATGATAAAAGTTTAAAACTTATCAAAACATGATTACCCTCAAGTTTTCATCTTTCATACTTACACGCCTAATCGCCACCATCAACAATTGAAGAAAAATAAATAAATATTAAAATGTTAGTTATGGGAGTCGAACTCATGCACTCTTATTAATGATTGATTGAAGGTAAGACAGAAATGCTAACTTTAAGTCTCAACCATTGGATGAAATGAATCTCAACCATTAAATAAAACTTATCTCTTCTATGTGATCCGTTAGATTCATATATTTTGGTAAATATTAACCGTCTTTTATCTTCAACCTCAAACATCATTCTGATTTGTAATATAGAATTCCTGAGCGACCATGGAAGTTTTGGATATGCCTAAAGGAACTTCAGGGCAGATATGGATATCCAAACAACATCCATCAAATATTCGGGACGGATACAGATTTGGCCATATCCGCCCCACGGATATCCGTTAGGCATAGAAAATTATAGAAATTCCCCTAGCCATTAAAAATACCTAACCCTAAATCCAATCAATCTCTCATCTTTGTTTCTCTCTCACTTGGCCTCCTTCCTATACGCAATGAGACAATGCTCTATTGTCTTTTTCACTATTCTTTTGAGAACTCCTTCATTTGAAAGAAAATATGGAATGATGATGGGTGGTACTTGGTATGAAGAATCTATCACTTTGAAACAACCCCGGCGTAGATCTCTGAGCAAGGAATGTAAATGAGAGAGACAAGATTCCCTCTCAAGGCGTGAAGGATATCATTAAGGAAATGGCAGTCGGGGAAGAGAAAAATAAAAAGAATAGATGAGAGTGAGAAGAGATAGTAGGGAATAGGGATGAGAGAAGCTACATTGAAAACGAGTTTGGAGATGTCTTCTGTTGAATCCACCACAAAGCACTCCATTGAAAATGAAAGGTAAATGGAAAGGGAAGCCCTTGCAGTAAAGGGAAATGAAAAATAAAATAAAAATGAAAGAATATAATATGTAAGAACATCTCAAATCGTAAAAGTTAAAATGAGGATGACCATCCTCATGTTTATCAAAAGCTAAATTTATGGATCCCCATATTTCTTCATCCCTCCAACCACATCCCATATTTTAATTTTTTCATCATTATTTTAATATATCTTCAACTTTTCTATACCAATTTAATTTCAATTTAATATAATTATGCTATTATTGGTTTCAATTATATTATTTTAATATTATTAAATATATACTATTATTAATTTCAACTTAAATATATAATATTGCGCATTTCAATTATACTATTATTCAAATACTTTTTTTTTTATTATCCTATTATTAATTTCAACTTAATTTAAATTTGACTAAATAAAATATTTGAGAGTTAAAAAAAGTAGTATTAGTAATTAATTTTTATCATTATTTAAATATAATTTAATCTGACTAATTAAATATAATTTAATTTAAATATAATTTGGGATTTTTTATCATTATTTAAAAATTTAGTATTAATTTCAACTTAATTTAATTTCCTTTTGTTTTTATATTTGATTTGTTTTTAATTTAAAAAATTAAATATTGAGAATATATTATTATTATATGAGATATAGAGGATTGTTAACTTTCCCCTAAATTTAGGGTGAAGTTGTCTGTGGAATTATTATAGGGATGATTAGAGAAAAAAATTTCTTTATGAAACCCCTAAAATAGCTTTTTAGCTATTATAGGAAGATGATTGGAAATGCTCTAACAGATCAGATCATCCACCATCTGACCCTTGCTTTATTCTTCAGTCTTTGATTTGATTTTCTCTTTTCACTCAGACTCAGAGCCAAACCTAACCCTTAACTCCAAAGAAGCAATTTCTTATTTAGCTTGGCGAGGCAAATTAGGGTGGGGAACCAACATCCACCACTAAAATCATAGATCCATAAATGGATTGGCGGGGTGGGATGGATATTCACCAATCCGTGTGGGTCGGGAATAGTTTTTAAATAAAAATATAAACTGATTGGTGGGGCGGATTCGAGGCTCCACAATCACTGACGGGACGATAATGGATTTGCTAAAATCTGCCCCATTGCCATCCCTAAACGGTTCGGTTCTTATAGTGTAAATTATTAAACGACTAGATTCGTTGTAGAACGGTTCGAGTTTGGTTCCAATTATTTGAATTAAAATAGTTTGGTTCTAACCCGCCTTTTTTTTAACATAAATTGACACATGTCTAATTTTACTTGAACCATAAAAACTGTAAAGCCTAAATCCTTATTCTCCTGCACTTTCACTCTCACACAAGTTACAGCTACAGATAAGTAATTCCCATCAGAAACGAGCTTATCCAAGTATGTTATCCTTATGTTCTTCACCGTCACTATTCGAGACCTCACCTCATCCGAAGTTGGGTTCAGTAAACTCCGTAAGCGATTCAAGTGCCAAATCACTTTGTAGTCTTCGTTGAATTAGTCGAATTGCTTTAGCTCTATGTCTGTCAATTGCGAATCGTATTGCGAGCACCGCGAAGAAAATTCAGGTGAAAACATTAGGGTTTTAATTAAAAAGAGAAGAGTTAGGGTTTAAGAGTAGGTACCGTACCTAAGAAGAAATGGGTATCTCGGGAGAGGAAATGAGTACGATGGATTTGCATTGGGAAGGAGTTCTAAATGGCTTGAACGTGTCATGATTTTACTATTTTGGAACCGTTTGCAACCGTAGTAACCAGACAGCTCTAAATGGTTTGAATTAGGTTCGGTCCCAATCTTTAAAATGACGAACTCCGGATTGGACCAAATTCGTTAAATTTAAACGGTTCAGTTCTCTTAAGATTGAAACTGATCCGGATCATGCCCACCCCTATCTAATATATCTTATCTATTTGGCACTTCAAGCTCAACAAGAAATACAAAGTATTTGAATTATGTTCCCTACACCAAAACACTTCATGGGGATTTATTTGAATCGGCAAGTATTTGGAATTTATTTGAACGGAAATTCTAAATGGCGAGGAAACGAGCGAGGAGAGAGAGGTGGCGGGGTGGGAGCCGTCCACCCCGCTTGGGATGCGCGCACAAAAAATTGCGGCACAGAAAATTCAGGTGAAAACATTAGGGTTTTAATTAAAAAGAGAAGAGTTAGGGTTTAAGAGTAGGTACCGTACCTAAGAAGAAATGGGTATCTCGGGAGAGGAAATGAGTACGATGGATTTGCATTGGGAAGGAGTTCTAAATGGCTTGAACGTGTCATGATTTTACTATTTTGGAACCGTTTGCAACCGTAGTAACCAGACAGTTCTAAATGGTTTGAATTAGGTTCGGTCCCAATCTTTAAAATGACGAACTCCGGATTGGACCAAATTCGTTAAATTTAAACGGTTCAGTTCTTTTAAGATTGAAACTGATCCGGATCATGCCCACCCCTATCTAATATATCTTATCTATTTGGCACTTCAAGCTCAACAAGAAATACAAAGTATTTGAATTATATTCCCTACACCAAAACATTTCATGGGGATTTATTTGAATCGACAAGTATTTGGAATTTATTTGAACGGAAATTCTAAATGGCGAGGAAAAAAGTGAGGAAAGAGAGGTGGCCGTCCACTCCGCTTGGAAAGCGCGCACAAAAAATTGCGGCACGCAGCCCCCCCCCTCTCGCTCGTTTCCTCGCTCTCTAGCCTCACTCTTATTTGAAATTGGAATTCGAAAGCTGGCGTTTAATAGTTCTGGGATCCAATAAACCCATTGCTTACCTATGAAAAACATAAAAAGACACAAGGGTACCCCCTGTAATTTACTATCAAGTAGGTAGAGAGGTGACATCTCTCTCTTCACTCTTCACAAAACGCACTCGAAAACTCCATTAATGGCAGACATCAAGGTAAGCTAACACTCGTCTTCAGATCTCTTTCACAATTATCTTCACACACTTTGCTCACCTCCTCATCTCTCAGAGAATCAGTGTTTCTCTTTTTCCCCCTTCAACTTATGCAGAACACAGCTCAATCTTGGTTCATGGGAGGTCCGAGCAGCAGCGATCAGCAGAAAGGATCGTCTCTTCTTGCCGATTGGAACTCATACGCTGCTTCAAGAGCTTCGGAGGAGACTGGATCTTCTAATCTAGGTTTCGATCTCGAAGCCGCTGTGAAAACCGCCAATGATACTGTTTCCGGCACCTTTAACGTGTAAGAAGATCCAACTCTATGATCTAAATTTTGTGTTTTTGTGGTGAATTCTAGGGTTAAGGTTCTTGATTGATTTGATTAATTTTGCTTTGAATTGCTTGAGTTGTGTTCGAGTTATTGCGAATTCGATTCATCATAAAGAAACTCTACAAGGTGAGTGAGAAAGCTCAATTACAAGGTTTTACCAATCAAATATAAAGGAGATTTTTGTTAGAATGTTCCATGAATTGTTCCATCTCTAAAAAAAAATTGCCTTAATATCCTAGATAATATGCATCTGTGATTGGATCTTGCCTTTGAATATCCTAGTATTACGCTATTTCGATAAATACCACATAGGGCATCTAGGAGCTACAACCATTAACATTTGTGAGCAGATCACTGCGAGTCGAACTACTAAGCCACTTATTCAAAGGGATGACAATAGGTTTGTCTGCGTTGAAGCCCCACATAAAACTGCCCTAAATTTGTTACTGACATACCACCAAGTATTTGTAGTTAAAATCGAAAAGGAAAACTGTGAGGCCACAATGTTAGTGTTTTGGTATGAGAATTTTTGCGCGATGTATATGATTGTGCAAACCTTACCATGGGTGGAAATACTAAATGCCAGTGTTGAAATCAATCTAAGCATATTGATCACGATTCACATATGAGATAGGGCTCAGTAGGCTTCAAGTTCTTCCAAGTAAAATCATTTTTCTTAAAACTAATTCTTTTTTAAGCTATTTATTTTGCCAAATTTTCTGATTTTTTCTAAGTTTCCTTTACCTTTGGTCCGGATTACTAATAATATTTCCCTTTAAGCAACAAAATGAAAAGTATAAAGAAATCACATAATCTATGCTTTTGAAATATCCACATTCCAATATATTTCAACTTCTGCATGCAAAAGTGTTTCTTTTAGCAGTGTATTATTTGGAATGCTCAATTCATTGCCTTCTAATTATCGGAATAGGCAGGCACTTGTCTTTGTCTTAGAAGAATAAAGTTTATATCTGGGGTTGATATATTTTAATCACATAAATCTTTTTATCCGCATTTCTCTTTTTGTTTCTTGGATTCCCAAGTTCAAAGCACCCAGGTTCTCAGGTTCAAAGCACCTGGGTTCCCAAGTTCAAAGCAATACAAGCAGAGCATTCAAGCGCTAACAAACACGACATGCAAGAAATATTGAAATATCCATATGAAAATTTATTCCACACCTTTCATTTGTCGTTTCTTTTTTCCTACACCATAATGGAGAGAAGAAACAAATAGAGACGAAATTCGCCCCTCCTGGTGTTAGACAAAGGAACATAATATTTAAAGAAAATTTAGAGTTTGACCTAACATAGAGGGAGTAAAAAGGACAACATCTCAAAACAAATAGGTTATTTGTGCTTGTTTGCACGAAATTGAGGAGAAAGGAAAGTTTTTGATAGCATTCCCTTGCTTGTGATGAATGAGGAAGATTTTTATTTCGACTGGATTTTTTTTTTTTTTGGAAAGCGAGCTGGGTTTTTGTAGGATCCCATAACCTATCAACAAGGTGCGACTTACAGGTCAATACCATAAGAAAGTAACCATGCCGCCGGCGGGTCTCGAACCTAGGACGTGGGGGATAAACCCATACATCCCTAACCACTCGACCATAACACTATTGGCTATTTCAACTGGATTTGAAATATCTTCGAGGCTGTTTTGTTGAATCAAATAAAAGAGGGTATAAGGGAGAGGGAATGGAAAGAAGAATGAAGTTGGAGGAGATAGGAGAGAGTTGAAAGAGGCAATTTGTGGTTGTTATAGTGGTGGTGGGCGGCAACTATGTAAAAGGTTCATGCCATTGGAAGAAGATGGGTTTATATTATTGATTTTGATCATTGAGATGTGAACTTTTATTTTTAATAATCGCGAGGCATACATAAAAGGAATATTAGTTGTCACGTAAAATGCACCATACACACTCATTAGGGTAATTTGGGTACTTTTTATAACTCTTAATGTGTTGGTCTAAACAGTTAGTCTGGGGATAAAGCCAGTCATGAAAATAAATTTTTTTTGGGGTGGGGGGTTGCATTAAAATTTCAATGAGTGTGTGTGGAGTGGGGGAGTGAAAAAATCCCTTAACTTTATTGAGTCCGAAGGCGGTTTCTAAATATGTTGTGAACACAGTTGCCAGGCTTTACGAGTGACTAAATCTCCCCTTGAAGATAAAAGGTGCCATGTGATAATAAGCCACCCAAAGACTTGAGCACTTTCAAGACATTGCCAATTTAAGAAAACACCAAATGCTTCAAGCATCATCAATTCCCCGAAAAATAACCTCGTGATTTTGGTAGCTCCCAATAAATGACGTAGGCCTAAGTGCTGAAATGACTTTGCCTCCAAAGCCTTGAAAATTCTTTATCAAGGAGAGTAGACTCATGGGGTGTGTTTGGTTATATGGAATCCTATGCCATGGGAATCCATGAGAGGACCCTACATTTTACGCTAAATTGATGTATCACTGCACATCCACCATTTGATTTTCTGATCAATGGTGGAAATGAAAGTCCCATGAACATGAGAATCACGCTCCTTGGTCCCCCAAGGCATGTGATTCCCATGTTTATGAGACTTTCACTCCCACCATTGATCACAAAATCAAATGGTGGATGTGAAGTGATACCTCAAATTAGCCTAAAATATAGGGGTCCCCTTATAGATTTTTATGCTACCAAACACACCATTGGCTTCAAATCTTCAATCATGAGCTGCTCAGAGAAAAAAAAAATACCCATCTTAAACTCCGAACATTTCAAACCACCGCAATAACCTACATGGTAGCCAAAATGCCTCGCCCTGAACCAACCAAGAAACCACTCACTATTTTCTCCTATTATTCTTCTTGCATCAATAACATGTCTGCTAAGACCAAAGCATTAGGACCCAAGTTAGTCTTCAATGACTCGACATGATCCAGATCGTCATTGGCTGACTCCATCAAGTAAGAAGAACCCAATTCATCATCTACAAATTTGATTGCCTATTTTTAAATTGATTAATTAATATATTTATTTATTTCCAACGTCTGACCATGACTTCCCAATTCATATTTTGTTCGACACTCTTCTACCTAGAGATGCCTGTGGCTGCTTCTTGACGGGTGTTGTGAGTGTAAATTTTCTTGGCCCGAGTTACGTGCACATTGTTGGTGTCCTATGAAGGAATGCCACCCATCTCTCCAGCAAATGGTGCCATTGAAATGCTCCCTTAGGTTGAATCCTGCAAACTTGCTTAGTGTAAGGTTTCATTGAAAACATCTGAACATGCAGGTTGGGTCCTTGCCATTATTATTATTTTTTGAAAGGCAAAATTTATTAAAAGCATCATACAACAGTAACACAACAAGGCCAACCGTCCCAGCACCAGGATATAGATTTGGGTAAATTTGATTTTTGTCTCTTCTACTAATTGGATAAATGTTTTTGATCCTATTTACAAATCGTATTTGTCCCTTGACTATTGTTGGCATGTTCCTTGCATCACGTGACTATTTTTTAAAAATCAAATACCCTCACATAATTAACCAAATACATATCAAAATCATCTTTTCCACTCTCTCTGATTACATACCACCGATCATCCCCTCCCACACTCTTTCTCTGAACTCTAATCTGTATAATCTCGAGTTAAGAATGAATGAAATTTCATCTGCAGAGCCTTTAATGATCTGTATCTGTATGTTTGCAGAATTCAGTACAACCCATTTTTCCATCCAAAGGGGAATCTATGAAATTCTGAAATTCTTAAGAGTGTGAGATTTGAAATAGGAGTGGCCAAGTACTCCTTATTCGAATCTGGTTTTGCTAATAATGAGGAGCAAACAATCAGATTCGAAGGAGTAGGTTTGCTCATCGCCAGCAACAAATCACTTATCTCTGTAAATTTGATTTTGCTGATAATGAGGACCAAACCATCAAATTCGAAGGAATAACAAGTGGGGGATTGTTGTTTCTATCTGAAATTGATGAAACATAATCCAATAAGTTTTGGCATTGGCAGAAGAAGTAGGTCAAGTTGAAGTCTTCGAGCTCAGGAGTTTTTCAATTGCATTTGTTGCAGCAGAGATGGGTGATGTCTTGAAGGGGGGTTTTTTGCTTCTCTTTCTTTTCTTGGTGACAATTGACTTGGTGGCTTTAGACTGAAATGAAGGATGTACTCAGGCAATGGAGACATGTTTATGATGTGAAAAGCAAGGAGGGAGGAGTTATATGTAGACGTTTTTGTGAGGTTTTAATCTCTTTGGTTTTTCAATTTGTAGGGGAATTTTGAGACATCTAATGGTATTTGATGATGATGATGAGAATCATGATACAATAGGGGGAGGAGAAGATGAAGTTGAGGAAAAAGATTGGATATTTTTTAATTAAATCAATACCATTAGGTTGTACTTAATTGGGATATGTGTTAGAATTTTGAGATGTGTTTGGTGGGATGAGAGCAAAGGTATTTGAGTAAATAATTGATCACATGCAAGGCACATGCCAACTTAATTGTTGAGTAGACGATCAACGACAGTCAATGGACCAAAGTCAAATACTATTTGTAAACGAGATCAGGACATTTGTCCCAATAGCAGAAGGGACCGACATCAACTTGATTGCAATTGTGACCAAGAGGAGGTGGTATTTGCTTGAGGTTCATTGGTAACACCAACTTGAATTTTTTGAAGTTACAGTCCTGATTTTCTTCATTTGCTCCATCTCGACATCCTGGTTTCATCTGAGTAGCCACTAGCAGAGGATTGGATGTCATTCTTCCAAGGGTAGAGGATCTTAATTGAGATATGAGATAAGAGTAGAGAACATTGCATCTTTTTTGTCCTTGCAACCTAGATTTTTGTAACAACTAGTCACTTAGGCTGTGTTTTGTTAAAAACAATTACCTGGAACACGATAAAATTAGTAGAGGAATGAGAGGGCAGAAAAAAATATGATATTTTTGTATAGTTTCGTTCTACATAAAAAACCACCACTCATTTAGCAATATTGGTTGGAAAAAGTTTTTCCAGATGTGTTCGTCTTGTATAAGTAAAACTTTGAGATAAAATTTTATCGTTTGTTTTGAGCTGTGCAGTTAAAACGACGTTATAACGCCGATATAACTCCGATATACTACTTAACGGGGATGAGCCATTTCGTTATGATATTATCACCTTATGGTATCACAACTCCGATATAACGGCGTTATATGACCGTTATTGAGATAACATTTTTTTTAATACCGTCATTTAACGTTTTGTTCTAATACATAAAAAAAATTCATCCATTTCATTCTCGATTGAACCAAAACCCTAGACTCATAAGAAAGAAGGACCAGAACTCGCCATCGCCAATCAACAAAGAATCGGACCTCGCCGTTTGACAGAGAATGAGAGAAGAAGGGAAGAAGACGAAGAGTCAATTGCACTCGGTTGGGATCTCATTCTCATATAAAAAAGATGTTTTTATTAATGTTTTTTTTAATTTAATGTTATGAACATGATTTACTTTTTTGACTGAATGATATATTAATACTTTGTGGGGGTATTAAAAATATATTTAAAAAATTATTCCGTTATGTAACATTATATCCCGTTATAACCTATAACACTTTTGGACCGTTATGGGTCCGTTGTCCGTTTTAATTGCATAGGTTTTGAGCAATATCAAGAAGTTTGACTGTCCCAAGCACGCGAGTGATGATCGTGCACGATTCCTTTTGATAGTTGTTTTGTGGTCATCTATTTTCAAATGGTCTAATACTAGTAGGCTGGGTCGGTCTTCTTCTGAATTTAATGAGATTGGTAGGTGATCGAACTTTTTCCATTTTTCTCTGATATAATGCAGGGTTTCAAAAGGAGTGAAAGATTTGCCTGGAAATTTGCAATCTGCTACAAGCAATGTTCCTTCTGGAAAATCTCTCATGTACTTTGGGCTACTCCTAGCCACTGGAGTTTTCTTCATTTTCATTGCATTCACTATGTTCCTTCCGATCATGGTACTGATGCCGCAGAAATTTGCTATCTGCTTTACATTGGGATGTGCTTTCATTATTGGATCATTCTTCGCTCTCAAAGGTCCAAAGAATCAGCTTGCTCACATGATATCAAAAGAGGTGCGTGCCTTTAATATTTCATTCTCTTCTTATGTAGCATGTTCATATCTGTTTTGTCCGAGTAACAATCATAACTTATCTGTTTTCCCATTCTTGCAGAGACTTCCATTCACAGTTGGATTCTTTGGCAGTATGGTTGGTACCATTTATGTGTCCATGGTTCTTCACAGTTACATCCTCTCTGTATTTTTCTCTGTAATACAGGTATGAGAATCCTCCCTGTTTCCTTCCTTCCCTAGTAACCTTTCCATTTGAATTTTCTGCCGTCTTTGCTAATTGCAAGTTTAGTTTTAAATATTTAGTTTACAACTGCTGCGTGCTGTCTTTCTCTTTTAGTTCTTTATTAGTTTTCTTGTTTTAGTAATTTTTTTTTTCCAAATAAAAAGTAAAAGATAGAGGTTTACGTTAACTGATTTTCACCCAATGTTATCGTAGGTCCTTGCACTTTCATACTATGCATTATCCTACTTCCCGGGAGGATCGGCTGGGATGAAGTTCCTTTTCTCAAGTCTTATCTCATCGGTAATGAGATGTTTTGGCAGGTGACAGTGATATGTTATCAATTTTATACCCCCCCTTTTTCCTTGATTTCTTTGTTTCATCCGAAAGTATCCTTGTATTGTAATTGTTGAGTTAGGTACTGCTTGAATACAATCAGATTTACATGATACAGTTCAATCTCGGCGCTTCTAAGTGTTTTTCTAAACTTCAGTTGATTGGCCAGTATTGAGCAGGTCTCTCAATCTTACCAATCAGAGATGAAACATGGTGAGATTTCAGAACTTCTCATTGGAAAACTAATGTTATAGTTTACTGATTTTAAGAAAAATGGTCTTTTCCTTTTCTCTGCGAGAACACGGAAATGTTCTCGTTCCATTGATTAATAAACCTGAACTGCTAGCTTATATCCACCTTATGAAATGTTCTTGCAGGTTTTAAAACCCGTGCAATCCATAAACCCCTGTAAAAATTGGACTTCGGTTAGACTTTTAGTTAAACAAGTTTAAAGACCAGTAATTGCATGTACATAGCAGATCAAGTTATTGGATAGACCATAAACCCGTGACGCTCCCCAGCTAAGAGGCTTGTGAATATGGTTGCCCTCGCCGTTATTCCTCTGGCTGTTATTTGTCTATGAGTCCCGATAGTTGGATATCTAAATCCGTTGGACAACTTTCAGCATATGGAATGCTACGTGACAAGGAGAGTGTAACCAGAATAAGATCCAAAGTATGTTTAACTTTTTGTAGGAATAACAACAAAGAAGATCCAAAACAATCTCAGGCTTTTGTTGATTTACTGACAAGAAATCAATTCTTGTTTCCCACTCAGTACGCGACTCATGGGAATTCAAGTCCAAGTAGAATGAATTCATGAAAATAATTTCAATTTTCATGTCTATTTTCCGTTCAATGAAACAGACCTTAAAATTAAAGCATCTAAATGGTACCATAAAATTTAATGGATATTAAAGGTTTGGTAATGTGTTCACATCATGTACCTCCATACCACAAGCCCCATCATTTCCATGCCTCGTTCATGACACTCCAACCATCACTCTGGTTTCCTTAATCCGTTGCATCAACCATGCATGATGGTTGAGGTGGAAGAAGGTTGCATTTGTTTCAGACATTAACTTCCTCACCCGTTCTTCTCCATGTTGCTATTCACGTTCAACATTGTATATGAAGCCAATGACATGACAACTCAACGGTTAAAACTTGGCGAATGCTACCACTAAGTCATGAGTTCTCAAATCTTTGTTAGAGGGCATTTTTCCAATTAGGCAATAAACATTATGCTTTCTCAAAAGTAAGTTATTCAAAGGTGATTAGTATGCAAGTGTTTTGACTAATAATTTGATCAAGACATATGGGCATGTTGTATGAATTTGATATTCTAAACAACTTTGCTGAGCAGAAAATATGGAAAGCCTTCCCCACTTCAATCAGTAACGTTTTTTATATAAGCTTAAAACACAATTGCTTTGGGAACCCCAAACCTGAAATTAAGGACTTATGGGGACAAAGCATATATTATTTATTGAACAATGATTTGAACTTAATGGGGTTTGTACCCAACCAAGCTATTTTTATTTTACGAAAATTCTAGGGGTCGACGGAGGGAACGAGGAAGGGAGCGAGATGGGGTTTGTATCCACCTCGAGATGAGCGCTATCGTGCATCTCAAATCCGATGCGCGAATACCACCCATCCCTCGCCCCTTTCCCTCGACCCCTAGCAAAGCTCTTTATTTTAACACAATCAAAACCAAAAGCCAAATAACAGTCTTTGAAAGTAGAATAAAATTTTAATTATAAGTAAAAGGTTGCAAAGCTTGGTTTAGAGTATAAACCAAAGGCAATGAAAGCTAAAGTGAGTTGGACCATTTGGCTTGTGAGAAACAAAAGCTAAAGTGCATAGAGGTTTGATTTTGATTTACCTTCACTAGCACACACACTCGAACAATTCTGAATGATGTAGTTTTTTTTTTTTTTTTTTTTAATATTTTGTCGAGGTATTACAAAATGTTGGATTATTTGTGTTGACTTGAATAATCTCACATCTCGTGTGGTAAATAAATGTTGTTCACAGATGTTCTTCAACTTATTACTAGTATTTTTGGTTTTTAATCCATGCTTTGGAAAAACCAATAGGGGAAGAGTGCCACGTCGATGTTATGTCAAAATGAAGAATGTAAAAAATTATTGAATAATTTATCTGACATAAAATTAGAATTAAAAAAAAAAAGTGGCTATCAAATATGACTCCTTCAAATTGTTGCGAATCAATTATCTTCCAAGTAGTAAATAATAAAGACAGAGAAATTCTGGATTGTACCTCCTTTTGAGAGCCATGCCCAAAAATAGTTCAACATTGGACCATCAATATCTCTCTCTTTCATTCTTCTCTACAACATTTCCAAGATAAACATCACATGCAGAACACCAGAAGTGATCAGATCACAAAGAAGAGAAGGTTGTATTGGAAATGAAAGAGAGTGAAATCAAACATGGGGGATGGATGGGTTTGTGTGTATGAAACATGACACCTAATGGAGCTCTGCAAATGTTGAATAAACTAATGTAAAAAAAAAAAAAAATTAGCATAATAAGTGAAACAGTGTAAGTGCCTTCCTTTCTCTCTTCACAAATCATGTGCTAGTTTCTTGATAGTGTGTGAGTGACTTCACACCTCACTCTATTCCATGTGCTTAGATCTTCTTCTTCTTCATCTTTTTCTTCTTTGTTAATAACATGGCCATGCAAATGGTAATGGAATCTCATACCCTTCACCCAAGTCAATACAAAGATGAATCAGTCTAGAGAGTCAGGCCAGTGTCAGATTGTCTTAATACCCTTCACCAACTTAGAGATACTCATAATTCACCAATCGAACACAAACACACAGCCAAAAAGCCTTCCTGGTGTTGAACTGTAAATGCTAATGCCAGTGAGTCTTAAACCTGCAACCTTTTATGAATCAACTGAACATAGGAATAAGAAAAATAAAAATAAAAATCAAGTTTATCTCAAATGCTAAAAAAGGGGCTTCGAGGCTTATACCATTGCCTCCAAAAATCAATAAATTGAAACTAAAATTCAACAAGCCTTGCTATGTTTTGCTCGATGAAATTGATTGGTACATCTAAACATCGCGTACAAATCACTTTCTGCATCGATGGTGCATGAGAATGATGTGTATTTATTAGATATGGTTAGTGACAATAGTATTTATCGTTCTTAAATATCCACCCATTTTGAATATGACATGTTTTAGTCGAAGTACATTTTTGATCAATTCGATCATAATAATTTCAAAATACTGAGATAATGCATGCTACCATATCACTTATTAATGTATCTTTTGGGTTTGAACTCTGAACTTACGATACCATCCATCACAAGTCAATTAATTGAGTTAATTACCCAAAAAACCCTAAACAGACTCTTGCGCATCATGGCGAAGAACTTACATAGGAACCACACACATGATCTCACATGGTCCCAACAATTTTGAGGCTTTATCTGTACCCCAAAATAATCCTAAAAATCCATATCTCTATCACAAATCAATTTGGATAAAGATGTTACACAAATAAAAGCTCAACTTGGGACTTCTTGTCTCTTCGATTCAACCCCCCATCTACATCTCTCTCTTTTTATTTCTTTACAAACAAAAGCCTCCAACAACATGTTCAGACTTGCATTTTATAAACCTCCATGTGCACTTCATTTCCCTTTTGATTCCACACACACACAACACTCCATCAGAACTATATATAATATAAACTAAGCAAAAACAGATCTCTTAATCAACCACTTAAACTAATCACTCAAAACACATCCCTGAATTCCTGCTTATTTCATACTCAACAAATAAACAAAAAATCCACCCATTTTGTGATTTACTTTAACCCCAATTATATTTTCCACAGTCAAACAAGATGGAAAGCCGACCGATCGAGGGAAATTTAGCGACCCCAAACCCTATAAGCATGAATTAGGAAGGTCCTTCGCTCGCCCCACTCCTTACATTGAATCATTTTCTGAGCTGTCGTGGTCCATAACTTGAACGGTTCATACCGGATTATAACATCTCTTGGATATTCCAGATTTAAATGCAAAACTTAACCCAACCATTCTATCTTGGAAAGATCCAAGAGAAAATCTAAAGGAAATGTCTGAATCAATAAAAAAAAAATTTCTGACAAAAAACAAGGAACCATAACAAGAGAAGGAAACATACATAACAAACACACTAATAGCCTAGTAAAAAAAAGAGGGTTTATTACTTTGCAGAGAAGCTCAAAATAACCTCTTCATAGGCAATCAAATCATCCCAAGTTTCCCAACTATCAGATTTGACAGTTTCAGTTTTTCATCTCAGTATATTTGACAGTTACTTCTAATCATAAATGGAACCCTCCCAAAACTTCACCTGCCCATCATCCATGGCAGTAGAAAACAAGTACCCTTTAAACCCCAGTTCCATATATTAAAACAAAAAACCCATCTGCATCACCATCTCTCAAATATTAACACCATCAGTGACAACAAAATAATGATAATAATAGAAAAAGAAGATGAGTTTTGGATCCAGATCTTCTGCTTTTCTTCTATAAACAAAACATGGGGTTCACCCCTCTACAATCCCAAAACCACAGATCAACTATTCTCTACTACACTAACCATCACCACCACCACCAACAATGACTTCAAACACAAAGAATCTCTTCTTTCTTCTTTCTTCCAATATCTTCACCTTCACCTTCCTTCTTTCAATAAACTCTCTCCTTTTCTTGAATTGCTTCTGTATAGATGAACAAGGCCATGCACTTCTTTCATGGAAAAACAGCCTAAACAGCTCTACAGATGCGTTGAGAACATGGAATCCTACTGACCCGAACCCTTGCAAATGGTTCGGAGTCGCCTGCAACTCGAATGGCCTAGTAACTCAGATAAGCTTGAAGTCATTGGCTTTGCAAGGCCAATTGCCTTCAAACTTCCAATCTCTCAAGTCTTTGAGCACTCTTATCATTTCATCAACCAATATAAGTGGTCCTATTCCTAAAGAACTCGGAGAATGTAAAGAATTGAGCTTAGTTGATCTCAGTAGCAATGCTGTCTCAGGAGAAATTCCAATAGAACTATGCAAGCTAAGCAAGTTGCGGAGTCTTTGGCTTAATTCAAATCGGCTAGAAGGCGGAATTCCTTTTGATATTGGAAACCTTTCAAGTTTGATGTATCTGACAGTCTTTGACAATCAACTCAGTGGCGAAATCCCAAAAAGTATTGGAAAATTGAGTAAGCTCGAAATCTTCCGAGCTGGTGGGAACCAAAATCTGAAAGGTGAACTGCCGTCAGAGATTGGCAATTGCAGTAACTTGATGGTGTTGGGTCTTGCAGAAACCAGCATAACTGGAAGTCTTCCACCTTCCATAGGTTCCTTGAAAAAGATTCAAACTATAGCGATTTATACGTCGCTCTTATCCGGTCCCATTCCAGAGGAGATTGGAAACTGCACTGAATTGCAGAACCTGTACTTGTATCAGAATTCAATCTCAGGTTCGATACCAAAGCGAATGGGGGAGCTTCGAAAGCTTCAGAGTCTGCTGTTGTGGCAGAACAGCCTGGTGGGGACGATACCGGATGAGCTAGGGAGCTGCAAGGAGCTGATGGTCATCGACTTATCAGAGAATATGTTGACAGGAAGCATTCCAACAAGTTTCGGAAATCTTCGGGGACTTCAAGAGCTTCAGCTGAGCATTAATCAATTATCAGGTACTATACCTTCTGAAATTTCAAACTGCACAGCTTTGGCTCATCTTGAATTTGACAACAATAGCATAGCTGGTGAGATACCAGCTGGAATTGGCAACTTGAAGAGCTTAACATTGTTCTTCGCATGGCAAAACAAGCTTACTGGGAATATCCCAGACAGCTTAGCTGACTGCGAAAATCTCCAGGCTCTTGATTTGTCTTACAACCACATTTCTGGATCAATACCAAAACAAGTTTTGGATTGAGAAACCTCACAAAGTTACTCTTATTGTCTAATGATATATCTGGTTTTATACCTCCAGATATTGGAAACTGCACGAATTTGTATCGGCTTCGTTTGGACGATAACAGATTAGCAGGAACAATTCCAAGTGAAATAGGAAATTTAGAAAACCTCAATTTCCTTGACATGAGTAGCAATAGGTTTGTAGGAGAAATCCCCCCATCAATATCCAAATGTCCCAATCTTGAGTTTCTTGATCTCCATTCAAATGGCCTGACTGGTTCTGTCCCTGAAACATTGCCCAAAAGTCTACAATTCGTGGACATTTCGGATAATAGGCTAACAGGTCCATTGAGTCCCAATCTTGGATCCTTAACTGAGTTGACTAAACTCAATCTCAGGAAGAATCGAATCTCAGGTAGGATTCCCCCAGAGCTTGTCTCTTGTATTAGGTTACAGTTATTAGATCTTAGTGACAATGCTTTCACTGAAGATATACCAAAGGAATTGGCGAGATTCCAGCACTTGGGATTTCTCTCAATCTCAGCTGTAATCAGCTTTCGGGGGAAATACCATCCCAATTCTCCGATCTTGACAAGCTGGGTGTTCTTGATCTCTCCCATAATAAGCTTGCCGGGAATGTCAACATGCTTGCCAGTCTTCAGAACCTGGTTGCCCTGAATATATCATACAATGAATTCTCTGGTGAATTGCCAGACACCCCATTTTCAGAAGACTCCCGCTAACGATCTTACAGGAAACAAGGCACTTTACATCCCAAATGGGGTGGTGGCATCTGCCGTCCGCATGGGAGCTTCTCATCACCCCAAATCAGCAGCACTGAAAGTAGCAATGGCTCTTCTCATCAGTGCCAGTGTGATACTACTGCTGTTTGCAGTGTACACATTAGTACGGGCGAATGTAGAAATGAAAGGGCATACAGATGATGATGATAAATGGGAGATGACACTTTACCAGAAGCTTGATTTCTCAATTGATGATATTGTCCGCAATTTGACATCAGCCAATGTGATAGGCACTGGGAGTTCCGGTGTTGTCTATCGGGTTCCTATTTCAATGGGGTAACACTTGCAGTGAAGAAGATGTGGTCTTCCGAGGAGTCGGGGGCATTCGAATCTGAAATTCGAACCCTAGGATCCATTCGGCACAGGAACATTGTGCGACTTTTGGGTTGGTGTTCCAATCAGAACATGAAGCTGTTGTTCTATGATTATCTCCCCAATGGGAGCTTAAGCGCACTTCTTCACGGAGGTGGGAACGGGGCTGCAGAATGGGAAACGAGGTTTGACATCGTGTTAGGGGTAGCACACGCCCTTGCGTACCTGCATCACGACTGCCTCCCGGCTATCATGCATGGGGATGTCAAGGCCATGAATATATTATTGGGTCTTAAGTTTGAGCCTTACTTGGCAGATTTTGGACTAGCCAGACTTGTGAATAGTGATGCTGATGATGAAAAATACAAATTGAATCTCAAACCTCAGCTTGCAGGGTCATATGGGTACATGGCTCCTGGTAAGAATCTTAACCATTCTATTCACTTTCCACTTTTCTTTCTTTGGCATTTACTAGTCAATCTAAACTTTGGTCTCTCTATTTTCAGAGCATGCTTCAGCGCAATGTATCAATGAGAAGAGTGATACATACAGCTTCGGTGTAGTTTTGCTTGAAGTCTTGACAGGGAGACATCCACTAGACCCAACATTACCTGGAGGCGTAAACATGGTTCAATGGGTTCGAGATCATTTAAACAGCAAGAAGGACCCAGTTGACATACTTGATTCAAAGCTGCAAGGGAGGCCTGATCATCAGATACATGAAATTCTTCAAACACTTGCAGTATCATTCTTATGTATCAACACCCGAGCTGATGACCGTCCGATGATGAAGGACATAGTTGCTATGCTCAAGGAGATCAGACACGTAGATGTCATCAGGTCAGATCAAGATCTCTGCAAGGGTGGCTCACTAACTGTGTCATCTCCACCCCCACCAACTCGGAGTATGGTCTTGCAAGGATCATCCAGCTGCTCATTTGCATTTTCTGATCATTCACTCTAAGCGCAGTTTAGGAAGCTTCGATCACACCATATATTCTAAGATGAATCACAGAATACAGGAGTTAACCACAGTTAGATGTGTAATTTTCAATTAGTAATTCCTGTAAATTGTAATAATATTAATTGTTTAGTATTCTTTTGCAAGTGAGAATCATTCAAACAAATTTCACTCAGAGGCTCAAAGCTTTTACATATACATCTGCACATTAATGCCAAAACTTAGTACGTAACAGTAACACAACTACACAAATCATCTTTTCAACCTTAATAATATGTCGAAATCAACAATTTATAGCACAAAAAGGAGCAATCAAGACAGACTTCAATAGTATGATCAATCGTTTTCAACTTTTCATGGTAGTTTATGGATAAACCCACTGACTTGTTCGAATGGACGATATTAATTCACTGAGGTGTTTATATAAAACCATGAATTACACAGAACACAAGAATATGCATCCATTCTTCATAAAAACATGATTAAACTTAAAACAAAAATGAGCAAAAACAGGGGATGTTAATATAAAAAATAACCAAGTTTATGATAATGGACTAAACACACATTTCTAAGTGGATGAATGTTTATTACTATCCCTGCAATTCTAGATGGGGCAAGGATGTCTTGGGAGATGAGAAGTGAAGGTTTAAAGGAGTGAGTGTGTGTAATTGAAATTGGTGCAATGATTGGGGAGTGTTTTGGATTATACTATTGGAATTTATAGAAAGAACATGATAGATTCAGCTAATAGTCATCTCTCATTGTTAGGTTTACAGCAGGGCTCACATGGCTCCACGACTTCCTGAATAGAGCTCATGTGCTGTTCTGAAAGAAACTTTTAAGCAATGAAAGCTCCTACTCTTTTCCACCATCTACAACACGTTAGTTATATACTTACAGTACAAAAGTATATATGGTACCTAGATCTGTACATACATACACAAAAAATGTGTTTTCTGACTATATAAATGATGCATATTCGACCAGTGGGGTTCCTCTAAGGCTATTTTTGCTTAGACTAGTAAAATGGTGGATAAGAATTTCGATGCAGTACATATTTGACGTTTTTAATCTACTCCTGAGTGTTTACCTAGATATGAATATGAATTGCACAAAAAAAGACATAACAGAATCGCAGTATGAGAAAAGGAGAAATTTGATTTTCACGGACGCTATCAATTTTCATTCATAGTACGTAACACAGAGAAGACATTCCTTTAGAGTGAAACATATATAATGCATTATCAACAACCAAAAGTGGGACTAGTATGTTTCTTGGTGCCACTTTGAGAAATGTTCATCATCATTACCATGTCATTCGCTGCAATAAGCTTGCCAGGATATATCACTCCAGGTGAAATGGTATCTTTGACAGCCATGCAGTGACATGGTACATCAAAGTGGCACAGTAGCCCTATAAACTTGTCACATAAGACAACATGGTGATACAAGTTACAAATAACAGATTAACGAAAACAGATCAATTGAGTAACCGTGTGTAGTATGCTACTTGCTATTCCAGACATCCCATGGGACTTCATGATGCAGAAGAAGAATGGAGAACTTATCGTGAGGTTGTCAACAGAGTGTAGGTAAGCTTCTATGGTGGACACTGAGATTCTAGCTTCTTTAAAATGGAACTGGTGACTCCCCAATTAAACCCACGATACTGTAGCCACCGAATGGTCCTGGCTTTCCTCTTATCATGTGGCACATCTTGACCCCGTAGCCATTGCTTCGATGCCTGAAGGAAGAGACGGTCCATGGATTGTTTAGACATACCAAGATTTGATCCATGATCGCCTTCAGAATCATCACTGTCAAAAACATATTTTGTCGCCTTTTCTGCATCTGCATTACTCACCCCCTTTTTGTGAAGAGCCTGTCAAAAAATTGGCATCTCTTGTTTCAAGCAACTCGTGCAGAAAATTAACAAGTACAAACTATAACTAAGAGAAATACAAGCAATTGAAGTGGCAAATGCTACAAATGGATCATCAACGGTACCAAAATTGTATTGTCTTAACATTGTTCTTAAAATTGTATTGTCGCAAAAGTAAATAAAATAAAACAGACAAAAAAAGTAACAGATACAATTCAAAAGAGTTTCCTACTAGCCGCTCCTGCTCATTTTTATAGTCATTTCTTGCCAGATAGGGAGACAATGGGCTCAAAATGTCACTAAACTGGCTCGTCAAATTCTCAAACAATCAACCCAGGTCAAGGATCAGTCAAAGCTTGATAGTTATAGTTGATTGACAGCATTAACTGATAGTCAACAGCTGAATGAGACACAAGGATCAGTCAAAGCTTGATAGTTGATCATTTTGACTTTGGGTACATCCACTGGCGACAAGAGGGTTGGATACTCAGGCCACTGGCAAGAATCTCACTCGCCACACAATATGGCAGTGTCACAAGCGATTGAATGCACAGAATAAGGTTGGTCCACACCTTTTGTGATTGATAAACTTTATATCATATACTTGATATGATACCAGTCTAAAATTTCACCCAACTTTCTTCCCATTTTGCAAATTTATTCTTCCAAACATTCATCTGATTAAATTAAATGATCTCCTTAATTAATGCAAATCCATTTGATTTCCCCATCATGTATTTACATTTTATCAAAATCTTAGTCAATATATACAGCTTTTAATGTAAAGCAAAAATAGAAAGGAAATAAATGCACACAAAAATATAGAAACTGAAAGACAAAATCCATATAAATATTCCTCCCATATATTTTTTTTGCCCAAGCTATAAAACATTAGTTAGTCAGAGGAAAACCCCAAAACCATGAATTCCTCTTCTCTATCATCCCCTCTCTTTTTTTTCGTCCTTTGCCTCTTCCAGGGTGCCCAAAGTGCAGATATTGTCACTGAAACTTGCAAAAAAATTGCAGGGCCTGATATAACTATGACTTTTGTGTATCATCCTTCCAATCCGACCCAGATAGTCACAGTGCCGACCTTCAAGGACTTGGTGTCATCTCTATGAAATTGACTAAAGCAAAATCAACTTCTATCCAATCACACATTGAAAGTCTTTTGAATGACAAAAGCACTGATTCAGCGACTAAGAAAGCCTTAAAAGACTGCAAGGAGCTTTACTCTGATGCAGATGACACTATTGATGAGGCAATCACTGACATGAACTCAAAAGATTACCAGGGAGCTAACCTTCAGATGAGTTCTGCCATCGATGCGGCTTCGACATGTGAAAATGGGTTCAAGGAGCTGAAAGTAGCATCTCCATTGACAAAGGAAGATAATGATTACACTCAATCAGCCTTGATTGCCCTTGACATTACCCACATGTTTTTTTGATCAAAACCATACATATGTTACTAATCATGGCATCAATAAAATTTGGTACTTGATTTTACTGGACGCGGTCATGTGCACCATATGATTTAAGAAATATTTTAATTATTTATCTTTTATGTTGACATAGTTAGAATGAAACTTATGAAGAGCTAATGCAGTAAAAGAAAGTTATTCACAAGAACTCAAGTAATTCTAAGTTAAATAGGAAATCAGGTAGTACAATCCCAAACCAGACTCCAGAGAATTGAGAGAAAATATTGTACTACTTTGTCAATGGAGACTTTAAACCTCCTAACCATCGAACCCATCTGCACAACTTTTGGCCGAGTCCAAATCAGTATTAATATCAGTATAATTTGGAGAACCTGCCTTAACTTCTGCCATGAATTGCATTAAAGTTTCAAGCAACTCTCTTGACATTTTCTTAAAATAATTTAATTATTCTCCTCAGTCTCGAGATTTTTAATGTGCCATTGGAAGTCAGATGCATTGGCTAAGATTTGATTCGCATAGATGGTAGCAAGTTGTTAAGTTCAGCATTGTGAGCATCAGGGTGTGTGCTAGAACAGTTTTCATGGTGTGTGCTAGAACAGTTTGAGCTTGGGATTTAGATACACAGCCATGAAAACTGTTCTAGCACACACCATGAAATAGAAAAAAAATGCAAGCTTGTATTATGTAAGGTTCTTAATGGATCCCTGAACCATGGTTTGATCCATAGCTTTGGGCTATCATCTGCCACACCCACATGTAAACCTTAAATGGTGGAGCAATTGAAAAGACACAATTTGTGCATGCACAATGGAAACACAGAAATGTGGGAGAAAGAGAGTTCTGAAGTGCAGAATTACTTGTTTAATCCGTCTTGGCCCCCAAGTTGAGGTAGACCACCTAGAGTGAGAAAATGTTTCCGCGTATAAATAGTCGTTTATCACCCCCCTACATGATACAAAAAACAGAAAAAACTTGCTTACGATATAGAAGTAGGAATGGAATATGCATTTTGAATTGAAATTCTAAGAAAACAATGCAAGATGTAACTGTGATTCAAATTCAATCCCCAACTAACCTTAAATTCTCATGAATTGCTAATGACATCGATGTTTACATTCGCAACAAGGAGCCCCCCATTATCTACTATAAGTTTCATCTTCTTAGGAGAAAAAGATTAAAGTCCCAAAATGAGAGGAGTTAATAAAACTATTGTGTGTAAGTCTCAAAAAAATTGGACTCTGACTCAACAAGGTGGCCACCCTAAATGATTTTGAATGCGTAAAGAGGCATCAAGACTGATAAAACCTCAGGAGTCGAGTAATATTATGGGCATAGCTCATCCCTCTTCGTCATGAATATTCTGGTAGTGATATGGAATAGAGAAAGACCAATAAATAATAACTGGAGAGCTCTAAACTGATGCAGATAGCTCTTTGAAAGTGTGCTCGTATTCCAGACAGCTATAGTAGTGATACATTATTAGCCATATTCAGCTAGATATACTCAAGTTACATTGTTAATTACCTCTTTCGCAAGTCAGCTACCACTTCATCGACTACTTTGGGAGCAAACTTTTTTCCTCGTAGTTTTTTCTGCAACTCCATAGCTGTATAAGCTCTGTAGAGTCAAACCTTATAATCAAAACAATGAGTCAATGACAGAACCAAAATGCACCTAAAAAAAACCTAACTAGTATACGACCATCCAAGCATTGAGATTTTCAAACCTAGTTGCAAGTGCTTCAATTGCAGCCTTTTCGGCATCTTGCTTCGTTTTACCGGTCCATTTTGTATCTTCATCACATGGCTCATTCTCAGCCGAGAATCCCAGTCCATCAATAACGTCCTCCGACTCGGAATTACCCTCTTCTTCCAACTTAATAAATTCATCAGCGTCTTCAAACATATCATCTATATTCACTTCACAACATCACAAATGTAACTATAAAGCTAATGAATAATATCACAATGAAAATAAAATAAATAAAAATTTATGTACCAGCTTTGACACAGGGCTCTCCCCTAGAAGTCTTGCCCGAATTCAGCGAAAAACTATTTTTGAATGAAACTGAACCCGGAAAGTTTTCAACTTCAGGTTTCTCCAATTTCTTCCAAGGCGAAAAAGTTTGATTCTTTTTAACATCAGAGCATTTCTTTGGAATGTACCTAATGGGACCTGAACTTTGATAACCTCTACTATAACACCTAATAAAGTTTGCACCTTTTCTTACCCTGGACAAGAAAAGAAAGAAACCCAACGACGAAATCACCAAAAATTTCAATACCCACATCTCAAAATTGATAAAAATGTGAACTTTCTGATCAATCAAACGACAGAGAATTGAAATTACAAGAAAAATTCGTACCATAGGGTTGATGAAAGCTGAATCGAAGCTCGAATGTGAGTGCAGAGCTCAGATTTGCGGCCAAAATCGCCATTTTTTGGGGAATTTTTTTTTACAAGCTGAAAACCCTAATTGAGCGGGAAATTTGAGATGGTTTAGGGTTTATGACAATTGGGGATGCTCTTATTGGGCTTGTTATTTGGGTTGGGCTTTCTTAAGCCCATCATATAAGCACTCTTTAAACCCTCAGGGTTCAGTAGAAATTAGAACAGGGGAAAAATTTCAAGTTCTGTGGAATACTGATTCCAGTTTTCCGCGTCTCGTTTGAGTGCGCTGCCGATGAAAAACCATGTACCATGTTTTATTGAGTGAGGTTAGGGAACCAAGTTTTGCAATCGGGATGATGTGGCATCATTAGAGAAGTTTTTACAACCTCGAGATACATAAATACTTTGGAAATTTCATCATTCTTTCAAGATCACTCTACGTCATCATCCTAGTTACAAAAACTTGGTTTTCTAATATTTTTGTGTTTTTATTACTCTTTTGTAGGTGACATTCATGTTCTTAAAAAACAAAATATGAAGTATGAATTTTTGTTGTTTCAGTGAAACTAGTCCATCTCAATAAAAATGGAGAAAGATGACTGAAATGCCATAGTCTACACTCTACAAGACTAATACAAGGTTGTTTCGAAAAGATTTGAGATAGCGTTGGCAATCGTGTTTGTGTTTTTGTTGAGTAAGTCTAGTCAGTTAGGTTTTTTAGCCATTTTTTTGCCAGGTTTTGGCTTTTTTAAGTCAGGTTTTTTAGCCATTTTTTTACTAAGTTTTGGCTTTTTTACTCTTTTTATCACTTTCCTTTAAAACACAACCATAAACAATATCTATACAAGGATTAGAAGTGTAAGAAAACCAAAAATGGCGAGCAAACCTGACTGACCAGAATTGTTGGTTTTTGTTTACAATCTACTTCGACAATAATGGTTTTCAGAATTTGGTGGCAAAGTCAATAAATTTCATTCGATGCTAACAAGTAGATAGATAGATAAACAAACAAATAAAAATTAAGTCATGAAAAATATTTGAGCAAACAGTAAGTTTAGATTATAAAATTGGAAAAATAAAGAATGAGATTATAAACTGGAATTGATCCCCCATGAAGAAATGAAATGGTAAACAAAAACAACTTTACCAATCTGTACAATCAAATCCTGAGCATGCATAATTAGCGTGCAATCACGCAATGTCACCTTGATTGCAAAACCTGTTGCAAAAACCTGATTTCCTAATATTTTCGTCAATGATCATCACAATAAAACTATGATCTTTACCATCCTCCTCTGATCAAACGTTGCGTTGCTCTTGTTGAGAAACATTTCTTACCAAAAACATGTTCTTTCTTGTACACTAATATAGCATTTATCAAGGATGGTCTGGATTTGGTTCTTTTGTAGGCTCTTTTTCTTAATATCACCTATCAACAATGCCACTTCATCTTCATCAACCAAAGCGACATAGAGAATTGTGAACATATATAGAGAATTGTGAACATCTTCATCTAAATGTTGGTTAAACTTTTTTTTCCAAAATTTTGTCCTAACAATATCCATGGTGTGTTTGGTCTTTTTTTGGGAAAAATTTCATGATAAATCCTTGAAAAAAAATGCTGCATATTATCTATATGAGTGTTTGAAATTTGTTAGAAATTATCATTTAGAGTTATTTGGGGTTTTGCTTCAAGTTATTCGAAACTTTGCTGAATGAATTTATATAATTTTCATTGATGTACTGAGAGTACAAAACGTAAACATGTAGTAGTACCAGCTGAATTACAACAAGAACGATACAATCAAAGGATGTGTGCAATTTTTCAAGTTTGCGGTTAATGACACTGTACAAACAATCAACATTTTCCGGAAAATAATAACCTCTCTATAAATATGTATCCTGTGGAATTTTACTGTACGTTTGGAAACTTTCCACGGGGTGTAGAACGGCTTCTCCTGAAGCTAGCCATGGAAGTGTTGTTGCTTTCCTCATATTTTTCTGCTAGTAAAGGCTCAACTGTCTGCACCATTACTCTGCAAGGAGGTAACATGTAGGTGCTTTTTAGTGAAGACTGAAGAAAACACTGTGAAACATTTCTACCGAGTTTTCTAGAGTACATGCACTAGAAATAATTTTAAGAAAAAGATCTTACCTGGGTTCAAGATTCTGAGATATCCTAGAATAGTTTTCGTGCTGCTTTTTCATAGTAAGCAATGGTGACTCGACAAACCCATGCTCAATTTCAATCTCCAAGAAGTCGCTTTTGTGGTTTTCCTCCACCCTTTCTCCTAATTCTGTTTCAGAAAGTAACTGTAGGGCTACATCAATCTTCTGAGTTCTAGCTGGTTGCTGGTGCTTGACTTTAGCCTTATTCTCAGGTTTGCTTTTCCTGATACCGCCTTGCCTAACATTAAGCACTTGCTTGAATTGCTCATCTTCATTTTCTGGGTGGACTTTCCTCCAATTGTTGCGCTGGAGATTGTAGAGAGTGTCAGAAACATTCTCTTGCTTTGCAAGTGTTTGTGAGGCCAAATACCGCCCTGAGTTGTTCTCATTTGTAGGGAATGCAGGTACTGCAGCAACAGATTTGTTAACAGCTACTCTGGCTGGGAACTGTGATTTAACTGTCGGTTGATTCTCGGAAGCATCAGGCTTGAGCTTGCTTCTAATGAATGTCCCTCTATCAGTAGATATTGATCTCCTCACAGGTGGTGATGGTGATCTTGGCTTCCCAGAGTTCGTCAAGCTCTCTTCAGCAAGGAAAGGCATCCTGGGAATAGATTCCTTATTGGTGAATGTCAAGGGGAAACGTGACCTTTGCTTTCCAGAAGAAGAACTCCTAACCTGAAATCCAATAAAATTAATAAAGATCAACTCTTAACACATCTATGTTTTGTTAAGCAAAGAGTTTACGGATTGTATAACACACCTCATTGCCTCTTTCACTGTTGGATCGCTGAGTTATTTCAGGTCTGGAGTTGGCATTAGGACAAATTTTTGGCATATGGAAAGGCGAAACTGCTCTCGCCTTTTGTGACTCTACGCCCATATGCAAATTACTACATTTGAGCTGTTGCAACTCTGTTTCTTTCCTCTCTAATGCTTGCTTGAGGTTTGAGATCTAGAAAAGCAAAAAAAAAAATTAATTTAAATTCAACAAAACAAAACCATGAAAGTAGAATCAAATAACAGGCAGTAATAATCAAACCTCGTCCTTGAGCTCCCTTAATTCACCCGTTTCCTTATTCGATCGAGCTGCCCCAAGGTCTATAGAGGCTACTCGCTCAGCGAATTTCAGTGTGCTTATTGTCTCTCCAATAGAATTGGCTTCAGGGTTTATGTGTACAAACATAAGGGTTTTAGCCTGTCCACCTATAATAGAAAAACTACAGTGTGATCAGTAAAAGTAAATGAAGCACACGTAATCACACAACATGGTTTCAGTAAATCGGCGGCTAACTTAGATGATCTCCAACAACACTCATCTTGATGGTGGTCATCGATCCATCTAGGAAATGAATGTTCTGTCGACTGAAATGAAAGACCCTTTATTATAAAGACTAACTATTACCTAATGAATCTTGCAACACTTGAGTAAGTTTGCTATTCCTGTAGGGAATATGTTTACTTTTCTGAGCAAGGGAGGATATAACATCTCCAAGTGCTGAAAGTGATCTATTAATATGTTGGGCTTCCTTCAGTCTTTCTCCGACGACCTCAGACCTATCAACTCTCTCACTTCCTGCAAGATCCACTAGATGAAGGGATGCTCGGAGAATGGACCCAGAAACTATTTCTTTTCCAAGGACGTGCACCGTTAACACACTACAAAAGAAATGAAAACACACAAACAAGGATGATTAGAAGACGAGAATATTAGTGTCCCAAAACAAAAATATAAGAGGAAATGTTCATACCTATGAGAGCGACTACTTCGTTCATTTAAAGCAGTAGCTCCTACAGCGCGGTTCCTTTGCCCAATTTTCATCAAATCCAAGACATCTTGTGTACATTTAACTGGAACCAAACTTGCATCAGGTACGTTTAGACCAGATGGTTGAGTATTGTTCAATATATCCAATGTGTGGAAAATTAAGGCAAACAAGTAAACTTCTGAAAATCTAATGTAAATTAGACCAGTAGATGATTAAAAAAATTTACTACATCAAGAAAATCACAAAAGGATATCTTCTATTAGAACCATCAGAGACAAGAAGATCCCTCACTTGTTCATTGTAGATTTCAATCATCTGGACGCTAACTTCATATCTAATAAAATTCATCCTAGACTTTGAAATCTGGAATAAATCATTTAGAGCTCGGTAGTTTACACCCCACGTTTCCTCTGTTGTTAAATCAGGTCCGCTCTGCAAAAGTAAAAAACTTGTTACCATTTGCATTTTGTTTATATCAAATATCATCTCATTCAAGACTTCAATAAAAGTTTTTCTCATTCTCTTGTGAGAAAAGATTAGTACACAACCGTAAGATAGAATAATCGATTACCTAATCCTGTTATATATTAATCTCTATTTTTTTTTACTTACCATTGTGTATGTCTTCCCAGAGCCGGTCTGTCCATAAGCAAATATGCAAACATTGTAACCATCTAGGACAGATCTGAGTAATTGTTCGGTATCTGCAAATATTTGTTCTGCATAAAAAGAACAAAAATTCATGTAAGTAAACAAAAATTTCAACCCACAGACGTATCTTAACTACATGAAAATAACAAAGTTTTTTTTTTTTTTTTTTTTCAAATTTTCAAAGTTGATTAGATTAAGATGTTCCTATTTCCTAAGTTTAAGTGGCTCATTCTTTTCGACTAAGGTTATAAGATCAATTGCACGTCTTGCTCAGTGAATGAATATACTCACTTTGCGTCACATTGGCTCCAAACACCTTGTTGAATGTGAAGACCTTCCTTGCATCTTTTCCTTGCTTATTTGGATTGACAATCATAATGTTTCCATTTTCTCCAATATAATCTACTGTGGATTGTCCGTCAGATTGCCCTGGTAAAAAGGGTCTCACTCTACAAAACACTCTAATGCTCCCTGTGAGAAATCCATAAACCATCAAATAGTTCTTAGTGACAAATATGAATAGAATTTTAAGTTTAAAGAAAATAATATATCAAGTAGTGTTACCCTTCAGGTCTTGTACTTGATTGTAGAGTTGGCGATTTTCATCCATAAGTTTATGATATGAAGAGGAAGCCACTTCAAGACCTTTGATATGTTGTACTGAAGACAAGATTTTTGAAGATGGTTACTTTTAACTGAAAAATCATACATCCCTTTATGCCAAACTAGTAATACAAAAAACGATAATTCAAACTCAAATTACAATGAAGTTTTAGTCCTCACCGAGTCTTTTAAGTTCTTCCTCCCAGTTTATATGGACACGTTTCACGCCAAGTTTTGTCTCTTGAAAGGCGGATTTTAGCTCCTGAATCATTAACATAACATGTATAAGAAAAGGAAGTGATGCAACTTGTTCATGATTTGAGTAATACTGTTAATATGAAACAGATGTGATGAAGAATAATTAAGCATCTACACTAAGAATGGTACAGCGACATGGATCTTAGTAAGTAACCGAAGTGATATTCAAACATACAAATGAAGTAATGAACTTTAAGTTTTCGTTTTATTGAAGATCATACCTCAAGTTCATTTTGTTGAAGATTAAGTTTCTCCACATGGGTAGCACAAAAGCCATCATTATGATCGATCTTTCCACATTTTCTCCCACAAAAGCAGAAATCTGAAAGATTTTTTGAGGATCCATAATTTCCTTGTGCAAGATACTTGACAATTGCTTCTATAAACTCAGTTTTCGACATTGAATGACCATTGCTTTTCAAGACATCCTTTAGAAGCATTCCAAGCTGTAAAAAGTGACACAAGGAAATAAAATTTCATGTAAGTCAGTCTCAGTGGTTGCAAAGAATCAATATATAGAAAGTGATAAGCAGTCTTAAACGAGTACGTCTTGTGATAATACTGAGATGTATACATTCAAAAGTCTGTCATAGGAGTACCTGATTACCCTGGGAAACTAGGATGCCATTGAAATCCTTAATTACTTTCCTTAGCACAATGTCGATGAGCTGAAAATACAACAACAATGATGTCAGATCCTACAGAAGCTGTTGATAGTAGAGTTATATAGTCATTGATGTAGAGAAAACTTTCATAGTAAAATAAAAGGTGTACTTTTACAATGATATATATGGAAGTGTTCAAGTCCAATATATAGACGAAATTGGAAAAGCAAAAAGTGTTCAATGCTAACATATGGAAGGCAGGGTTGTTTCACAGGCAAATGGAAGAATTATCTATTAATCATCTGAACATAAAGTCGATCAACTAAACTGTGACATGAAAAGGAAAGAGACTTACCTACCATTGCATTCAAAGGGAATTCATCACTGCACTGTGTAAGATAATCTCGTAAAAGTCCTAGTCCATAACGTTCAAAAAGAAAAGACAAGGCCTTGGTGGCCTTAGACTTTTCAGTTGAAACCTCATCAGAGAAGTGAAGAAAGTCCAATAGTTGTTGCTCATGTTCAGATTCATAATATGATTCATCAGTACTTCCACTACTGATCGAGGTTGGTGAGTCTTTTGGTAAGGCCACGATCTTAACAGTCCCACCATACCTCCAAACCCCAATCCCGCCTGCTTCTTTCCACTCATAGTAACCTTTCAGACATAGAATGCAGTCTACAACTTTCACTGATGATCCCCCTGTCAAATATTTCTCAAGTTTATAAAACAAATAACACGAGATACATGGGAGCAGCAACAAAAAAACAGTTCAAACTAAAGAAAGCATAAAAACAAGCATTCTAAGAAACGTGTAAAAGTAGTGCTGAAATTTTTTTTCAGTATCAAATGATTTTCTCCCCTAGATTAAGCTTAATACTGCTCTGAAAGGGTATGATAAACTCAGTGGGCGCGCCATCTTATTACACCCTTTCAATGGGAAGAATAAGCTCCCCTACTGAGTGAGCACGTACAAATTCCAGCCTCGTCCCCCTTTACAACACTGTAATAGTAAACTACCATATTGCATCCACCGCGACACTCTTTGATGTGAAGATTATTTGTTTAAGTTAGAGGAAACAAGACCTTACCAATACCATTTGTTTACTAGCAGCATTGTGCTGAAAACAAAACAGAACAACACAAAAAGGGAAAACATAACTAAACAAACCTTTTCCAAATCAGAGGCTTCAAATGTCAGGAGCTTCATCTCCCCAACAGCTACTAGGAAATTCCTCATGTTCTCAAAGTATTGAATAGCCGATTGTGCTGCTCCATCTGTTGATTGAACCGTTAAAATGGGATTCTCCACCACCTACATTGCATCATTAAGTTCCCTTATTGTTAATCAGTTCTCAAAAAATGACGGGAAGTCAAACATGCAACCAAACAAAATATAAATAGATCAAACTAAATAAATCATGTTAATGTTATCGAAAAAATATAAATATTGTACCTTTGAAACAGCGCCTGGATTGACTTTATTGAGGACATTGCATAAAATGAGGCCATTGCGCAAAGAAAGACAGAACTCCTCTTCAGATGGTTGTCTGGGCAGAACTTCTGATGCTCCATGATCCATCTGTCTTAGCCATTCTGTAGCTTGATACCTTCTCCATGCTGAAGAAATGTACCAAAAACATCAACCAACAACACTAAGACATTATTCTCGATCTCTCTCAAATTTTTTTCCTAGAGTAAATTTTGTTTTTTAATTATCAACGTAAATTTTAAAGTTTTCTGATATTGCATCTTGTAAGTGGTGTATGAACTATATGTCATCTCGTATATATAGACAGATTTTTTGAAAACATATCGATATTAATCACAGTGATAATAATTTTTTGTTCTAAATTAAACCATGTTAAGATTCAACAAAGCAATTTGAATCCAAGCTTGTAGAGCATTTCAAATTATTGACACCTTCAAAACATTCATCCCCACTTCTCTTCGTACCACCCGAAATTCAATAAAACCATAAATATACTATAAAAAAAAAAATCTACCTTTCACAAGGGTGGCAATTTGATCTAAACTCATAACCCCCAAAAATATGGTCCATGAAAAAAAAAAAAAAAAAATCGTGTCGTGTTTAGGTTAAGGTTTTCACTAAAACCTAGTTGTCCTTTTACATCTCAATGTTTTGAATCATTATTTAGAGCACCCATGATCCATGAGTCATCATCATCATCAAAACCCATTCCCAAGATTTTTGGAATCGGCTACATGAATTTTCGAGATCAAAGCCCATGATCCATGATCCATGAGTACTTAAGAAAAAGGGTTCCATTTCCACCACCACCACCACCACAAAGAAGGACTAATTGAGTTTAGTAAGAAAAGTCTAGAGAGGACCACCCCATTTCAACAACACCTAACCCACTCATTAATTATATGGCAACTCACTCAAAATTTTCAATAGTTCACCTGCCCATTTTTCACTTAAAAAAATAATGATTCATATGTTTAGCATCATTAATCACGCATGTTAACATTAATATTACTAAATTTGGTGGTTTAAGTGAGCAAACACTTAAATACATGACCCCAAACTTATTCCCGTAAAAAATGTACATGAAAAAACACAAAAACACTAGGAAACCAGGTTTTTACAATCAGAGTGACGTAACATAATCTCGAAAGAATAATGAAATCTCCAAAGTGTTTGTATATCTCAAAATTGTAAAAAATCTTCTCTCCATGTCATTCTAACTATCTCTGAAAAAAGTGATCATTCTGGCTCTAAAATTTGCCACTCATAAGATAGGCTTAAAAATTAGTAATACAAATCTCGAGACACATGAACAAATCCTGATTGGCAAAAACTCACTGAACCTGTAGGAAGAACTGAAAGTAGTAGTAGTAGTTGTAGTAGTAGGGTAGTTGTTAATCAAGAATTACCTGCTTCTTCGGCTTTTCGCTGAGCCAATTCGTCGTCGTTGATAATCTCATCTGTGAATGAAACCTCATTCGAATTTGAACATTTCAATCCTCTCAAGTTCTTGCAAGGAGTACTACTGAACATTGTCTCGTACGGGTACGGCATCACTCCTGATCTTCGCTTCGATCACTCTAAAATGCGATCGCGGCGACGCAACGATGAGATCTGAATGAAAACTATTGTAGGAAAACGAAGTGAGCGTGTTGTTGTTATTGTATGTGAAGCAGAGAGAGCATTCAAAATAATATGAGAAGGTGAATGCAGAGAGGTTCACTTGTCTTGCTTTGTTGTTGCGTTGGACCAAAATAAGGATAGTTTGTGACGTCGTTAGTCTTGCTGTTAGTCAAAGTTGGAGGTCGTGGAGGGACGTGGTGGGTTTGTAAATTTGTTTGTAGATGGACTGATAGTTGACGACGTTAGTCAGTCAGTCAGTCAGTCAAACGAGTTGACTTGAGATTGGGCTGCCAAGTGGCGAGATAGGAAGGGCTTATGATGAAATGCCAAGTGTTATACTGGAGTTGGTAGACGGCAAGATGAAGCCAAAGTAATGTGATAACATAAATTTGAAATACTAACATTCAAATTTTGAATAACATAAAAAATTATTGAGTTTGGTAAGAATATGGCAAACAACGAAATTACTAAGAGCATCCAACGACATTGTCGTCTTGGACTCTTTCTAATTCGAGAGAGAAACTCGACTCTAGTCCCTCAAGCTTAAGATTACAAATAATAATAATAGAGAGATTCTAAATGTCGAGGGAAAGGGCGAGGAAACGAGCGAGGGAAATGACGTGGCGAGGTGAAAGTCGTTCATTTTCCTCGAGATGCGTGTGAGAAAAGTCAACGCACGCATCTCGAGGGAAATGAACGGCTTTCACCTCGCCACGTCATTTCCCTCGCTCGTTTCCTCGCCCTTTCCCTCGACATTTAGAATTTCTCATAATAATAATAGATTTTTTAACAACGACTATAGATGCTCTAAGATCATCCATACTCTGACTTTACCAAGTCCTTCCATCTTGTAATGTCATTTATCATCCTGGTAAAAGTCAACTACCACAAAAATGTTGAAATGAAGTTGGACCAATAAAGCAAATTACACCTATCGCATATAGAGTGAAATTTAGATGCCATTTTATAACCATATATCTTATGTGGCAATTTTTTTAGAGAGCCAGACCCGCACAACCAGGCCCTTGCCAAGCCAACCCAATACCATCCATCATCCTAGAGATTGAGCAATTTTCAACATCTCTAGGATGATGGATGGTAATAAGCTAGCTTGGCGCCGGCTTGGCTCTCTAGAAGGGTTGCTTATGCGGATGGCATTGAGAATTGAAGGCATGTTGGTCGACTACAACTCTATTCGCTGGTATCTAACATATTAGAGCACTACCATAGTGCCTGGTGGTGTGTCTGGTGCCATCAGGCACCGTCTATCTGTCGTGAGATATGAAATAGTTCACATCTCGAAGCAGATGGACGGTGCCACCAGGCACAACACCAGACACCTTAGATTTTTCCAACATATTATATATGTATTTGTTATTTTAAAGCTATTAAAATGGAGTCATTGATTTTTATTAAAATTAAAATTGACTTAATTAAATTGGTTTATAATAAGTACATATATTTTCAATTCAACTATGTATATATACTTTGCATAAAGAGGTCAAAGGTTAATATTATGAACGTTGGATCCTTTGGCTTTGAATGATTATAGAGGCAAGCTTTCCATTCCATCTTTTTTTAGCTTTGTCACCCACCCAATGGACCACATAAAAGAAGGTGTTTCTCTCTCAAATTATTTTCTTAAACTTTATCAAAGTTTTCTAATCATGACTTCAAACTTTATTACCCCTACAATCTAAATTAATTGTTACACCCTTTCAGGCTTCACCTACAAGCATAATTATTAAGCGAAATTCTAAATGTCGAGGGAAAGAGCGAGGTAACCAGCGAGGTAAACGAGGTGGCGGGGGGTGAACCGTTCACCCCCCTCGAGATGTTTTCTGCGCGCGCATCTCGAGGGGGGTGAACGGTTCACCCCCCGCCACCTCGTTTACCTCGCTGGTTTCCTCGCCCTTTCCCTCGACACATAGAATCGCTCAATTATTAATAATCACAAACTGTTCATGAAATGAAATTTTTTTGAGGAGTATAGTCTTTCTCAGACCTAGTTAGATCGAGCATCTCCAGTAATGGAATGAAAAAATCTACTCAGCCTGGTCCTTGTACTTGGAGAGGGTGTCTAGCATGCGAGTGTCAATTCTATCACTCTCTCCATGTGTTTGGAGAAGATGGAGAGAGAGGTAGAGTTGGCACTCACGTACTGAACACCCTCCAAAGCATTAATCAGTGCTCTCTCCCCAGACGGCTATGTAGAAAGGTTCTAATAGAATATAATGAAAGTAATTGAGTGGAGGGGACATTATTGAGTCCCCCTGAGCATGCCTGCCTAGTCATGCCTAAGGTTGAGACTTGAGTGTCAAAATGTTAGGGTTGAAGCTTAACTTGTGGAAACAATATTACCTAAGCGAAACAAATATGGTGATTGGAAGCAGTTAAGGACATTCACCAAGTTTTGATTATAAAACCTGACAAGCAATGAAATGAATCCAGCTTGTTCAGAAGTGTGGAAAGAACATTCCTGGTTTGCAAATCATACTAATTAACTATGCTGCAACATTTCAGCAGGCAGTAAATTGCCATAAAGTCAGCCACAATGTCAATGAAGGCATACATTGCTTATTAGAAGTTGAGACTTGCAACATTGTGAATCAGAGGAATCATCTCAGAATCGAAAATGGAAGAAACTACTGCCATGATGTTCATAACATAATTGAGAGAGAAAACTGACTTTCTAATACACTTGATCATAGTACTGTACTTTGCGTTGTAGCAACTAGATACATATTCCACTAGAGAGAAAAAATCAGTTTTTGTGAAACCTGAGATTAGCACCGAGCTTAAGTATATCAGAGACCTGTGAAGTAGGTACTTACCGAAGGTGCTGCAAGCCTATAAGCACGCTATGACCAAGTTTATCTAATTATACAAAGTGCCATCATTTATAGTCCATGACATTCCGAGGACCATTTAGTTGTCTGTATCTAAAAAGTGTTCTTTTCACCAAATTAATCTACGAAATGCATAATGTGACCTATTGCCAGTAACTTTCGTATCTTTCTCTGCTATTGCTAGTCCTTGTCGAAGTTTTTAATTGCATTGCTTGACTGGCTGCTGAGGCATCTGCTGGACTACGTACGTCCATGGAATCAATATTTTCTCATGCGGAAAAACTCTTGATGAAAGGATTGACATAAACTCTTTGCCATGGAGTTGAAAACGTGGTGTTTGTGGCATCAATGGAAAATGATTGAGCATACAGTTTCATTTTGTTCATCTTCACTTGCATCAGTGAAAAATGTTTTATCCAAACTACGTGAGCCCTTAACAACAACTAATGGTTTTGAGAGTTCAAGGCACTCTGTCACATCTACCTGAGTGATTGCCTCATCTAGCATGAGCCCATTCGCAGGTGAACCACCTACATGAAAGGCACACACAAGATCATTAAAATCAACTTGATAAGGAAAAACAAGAGAAATTGATTCAGTCTTCCACAGATAACTAGATTTCACAAGGCTCATAGTAGGGGTGATATTCTCAAAACCATAACTTTTATTCCTCTGCTACTTCATGTTCCCCAAATGTGTCCGAAAAAGAAATGTCAATTAATAAAAAACTATGTGAATCTTATTTAAAGAAACGGTTAAAGTCTAATTGCTTCAGACTGTTTCTAATACGTCCATAATGGAGTTGGAAAGCACAAAGACTACATTCTCAACGAAAAGATTCTGCATAATTCCAGTCTGCTATGAGTAACAATCTGCTATGATTTGATTGCTTTTTTTTTTCCCGGGGACAGTCACTCAGTAGCAGCATTAGTTGATGTTCTTCGAGTTTTCAAAAACTGTAAAGGGATAGAGGTCAACTGCAGTAAAAGCACTCTTTCTAGCAGGTGTTCCAGTATATGAAGCCACTTCAATTAGCTCTCAGCTACAGTTCACAGTGGGGACTCTTCCAGTTAGGTATTTGGGGTTGCCAATGATCTCTTTGTATCTCTTGCACCAGCAATGCCCTCCAATTATTGAATGCATCAAAAGAAAAGTTTAACTCATGGAAGAATAAGTTTCTGTCCTATGCTGGAAGGGTTGTTTTGATCAAATCAGTGCTAGGTACTATACATGTTTACTGGACTTCTTACTGCAGCCTTCCAAAGCTAACCCTTAAAGCTATAGATGCTATATTGCGCAACTTTCTATGATTGGGGGAGGATATCGAATCCAAGAAAGCAATGGAGAGCTGGGACACTATATGCCATCCTTATAGTGAAGGAGGACTGGGAATGAGAAACATAAGAATTGGCAATGAGGCTGCAAGCGTGAAACACATATGGAACATAGTCACAAATAAAAACACTCTTATGGGTACAGTCAGTGATGGAGCCAAAATTTTTGTTGAATGGGGGGGGCGAAGTGACGAATTATAGTTAATTAATAATAATATAATAATTAATATGTATTTTTTAATTTGAATAATACATAAATAACTATACAAAACACCAATTACTAACAAAACTCTATTTAATTTATGGGGGAAGAAAATAGATTCAACAAGCTATTTTGTAGAAGCGCAAAACATAGACATATAGAGACCAATTCAAATTGGTATATAAATTTAAATGGCAAAAATTAATTTCAAATGTAAATTATATGTTTATAATTTTTTTTGTTATTTGTGCCCTATAAAAATAACTAATTAAAAGTTACCCCGACATTAATCATTGTTGTAGCCTCCCTCGGGATTAGCAATCAACGTGTGTTGACTATCAAAAGGCTCACGTTAATTAACAATATGCTTTTCAAACAATAACTTATGGATGAATATCGAGATACTTGTATTTTTGAGGAAAAATTAATGGGTCAAAATTTTCATGTATCTCCAGAAAATTCTATGAATAAAATAAAAAACTAGACCTCGATATACGAATTCATCTCGAAAAAATACTAAAAAATGAACTATTTTATTTCTTAAAGTAGACAAGAGAGGTTGAAGTTGCTAGTGGCAATGGTGGAAAAGGAAAATAAATCAAGCAGAAAGATATGGAGATAAAGAGGAGGAGGCGGAGTGGTTGTCAGTCTCGTAGTAAATAGATAGAGGGGGTAGAAAAAAAGAGGCGAAGCATGATCGTCAGCGTCACAGAGAATGAAAGAAGAGAAAAAGGGGGAGGAAAAGAAGAAGGGGTGAGACGAAATGGCGTCACCCGCATCGGAGCGGTTGAAAATCGCAAATAACAAGAAAATATTTAAAAGTCAGTGGGGGCACTCCCCCCACTTGACCCCTAGTAGATCGTGCCTAGGTACAGTGGGTAAGGAAACACCTTATCAACAAAAAGACTTCTGGCTGATGAACACTCCCCAGGAAGCATCATGGTGCTGGCGAGCCGCCTCGCTTGTATTCCATTTGATAGGCAATTAATAGTAATCAAACGCATATCTGGAAAGACCCCTGGCATCCACTCGGTTTATTGATGGATAGATTTCACAAGAGTTGTTGTATCACTCGACCCTTAATAAGAATGCTAGAGTGAGCATTCTGATTAGGAATGGCTCTTGAAGCATCCCACAAGGCAGAACCTTAATATTTCGAAATTTTCTTAAGAAAATAAATAAATGTTATAATCTGCGTATATTTTTTAACATGTTATAATGTTATTTTAGTATCGAAAGTGTGTTATATGAATGATTCTTATATAATTTGTATGACACTACGAGTCGTGTCAGATGTTTTTTATGTAATATTAAAAAGTTTAACATGCATAGCTTTTACTTTTAAATTCGAAATCACAACTTTAATTTTTACGTTTATTCTATACAAAACGAAATATTTGGCCAACCGAATTTGACTCAAAAAACGAAATCTCAATCCTTGGTTTGATTGTTAAATTGAGGAACAAGGTGGTGTGCGGCCCATGGGCTTGTTAAGCCCAACAGGCCCATCTTCATTGTAATGAGGATGAATCTTGACAAATAATCACCAAGCCCATGCTAGAAGGATAGATAAACAAGGGGGAGGTTCAACTTGTTCATTCATGTAAAGATTAAACCTAGTGTGTAATGTTTTAATTTATCGGTGCGAATTGCCAATAGTTTTGAATATGTTACGGTTGTTTTCATCTTGAAATAATGAGAAATAACATTATAGCATGTTAAAAGATATTCTGTTGCGACGATGAGTATTTTGTTTGTTAACTAATGTAATCATATCAGAATCAAAATTACAAGATCCAAGTTTATATCTAAACTAAAACTTGATCTAGATACAAATCTAATTTTTTCGAATAAACTGATATCCATTACAAAACAATAATAATTTTTATAATTTCATTTACATATTAGCTTTATATGGAAGTGAATCACATTTTATAAATCTAAAATATGAGATCCTGTATGGTTTTAAAGGGCACTGTCTAGTGGATTTGGACACTTGGGCCCAGATGTCCGGACCCAATAAAACCCAAACTGTCCAAGCTGAGCCCACAAAGATTCCAATTGTCCACAGCTGAGATCTCTAATTACTTTTGGACTAGTTTATTATTTTATTGAAATGTAATTTATGACATGGCCTTTTAAATCACAACCAATAAATGGATGCCACGTAGTGTGCATTTTCACCACGTTTACAAACATATTTAAAAAAAAAAATCCATTGCTTCAAGAAAATAAAATATAAATATATACAATCAGAAAATTTATTTGAGATGCGTGCATGATTAAATTTGGACAGTTAGAATTTTTTAAATTTACAATTTAACGGTTCAAATTTAATTATATGCACATTTTGAGGTAAATTAATTTAACTGCACACGATCGTTAAATTTACCTCGAGATACGCACATAATTAAATTTGGACAATTAATTTTTTTAGAGATATGTACGATTAAATTTGGATCGTTGGATTTTTCTCGAGATAAGTTGTTTAAGATACAAAATACTTGTATTTATTAGATAACTTAGACCACTACAACTTTCGTGTTTCGATGAGCTTGAGAATCAGTCTCAATTGATGGTTTAAATTGGTTTGAAAGTTACCCTATTTTTTGTTTTTTGTTTTGAGTTTGAGTTTGTCTATTATGTTAAGTTATGCATATTTATCGAGTTTTAGTTTAATAGTTTTAATTTTAAGAGAATTTTGTGAGTTTTTGAGGAAGATGAAGAATATTTACAAGAGATTTAAGTATGGAGAGAGATTTACAAGAGATTTTGAATGAAGGAGGGATAAACTATTGTCGATTTAAATGACAAGAGGGAAAAAAAATGATGGTGCGAGATAGTCGTTGCCTTATTTTATACTAAATTCATTTCGTATGGATGTACTTTCTCACACATGAGTAAGGCTAACTGGCGAGGAAACTCGACAATTAAAATTTTCCCACACCCAGACAGACACAGCTCATCTCATCTGCATCCCTGCCGGATGAAAATAAGTCATTTTCTTCAGTGGGCCCTTGCTGAATCAGTGCTTATGTGGAACATTAATCCCAACGTACGTCTGTTTGTCTGTCACTGCTCATGACTCACCACCAACACCACACCACGTCACCACCTACAATGTCAAGCTTAGAATACAAGCAATACAACTTAAATTATTATAAAATATGTCCTTGTCATTAAATGTATCTATGTATATCATTATAAAGGGAAATTCTAAATGTCGAGGGAAAGAGCGAGGAAAAGTAGGTGGCGGGGGGTGAACCGTTCACTCCCCTCGAGATGTTTTTGGCGTGCGCATCTCGAGGGAGTGAACGGTTCACCCCCCGCCACCTCCTTTTCCTCGCTGGTTTCCTCGCCCTTTCCCTCGACACATAGAATCACTCCATTATAAAATATGTTTTTGTCATTAAATAGGGAGCGAGGGAAATGAGAAGTGGGATTCTCCTCGGGATGAGTGCATTACGTTGGAGATGCGTGTAGGCACTTATCGCAAGGAGGATGAGTGATTACACACATCCCTCGACCCCTTCCTCAACCCCTAGAATTTTTCATCTTCTAATCTTAACAATTTTGATTTGATGTGATGTCAAAAATAGAAATCTAATCATAAAGTTTTCAAGACAAAGATGTCAATAATAGATATGTAATCATAAAGTTTAGATCGCGTTTGCCTCTTTATTTTCGCGGACCTTACTTAAAACCACCCCACATGCTTTTCGATAAAAAAAAAAAATGAAAGAAAGAGGAAAACGAAGCAATATCTTTACAATAATTTGAGGGTTAGGTGACATGTTATATATATATATATATGCATTCTTCGCATTTTTTGTTGAATGAGAGAGCTATATCACTTATCATTGTCTTAGAAAGGTTTCCTTTCCCCACTTTAAATTTAAATTAGAAAGACAATTTATCTTGGATTTTTTAATGTTTGAGTGCAATAAGCCTTATCTATTGCTTTTGTTTGCTTAAAAAAGATATTTCATACATTGTTCAATCCCGAAAAGTAGTTTTATAAGTATAACCAAGGATTGTGATTTTCCGAAATTTTCTTTTTTTGAAATTATGAAAATAAAAAAGGGGAAAAAAGTAAATTTTTGGGTTTTTTTTTCTCGCAAAAATACAAAAAACATCTACTAAAATTTCCATTTTTTTGAAAAATTTCCGAGGGGGGGTTATACAATTTTGAAAAAATGGTTGATTTGATGTCAATAATAGAAATATAATCAAAAAGTTTAGATTGCGGACCTTACTTAAAACCCCACCTGCTTTTTGAAAAAAAATGAAAGAAAGAAGAAAACGAAGCAATAGCTTTACAATAATTTGAGGGTTAGGTGACATGTTATATATGCGCTCTTCGCATTTTTTGTGGGATGAGAGTGCTACATATCACTTATCATTATCTTAGAAAGGGTTTCCTTTCCCAGTTTAAATTTAAACCAAAAAAGGACAATTTATCTTGGATTTTTGAATGTTTGACTACAATAGGCATATCTATTGTCGGAATTTTTAATTGTATCATAAAGATCCTTATGTTTGCATCCCAATTGTCGTGCAGAGGAATATTTACTTAAAAAAGATCTTTCATACACTATCCAATCCCGAAAATAGTTTTATATGTATAACCAAGGATTGTGATTTTTAAACTACCAATTTATTTTCTAATTATAAATATTTTGGTTTCATTTAATGTGTTTAATACATTTATTTACTTACATAATTTTTTTTACATATTTAATATACTATCGAAATCTATTATATATTTCATTTATCTTTGAAATTTTTATTTACACACCGAAATATTTCTTAAAATCAATAAATCAAAAAACCAAATCACAATCATTGCGTATAACCAACAACAATAAAAATAAAATAAAATGCAATAACTAAATGATTATGAGCCATATTGGTTAGTTGATATACACGAGTATAATCTCATTTAACAAAAAATCAACTTATTATGAAATTTCTAAGCCATCTGGCATAATGAATCGAAACATCAACAAACAACGCGTACAATTTGAATCCGACCCATACCCATCCTTATCCCTATCCAAACGACCCCGAAAATATGAAACTTTAGACAAAACGCAAACTTTAATTATTCATCTTAATTAATCCAAACATTATGAAATTGATTTTAAAAAAAAAGGTTTTTTTTTTTGTTTTTGGTAATTGAAAATGGTTAATTTGGACTTCCAATATAAAACGTCGAGAGCAAACCATTAACCTCGTCTCTGTAATTTCGTGAAACCTTCGTTTCAGTCTCAAAGCACATTTCAAGAAGAACTAAGCACAGAAGAAATCTTCGCTTATCTCTACCGCTCTCTCTCTATATCGTGCTTTCGCTCCAAAATAGCGGTAAAAATCGATCAAAAGAGGTAAAAATTTTCGATTTTTTTTTTTTTTTTTTCAAAATTTAGATTCATTTGTATTCAATCTTTAAAATTTAGATTCAATTGTAATTAATTGATTTGAAATGTTTAAGTTTGAGAGGAATTGATTTGAGGATTACTGGTTTAGATTTGAGTTTGAAATGAGGTTTTTTTTTTTTTTGATAGCTATTGGATCTTATTTCAATGAGATTTCTAAATTTGCTTGGAAAAAGTTATTATTTTGGTGAGTTGGATGGCAATGTAATGTAGGTAGTAGAATGAGTTGTTTTGATTGTTTTCGATGAGATTCGGATGGTGAAATGTGGATTGAGTTGTGTTTGATATTGATAATTGTGACAAAGTGAAGGTTATGTGCTTATTTGCAATGTTTTGTTGTATGTTAGGTAATTGGTTATGGGGTCTAAGGATGTTGGAGATATAATAGAGGCTTCATCAGGGGCACATTACTCGGGATTTCATTTGAATGGCTATGGACCGAGGAACTCGGCGGTGGAGCAACCAACGACTTCCACCACTGGAAGTATGGACATGCAACCTTTTGTCATTGGTATGTAACTAATAATTCTAGTTAGAAAGCAGTTCTTTTATAGTCATTGGTTGCATAGAGGATAAGAAGGAACATGGAAGGAGACAATAAGGGTGAGGGTGGGCACCTGGTTCTGTCTCAGTACTAAAGTTGCGAAATTTTTTTGATTTTGCTTGTAATTTGCCACTTTTCTTATACTAAATAAAATAATGATTCTGCAAATGAGAAGGTCTGAAGGGTGACCTGAATTCCAAATGAATTCAAATTCAGTAAGGGTTCTTTGAACCGTGAAGAATGAGGGACATGGGGACTGATTGAGGAAGATCATGTTTTCCTTGTAGTGTATTAGAAGATTAGGACTGTGTGAATGTGTCTAGAATGACTGAATGAGAGCACAACCACAGTGGAGATGAGAAAAATATAGAGTAGATTCATCGATTTATTTAGATAGTAGCCTAGCAGGAGGGGTAACTTGTAGGAATTTTCATAGCTTGGACTAGTGTAATTAGGTCAAAGGCAATCAGTTTTCTCAGGAGAATGATACTAGTCATAATAGCATAACGAGGCTAAATGATTGTGGGGCAGAGATTGTGCTAGTCCCATGACGAACAATTTGCTGATTCTTAACAACGAATTAGCATCTCATGGTTGTGCAAGGTTCTCATTGCAGTTTTTGATAAACAAGACTTCATAAAAACATTGGTTTAAATGGTTGTGACTTCATGTGGTTATAGATAAGTGTCATGTCCTATACGATTATTCACGGAAATATCTTTTTTGAATATCTCATGAAGTGATTCTTTGTTCCCCGATGGGAATGGATGTAAGTTATTTGTTATATGACAATACTTGTCAATCAATAACAGTTTAGAGCACCGGATTCAAACAAAGCTTAAATGCATAAAGTCGAAGTTTCTGTTGTTTTTTCATTGGTTAACTTTTTCGGTGTCTCTATCTATGTCAGTGAAACTTCTCCTTTCCCCATCCACAATGCAAGTTGGTTATGGACAAGAAACTGCATGATACAGATTTTGTGATATTATCGTGTCATCCTTTTCTTTTACTAAAATCTAAGTCCGGAAAACCGATTTAATGCATGCAATCATATACGCTCGGAATTATATTTTCTCTTGTAGTTCCAAATATTTGATGCAAACTGAGCTGTACCGTGCCTTTGTGGATTTTCATCGTCCTATTGGTCCATGCTTGCGATTTACTCTTACCTCCCCTGCAATGAATAGTTTTGTGATACATCCATTTGATTATGTCAAGCATTCTCTTCCTTTTTCCATAGCCTCTTCTCTAAAATACGTGATACTTCCAAACTTTGAGCAGGAGTTGGTGGTGGTGCAGCATCTGGGAAGACTACCGTTTGTGATATGATTATTGAGCAGCTTCATGACCAGCGTGTTGTGCTTGTCAACCAGGTATTTTTTGTATCTGAATCCGATTTGGTTCCAGCATTCAATGGTGAAATTTACGACTAAGCCATCTTTATCTACGCATAGTGTAGATTTGAGCAATCAACTAAAACAACCAAAATTAATCAACCGGATGATAGGCTAAATGAAGGGCATTGTGAATCCCTTATTGCATCAACCCTTTTCGCATCTTCCATTTCTGTAGTTTACTTGCCTGCTTCACTTAGAAGTTGAGTTATCCACTCTGAGAAATATCACAACATGAAGCCAAAGTTGAATGTCTAAATAAAGGAATCATATCAGGATATCAATGCAATGGATGGGATGATAGTATCTGTATTCATGCCGTGTAGGACATCTTGGAAACTTAAGCCTTAATCGTCTTTCCATAACTTTAGGGCCCCTTATCTAGCTTACGTTAGAGTGTTTTTTTTTTTAATAATAGTAGTAAATGTACTACTAATTTCATATGTTGATGCTTCGACTGAAATTTTTATCTGTCTTATCTTTATAGCCCAGTCTGAAACTTTTTCCTGGAAGAATTCCCTTTATGCTACCCAATTTTCTTTGATTTAGTATCAAGTATTCTCTTCCGTGTGTTCGATAAATACCTTAACTGACCTGAAATTGCAGGATTCCTTTTATCACAATTTGAATGAAGAGGAACTAAAGCGTGTTCATGAGTACAACTTTGATCATCCTGGTAATGACTTTTCTATCTGTTTAGTTGTGGGGCATGTATAAATTATTTTTCAGTTGGTAACTGAAATTTTAACTTCTACTTATCTTAGGCGAGTCCTTCAACTGACCATCATATCTTGACTGAAATGTGCACTAATTCCTTTCCCATGTCTTGTTTATGCTTTGGACTTCTCAGCTAAACTGTAGCCATGAAGATGCTCAATTTCTTGATTGCTTATTTGTTGGATGTTGAGTAGCCAGTAGGTGTTGTTCATCAAGAAATTAGCTTGAGTTTTTCAAGACGGCTTTGATTATGGTAGCTTACATGTGAATTATGACACTGAAAATTTCTTTTCGCCCTTATGTACTTGCTTCCTTATATTTGATGAATTGCATCAGTGCATGCCTGCATGGTGTTTTTTTCAAAAGAATGTTTGTAATTTCAAATGTCAATAAATGTACCCAAGACGTTATAGTAATTTTTTTCATTGCTTTGCTTTTAAGTTGCATCCCATTTTAATGGTTTTAATGGGGGATTTCTGGGTCTTGTTCTCAGATGCCTTTGACACTGAACAACTACTACAATGTATGGACAAATTGATGCATGGGCAGGCAGTTGATACTCCAAACTATGATTTCAGGAGTTACAAAACAATGTGTTGCCAAAAAGGAGGGTATGTTCTGCTTGCTTAAAGGCACATTGGTTTACTTTATATTTCTAGAATAGATTTATGCAGTATCTTGCAACCACTTGTCAGATATTGATTATTTCTGTGTTGTTTGTTTTTTCAATGAAAGAATGGACATTCCATGCTTCTGAAAGAAGTGCTTTTCTCAAATAACATTTTAGTCTTAGAAGACTCACGACTTCTATATGTTTCTTACTTCACTTTTTTATGTTGACACTTCACTTTTCTGCAGCATGTTTTCTACCCAAAATACACGTTTTCAGCTAGACAGCTAGTAATCTCTCCTGTTAAAAGGTGTTCAGCATCAAATTGCATTAGGAAAACTGACAGATTTCTGTGGAGCCTTATATTATACCCTGGAAAGTGCATCCATAGTATATGGAGTAGAAGATGCACTACATCATTTTATATCACCACAAAACTGTCTATTTAATAAAAACTTTGGCAGGTTAATCCTTCAGATGTGATACTTTTGGAAGGGATCCTAGTTTTCCATGATCCTCGCGTGCGGGGAATGATGAACATGAAAATATTTGTTGATACAGGTTCTTGTCTCCCCATTATATTGTGATATTCATATCTTTTCATTTGTTGATCAATATTGCTACCTATGTACTATCAACTTGCCATAATCCGTTTATAATATTTATAGAGGATTGAAATATTCAAAAGATATGTTGGAGTGTCCAATACGTGTCTGACAAAGGATTTAGTTTTAAAAGTAAGTTTATTTATTACATAGACATTCAGGAAGAGGCACATTATATATTGTGTACTGAATTTATCCTGGCACTTTAAGTGCCTTCAACATGCACCAGTGCATTCCTCTGTTTATCTGCTACAGTAGTATTTTACTCCAATTTGTCTTTAATAATGTTGAACCCAACTTATCTCAAAATCTTTATCTAGTCTTTACTCGTTCCATGCACATGTTGTGTATGAACAACTCAAGACGCTCTTACATTTTTGGGTTAGTCTTAGTGTCTTATTCATGTCTGAATTGGGCCATTTCCCCTAAATGGACATGTAGTCGAATTGATCTGTTTTTGGATGTTTTTATTTTCGACATATTTTAGTTGCTTGCTAGAATATTTTTATTTTTAAACACTTGTTTTTATTTAATTAATTTTTTTTTTTAATTTGTATGTCTGTTTTCTGTTTTTAATTTTCTTACATTTATTTCTTCTTACTTTGAGTTATCTAGATATATTTATTTATTGGATCACCTATCATCTGCAAGCCTTTTTTCTACATCTGCATTTAGTGTATTCCAAAACCTATGCAGGCTTTGGCTAATATTTTGTCATGTCAGTTCTTATGTAATAATGTTTTAATGGAGTTCAAGCAATTTTCATGAGTTTGCATACTGTAACTTCAACAGATTAAACTAGATGTGCTTTTTATATTAGCATTTGCGGGAATTCTTTTGTCGTGGTCTTCATGGCTAAATTTTTTTCAGTGCAGATGCTGACGTACGCTTGGCAAGGAGGATAAGGCGTGATACAGTTGAGAAGGGTAGAGATATAGGAAAAGTTCTTGATCAGGTTAAAAATGCAGACTTATTATGTAGAAGTTTCTTTTCACGATTCTCTGAATTTCTATTTACAGCAGTAAATGAGCTTGTGCGTTAGATCACTGCAGTGTTAATTCTTTAATGAGTTCTTGATAATTAGTGTACTTGGCTTCTGTGAGCTACAAGCTGGGGTCCAATCTTGTGGCCAAGCTTTGACTTGTGCTACATTCATGTACTGATAGGTCCAAAAATTCCCAACAAAGCATTATATAAAGAACCTAAAAGCTGATATTTAACCTTGGACTACGAGAAGTAGATGTCCTATGGTGGAATATATCCACAAACAAATGTTTTTTCTTTTCTGATTGCATCACCAGCACAATCATTTATTGGGATATGCTTGGATTGTCATCTCTTCACTCATCATGTCGAGGTAATTCGTATTGTTGATTGTTTGCATTTTTTATTTGATATGAACCAAAATAATCATGATTTATGTTCACATTGTTAAATTATATATAAGGTTCAACAATCATGGCCAAATTTTTTTCTGAAATTTTCTGTATCGTAAAAGGGAATCTAGGAAAAATTTCGAGAGTAAGAAAGGTTTACTTAGAGTGGGAGGAGTAGGAACAAGGGTTGGAAGACATTTCCAGTTCGATCTATTTGATTTGGTTCTTCTAGATTTCTCTTAGAATTGTCACAACATGGAGCTAGTCATCTAAAGAGTTTGCTTCCATTGTAAAGGCCAAGTGTAAGAAAAGTTTACTTAGAGTAGGAGGATTAGAAAAAAAGGAATTTGAACACATTTTCAGGTTTGATCTGTTTGGTTTTGGTGGGGGGTTTTCTGGGGTTCAGTCGGGGTTGTCACAACTTGAAGCTAGGTTATCTCAGAACTTTGTTTCTATTGTAAAGGGTGGAGAAATATTAGAGGGTCATGATTAATTACTCATATATATATATTTATTGGTAATAATACAACTTCTCCTATATAAGTTTTAGTGCTGGGAGTTAGAGTAAACCTTGGGTGTTTTGTGAAGCAACTCTTCTTTTATTTATGATTAAAAGAAGTGCTTTTACTTGGTAACTGTTGCTCATGAGAGGTTTGTTAGTTTCAGACATTAACCAAGTTCCTTGTTATTTGTGATGCAGTACTCAAATTTCGTGAAGCCCGCGTTTGATGATTTCATATTACCAACAAAGAAGTACGCAGATATTATAATTCCAAGAGGAGGAGATAATCATGTAGCTATCGACTTGATTGTGCAACACATTCATACAAAACTTGGTCAACATGATCTATGTAAAATATACCCAAATCTTTACGTCATTCACTCAACTTTTCAGGTGCTACCCTATTTTCAATCTTCTGTATCCAGCTGTGTTTTTTAAATAGATTTTAGAAGATTTGCTAAAGAAAAGTGCCAACATATATGAGGCAGACCATAAGCTAGATGGTGAGGAAGTATCTTAAAGAAGTGGAAAAAGGATACATCTAAGAACATAAACTCTTGTTCCACTAAACCTTGAAGTTTGTTCAAGTTGATTTTTAGTCTTAATATGAACTGCAAAGGGACTATTTGTTTGCTACTTCACATATTGATTTTCCATAGCTCGGTAACTTCAATTTCAGTTTTTTCACGCTTCATGGGTTTCCAATAATTGCTTCCATCTTTTTTCAGATACGAGGAATGCATACTCTGATACGTGATTCTAAAACCACAAAGCATGACTTTGTTTTTTATGCAGATAGATTGATTCGTCTGGTATGTATTCTTCTGCACCTTTGATTTATTCATTTAGTGTCTTAGTTGTGGGATTTTAAGGTTCTACATTTCATGGTTGTATGCTTTGATCAAGATTTCTGTGTCGCAAACAGGTTGTTGAACATGGACTAGGACATTTGCCGTTTACAGAAAAGCAGGTGGTTACTCCAACAGGTAAAGCTGCTTCTGACCATGAATCTTTATTCTATTCATAAGTTGCTTCACATTGTAACTCATCTTAATGTGCTGTTATTGATTAAGAAGATTTTTGCTAATATGAAACTTTAAACAAGCAGTAATATCACTTCATTGTTAAGGCCAAATGTGTGCGGAGGATCACTGTAGTCCAAATATTACGATTTCCAAGTTGAATGTTATGATTCAAATAAAAAATTTCATAGCAACCAATCTAAATTTGGTGAAAATATTGGAATCAAACAAATCACACGATTTGATTTGCAAATTGTATTCCAAATTCTGATTCACGATTTTAACTTGAATTGTGCGATTTGATTTGAAGGCTCCGGATGACGTTTCAAAGGTTTTTTTAAACCTGATTTTATTTTGTTTATTTGTGTTTTTATTAATGGTTGTACATCTCAAACATCAAAAGAAGAATATTTGACTAACATATTCAGTCATATATGTATATTTTGCCAAGACATATTCAAAGTCAGCAGCTCTTCACTTCACAAAACAACCAAGATGGCTTTATTTTCACACTGTATAGTCTTTTTCATATTGAGTGGATCGTCTCTCTAAAGGAATGCTCTAAACACCATGAACAAAGCTATTTTTGGAATTAGTTATTTTGTCATTTTTGTGAAAAGTTTGGAATGATTAATGTTATTTGACAATGAAGTTTGAGGTTTTTATATTTGATATTTAGCATGTGTAAATAAATACATTTGTGTATTGTTTTGATATATACTACATTCCACTGGAAGGTCTTAAAAATCTAACAATTTACAACTAATTACGGTTCGCCTACCTTGCTGAGGATACTCTGCTTTTCCAATCTCTCGCCCCTTGAACATGCTTACCACCTCATTTTGTTTTTATTCATATATTCACGTTTGTAGATAGACATAGGGAGGTTCCTACTAAAATGTGTACGGGGAACTCTTATGAGGCACAGCTATGTACATCGGCACTGGTATGCATGTAGGTGTCTGACACAGAAAAGGAGTGTTGGACACGTGAAAAAAAAATACCAACTTGGGGACATGCTTGTACGTTACAAAATTATATATTTTCTTTTCATCAATAAACGTAGTTTTAGTAGTGTTTTTATTTATTTATTTGTACTTCAATATTGCTAGAAATGTATTATCTACTTGCCAATTGCCATAATACACTTATAATATTTGTAAAGAATTGAAACCTTCAATAGATATGTGAAAAAGTTCATGAACTGTCCTTGTTAGTTGTTACATAGGGCACCACTTTCTCTGTAACACCCCAAAAGGAAGAGATGCAGAACTAGATGTATTATGGTCTAGTAGAAATCTGATACATCCTTTAGAATACTTCTTAGACCCAACGTAAAGATTGTCATGTTTCCTACAAAGTTGAAATAAATAGTTACTCAGTGAAGGGCTTTCAATTAGGGTATTGAAGTTTAGCAAAATGCATCCTTTGTTGAATGGCGTATAATGTCTCAGCATATTTACTAAGAAGTGTTTGGTTCTTTATAATCTGGAGTACTTTGCAGGGTTTTCATTATTTTGTAAGATTATCTTTTCTGCATAAGTGCAGGATCAGTGTATACTGGCGTGGATTTCTGTAAAAGGCTATGTGGAGTTTCTGTCATCAGAAGGTATTCAGTGTCTGACAAAACTTTTTCCATATCAGCTGCAAGTTATAGACACTTTCATTTCTTCCTTTATTTTAGGGAACTATCAATGTTATTGAAACATGTGGAGTTGATAACCAAAAGTTCAGCCATAAAGAAAATATTAAGGCTACCTTAGAAGAGATTCCTGATTAACAACCATTGACTCAAAGATGACTCCTTTTTATAAAGGGTTTGCCGATCCCAATATCACAAAAGAACCAGTAACTCCATCAAGATCTATTTATCCGGCATCTTGTTGACAATCCTTGGTTTTCTCTCTTTCCAATACCCGTAACTAATAACATAGGGTGTGATCTTCCGATGAAGCTTTCCAATAGGAGTGAAGTAATGTTGCCTTGTCCAAGGATTGTGTTTTCGTGAGATTTCATCTTAATCTTTTTAAATTACGAAAAGAAATAGGGCGAAAGAAAAAATAACATGTTTTCAAATAATTTGTTTTTTTTTTGTTTTTTTGTTTTTGTAAATTTTCGTTTTTTCGTAAAAATTCAAACCAACTACCAATAATTACATTTTTGCGAGGGTTTTTTTCCGTAAATTTCTGGTTTTTTTTCTTCTAATTATCATTTCTAATTATTTATTTTGATTTTTGAAACCACCCCTGATCTTCTAATTATCATTTCTTCTACTTTATATTGATTTTTGAAACCACCCCTTGATTTTTTTTAATTATATATTGATTTCATGTTTGTTTCATTTCTTGTTATTTATGCTTCATTTAATGAGTTTAATAGATTTATTTACTTGCATCTTAATTATTTTCACATATTTCATATACTCTCGAAATTCGTTATATATTTTCATGTATCCTCAAAATTTTTACGTTTTTTTGCACACCGAAATATTTTTTGACTGAAATTAACTCGAAATCACAATCCTTGGACTTGTCCAACTTCTCAATAGGGCCACAATGACTTGGGCATTTCCAAACCACTCCAAATACAATTTAGAAATAATTCCTCATATCCATTGCAATATTGTGATTTGAGAAAGTATATACCATTTTCATCCGACAACCCACATGATATCCACAAACCATCCACTTTTATAACAACTTTCCAGTTGGGAGCCTATCCCACATCAATAATGACATTACAAGATGCAAATTTTGAAGGAATCTAGTTTCTCTATGCCCATTTTACGTGGAAATTATAGAGAAGAATACACATTCTTAGGCTCTTAGCTATGGATATAATCTTTAGGCGAAGAATACAAATTTTAATAGCAAAAAAATTGCATTTTTTTGCAAGCCGCAGAGCTACAGGTTCTTTCTGCAAAGAATATAAGAAATTTCACCCAGTCCCTGGCCAAAAAATATTGATTTTCGTTGTGCAAATATTGGTGCATTAATAAGCTAAAAAAGTGCACATCATAAGCTCTCTTTCATGTGTCTTATCCTATATTATGGGCACGCCATGAATGGAGAGTACGTTGCCCATTATTTGGTTTCGTACAACTGAAGGGCGACTATTGACATTCTACTTTGTTGTTGACTAAATCTGCATGTGACTGTGGCTGTTAATACTTTAAATCATTGTTTCTTTAATTGCCATTAGTGGTGAAAGTATGGAAAATGCACTCCGAGCATGTTGTAAAGGCATAAAGATTGGGAAGATTCTTATTCATAGAGAGGGTGATAATGGTCAACAGGTTTGCACAAAACTCCTGCATTCCACTTCTATTTAGTTATTTTTTCTTATTTTGATCTCCTTTAAACTGATTTGTATTCTTTGCATGGTGATGCACAGTTAATTTATGAGAAACTGCCAACGGACATTTCAGATAGGCATGTATTGCTCTTGGATCCTATCCTTGGAACAGGTATGTCTCTTCTTAAGGTTGAATGTTATTCTTATGAACCCAGTAGTTTGTTGTATATAGACGTTAAATTGGTGGGATCATATTGACGTAATCTAAGATCCATAAAATAAAGTCCACAAACATTGTTGCTCTTGTGAAATGACAACTACTTGCACATATCTGTGTAACTGTGCCACTGACATTTACAAATTCCAAGTTTTTTTAGATTTTATTGCTATTGTCGCTATATAAAAATATTTAAATCATTTTGTTAAATCATGTAAAAAGTGAAATTTCACTAAGTTTGATCCCACTTTATCATGTTTTGATTCTGTGCCTACATCTATTCATCTTAAGAATTACTACTGGTTATATTCACATGTTATTTTTCTCAGGGAACTCAGCTGTTGAAGCGATTTCCTTACTAATACGGAAGGGAGTGCCAGAGCCCAACATCATATTTCTCAATCTTATATCTGTAAGTAAACTTACACGCTTAGTATTTCTGCCTGCTTTATAACACCAATAAAAACAAATTTGTTGAATTAAAATGTTGCCTCGACCTAGATAAAAATGATTTTTCTTATCGAATTATGATCTAACTTGAGTTCATATATGACCAGTTTTGCTTCTACAGCTCTTTTCTGGTTAGTTTCCATTTTAAACGATCTGAAATTTCTCTTCTCCATATCAGGCACCTCAAGGAGTGCATGTGGTCTGCAAAAGCTTCCCAAGAATTAAGATAGTGACATCTGAGATTGATATTGGTCTAAATGATGATTTCCGTGTTGTTCCCGGTATGGGCGAGTTTGGAGACAGATATTTTGGGACGGATGATGATGATCAGCAAGTTTTGGCCCCAGTGTAGAACAAGAGGTGCTCACTGATCCCTGTTCCCTCATAGTTACCTCAAGTCGCTGTGTAATGTGTTCACACAATAAGACATGATTCAGATTTTTTTTTTGTCCATGTTAAATTTGGAACCATTTTTGCTCCTCTTAAAGGAAGTACATGAACTATAATCTGCGATATATTTGTAAGAGCAGACTGCAGATAATAATGTTTTGAGAGTATTTTTGAAGTGAAAAATCATATTTCTTTTTCCACTAGACACCCAAAAATCAAACACACCTTAGCTGATAATTCATTTTGTAGGTGACAATTGTTTTAAGTTGTTGCTGTTTGGTTTGTCATATGACTTTATAGTCAGTCGCGAAAAATACCTCGTTTTCATATACGCATAATGAGGTTATCACATTTGGATTTTGTCCTTGAGATATTTTCAAAATAGTGGTGAAGGAACTTCATCTAAAAGGGCTAGGATGGTCTTAAGTCTTAACCTAATATGGATGGAACCAAAATGGCCTTTGGTTACATTTTTAGGACTGACTTGCAATCTAGACCTGCTCTAAACTTGGACGAACATTGATAACGAAAGCCTTTTATTTTTTATTTATTAAACCCAATTCTAGCAGTGTTTGTAGCAAGATTATGAACAAATTCGCAGTTCTTTGTAAGCTTAGTTGGTATGACATCCACTCTCCTTATGAGGTCACGGGTGAAGAGTTCAAAACATGAATGCAATCTATGAACACTGATGCTTTCCAAACACATTTTGTTTACAGTAATTGATGAATAGAGTTTTTTTTTACATTTTGCAACTCAAGTATTAATCATTTAATTTCTTGATTTCATTCACTTTAATTGATTATTAGTAGTCATATCTTGTAACTTAAAACATTGATCATTTGATTCCTTGAGAACTTTTCTAATGAGGAATTGTAGAATGATAAGTTGATAACATCAATCTTGTAACGATAACAACCATAATAAACAAATATTTAAAGAATAACATTAAATAGTAATAACCAATCCAAAATAGAACTGAACTCGAGGCTTTAATCGTACCCTACTAAACGGAATTTCCTATCCCACACCTAAACTAAGGGAGAAAGGCGGAAGGAAGCACATTTTGCCAAAGGTAGCTAAGTTAGTTGGCTAAAGCTGTGGTGGTTTGACCACCACGCCGTGGATTCAATACCTATCAGTGGCATGGCGTTGGAAGGGTCAAGGGTTTTAAAAAAAACACATTTTAGAGTCAATCCTTCAAGAACCAAATCAATCATAAAAAAAACTTACGGCATAAAATGGGTCGGATATGGATCTTTAAACTACATAGAACCCAATCTAGTCGTGGTACACATAAAACCCTAACCCGACTGGTTTTATGCCCTGAAAAAACAAAAAAACTAATCAGAAATAAGTACGTACAGGGATTGAGGATTGTATGTTTTCTCATTTACTCATCTAATGGTCTAACCTAAAATTCTCACTTCTCCATCTTTGGACACACACTCCTTAAAATCCCACTCTTCTTCTCCAAATGAAAAAAAAAAAAAAACAAAATTTGTCCCAAGCCAAAAAAAAAAAAAAAAAACCTGCTTGGATCCAACACCTATTTGTTCAACTAACTTCTAAATGGATTTTCAGGTACACTATCCTACTCCTCCGTGTTTTCTTTGTAGCATGGGATCAAGCATTCTTATGATAAAAACAAAAATACATTGGGATCAAGCATTCTTATGACAAAAACAGAAATACAACATAGTATTTTGTGTTTTAACACATGAATTATCACATTTTGTTCAAAACGATTTGAAGTTCAACACCTTCATGTGTCTTTCCATTGCTTATTTGGCTCGGTATTACGTGGATAATTGAAGTGATTTCTTGTAATTTGTCACTAAACCATTTATTTGTTTCAAGAACTAAAAGAGATTATCTCTCTTATTTTAATTTTTGATAATTTATATGCTATTATAATTAACTTTTATAAATTATAAATTGTAATAAATAAAAAATCCGCCGTCACCCACTAGTCCTCTGCTCTCTTGGCAGCCTACCTCCTTATTTTTATAACCTTCCTTGCCTATATAACACATGAACTTTTTTTTTTTACTTCCCATTTAATCTTTATGCTACTATTACTTTTAAATTTTCTGTCCTCGAATTAAATTTTCTGGTTGTATTTAATTCCCCTATATCTTTCTCGGGAATTGAACCACCAATCACACCTTCCCCTAGCGCAGAATAGCAACCACCTCCAACAACGATGGAGAAACACATACAAACACTGCTAAACAGACTATCATGTGCATCTGTGGCAATGGCCACCATGACTCTCTTCCTCCTCCTCATCAACCAAACCCCAGAAACCTGCATTAGTCATTCAACCCCCAATGCCAAGAAATTCCCAAGATCATCTTGTTACTCGACTCACCGTGAAGTCGTGTCGATTGAGAAGAAGAACAAGCGCACTTGGTCCACAAATGGTTGGCGAAACAAGCTGAATTCATTCACTAATTTTTTTTCCAGGAAATTCGTGGAAATCATATACTTTCCAATCACACTTAAGTGCTATGTGTGTCGGCCGGAGCTGGACATGAAGTGATGGCAACTAACATGGATGTGGTGGATGTCAATGGGGTTGAGCCTCCATTGGTGAGCTGAGCTGATCCGTTGGGGTTCAGTGCTCATTTTGATGAGGAATTGTTTCCAAAAGATTCATTAATGAGTTGGAACAGACTGTGAGATGTCGCGGATTTTGTGTTCTTATTGTTGATGAATGTTCTTATGAGGATTTGATGGAAATTAGAGGATTGTTTAAGAGATCTAGAGTTATGGATGCTCGGAATATTACTTTGATTGGGTCTAAAATGACGAAGATTAGAATGATAGTCACAAGTTCTCCTTGAAATAATTCTTAGACAGTGTTGAGAAATTTTTGTGCTTGGGTTTGTCTATTGAATGACAATGACAATTTGGGAGTTGGGAGGTGGTTGTGGTTGTCAGACTAACAATTTGCTTAATGGAATGATTATGTTTTGTGTTTCACACTCAACTGTAGCAGTTTTTGTGTTCCTCCAAATTTTCTGGTTTCGGGTGTTCTAGCCTTGGGATGTTTTTCAAGGTTACCTACAGACTACAGACTATTCAACAAGTTGAGAATTCTCATCGGCTTTCTAATAAAATTACCCCAAAAGAAAATTCAAATTGAATAAAGGAAACAGGCCTGATGGTTGACATCAGAAATGAAGGAAGAAGATATGGTTGGTGTGTGTGGAGAGTGGGACTTGCCATAGAAGGTCCCAAGCTGCACTTTTAAGCCTAGAGAACAAAGTTTCTGTTGGGGTCTTTACAGAACATCAAGGGATTTGCAATTCCACTCAAAACCAGAATGGATAAAAGGTTACGCGTGGCACCTGGATGGATCACTCATTGCTCTATCTGAGGACGATAACCTTACTTGGATTTATGCGAGACACGTGTCAATACATGTGTTCTTGATGCCATTGGTATATCCTCTACCCTGATCTATATAGTAAGGTTGCTATAGCTATTTGCTTTGGCACCTCCTCCTCCTGTCACTCAAAGCTCATCAACAACTCTTCTTGCAAAATGTCTGCCTTTGTAGGCAAATATGCAGGTATTCGCGCTCTCTTATACACTCATGCGTGTCCTTCCTGTCATTGTATATATATACTAGTGTGTACCCGTGCCTTCTGCATAGCTACCCAATCTTTTAGTTTCCTTCATGACATGCCTTCAGTATGCCACCTGAGCTTGCCGGACATATAGTTGATTTGGAGACGTGTGTATGTGTGCACACATTTTTTTCAATGTAATGATTTACGTCTAATGGTTGTTTCTTTTGTTTCTTATCAGATGAGTTGATTAAGAATGCCAAATACATAGCAACTCCTGGCAAGGGTATTTTGGCAGCTGATGAGAGCACTGGGACAATAGGCAAACGACTCTCAAGCATCAATGTTGAGAACATTGAGTCTAACCGCCAAGCACTTCGTGAACTCCTCTTCACAACCCCAAACGCGCTTGCTTACCTCTCAGGTGTAATTCTGTTTGAAGAAACTCTCTACCAAAAGACCACTGATGGCAAGCCTTTTGTGGAAGTCCTTCAAGAGAACAATGTGGTTCCAGGGATAAAGGTGGATAAGGGAACTGTTGACATAGCAGGAACCAATGGTGAGACCACCACACAAGGTTTTGATGGGCTGGGAGCGCGTTGTGCACTGTATTATAAGGCGGGTGCTCGGTTTGCCAAGTGGCGTGCAGTGCTTAAGATTGGGACTACTGAACCATCTGAGTTATCAATCCAACAGAACGCTCAGGGATTGGCCCGTTATGCTATCATTTGTCAAGAGAATGGATTGGTGCCAATTGTGGAGCCAGAGATATTGACTGATGGTAGTCATGATATCAAGAAGTGCGCAGCTGCGACTGAGACAGTATTGGCTGCAGTCTACAAGGCATTGAATGAACAACATGTGCTTCTTGAAGGAACATTGTTGAAGCCCAACATGGTCACCCCTGGCTCTGATAGTCCTAAGGTAATATTTTTTATTACTTCCCAAGTGCTAAGAATTAGTAAACAATCATTCACAAATGTTACTTAAGTGGTCTACTAACACTTGAATGGTTTCAGGTGACACCAGAGGTGATAGCAGAGTACACAGTGGCAGCATTACGCCGCACAGTCCCACCAGCGGTCCCAGGCATTGTATTCTTATCAGGAGGCCAGAGCGAGGAGGAGGCAACATTGAACCTCAATGCCATGAACAAGTTGGAAGTGCTGAAGCCATGGACACTTTCATTCTCCTTTGGGCGAGCCCTGCAGGCTAGCACACTCAAGATATGGGGTGGTAAGAAGGAAAATGTTGGCAAGGCTCAGGAGAATTTCTTGTTAAGGTGCAAGGCAAACTCTGAAGCCACCCTTGGAACTTATGGAGGTGGTGGTGCTGGTGGTGCCGCTTCTGAGAGCTTGTATGTCAAGGGGTACAAGTATTAATAAGGAGGAGAACATATGGTTATGGTACTGGTTTCATTTGGACTTGTATCAATCTTTTCATTTGCCAATCTTTGTCTAAGTATTCTTGAGCCAAAGTTGGATTTCTTTCTTGTTTAAATTTCTGCTTACAATCTGTACAATCCAACCCCCAAAAAATTGAAGGCAAATTGGCTGTCATAATATATATAATCTAACATGCAAAGGTCTCTCTGGATTGCAAAACCATTTCCATGTTCCTTTCCTTGATTGTTTTTCATTTACGAAAGATAGTTTGGTATTTGTATGTTAACGTAGGACTACAAACAGATGATCCGCGGAGTTTCTTTGTACAGGAATTAACTATGAATGAACTCTGATTCATATCTCCCTGCAGTGATATTGATAAACATTTATCTTGATGCCAATGGCATGACAACTCAATGGTTAGAGCTTAGCAGATGGTACAACTACTAGTTCATGGGTTTGAACCCACCCCAGCATGTTTATCAGTTTATAGTGTGTTGAGTGTGTTGACCAGTTCTGGTCTTTGATAGGTTATGAGATCTTGAAAACCCAGCTCGCCTTAAAAAAATGTTTATCTTGATGTTAAAAGTTCAATGGCAATCTACTGGTACCAAGTTTGCAAAAAAAGAATTGATAACTATGTCATTTTTGAGGAGCAAAATAACATTTTTCCTTTGTTATTCCTTTTGGTTCTATGATACTAAACATGTCAAAACTAAGGATATCGCAGATTTAAGTTTTTCTTTGTTTGATTAATAGCAGTTCAATAACATATTCCTGATCATAAAGAATATAAGGTCATGTTATCTGTTCTGAGATAGCACAGACAGACATTTGAAAACTGTTTTCGAAGCTCAAGGTTATCACTTGGGATATATTCTTCAACTCATCACAACAACGAAAACCTTAAGAAAATGGGTGGGCATGATCAATTAAACAGAACGAATGAGTTGAGAACCATCAACTATGACATTTTGAGGCATCCATTTAAAAACCCTGCAACCATTACAGTTAGGCAGCTGCTCAATAACACACTTATACTGATAGACACCACCACCCACCATTTTTTTTAGATTTACTGAAGAATACCGCCACTATATAAACCAAAAAACCCTAACCGTAACTCTTCTTCTCCTCTCTCCCACTCTTCTCCATCAACCCCACCGCCGCTACCTCTCATCCTCCTCTCATCTTTTTCCCACTTTCTCCTCCTCCTCTCATCCCACCTCCTTCCATTTTCTTCTTTTTATACCTGTTTTTTTGTCTTTTTTTTTCTCCCTATGGCATGGTGGTGGTGTCCTTTTCTTTATTTTTTTTAAATTATTTTTCTTCTTCTACCAATGGCGCGGTGGTGAATAGGAGGGGGGGGGGGGGGTGGCCGCCTTGTTTTTTTTCTTTCCTTGTTGTGCGGTGGTGGCGATGTGGTGGTGAAGGGGAGGAGGGGTGGCGGTGGCCTATTTTTTTTTTTCGCCCTCACGACAATTCTTATGAATGTGGGTTCCACACTGGCAGTAATTGCCGCAAGGGCAAACAAATTTGTCCCTCGTGGCGGTTCCTACAGAACTCGCTCAAATATTTGGGAGTGTTGGTTCCCCACTCGTAGGAACCGTCGCGAGGGTGAAGATAAAAAAAAGCCTCCTCCTCCCCTTTACCACCACCACCTGGCCATTACCACCACCTTCGGGGAGGAAAAAAAGAGAAGGAAAAGAAAAAAAAAAGATGGGAAGAGGTGGGACACTGCTACCTCTCATCCTCCTCCTTTTCACCACCACCACTGCCACCTCTCCATCACCAGGGAGGAAACAAAATATGAGTAGAAGAAAAAAAAATGGGAGGTAGTGGCCCGCCACCTCTCTTCTTCATCCTCCTCCTGTTCACCGCCACCTTACCTTCACCACCACCTAGGAGGAAAAAAAATAGGAGAAAAAGAAGATGAGAGGTGGTGGCGGTGGTGAAGAAAAAGAAAAAGAAAAAGGAAAGGGGGGGGGGGGGAGGGAAGATGAGGAGGAGGATGATAGGTGGTGGTAGTGAATGGAAGAAGAGGAGGAAGATGTGGCAACGGTGGTTGATGGAGAAGAAAGGGAGAAGAGGAATTAGGGTTTTTTTTCTTTCTTTTTATAGGTGGTGTTCTTCAGCAGGTGGTGGTGTCTTTCAGCAGGTGGTGGTGTCATTCAGAAAGGTGTTGGTGTCCTTCAGGGGTTGGTGGTGTCCATCAATATAAGTGGTGATGTTATTTAGAAGTAGCCTTACAATTAACATCTAAAGGGAAATAAAGAGCCACTGATTATTAGTTAAAATATATTGCCAGCATGCCCCCAAGGGCAATGCCACTATTATTGTCATGTACCTAATAGCCATTGTTTAGGTGATTGGAACGACTCTATCTGAACTATATAATGGCTGTGGGACTTAGGAACGGTACCCATGGGTCTTCAACCTGATATTTGGGTTCTCCAAAATGGCTTCCACATTTTATAATATTTACAGTTAAAACCAATTGGTAGGTGGACACTGCCTAAGGATATCTTTGTAATTTAAATTAAAAACTTTTGTGTATCATCTCAAATTTAGATTATTTACGATCAAAACCCGCCCCTTTTAAACATTGTTAATTATATATAACTAAGCCCCTAACATAATTATTTAAAACCCTTCAATTACCTGTAAATTATAAAAATGCCCTCACAACTAATTTTTGATTTTTCATCAAAACCAACTCCTGTAAACATTCATTAATTACACTTAGGCTCAATATATAATTTTTTTGAAGCCCTCAAGTTATCTAGAAATTATAAAAATACACTTTTATCTAACTTTTGAATTTCCCATTTACCCTTCTACATTTTACATTTTTACAATCAAAACCAGTCTCTCTCAAACATTGATTAATTATACCTAAGCCTCTAAATAATTTATTTAAATCCCTTTATTTATATATAAACTATACATATGCACTTAAAATTATATATAAATTCAATTACAATTTTTTTTCTTCTTATTATTAAATTATTATAATAAAATATATAAATACTGAACATCGGCGCACATAGAGCTCATCGACACCCTAGTCAATATAACAACTCCAAACAAAACAACACAAATCCTTCGACTCACAGCGAGCTTTGAGTGCGAGAAATGCTTTATGCGCTTATCTCACAAAACCCAAACAAAGCCCACACACAATTTATTACCAAGCCCAACCCAATAATTGTTTATTGCTCAGTTCTTGATACAGAGCTCTCTGTCTTCTCCATCTCCATCTGCATCATCACCACCCCATCTCTCTCTCTCAATCTTTGGGTTCTTCGCAAAGATTGAGTTTTCGAGATTGGGTTCTCTTTATCTTTATCTTCCTCTTACTGGGTCTCTTTCTCCAATCAAGTCTTTTATTCAGGCTCTCAAACTCAGTGTTTCAATCAAGTCAAGAGGTTTGTGCTTTGTTTCCCTTCTCTTTTACTTCATTTTAGAGTTTCAATCCAACTATGAACATTTACTAGTCTGAAAGTTGTGTGCTTTATTGGCTTCCCATGTTTCGGTTCGTCGAATTTCGATTTGTTATACGTTTTGATTGAATCAGTTATGTCACATTTTGATTTGATTACATACACCCAAAAGTAGAAACCTTTTTCTTAGTTGTTGTCAGTGAATGCAATTCGAGAATAATTCCTTAATCCCAGTTTAGAACAAATTGAGTCAATGAAGATTTCATAAAAAAAATCCTGAAACTTACAATTAAGGGGACCTGGATTATTTGTTGCTTTTGGAAATTAGATTTGCTTAGTAAGTCAAACCACTTTTGATCTTATGATTAGTGCATATTGTTTGAAAATTTCCGGGTGTTGAGATGGCTTTATATAGTTCATACAGGTGAATGAACTATTGCTCTAAACTATAATAGTACAGATAAGGTCTGGGTTTGTACCTGAAGTTCCATTGATCTAGTACAGCGAATTGGTTTAACAAGGATTTGACTGTTTTGATACTATTGGGTGGATTGTTTGAGATTGGTAATTAGGGTTCGGTTTTTCACTTAAATGGTCAACCGAACCGACTTTGGTCGGTTTCAAAATTTTCAAACAGAATCGAACGGACCATTAACAACCGAACCGATTCTACTTTATGCAAACCGTAACCGAACCGACCAACTATTTTAAACATATTATATTATTTTTATATAAAAAATATTATTATTATTATTATATAATATTCCGTCGGTTCGGTTTAGTCGGTTAAAATCACATAGAAACCGAAAACCAAACCGGCCACTTCGGTTAATTTTTTTTTTAAATCGAACCGATCGGTTCCGTTTTGATCGGTTCGGTTGATTTATTCGGTTTGGTCGGTTTTTTTTCAACTCTATTGGTAATGTGTTTTTTAGATGCAATAGATTGATAATTTTTAAGTAACCTAAGGAAGTGGTTTAGTTATTTACTAATAGCAGTACCACACAGGTTATGTACAAGAAATAGAGAGGAAAACATCCATCTTTTAAGTACCGTTTACGCCATCCACTTTCTTAATTGAGTTAAAGCATCAGTATAAAATTTTTGCATTCTCCACGTGTTTATTAGGTTTCCTACGTCTCACAGATGATAAATTTATTTGCTGTCAGTTTAATACAAAGTAGTGAAGTACCACTATTGTAGCAAGGTTTGAAGATTGCAAATTTTTTACATTCACTTACATGCCTTACAATATTGTTTATTGTAGTGTACCTTACCCGTAGATTGCTGTGTAAACTGATGAACCATGACAATGGCGAAAATTGGAGCCTTACTAAAGAAAATATCAAATTATCCTAGCAAATTTTGTGGCAGGGAGTGTGTGAATTATTCTTGATTGCTTTCAAAATTTCATTTGAGGTTGGGGACATTTGAGTTTCAATTAACTTTATTAATAGGTTTGAACTTTCTTTGAAGAAAGCAAGGAATTTGCACTTTCATTCCGTTGTTTATCTTTGCTATTTTAGAACAAAAAGGAGAGTGCGTAGACATGTAGAACAAGCTCAAAGCGTAGTTCAATAAACTGCTCCTTGGTTCACTTTCAAGATATTGAGTGCTAATACATGTTTTTTGCATGTTTTCCCCTTGCAGATCTTGGTTGCGAGTTTACATTGACAACTATTCATCTTTGTTTGCTTCTCCCTTCTCAAACCTGCTCGTCTTCTCTTTTCTACTCCACTCGTTCAATCTTCACTGTGAAGCAGTATATACTAGTGTCTACTAATAGTTCTGACTCAATAACTCTGCTTCTCTATTTCTCTTCCAAAACCAAATCGATACTCATTCTTAAAAAATGTCGATGTCCTCTTCGTTTCGATTATTTCCCACTAAATTCGCACTTTCCCTCCACCCCAAGTACCCAATCTCTAAAACCCTAATCTCGTCTAAAACAAATTTCCAAAAACCACTATTTTTTTCTTCAATTTTCATCGAAAGACTACCCACCAAAACTGCTGCTGCTTCTCCTGTAACCTCTTCTTCTCTTCAATCCATTGAAGATCTCCCTCCAAAGCTTCAAGAAATCATTAACCTCTTCCAATCTGTACAAGAGCCCAAAGCCAAGTACGGGCAGCTCTTGTTTTACGGTCGAAACTTACCCCCTCTAGACACCAAGTTCAAAACAAAAGAGAACAAGGTGCAAGGTTGCGTTTCTCAGGTTTGGGTCCGAGCTTATCTTGACTCAGATAAAAACGTCTTATTTGAAGCCGATTCTGATTCAGTTCTCACTAAGGGTCTTGCTGCTCTCCTTGTTCAAGGTCTTTCGGGTCAATCAGTGTATGAGATTTTGAAGGTTTCACCCGATTTTGTCACTCTTCTTGGGCTTAAACAGAGTCTAACACCTTCAAGGAACAATGGATTCTTAAATATGTTGAAATTGATGCAGAAGAAGGCATTAGAGGTGTCTAAGGGGGCAGAGGAGGATAGTGGGGTCGATTAGTAATGGAGTTTTGGAGGTTGAAACAGAGGCTGAGAGTTTGATTTTGAGTTCAGAGGTAGAAACCAGCCATGAGAAATTGAATGAAAGCGTAAAATCTGAAGCAGGCACTGATAGTGAGGGTGGCATTAAGGAGCACAAGTCAAATATTGGGGTGGTTTTGGGGAGTAGAGGACAGAGAATTAAAGATATATTGGAGAGGGAGCTTTCTCCTGATAATTTGGAAGTTGAAGATATATCACATCAACATGCTGGACATGCAGGTGTTAGAGGGAGTACAGGCGAGACACATTTTAATGTAAGAGTTGTTTCAAGGGAGTTTGAAGGAAAAAGTATGGTAAAGCGACATCGGCTTGTTTATGCTCTCATGCAAGAGGAATTGCAGGGTGGTTTGCATGCGCTGTCGATTGTGGCAAAGACACCTTCTGAAGTTTAGTGGGAAATGAACAAGACAGAAGGTTCCTTTACTACTCACGTTAGTTTTATACAAATTTTTTTTCATATACGATTTCAAAGGCATTAGTGATTTCTAGTGGGTTGAAAGTGGCGATAAATTATGAATATTTGAGCTCGGCTTATTGTAACTTGCACGAGTTAGCAATGTTATTGATATAATTTGCAGTGAATCCCCATGCATTTCACCTTGTATTTGTACATAACTTCCTATTTTATCCCACTTGTGCTTTGAGTTGGCCTATTATAATCTTACATAATTACTCTAGTGCTTAAAAATTAGTATATTTCAAGCTAGTGATAATGTTACTATGTTAGCCTGTTGTTCCTTACCAATATTTGTAATAATCTTTATATACTTATCTATGGTTAATGCACTATAAATGACATTGTTCATTTTGATTGACGTGTGTTGAGAAGTAATGTGAACTTTCTAGACTTGCTTTGCTAATAATGAATCCTAGCTATGACTAGCTCATAAACTTAAAACTGGTATGCTACACATTGGTAATTAATGACTAGAAAATATTATAATAGGGAGAAGAACAGAACTTGGAAAAATGAAACTGGTAGTAAGGGAGAGCAAAAAGGAAAAGGGAAATACAAGAGAGGAAAGCAGTGAGGGAGAAGCCGAGAAGTATTTGCAGAGACCCATAGACACAGGCAGTGATAATCAAAGAAAGTAGAAAACGAAAAGCAACACAAAATAAATAATTTACAATGTACTGTGGCACTTACATTTTGTAGAAATCTTGCATCATTGAAGAGTTTTTGTGTTATAACCTGCAATACACTTTAATTGGGTTTATCTTTGAGATTCAATTGATTACAAGTCCAGATCGTCCGAGCCTACATAGATTCCAAACTTCTACACCTTTGAAAATTTAAACAAGTGCCATCAAAACTGCCAGAAATACATGGGTTGGTACATAAAAATTTAAGTAGTGGGTTTAAACTAAAATTCTCAAGGTGCAGAGTTTGGTAAGCAAAATATCTGGATTCGCGGATTATAATACCTGATCCTCACAAACATTCTGACACCAACTCCAAGAAGCATGTTGGTCTCTCTGCTTCGTAAAATAGGCAGCATGGTACTCGGAGAAACTTTGTAGATAAACGTCATTGAGTCACAGCTTGTGGAAAACCATCCCAAAGAAACATGTTGATTGAGGTGGGAAGGGGGAGAAAAATAAACTTTGAGGATACATTCCATTCAACATCTATACGGGTATTAATAACCATTGTATAATTCTTTTGCTTGGATGACATGGAGGTGCAAACTGCGCACCAGTAAATCAGTGTACTCTGGGTTTTGTTTTTTAATATTTACAATTATATTATGCATTGTCTTTGAAAGTATTGGGAATGAGCTTTGATGATGATGACTGTCTTTGAAAGATTTGGTAAACAACTTGAAACTTCAGAGTGCATTAGTTGTGAAGCAATAGATATGTACAATAATTTAGGGTGCAATGCAAGTGCTAATTTCCTGTTCTTGAGGTTTATTAAAGAAATGCTGATTGAAGTGATCCCTAATGCCAATCCCCACTCCACACCATTTGATAAAAGGGCTTGGAGTGAATGTCTCTTAGTATCCATTAGGATCCATCACCTAGTTTTTTATTAGCCTGACTTCATCACTAAATTCCATCAAGGACCTTCAGTTTTCAGACAGAAAAGTTAAAGAGAAAAAGTTACATATAAGCTTCAAACAATAATTCCTGGTTCCTTTTTGACATTCAAAACCCACAAAATAAAAAGGAAAAGTAATCCAAAATAAAGCTACTACTTTTTATACTAGTGGGTATTATTATTCTAAGTCCGTACCGATAAATTAATCTTTTTCCCGTTTGGATTGTTTGTTTGTGATTGCCTAAGCTTTCATATGATTGTGGTTTTTATTAGTGCGAAGAAAAAAAAAATCAAACAGATCTCTAAACATTGCTGATTTTATCACCGAGACTGAGGAAATAAAAAAAATCCTCATAGATCACAACCATTAGAAGCTAAAAAGAATTCAAATATCACACATAAGCTACATTATAACTGATTTCTTCCTTTTGTATTAACAATTCAATAATAGTAGAAGAAGATGGAAGAAATAGGAACTCTGGTATCACCTCTTTGTTCTGCAACTGCGAGCAACTAGAACGCCGTTTGGTGGATCAGTCATCACAACCTGGCATCTTCCGTATAACCAATAAGAAAAATGAATCAGACCAATAGTAACTCTAAGTTTAAATGTCCCTCTAATGTTATACTTGACTCTGTTGCTCTGAACTTGCTTTTGAAGCTCCATTGAAAGATTAAGAGGAAGGAATACTAAACTCGATATAATGTGAACAGATTCTAATCTAACTTCTCCTCTTCTCTGCGTGAAAGGTTGGAGAGCTTGTGTACCAATCAGCGTGTCAGAGAAGTAGAGCTCTATATCTATGTACTCAAATGTTACATCCATTTTCCTATTTGGATTCGAGAAATTCGCTAGAAAGGTGAAGTCGCCATTCATATACTGCACAGAATCAAGGTAAATAGTGTTGAGGCTTGCATTAGGTGCATCGAACAATGGATATCGTGGTTTAATGACTAGGAAAATGATCAAGGTTGCAATCCCAGCTATTATGAGAAGAAGACTGAAAATGATACATAGGAAGCTTCCAAACCATATGACTGGATTAGTCCCACGCGGTTGGGGGAGTAAGATTGGTTTCCTTGTATTGCTAGCAATGGGGTTTCTTGTTGGAGTGAGTATGTTCATTGCTTGCTTCATTATCTTCAATCTGCTTTCAGAGTACTCTACTGCTGGACTTTGTCCAGTCATGGTTTGCTTTGCCAAGACAATTTGGTTAAGTGGAGTAGGCGGCGCTGACCTCCTTGATTTGTTAGGAGAGTGATCTGGTGGTGCTGAAGAGTGTCCATTCAGGGCTTGCTTTGGTAAGACAATTTGGTTCAATGGAGTGGTTTCAGTTTCCTTTACGGATGGAGGGGGAAGAGAGAGCATCTTAGGAGAAGTGTTGCGAAGAAAAATCTTTGAAGCAAGTAATAAGGAGAATGAATGTCAGATTCAAGGATGAAGGCTTTAATATTAGCTAGGGGAGGATAATAGCGTCCAACGAGAAAAAGAAGCTTTTGATTGGGAGGAAATGGGACCGATGTGTTTGATTTTGAGAATGGCAAAAGTAAGGTTGGTTTGATTTAAAGTAGAGGAAAGATGGGGTGTTTTGGTTTGAATGGATCTTCTTTTTGAACCTACTGAGATTTGTTTAAGAAAATAACAAAAGAGATCACTGGGTGGAAGGACATCTAGTGTTTTCAGATGCACTAGAACTAGTGCTGAAGCTGTTTGCATTGTTGCTTTAGCCAGAAAAGTTGGTTCCAATAATTTAAGGGGCTCGTCGTTCAAATGCTTATTGTGCTTTATCTCCCTAATATCTGTTAATTAGGATTCAGGGCTTGTTGCTATAGGATAAAAGGGTCTCGCAAGTAAGTATTTATAGGTTTTGAAGACTTCTATCATCTCCAATTGCTACACTTGAACTCCAGGTTTCAGGAATGAGGGTCTCAACACTAATGGTATTGACATAATGTATACAGTGCTTCCCATAGTTATTTATGGTCAGGCCTTCTCAAGAGAAATCCTGTGCGAAAGAAGTTGATTTTCTTTTTGACTATTTAATAAGCTTCGAAGCATCATCAGTTCTAGTTCTCAAACTCAAATGTCCGTCGTTGAGATCAGTTTTGGAGTCTTGAACCTCTGCCCTCCAACAACTAACTCTATGTGATGAACTAGAATTTCGTTAAGATGTATGTATGTGCTTACAGTAGATTGATTGTGAAAATAATCTCCTCAGCATCAACATATGTCTATGTTATTGAATATATCATTTCTAATATTTGTTTTGTAACTTGTGTTATAACAATGTTCATATGGTTTTGTGTACGTGATAGAACAATTGGTGATTCACTTCTCCTCAAAATTATGCATTCATATCAGAAATCAAAGATGTTTTAACAGTACATTTTATTATCCTTTGTAGATGAGAGTACATAATCTCAGATGAAGTGAAGAAGGAAGTGTTGAAGAAAGATAATTGCATTACTGCACTTCTCATAAGATATTGTTGGTTGGGGAGGGTGACTTCTCATTAAGCATTGGTGACGATTAGAGACAAGAAGGGCTGAAGTCTGTTCCAAAACTGTAACATATAAGCCTAAACTTTCCTTATGTTTATGGTGTAACAAATCCTAAATTATTCTAGATTATTATGTTTAACTGACTTACTTTTAGTAAAGATCTTCAGGGTTTTCAGATCCAGGAACCATTATTAGTAAGGTCGAGTACCATGTGGCACGAGTCCTAACTAACTAAACTAGCTTATGGACATGTAATAAGCAAGTGTTAATGAATGTTCTCTATGTTACGTCTGGTTTTAATATCATCGAATCTTGAATATGCTGTCTTTGTTTTTTTTTCCTGGTAATGAGTTGCATTGGTATAGCTTAATTACCTGTTTTCCATATCGGATTTCAGAATAGCAAATAGCAAGTATTAATAGTCAAGCAACAAACTATGCATGATGGCTTCCTTTTCATTTGGCTTTTTTCAAACTATAGGGAAGCCTTAAGAAAGACTAACAATCTCTAATAGAATTTGATCATTTGGCTTAACGTGATTCTATAGGTAAATTTCAACATCTATAGTCTTAGAAAAATAGAAAGTAACATGTTATTGATTAAGACTAATACGTTATTGATCGATTACTATTTTCATTTTTATATGTACTTATGTAGTATGTACTTTAATAACACAACTTTCTATGTCAGAATTCCTGGAGTTAAACTATGGGGAAGCGATATCTAACATCAATGAATTGAAGAAAAGAGGGTGCACAGTGATGCATGGTTTTCATGTAAAAGATATGGCAAACCGGCGCTCTGTTAGAGGGATGAAATTTGATCGAATCGTTTATAACTTTCCATTAGCTGGCTTCTTCAATGGTAAATCTAAGGAGTACCAGCTGAGGTAATATCGTTTGCGGTTTAGTAACATCTATTTTGCACTTTGGTTTATGTTTGGTTGATTATTGTCTTCGTTAAAACATTTATCACTGTTTTAAATTTTCATGTAAACAGCAATGAACTTTTGCATCGTTTCAGGCAAAACAAGACACTCTTGAAGTCATACTTCAAGAATGCTAAAATGTTGCTGTCGAAAAATGGAGAAATTCATGTATCTCATATATGTACCTCCTTCTTTCGCAATTGGGATTTAGAAACTTTGGCATCAGAGAGTGGTCTTCAGCTGATAGCTGAAGCTCCATTCAAACTGCATCATTATCCAGGTTATAATACCAAAAATGGATTTGGTGGTGATGAGAATTTCAATTGGATATTTACGTACAAATTTGTACTTGAACATCAAGCATCACATAGTTGAAAGTTGGTTTCCCGCCTGTACCTAGAGGTGAAGTGTTCTTTTGTCTTTTCTTTTTGGAAAACCTTGGTATGATAATTTTTTGTTGTAAACAACAACCGTTATAACAAGTTTCCTCTAAATTAGCTTATGAACATGGCATGGTATTTTTGAAAGTATTATAGAAAAAATGAAGTACTGCTAATGCAAGCTAGCATAGCTGGTGATATAGGTTGTGGTTTATGGAGACACTGGTTCACAGTTAAAAACTTATTAGAGTGCCAAAGATATTCCTATGGTCTAAGGGGCATTTTATGCCAAAGACTTCTAATTATATTATGGGTGGATTCGATTCCTATAAAAACCTAAAGAGCAGGACGGTGATGATTCATTTCTTGGAAGGATGACTATAATCAGGAAGGCTACAAAGACCAATTAAAAAGCACAGTTAATTTTTTGAGAACTGGCTTGATTATGGGAATCTTTTCTACTGCATGGACCCTCTTCCCGACCAGGAAAGCTGGTGCAAGGGCTGGTTACTATAGCTCGCCATCATTTTGAGGTTTACACATGTCTACATGGATCTTGAGACAATAACATCTTTGGTTTGTAATTGATTCATTCCTATCTCACTACTAAAAACGAAGTCTAAAACTGCACTTTCATGGCGACGTTTCAATGAAAGCGCCGGTAAAACATAATCAATAACGGCGTTTGAGATACCAAGCACCGGCAAAGAACAAAAATTAGCGATAATAAACTGAGTCTCAAGCAATAATGGCGTTTATAATGAAGCGCCTGTAAAGAGCTCTCTAAATCGGAGTTTTGCTTATAAAGCGCCGGGAAAGAGATAACAATACCGGCGTTGATTCTCTGAAGCGCCGGTAAAGAAAAAAAAAAACCCAGCCATACTATAGAAAATAAAATTGTGATTTTTGAAATGCCATATTAGATGTAAATGAGAGGCCGGTACAGATCTAACAATACCAGCATTTTACTCAAAGCGCCTGTAAAGAGTAACCAATACTGGCGCGTTGTTTTAAAGAGCCGGTCAAGATAAAAAAAACTCGCCAACCCATCCCGCTGATGAAAATAAAATTATGTTTTCCAAAACGCCGCTTTAGATGTAAAAAGCGCCGGTAAAGATCTAACAATACCGACATTTTACTCAAAGCGCCGGTAAAGAGTAACCAATACTGGCGCTTTGTTTTTTAAGCGCCGGTCAAGATAAAAAACCCGCCAACCCACTTCGTTGATGAAAATAAAATTATGTTTTCTAAAACACCGCTTTAGATGTAAAAAGCGCCGGTAAAGATCGAACAATACCGGGGTTTATTGTAGAAGCGCCGGTAAAGAGCGAAAAAAACCAGCGAATCCATCCCACTAATAAAAATAAAATTTTGTTTTAAAACACCGTATTAGAGGTGTGAAAGACCGGATTAGAGGGTACCTATTTATATTCTCCTCCCCTCTTGCGCTCGACTTCCCTCATTCCTCTTTCCTCCTTCCCTTTCCTTAGCGCTTCCAGTCCTTCGTGACTTCGCTCATTCCCTCTTCCCTCCTTCGCTCTTAGTTTGACCGCTCTTCATTCTCTGTTGAAATCTCTCAAACATTGTGGTGGTGGTGGTGGTACTCATTCAAGAACATTCGAATAGCAACCAAAGAGAAGAAACTCAAGGTACAATCGAATCTCTATTTGATGATTTCCAAATATAGGGTTTTTGGTTTTTGATGAATCCCTCTTTTATAATCGCTTTCGATTGTCTCCATTGCTTCTCTTCATCATATGTATGTTCTATTACGCACAAATTCGATCATCCAAATGTATTAAACCGATTTCTAGGGTTTCTTGCTGAATTTACTGCTTTTTTCTTTGTATTTTTTCGTGATGTATTTTTTATTATTAATTTTTGAGCTGATATGGCAGCTCTTTGTGCATTTTTAGCCATTGTCATCCGCACAGGCCATGTATGGAGTATAAGAGCCTACTTATACTGGTTTTTGTTTTTGCCGTGAGATTGTTCATGACAATTTCAAGCTTGAAGCATGATGGTCTGAGGCTTGCAGTAATATTAATTTAGCAAGGGTTTAGGTTTTGCGTATCACAAAGCTAAAGCAAGGGTATTTTCTTATTCAAGGGGGTGATTTTCCTACATAACTCTAATAGTAGCCAAGTCTCCGTTTGTATTCAAACTAAATCATTCGAACAATAGTGTTACAAGATACTATCTTTTAGCTCTTAGAAAAAGATTAAAAATTTGAACTCATCTTGAATTCTACTAGCGCACTGAAAAAGGAACTTCACACATTCATTTTATGGTAAGCAAGTTATAATTCATTATAATATAATAAATCAGAATATAATGGAGTAAGCTTTAGTTGTTTGTTAATGGAAAAAAGATAGTAAAAAATCATAATATAATAAATTCAAATAGTGTGTGTAATACTATAGAGTGTGTAGAATAGTATGTACTCAGGAAAAAGATTGAATATAAATTATAATCTGAATTGAGTATATTTAATACAATGTTTAATCAATGGACTGAAGTAATGCTCTCTCTGTTAGTTTCGTATCCAATCAATGTGTAATTTGTATTTGTAATTGCAGCTCTATGGTATAGAATTGGTATTTGTAGTTTATTCTGTTGTCTTTTTTATGAGTAATTGCGGTGGATATTTAATACAATGTTTAATCAATGGGCTGAAGTAATGATCTCTGTGTTATTTTCGTATCCAGTCAATGTGTAATTTGTATTTGTAATTGCAGCTCTATGGTATAGAATTGGTATTTGTAGTTAATTTTGTTATCTGTTTTTATGAGTAATTGCTGTGGATATTTATTACAACTGATTCACAACTCAGTGAACTCACAAGTCAGTAAACTCACAATAATGTCACAAGGACGTCTTCAGTTTGATGACTTGAACGAAACACATAGAAGGTTCAAGCTTTTGTTTTGTTGTGGATAAAAAAAAATCCTTTACTGAGGTTTACCCCGCATTGCGCCTCACCCTCCATTGAAGCTTAGCCTCGTTGTGAAGCTTAGCCTCGTTGTGAAGCTTAGCCTCGTCAACCTCCATTGAGGCTTAAGCATCAGTTCATAAATTAACCGCCTTTCTCAGGCTTAGCCTCAGCTTGAATTTTTAAACCATGGCTACACCTTTGGATACCTCATCTGAACCCAACCATTACCAACAATTTAACTGCAAAATATTAGCCAAGTATTACATCTTCATGGATAGTTAACGCTATGTTGTATATCCACTACAAAAAACGTACTCTAAAATGGCACTTTGACTGCATAACACTACCGGCGCTTATTAATAAAAATTTGCTTGTGCACCAAGTGATGATGTGGATCATGTTGTATGGAATAGAGCTAATTTGCCAATGGAAACAATTCCATTGTCTGAAAATAACACCCAAAAAAAAAGGAAAGAAAATAAGAGAGTTGATGTTTGAAATATGGTAATTGAATAGTCATCAAATGTTATAATGTATTATTATTATTATGTTACGGCACTAGCTTAATTTCCTTAGTGACTAAGGTTCCCCGGGGTTGATTTCAAAGGACAATAATTCATTAGTACATAATTTGCTTTAGCAAAAGGAGAAATCATAATCAACCATGAAATGACAAAAGGATCCTTAGTGAGTAAGTCTTCTCTATCTCTTTTTAAGTCTTCTTTATCACTTTTTAAGTCTTTTGACTAGTAAACAAGTCCATATAACACCATTTACACTCTGCTTCATTCTCCTACAAATGTTCAAGCTTCACTTGGAAGAGTAAAAGCTAAGCAGAGAGAAGCGTAAACTACACACTGACATGGATATAAGACTATCTACATCATCATCAGCAAAAGTAAGAGTTTAAAGCAGAAGGGCAGCTAAAGAGAGCAGTCGAAGCAGTGACGGAGCCAGGATTTTTGTTGAGGGGGGCGGAGTGATGTCATAATTAATTAAATATAATATAAAAATTAGTTACATTAACATGAATTTTTTTTTAAATATAGCAAAAAGGGGAGTACAACAAAGACAGTCATTGAAGATGATTGCTACTATATTCATTAAAGATGATTACTACTTCTAGAAACACAACAGAAGAGAAGGATTTGAATCGTTGATTACTACTACATGAAGAAAAGGAGGACGAGATTGGGTTTCTTACGATTTTTTTGTGGAGATGACCAACACAGTGATTAATGAAGGCACCTGGTACCTAGAAGAAGAAGAATAAGGTGGTTTGGATCCCACTGGATCTTGTGAAGATGAGCTCAAATAACTCAATAGTTATAGATCTTTGATGATGATGAAATATGGGGGTTTTCCTCATCTTATCCAATCGATTGAGTGTGAAGAAGAAACTGTGGATTTTGGTTTCTTTGAAGAGCAATTCTAGCTGGCCTGAGAAACCAGCCTGGAGGGCTAAAAATACATTTTTGCCCCCCCTCTTTAAAACACATTTTTGGAGTATATGTTTAAAGGGGGGGGGGCAAAAATGTATTTTTGCCCCCCTCGGGCAGGGAAACCATGTTGGTTTCCCAGACTCGCTAGAATTTATGTTCTTGAAGAGATTTGAGGGATTTAACCTCTATCTCAAACTCTAAAAGTAGAGTTTGAATTTGATATGTACATTATTTGAAGGATGAAGTCCTGGTTGAAGTGAAAAGTGAGAATAAAAGGGCAAATAAAAAAATTAATTGGGGGACAAATAAATTTAAAAAAAAAAATCTCAAAAGTCAGTGGGGGCAAGTGCCCCCACGTAAATCCGTGCCTGAGTGGAAGGGGTGGTACTCACCAAATTATACCGAAAAGCTCTAAAAATATATCTCACGGCAAGAAGAAAATATTGCACTCTTCAAACAATGATACAAGACAATTTGCATCTTCTTCAACAGAAGTAGTAGTTTCAAGCATAAGGATTGTTGAATAGATCAGCAGAAGTCAACAGATCAGCAAAAGCGGTGGCACTAAACAAAATGTACCGAAAAGTTCTAAGAAACCTTGCGGCCAGAAGGAAATATTGCACTCTTCAAGCAATGATACAAGACTATCTACATCTTCAGCAAAAGTAGCAGTTTCAAGAGGAAGGGTTGTTGAAGGGAATAGTGGAAGTGGTGGTACTAAAAAAAATGTACAGAAAGCTTGCGGCAAGAAGGAAATAGTGCATGTTAAGAAATCATCACTGACTCTAGCAAAATCTGCACAAAGTCGCTTTAAATCAATCAATTTTTTCTAGATATTTGAGAGAAGTCTAGAATAGCAAAAAATGTGGTTTAAATTGCTTATGTTGTTTGGAGGCATGGAAGTTAGCAGCTCTAGTAGTAAGAGTGATTCTATTAGTAGGTGTGTAAGGAGTATAAGTCAGTCTGATCTTCAAGTTTGAGTGAGTATAAGTCATCAACTAGTTAAGTGAGTTGTGTGAGAGTAAAGTTATATATTTGTAAAATAATTTCAAATATCAATGAAGTTAAAAGTTTCCTATATTTAGTGTTCTCCTAATTTGCCAAGGATTGTGATTTCGTTTTTCGAGTTAAAATATCAATGAAGTGGTGAAACTTAAAATAAAGTACGGAGCAGCTCTAAAACAAAACCTTGCGGCAATAAGGTAATATTGAAACAAAAAAACATTACTAGAGTTCCCCTGAAAGAAAGTGTGTGTGACGGCTAGGGCTTGAGAAAGGAGGCGATTTTGCAAACCTTCGATCTTCTCCATCCCTGTCATGGAATGATGATTCAGCAACAAGATCCACCACTTGCTTCCCCTCACGCCTTTGGAGGGGAAGCCAACACACATGAGGGAGGTGAACCAGAGAACCCTGGAACACACGCAACTGTTGATACAACAGCACCTTCAGCCGAACAAATCACAAAGGTCCTAATGGAACAAACGAATATCGTTTTCAATGAAGCTATCCACACTAGTGCTGCCTGGAGACATGCACCAACCCCAACGACAATGAGTTGGTCTTCCTTGTTTGAAAAACGACATCATAAGAGCAGTTCTAAACTGCACTATATTAAACCCATAGATGTGGAGGGAAAGCAGATCGTCCACATCAAGAAATTTGATCATGCAACAAGGATTGAGGAGTGTGAGACCTATCTTATTGGTAACTTTGTTGGGAAAAGATTGGCATACAACTTCGTTAGTGACAAATTGAAAAAACTGTGGGGTTTGAAAAGCGAGTTCGAGATGACAGTATATGGTGACAAATCCTTCGTTTTTCAATTCAATAATGAAGAAGATCGCGAGAAGGTGTTAGACATTGGGCTAGTACACATCGCAAATAGGATCTTCCTTATTCGGCCATGGCAGCCTTATATGGGAGAAAGTGTCGAGGTCCTCAATTCGGTGCCGATCTGGGTAAATCTGCGTCGAGTCCCTCTTTTCATGTGGAGCCCTGCTGGATTGCAGTCCATTGCCAGTGCATTAGGCACTCCACTCATGCTTGACAAAGTGACCGAGCAAAGATCTCGATTGTCTTACGCAAGAGTCAGCGTGGAAATCAAAGCAAACAACCAATTCCCTAGTTCCATCCAAGTTGTTATCGATGATGGGAAACTAATAAACGTCGAAATTGAATACTCCTGGCGTCCTGTCTAATGTAGTCATTGCAAAGGCTTCGGTCATGCATCTGCACACTGTCCCACACAAAAAAATTACAAGGCCAAACACACCACATATTGGCGAGCCACAAACACCACAAGTAAGGAGAAGGAACCGACTGCTGTTTTGCAGGAGGACGGATGGCAAGTTGCAACAGGCAAGCACACGTACAAACCAAGCGGGCACCAAGTTGTGCCTAGTCGTGATGATGTGCCTAGTAGTGATGTTGTGACTAGTAGTGATGTTGGGCCTAGTCGTGCAATTGTGGATGTCCCCGGCAATGACTGTGCTGCAGTTCCTAGCAGTGCATGTGCTGAAGCAACAAGCAGTGAATGTGATGAAGTGCCCCGCAGTGCCGGTGTCGCTGCGCCCAGTAGACACGCTGTCATGAACCAGACCCAACATCATGCTTTAACAAATGGGGTAGTCAACTTAGCGCCCACTGGCCCAGAAGCACTTGGAACTAGTAGTACGGTTAGGCCAAGCAATCCAAAGGAGCAACACTTAAAAGAATCCAGGGATGATTGTAGGGATGCAGGTTACTCACCCAATGGGATTGAAACGGTGATTCAGGCTACGGATTCAGACGCTGAAGTAGCAGCAGAGCCAGGTCTGTCTACCCCCATATCTAACTCAGAGGAAAACCCAATGCAATTAGTGGCGGTGCTTCGCGCATTCGCTGATATAGGAGGACTGGGGGAAGATCCCACAACGCTCATGGATTGCCTAACTCCCCAAGACGTTAAGGCTTTGAATTTAGCAATTGCAAGAATAGGTAGGGATGCATTGGTCGCTGAAATTCACACTTCACTTGAAGAGGAAGCAGCAAAGGTGGGGCAAAACACTAGTGAAGAAGAACGTGAGGTTACCACAATATAGCCTCCCACGGCACATGTTCCTCGCAAGTCCTCTCGAAGCAAGAAGACAAATCATAAATTTAGGTAATTGATGATGATAATACGAGTAGAATGCAAATGCTTATTAGATCCTTGTATGAATGCTAGATTAGTGCTAACATTCAATGGTTTTTATATCATGATTCATTGTGGTTCGTATCCTTACGACGACTTCTCGTATATCCTGGGGCCCACATTAAGTATAAATCACGTCATGAGAGTGATTAAAGGATTGATTGGTACTTATGAGGAAGAAAGGTTATGGCGGGTCTATCATGCAACTACTTTAGTAGCAGAACATTTTGCAGGGTTACTCCCCAACTTGGAGACGGTGATTCTAGAACTTATTAGGTTCTTTGTTGAAGATTTGAAGAAAGTTTATTGTCCTGTAGATACTGTAACGAGTGAACGTATGAGTGATTGTAAACTTTATCATCCTTTTTTTCATTTCTAAGGTTCGGGGATCCTAAATAACCCCGCTTGCTTTCCAAAAAATAAAAAATAAAAAATAAAAGACTATTTAGTTGAGGAGGAGAACATAGGTTAAATAGCTTCAGATTTCAACCTTTTTCAATTGGCCTACATAACCATGAGTGCACGTTTTCTTACAAACTAATCAAAATAGTTAGGTTTGCAAATTATTTTTTAAAATATTTCTTAATCATAACAATGTGGATCAGATCTTGAAGTCCAACTATGGGAAAACAAACTAGCAATAGTGCTAGTATACATAGATGATTCGATTCTTATTGGAGATGGCAAATAAGAAATTCAAATAGTATGAAGAAACTTGGCGATATGATTCTAGATGAAAGAGCTAGGGGAGCTAAGACACTTCCTGGGGCTCGAGATTAAATGAAGTGTCCTTTGTCAGCAAAAGTAAGTTAGAGATCTATTAAAGAAATACGGGATGTTAATGCTCGAGTGTAACCTCATCTCAACACCTATGGAGGCTAATGCTAAGCTATGATTCATTTCTTGGAAGGTTGACTATAATCAGGAGGGCTACGAAGACCCTGGCCAATTGAGAGAAAGGTCTCACTTAAAGAGCACAATTAATTTATTTAATTTTCTTAGAACTGGCTTGAGTATCAGAGTCTTTTCTACTGCATGGACCCTCTTCCCGACCAAGAAAAGGGTCAACATGGATCGCGAGACAATAACACCTTTATTTTGTAATTGATTCATTAATTCCTGTCTTAATTTCCTTAGTGAGTAAGGTTCCCAGGGTTGATCTCAAAGGACAATAATGCATCATAGTACATAATTTGCTTTAGTAAAAGGAGGAATCATAATCACCTTTTCTTTTCCAAATTCCTTATTTTATCATTCCATCACCATTAACAAAATGAAACATGGACTCCACCATGAAGACTCGAGGTTTTCTCTATCTCTTTTTAAGTCTTCTCTATCACTTTTTAAGTCTTTTGAATAGTAAACAAGTCCATATAACACCATTTACACTTTGCTTCATTTTCCTACAAATGTTCAAGCTTCACTTGGAAAAGTAAAAGCTAAGCAACATGGGCCAAACTATCTCTAGTTTTGCTAATAGCATGTTTGGTGGTGAAGGTGACAGAGGTGCATGTTCATATCAGGAAAGCATACCATTTAGGTTCCAACCAAAACCCCACTGGGATGAAATTTTGAAGTTAAGCAATACATCTTCAAGAATTGTACATGCAAGTAGAAGGCTTGTCGAAGTAGGTAGAAGTGTTGGTATTCAGCTAAACACACCACCAAAACACCACTGCAAGGAAGAGTTATTGAACTTGAGCAATGATAGAAGCCTATCTACATCTTCAAGCAAAGGAGTTCTTGAAGACAAAGTTGAAAGTAGTGGTACTCAGCAAAATATACCAATTCAGCCAAAAAGAAGTTTGGTTGACATATTGAACTCTAGCACCACAAAGAAATCTCAATTTTCAAGAAGAGTGCAAGAGAAAGATGAACATAGAAGTAGTGGGAGTGGAGAAACCATAACAAGGTCCATTGATCATGCTAGTTCAAGAGGTTATGGAGAGATTGAACAAGTGAAAGATAGGGTTGTTACAGAATCAAAGACAAAAGTGTCGAAGAAATATAAAAAATTAAAGCATTACAGCAATTCTCATAAGATACTGTTGGTTGGGGAGGGTGACTTCTCATTCTCTGCTTGTTTGGCCAAGGCATTTGGTTCTGCTACCAACATGGTTGCCACTTCCCGTGATTCTATAGGTAAATTTAAACATCTATAGTCTTAGAAAAATAGAAAGTAACTTATGTAGTAACTTATTGATTAAGACTAATACGTTATTGATCGATTACTATTTTCATTTTTATATGTACTTATGTAGTATGCACTTTCATAACACAACTTTCTATGTCAGAATTCCTGGAGTTAAACTACGGGGAAGCGATATCTAACATCAATGAATTGAAGAAAAGAGGGTGCACAGTGATGCATGGTTTTGATGTAAAAGATATGGCAAACCGACCCACTGTTAGAGGGATGAAATTTGATCGAATCGTTTATAACTTTCCATTAGCTGGCTTCTTCCATGGCAAATCCAAGGAGTACAAGCTCAGGTAATATCATTTGCGGTTTAGTAACATCTATTTTGCACTTTGGTTTATGTTTGGTTGATTATTGTCTTCGTTAAAACATTTATCACTGTTTTAAATTTTCATGTAAACAGCAATGAACTTTTGCATCATTTCAGGCAAAACAAGACACTTGTGAAGTCATACTTCAAGAATGCTAAAATGTTGCTGTGGGAAAATGGAGAAATTCATGTATCTCATAAATGTACCTCCTTCTTTCGCAATTGGGATTTAGAAACTTTGGCGTCAGAGAGTGGTCTTCAGCTTATAGCTGAAGCTCCATTCAAACTGCATCATTATCCAGGTTATAATACAAAATATGGATTTGGTGGTGATGAGAATTTCAATTGGATCCCAAGTAAAACCTACAAATTTGTACTTGAACATCAAGCATCACATAGTTGAAAGTTGATTTCACTGATTTGTGTTGCTCTTGTTAAAATGGTCTAGGTTTCCCGCCTGTACCTAGAGGTGAAGTGTTCTTTTTTCTTTTCTTTTTGGAAAACCTTGGTATGATAATTTTTTGTTGTAAAAAACAACCGTTATAACAAGTTTCCTCTAAATTAGCTTTTGAACATGGCATGGTTTTTTTGAAAGGATTATAGAAAAAATGAAGTACTGCTAATGCAAGCTAGCATAGCTGGTGATATAGGTTGTGGCTTATGGAGACACTGGTTCACAGTTAAAACCTTGTTAGAGTGCCAAAGACATTCCTATGGTCGAAGGGGCATTTTGTGCCTAAGACTTCTAATTATATTATGAGTGGATTCGATTCCTATAAAAATCTAATGAGCAGGAGTTAGGTGATGATTCATTTCTTGGAAGGATGACTATAATCAGGAAGGCTACGAAGACCTTGGCCAATTGAGAGAAGGGTCTCACTTAAAAAGCACAGTTAATTTTTTGAGAACTGGCTTGAGTATGGGAATCTTTTCTACTGCATGGACCCTCTTTTCTACTATAGCTCGCTATCGTTTCGCGGTTTACACATACGTCTACATGGATCTTGCGACAATAACATCTTTGGTTTGCAATTGATTCATTCCTATCTTAATTTCCTTAGTGAGTAAGGTTCCCAGGGTTGATTTCAAAGGACAATAATGCATAAGTACATAATTTGCTTTAGTAAAAGGAGAAATCATAATCACCTTTTCTTTTCCAGATCCTTTTGTCATTCCATCACCATTAACAAAATGAAACATGGACTCCACCATGAAGACTCGAAGTTTTCTCAATCTCTTTTTAAGTCTTCTTTATCACTTTTTAAGTCTTTTGAATTGTAAACAAGTCCATATAAAACCATTTACACTCTGCTTCATTCTCCTACAAATGCTTCAAGCTTCACTTGGCAGAGTAAAATCTAAGCAGAGAGAAGCGTAAACTACACAGACATGGATATAGTACTATCTACATCATCATCAGCAAAAGTAAGATGTTCAAGCAGAAGGGCAGCTAAAGAGAGCAGTGGAAGGGGTGATACTCACCAAATTATACCGAAAAGCTCTGAAAATACATCTCACGGCAAGAAGAAAACATTGCACTCTTCAAACAATGATACAAGACAATTTGCATCTTCTTCAACAGAAATAGTAGTTTCAAGCATAAAGATTGTTGAACAGATCAGCAGGAAAAGTACCGAAAAGTTCTAAGAAACCTTGCGGCCAGAAGGAAATATTGCACTCTTCAAGCAATGATACAAGACTATCTACATCTTCAGCAAAAGTAGCAGTTTCAAGAGGAAGGGTTGTCGAAGGGAGTAGTGGAAGTGATGGAACTAAAAAAAATGTACAGAAAGCTCGCGGCAAGAAGGAAATAGTGCATGTTAAGAAATCATCACTGACTCTAGCAAAATCTGCACAAAGTCGCTTTGAATCAATCAAATATTTCTAGATATTTGAGAGAAGTCTAGAATAGCAAAAATGTGGTTTAAATTGCTTATGTTGTTTGGAGGCATGGAAGTTAGCAGCTCTAGTAGTAAGAGCTCTAATAGTGTAAGGAGTATAAGTCAGTCTTATCTTCAAGTTTGAGTGAGTATAAGTCATCAACTAGTAAGTGATTTCTATTAGAGTAAAGTTATATTTGTAAAATAATTTCAAATATCAATGAAGTTAAAAGTTTCCTATATTTTGTGTTCTCCTAATTTGCCAAGGATTGTGATTTCGTTTTTCGAGTTAATTTAATTCTCCGAATTTTAAGAAATATTTTGATGTGTAAAGAAAAAACGTAATAATTTCAAGGATACGTGAAATATATATAATGAATTTTAAGGGTATATGAAATATGTGAAAAATAAGATGTAATTAAATAAATCTATTAAACATATTAAATGAAGCCTAAATGTAAAAAAAAATGAAACAAACATGAAATTAATATATAATTAGAAAATCAAATAATGATTTCAAATATAATTAGAAGAAATGATAATTAGAAAATTACCGGGGTGGTTTCAAAATCAATAAATAGTTAGAGAAAATGATTATTAGAAAGAAAAAAAAAATCAAATTTTACAAAAAAGGCCCAAAATTTTCAAAATAAATCCACCAAAATATGAAAATTTTGGTAGCTTATTTCTGTATTTTTACTAAATTTATGAGAAAACGTTGAAATTTTTCGAAAAACCCTCGAAAAAATAGAATTATTTCTTTAGCCCTTTTTCTTTTGTAATTTAAAAAAATGAAAATTTAGAAAATTTTTTTTTTTTAGAAAATTTAGCAATTGTCAATTCTTTTGGTGATTATTTGAGAATGGATGACCATACTAGATGTTTATCGCGTCCGGGCTTTGCCCGAGTGTGTGTGGAGATGACCTTGGCGGATAAATTACCAAACAGAGTTTGGATTGATAGGTCCAATAATAGAGGTTTCTGGCAGAAGATAGAATATCCAGGTTTCAAATATTGTGACTTTTGTTCCTTGCTCGGGCATCAGGAAAGTGTTTGTCGCAAGAAGCTAGGCATTAAGGGCGGTGGCCGGGTTTCAGAACTAGGTAATGTTGAGAAGTTAGCCAAATCAAAGACTGAATGTAACAATACCAGGCAACAATATGTTCCAGTGATCAGAAAAGGAAATTCTTCGAACTCGGAAGTGGGTGTGAGTGGCACAAAAAAAAGCACAGGCGAGGAGATTTCGGAGGGAGTCGGGGATAGAAAGCAGGTGGCCACTGATCCGGTAAAGGTGGATTTGTCCAACACATTTGAGGCATTGATGGAGAATACTGAGCAAGATGAAGGTCCTACAGCGGAATTACAAATAGCGGGTTTCAAATTAGAGCATGCTAAAACCGGGGTCCAGCATGAGTCTACGGAGGAATGCCTACTAGAGGCGGGGTATACAATTTCAGAAATTGATAATGTTCTTGGACAACAACAAAAGTTACCCCTACACGAAGATGAGATAAATCCGGAAACAAAGGACAATCCTTCTATTCAAAGTGCAGCGTCGCAAACTGTGACGAATGATTTCACATGTGAAACTCAGATTGGGCAGACTGTTTCAGAGTCGCAGAAGCCAGTGCTCTACCTTTCAAGAGGGGCCATGATTTCTCCTCAGCCAGAGGCCATGGTCTCGCCAAAGCCAGCGCCATCCACCAAGGCTGTGGACGTGACCTGCGCCATTGCCGCGCCATGCACCACACCAGAGAACAACGTCTCGCCTCAGCCAGCGCCCCACACCAAGGCAGTGGAAGTGGCCTCGCCCCAGACTACGCCCTGTACCAAGACAGGGGTTGAGGCTTCGCCTCAGCCAGCGCCCTGCAACCCATTTATCGGTGCTACTAGCACAGAGCTAGGGGATGCTATACAGGGTCAGCAAGTGCAGGAATATTCGGAAGATGATTTGCAGTCTCTGCTCAGGTTAAAGAGACATTTTGACAAATATGATATCAAATCCTCCCCGGATTATAAAAGAGTCGGAGACAATTTGAATCAGGCTATATCTTTGTTCAGAGAAAATAGGTTACTTCGACCGCCGACTTATGACCTCAGTATACTCGAAAGTTCTAGTGAGGATAGTGATGACGTCAACTCAGAACCTGAGCTTGATCCACAGGTAGCGAACAGTGATTTGGCTTTAGGGGCTATGTCAGACGGAAAGATGAATAAGAGGCGCCACACCAAAGATATCAGCATTTGTCCCCGTAAATCCAATAGAACGAGGACAGAAACCAAAAGGTACAAAGATTGATTGGTGCATCCTATCTTTTGTGAGGCTTTGTTTCGGCTTTTTAGTTAACCCTATTGGGTCAGTCATGTAGCCTTCGGGCGTGGTTTTTTATATGAATAAAATGGATGTTCTCATTTAAAAAAAAAAAAAAAAAAAAAAAAAAATTTAGAAAAAATTTGGCGAGATTTAGCGAAATCTCATTCCTTGCAATTTTCTATCCGCGCACTCTTGAAATACAAGACTATTTTCATCTTCTTTAACAAAAATAGTAGTTTCAAGCAGAAGGGTTGTTGTAGAGTCATTGAAGTGGTGATACTTAAAATAAAGTACGGAGAAGCTCTAAAACAAAACCTTGTGGCAAGAAGGTAATATTGAAACAAAAAAACATTACTAGAGTTCCCATAAAGACTATTAGTTGAGGAGGAGAACATAGGTTAAATAGCTTCAGATTTAAACCTTTTTCAATTGGCCTACATAACCGTGAGTGCACGTTTTCTTACAAAGTAATCAAAATAGTTAGGTTTGCAAATAATTTTTTAAAATATTTGTTACTCATAACAATGCAGATCAGTTCTTGAAGTCCAACTATGGGAAAGCAAACTAGCAATAGTGCTAGTATACGTAGATGATCTTATTATCATCAGAGATGGCAAATAAGAAATTCAAATAGTATGAAGAAACTTGGCGGTGTGATTCCAGATGAAAGAGCTAGGGGAACTAAGACACTTCCTGGGGCTCGAGATTAAATGAAGTGTCATTTGTCAGCAAAAGTAAGTTAGAAATCTACTGAAGAAATACGAGATGCTCGAGTGTAACCTCATCTCAACACCTATGGAGGCTAATGCTAAGCTATGATTCATTTCTTGGAAGGTTGACTATAATCAGGAAGGCTACGAAGACCCTGGCCAATTGAGAGAAGGGTCTCACTTAAAGAACACAATTAATTTATTTAATTTTCTTAGAACTGGCTTGAGTATCAGAGTCTTTTCTACTGCATGGACCCTTTTCCCGAACAAGAAAAGGGTCTACATGGATCGTGAGGCGGAGCCAGGATTGCAGACAAAGGGGGGCAAAAAAATAAATTACAGATAATTTAATTCTTAAAATAAATAACTAAATATGATTAAAACAAAGTTTCAAAAGTAGTACAAGAGAAACATATTTTATGTGTCAATATTGTTGCACATTGGATTTTAGTAGAAACTCTCTAGAAGTTCTCATGTTCATAAGGTTTACCAAACCAGACCTGAATGTTGTAATCCATGCCCGAAGGCTATATAACTTACCATATAGGGTTTATCAAACTAGTTCCGAAGGCTACAATATTGTTGCCACTTAATATCATTGTCGCCTCTATCTTGCACGAAGACTTGCTTTCGCTCTGATCCGTTGTCTCCACCTTGCATGAAAATGGCTTATCTACGGCGAAGCACATGTGCTTCTAATAATCAGGTGAAAACTCATAAAACCTTAACTGGTGAGCCTCGAACCTGCGACCTCTTACAAGGAGAGTTGATGTCCGATCAACTGAGCTACAATTGATGGACAACTGTTAATATTAAGAATGTTACCGTCCAATTGCTTAGCTGAAGCAGGCTACTGTGAAGACTAAATAGTGTCGATGAGGAGCAAACAAGCAAGAGAGAGTAAGACCGCCTCCATAAATCAATCTATGTCTAATCAAAATCTTATTGTGCGATTGGAGAAATCAATCTCCGTTGAAATCGTCTTGTGCGATTGGAGGGGATTGGAAAAAATCGATCTTTGTCAAAATCATTTTGGGCAATTGAGAAGGTGGAGAAGTGAACTTGCGAAGGGTTTGCAATTTTATGTATATTTTTATTTTATTATCTATGAGAGGGGGCAATCAAAAATATTAAAGGGGGGCAAGATTACAAATATTATTAATTTAGCGAGGTTTCTTAAATATCTATAATGTAGATCCGCCTGAGACAATAACACCTTTGGTTTGTAATTGATTCATTCTTATCTTAATTTCCTTAGTGAGTAAGGTTCCAGGGTTGATCTGGAAGGACAATAATGCATCATAGTACATAATTTGCTTTAGTAAAAGGAGGAATCATAATCACCTTTTCTTTTCCAAATTCCTTATTTTATCATTCCATCACCATTAACAAAATGAAACATGGACTCCACCATGAAGACTCGAGGTCTTCTCTATCTCTTTTTAAGTCTTCTCTATCACTTTTTAAGTCTTTTGAATAGTAAACAAGTCCATATAACACCATTTACACTTTGCTTCATTTTCCTACAAATGTTCAAGCTTCACTTGGAAGAGTAAAAGCTAAGTAGAGAGAAGCGTAAACTATGTGCATCTTTTTCAACAAAGGTAGTAGTTTCAAGCATAAGGGTTGTTGAAAAGAGTAGTGTAAGTGGTGCTACTCAGCAAATTGTACCAAAAAGTTTCAAAAAGAAGCCTCACGGCAAGAAGGAAATATTGCACTCTTCAAGCAATGATACAAGACTATCTACATCTTCAACAAAAGTAGTTTCAAGCAGAAGGGTTGTGGAAGGGAGTAGTGGAAGTGGTGATACTCAGCAAAATGTACTGAAAGTTCGCGGCAAGAAAGAAACAGTGCATGTTAAGAAATCATCAGTGACTGTAGCAAAATCTACACTTCAAAGTCTCTCTTTCTAGAATTATCTAAATCATATGGTTCAAATTACAGTTCTACCATGCAGCAGTTGATAGACAAATCATTCACCACATTATGATGCAGGCCATAGCTCATTGTCTTGGAGTAGCTCAAGAACATTGGTGCAGTCGGACTCGAAGCATGCAATTGCCATTATCAATGGTGAGTGCCATCTTCCTTGCAAAAGCATGGCCATTGTGGATGAGAACAAAAGGAAGATAGAGCAATTTGAAGAAATCAGATTTTCTCATGTATTCAGAGAAATGAACCAGCCAGCTGACTTAATAGCTAAAGGGGGTGTTGGAGACCAATCTATATATGGCCATCCTATTCCTAAGAAGCTGCATGTGATGGTTCAAAGGGATGCTAAAGGAGTCTGGAACTTTAGCAAGTACAAAGGAGACACCAATGAAATGGACCGATAGGAGGGTTTCTTTACCAGGTGATAGGTTTCCTGTTTGCATGGTGTTTGATTGAACCCGTCTAAGTGTCGAGGAAAACAGCGAGGGGGGTGTTTGACTTTTCAACGCACGCATCCCGGGGTGATGGACGGCCCCCTCCCCCCCTCGTTGTTTTCCTCGCCATTTCCCTCGACAGTGAGAATTTTTTTGTTTGATTACAGTGTAATTGATCGACTCCCATCTTAAATTCCTTTTTTTTTTTTTTTGGAAGGCAAGCGGGGTTATTTAGGATCCCCGAATCTTAGAAATGAAAAAAGAGGATGATAAAGCTTACAATCACTCATACGTTCACTCGTTACAACATCCACGGGGCAATAAACTTGCTTCAAATCTTCAACAAATAACCTAATCAGTTCTAGAATCACCGTCTCCAAGTTGGGGAATAACCCTGCAAAATGTTCTGCTACTAAAGTAGTTGCATGATAGACCTGCCATAACTTTTCTTCCTCATAAGCACCAATCAATCCTTTAATCACTCTCATGACGTGATTTATACCTAATGTGATCCCCAGGATGTATTAGAAGTTGTCGTAAGGATACGAACCACAATAAATCATGATATAACCCATCTTAAATTCCTTAGCAGGGAATATTCCCAGGAATTATAGTACACATACTTTGCTTTAGAGAAAGGAGGAATCATAATAACCTTTTTCTTTTCCAAATGCCTTTTTTTATTATTCCTTCCTTATTAACAATATGAAACATGGAATCCACCATGAAGACTCAAAGTCTTCTCCAACCTTTGATAGTAAACGAGTCCATGTAGCATCATATACACTACTTCTTCTCCTACAAATGTTCAAGCTTTACTTGGAAGAGTAAAAACTAGCAAAGGAGCATAAACTATATACTGACATGGGTCAAGCAATCTCTTACATTTTTGGTGATGGCGAAGGTGGTAGGGATGAAAGTTCACATCTTGAAACCAGAAGAAGGGTTGCTATTGAAGACAAATGTGGAAGTGGCGATGCTCAACAAACTATACCGAAAAGCTTTCTATCAAAGCCCTACAGGGAGGAAATATTGAACTCTTCAAGCAATGATACAAAACTATGTACACCCTCTTCAGCAAGAGTAGTAGATTCAAGCAGAAGGATTGTTGTTCAAGAGAGCAGTCGAAGTGGTGATACTCAGCAAAATGTACAGAAAAGCTCTCTTTCAAATCCCCATTGCACGGAGGTAACACTGAACTCAACTGGTGATGCAAGACTACCTACATCTTCAACAAAAGTAGTAGATACAAGCAGAAGGATTGTTGTTCAAGAGAGCAGTCGAAGTGGTGATACTCAGCAAAATGTACAGAAAAGCTCTCTTTCAAATCCCCATTGCACGGAGGTAACACTGAACTCAACTGGTGATGCAAGACTACCTACATCTTCAACAAAAGTAGATACAAGCAGAAGGATTGTTGCTCAAGAGAGCAGTCGAAGTGGTGATACCCAACAAAATGTACCGAAAAGCTCTCTTTCAAATTCCCATTGCACGGAGGTAACACTGAACTCAAGTGTTAATGCAAGACTACCTTCATCTTCAACAAAAGTAGTAGATTCAAGCAGAAGGGTTGTTGTTGAAGAGAGCGGTCGAAGTGGTCCTCAACAAAATGTATCAAAAAGTTTGCAATCCGAACAGAAATCAAGCAGCAATACAAGACTATCTACATGTTCAACAAAAATAGCACATTCAAACGAAAGAAGGATTGTTGAAGAGAGTGATCAGAGTAGAGGCACTCAGCAAAATGCACCGAAAAGCTCTAGTATTGAAGATGGGGTTATTAGCATCAAAAGAATTGAAGAAATGGCAGTAAAACTTATAGTAGAAAAACTTATAGCAGAATGGTCAAAGATGCTACATATAAAACATTACAAGAGTTCGCATAAGATGCTACTAGTTGGGGAGGGTGACTTCTCCTTTTCAGCTTGTTTGGCCAAGGCTTTTGGTTCTGCTGCTAACATGGTTGCTACCTCCCTTGATTCTATAGGTAAATTTTTCTTCCAATTTAACCAAAATGTATAGTTTTTGTTGTCTATGCTAAGTTTTTTTTAGTACTATAGTACACACTTCAATAGTTTGATTTTCTATGTCAGAGTTCCTGAAGTCGAATTATGGGGAAGCAATCTCTAACATCAATGAATTGAAGAAAAGAGGGTGCATGGTGATGCATGGTTTTGATGTACATAATATGGCAAACCAACGCCATGTAAGAGGGAATAAATTTGATCGAATCATATATAACTTCCCATTAGCTGGCTTCTTCAAGGGTAAATCCACTGCGTACCAACTCAGGTAAATTCGGTTGCGGTTTACTAACTTTTATTTTTAGGTTGTGTTCGGTTGAAGTTTGTTTCCCTTGACATGTATCATTGTCTTAAGGTTTTAAGGAAAAGATAAAAAACATTAATAACCTTTTGCATTGTTTCAGGCAAAACAAGAGGCTAATGAAGTCCTTCTTCAAGAACGCTAGAATGATGCTATCAGAGAATGGAGAAATCCATGTATCTCATAAATGTAATGGCTTCTTTCGCAAATGGGATTTGGAAACTTTGGCATCAGACAATGGTCTTCAGCTTATAGCTGCCGTTAAGTTCAAACTTCGCGATTATCCAGGTTATAATACCAAGTATGGATTCGGGGGTGATGAGAATTTTGATTGCATTCCAAGCAAGACATACAAATTTGGGATTAATCACCAAAACACACCACCAAAACACCACTGCAAGGAAGAGTTATTGAACTTGAGCAATGATAGAAGCCTATCTACATCTTCAAGCAAAGGAGTTCTTGAAGACAAAGTTGAAACTAGTGGTACTCAGCAAAATATACCAATTCAACCAAAAAGAAGTTGGTTGACATATTGAACTCTAGCACCACGAAGAAATCTCAATTTTCAAGAAGAGTGCAAGAGAAAGATGAACATAGAAGTAGTGGGAGTGGAGACACCATAACAAGGTCCATTGATCATGCTAGTTCAAGAGGTTATGGAGAGATTGAACAAGTGAAAGATAGGGTTGTTACAGAATCAAAGACAAAAGTGTCGAAGAAATATAAAAAATTAAAGCAATATTACAGTAGTTCTCATAAGATACTGTTGGTTGGGGAGGGTGACTTCTCATTCTCTGCTTGTTTGGCTAAGGCATTTGGTTCTGCTACCAACATGGTTGCCACTTCTCTTGATTCTATAGGTAAATTTCAATATCTATAGTCTTAGAAAAATAGAAAGTAACTTGTCATTGATTAAGACTAATACGTTATTGATCGATTACTATTTTCATTTTTATATGTACTTATGTAGTACGTACTTTAATCACACAACTTTCTATGTCAGAATTCCTGGAGTTAAACTATGGGGAAGCGATATCTAACATCAATGAATTGAAGAAAAGAGGGTGCACAGTGATGCATGGTTTTGATGTAAAAGATATGGCAAACCAGCGCTCCGTTAGAGGGATGAAATTTGATCGAATCGTTTATAACTTTCCATTAGCTGGCTTCTTCCATGGTAAATCCAATGAGTACCGGCTCAGGTAATATCGTTTGCAGTTTAGTAACTTTTATTTTTTACTTGGGTTGTGCTTGGTTGATTATTGTTTCCATTAAAACATTTATCACTGTTTTAAGTTTTCATGTAAACAGCAATGAACTTTTGCATTGTTTCAGGCGAAACAAGACACTTATGAAGTCATACTTCAAGAATGCTAAAATGTTGCTGTCGGAGAATGGAGAAATTCATGTATCTCATAAATGTACCTCCTTCTTTCGCAATTGGGATTTAGAAACTTTGGCGTCAGAGAGTGGTCTTCAGCTTATAGCTGAAGCTCCATTCAAACTGCATCATTATCCAGGTTATAATACTAAAAATGGATTTGGTGGTGATGAGAATTTCAATTGGATCCCAAGTAAGACCTACAAATTTGTACTTGAACATCAAGCATCACATAGTTGAAAGTTGGTTTCACTGATTTGTGTTGCTCGATCTTGTTAAAATGGTCTAGGTTTCCCGCCTGTACCTAGAGGTGATTTTAGTTAATCCTATAGGGTCAGTCATGCAGCCTTCGGGCGTGGTTGTTTAAATGAATAAAATGGGTCAACATCCCAAATTGATTTAAAAAAAAAGTGTTTTTTTTCTTTTCTTTTTGGAAATCCTTGGTACGATAATACAAGTAGAATGCAAATGCTTATTAGAACTTTTTTTTTTTTTTTTGAAAGGCAAGCATGCCGCCGGTGGGTATAGAACCCAAGACGTGGGGTTCAAACCACCACAACCTTAACCATTAAACTAGGTTACCATTAGCTGCTTATTAGAACATTGTATGGATGTTAGATTAGTGCTAACATTCAATGGTTTTTATTTCATGATTCATTGTGGTTTGTATCCTTACGACGACTTCTCATACATCCTGGGGCCCATTAGGTATAAATCACGTCATGAGAGTGATTAAATGATTGATTGGTACTTATGAGGAAGAAAAGTTATGGCAGGTCTATCATGCAACTACTTTAGTAGCAGAACATTTTGCAGGGTTACTCCCCAACTTGGAGACTGTGATTCTAGAACTAATTAGGTTCTTTGTTGAAGATTTGAAGCAAGTTTATAGTCCTATGGATGCTGTATCGAGTGAACGTATGAGTGATTGTAAACCTTATCATCCTCTTTTTTCATTTCTAAGGTTTGGGGATCCTAAATAACCCCGTTCGCTTTCCAAAAAAAAAAAAAAAAACAATCGTTTTAACAAGTTTCCTCTAAATTAGCTTTTGAACATGGCATGGTATTTTTGAAAGTATTATAGAAAAAATGAAGTACTGCTAATGCAAGCTAGCATACCTGGTGATATAGGTTGTGGCTTATGGTGACACTGGTTCACAGTTAATACCTTGTTAGCATGCCAAAGACATTCCTATGGTCTAAGGGGCATTTTGTGCCAAAGACTTCTAATTATATTATGCGTGGATTCGATTCCTATAAAAACCTAATGAGCAGGACTTAGGTGATGATTCATTTCTTGGAAGGATAACTATAATCAGGAAGGCTACTGTAACAACTGTTTTTTTCTTTGTACCACCCGCGGTAGTATTTAGAAATTTGGTGGTGGCGTATAGCCATTTTCCCTTCTATAAGACTAGGCGATTTGTTTTTTCTTTCTTTCTCTTTTCTTTTCACTCTTATCATCAGAGCTTAGGAGGTTTGGTCTACTAGGTCTAAAAGAGAGCTTGAGAGGGAGGATTCCTTAAAGAGTTGCTTGAGGATCTTGATGCATGTTGGGGAGGAGGAGTCTTATGCGTTGAGGAGTGCAATACCTGTGGTTGGTGAGTAGATCGAACATTTTTTGAATGATTTAACCCCTTTGATTGCATGTTTAATCTTTCTTGGTATAAATTTGGGTATGGGTTAAGATGAGTAACCTAGTGTCTTTTCATAATAGTAGTTTTTTATTCTTTCAGTATTTTTATTTTTGATTGCTTCCAGTTGAAAGATGAAGTTGAGATCTTTCTATAGGTAGCTTATATGTAAAATTTGGATAAGTATTGAAGAAGTTATAGGTATTTGAAGTTGGTGTGTTGAACTGTGACTTGCTGAAATTTCAAGTCTGACTTTAAAATCGTGAGGAACAGGGGGTAAAGATCTGGTTTTGCTTTCTGTTATTGAAAGAATTTGGGTATAAATCTCACATGTTTAACAAGTTTAAGGTAAGAGCTTTCCAATGGTATAAAGTTTTAAGGGTTTGGTTGAATAGTGCGACTTTTGTGTGTGATTGAAGTTGCTATGTTACTAAAACGTTCTGAAAAAAAAAAATCTGCTCCGAGGTTGAAGACGATGACATCATGCTGACGTCATCTATTTGACCCGATTTTGACCCAACTTTGACTGATCATAGAATGTGATTTATAACTCTGTTTTTATCACCGTTGTGAACCGTGATAACATTAAATTTTAGAATAAATTTATTTCACATTTTACAATATGTTAATTTTGGCAGTAATGTGCCTCGAGATGCGTGTTTCAAGTAGATGTTTATTATTGAATAGTGTGCATCATATATGTGATTGTGATATTTCGAATTTAGTTCCTCTAATGAAATTATGGAACGATGCTACTTGACTAGTGTTGAGAATCTTGAGTTTGACATGAATACCCTACTCCGGCGTTTGAAATGTACAGAGTGGTACATTGTGATCATAGATGTCTTGGTTTTCGTGTAATCAGTACATAGTGAGTTGTACGGTGACTGTCTCCAAAAGGGAAAAACTAAGCCACTATACGAGTTATGACTCGCGTGATCTAGTGAAGTGTTCCTGAGGAGCAGTGTCTGATTTCCAAAAGGGGTAAACTACGCCACTGTACGAGTCATGACTCGCGTGATACAGTGGAGTGTTCCTGAGGGGTCAGAGGAAGAGTGTGAACTTATTTCTCTTCCAGCGCGCAGTTTTAAATTGTGATTTGGCCCGTGTGTCCAGTCTTTTGAGGTGAAGTATGCATTTTAGAGACGGCACCCCCGTTTGAAATGTATACATACTCAAAGTGGGTATTGGTACACGTGTGGAGGTGTGTCGGGGTGAGACACATTCGGCACATGGAGAGGTGCGATAGGGTATTCATGGTCTAAGATGTTTTTGTTGATAATCTGATTTGTACATATGACTAGTTAACCATATGGTTGGTGCAGTAGGTATAAGTTGTAGCATGTGATGTAAGGTAAATGTGGATATATATTGAAATGTGGATTATCATTTGTGTTATTTGTAGTTGATTTTTTTTATCTGCTCGTACCAGCTTTAGGCTGACCCATTTTGCTTTGTTTTGTGGCAAATGGGTGTACTCTTATGGGAGTGCAGGCGTTGGAAGCGACTTCGTGGATCAGGCCGAGCGGAACTAGATCCTAGTCATTTCCAGGGTCTGTATTATGTTTTGTGTTTTGCTTTTTGGTGTTGTATATGAAAGTTATGTTTGTGAGAATGCTTTGAGGTGTAGAGTTAGGGGAGAAGGTTGACTTTGGCATGGTTGTAATACTTTGGAATGCTTGTAATATTTTGGAAATTTCGTTTTCCGATAATTGTTTGTGTGATAATGTGGTTGGTGGTATGTCACGTGCCATTTGTAGGAAATCTCCCGTTGTGTTGAGATTTTTCTTATGAGCGGGGCGTGACAGCTACGAAGACCCTGGCCAATTGAGAGAAGGGTCTCACTTAAAAAGCACAGTTAATTTTTTTGAGAACTGGCTAGAGTATCAAAATCTTTTCTACTGCATGGACCCTCTTCTCGACTAGGAAAAGCTTGTGCAAGGGCTGGTTACTATAGCTCGCTATCATTTCGCGGTTTACACATACGTCTGCATAGAAACCAGACAGCTGTTGTCATGGTTTTTTTTAAAAAACACAATAAGTTATATTTCTTACTAGGGCTTAGGGGAGAGCGGCGATTCTACTGTTCATCTACAGTTCCCTCGATCTACTGTTGCTACAGTAGATTCGAGTTACTGTTGACGTTTTGTGCTTGTGCTGCTGCTGATCTACATCAAACTCCATGACTCTTGAGGGCCTGCTCGAATAAGGATGACCACAACTCCTTCGCAACCCCCAAGTCTCTCCATCCTCCCTCGTGGAGAGACTCAAGAACCCCAGAGGGGATCTGATACTTGCCATTTATCGACTGGAACATGGGAGGTGAAGGACCGAGTTGCGGCTGCAATGAAGTCGTTGCCTGATGATCTAAGATCAGGTCTTGCAGCGTTGAGAAACACGAACAAAGATGCGTTTTTGCATCTCCTTAACGACCTAGGGTTTCAAGGGGTGCAGCCGCCATGTGCTAATGAACAAGAAGCGGAGAGTGCAATGAAGAATACAGATGATGCTAACTGCAATATTTCAACACATACTGTAAGTTCAAAACCGTCTGCTGATTTACAAACTGCACATACAGTCAGTAATGGACCAATACAAACTGCGAGCACATACGTAGAACCTGTCCAGAAACCAAGATCTGCTCAGTACATGGATTGGGCGTCTAAACTTAAACAAAACATTAACACCGGCATAACCAAACTTAAGTTTGAGTAGCCGGCGATGATTGCAGGAAAGAAAGGTGTTCATGTGAATGTCGCAGAGTTTGAAAAACGTATTGAAGAATGTGAACAGCTGGTGGTGGGCAGATTCGTAAGCAAACGACTTGCGTTTGGGTTTGTAAAGGAGTCTCTGAGTCGTGCATGGGGCACCAGAAACTTTGAGACGATGTTGCATGGAGAACATACGTTCTTGTTCAAGTTTAGGGACGATACAACCCGTAGTAAGGTGCTGGAAATAGGATCTATACATATTGCGAGCAGGTTGTTTATTATAAGGCCATGGACACCTAGTTTAGAAGGAGAAAATCAGATATTGAGTTCTATCCCGATTTGGGTTACTTTAAGAAAGGTACCGCTGTTCATGTGGAACCCCGAGGGTCTACAAAAGATTGCTAGCGTTATAGGCATTCCTCTCATGCTTGACAAGGCAACCGAAGAGAAAACAAGATTGTCTTTTGCTCGGGTTTGCGTGGAAATTGATGCAAGTAGTCAACTTCCAAAGGCGATTCCTATTGAAATCAATGAGAAACTATTGAATGTAGATGTCGAATATGCATGGTTACCTACGAAATGTATAATTTGTAAAGGGTTTGGTCACAACAACAAGAGCTGCCCTAACAGCAAGGCAACTAGTCAACCCATTGTACAATTTTGGCGAGAAAAGAATAACGAAGAAAATGAGCCTGCGAAGAATGAGGGTTGGATTGTGGTGTCAGGGAGGCATTCATTCGTGCCAAAGAAAACTTCGCAACCAATGGGCACGAGTGCTCCTTCTAAACCAAGCAATGTAGCTCATACTACCAATGTGGAAAGTAGACAGAATCTTGAACAAGGCAAGAAGTAGTGGCTGATGTAACACAACAAAGTGCAACACAAGATATGGAGGAACCTGCAATTGTTGTTATGGAAGAGGAGAATAATACATGGCTGAATCAGAATAAAGGAAATGAGAAGGGGCAAGAAATAGTTGCAGAACCAGGCTGTAAGCTTGTTGGATCAGGACAAGATACACCTACCATAAACCTGGGGAGCGAGCAAACATTAGAAGTGGGAGAAATCAATAAGAAGAACAATGCAGGTTACTCACCCAATGGGATTGAAACGGCGATTCAGGCTGCGGATTCAGACGCTGACGTCGAAGCAGAGCCATGCCTATCCACCCCCATATCTACCTCAGAGGTAAACCCAATGCCAGTAGTGGAGGTGTTTCGCGCTATCGCTGGTATAAGAGGACTGAGGGAAGATCCCACAACACTCATGGATTGCCTAACACCCCAAGCTGTTAAGGGTCTGCATTCAGCAATTGCAAAAATAGGCAAGGATGCATTGGTCGCTGAAATTCAAACTTCACTTGAAGAGGAAGCAGCAAAGGTGGGGCAAAACACTAGTGAAGAACGTGAGGTTACCACATTCCAGTCTCCCACGGCATATGTTCCTTGAAGGTCCTCTCGAAGCAAGAAGACAAACCCTAAATTCAGGTAACTGATGGTGATACTACAAGTAGATTGCAACTGCCTATTAGCACCTTGTCTGGATGCTCGATTAGTGCTAGCATTCAATGGTTTTTATATCATGATTCAATGTGGATCGTACCCTTACACCGAATTCTCATACATCCTAGGGCCCACATTAGGTATAACTCACGTCATGAGAGTGATTAAAGGATTGATTGGTACTTATGAGGAAGAAAAGTTATGGTAGGTCTATCATGCAACTACCTTAGTAGCAGAACATTTTGCAGGGTTACACCCCAACTTGGAGACGGTGATTCTAGAACTACTTAGGTTCCTTGTTGAAAATTTGAAGCAAATTTTTTGTCATGTGGACGCTGTAACGAGTGAACGTATGAGTGATTGTAAACTTTATCATCCTCTTTTTTCATTTCTAAGGTTCGGGGATCCTAAACAACCCTGCTCGCTTTCCAAAAAAAAAAAAAAAGATCTTGAGACAATAACATCTTTGGTTTGTAATTGATTCATTCCTATCTTAATTTCCTTAGTGAGTAAGGTTCCCAGGGTTGATTTCAAAGGACAATAATGCATTAGTACATAATTTGCTTTAGTAAAAGGAGAAATCATAATCACCTTTTCTTTTCCAGATCCTTTTGTCATTCCATCACCGTTAACAAAATGAAACATGGACTCCACCATGAAGACTCGAAGTCTTCTCTATCCCTTTTTAAGTCTTCTTTATCACTTTTTAAGTCTTTTGAATAGTAAACAAATCCATATAACACAATTTACACTCTGCTTCATTCTCCTACAAATGTTCAAGCTTCACTTGGAAGAGTAAAAGCTAAGCAGAGAGAAGCGTAAACTACACACTGACATGGATATAAGACTATCTACATCATCATCAGCAAAAGTAAGAGTTTCAAGCGGAAGGGCAGCTAAAGAGAGCAGTGGAAGGGGTGGTACTCACCAAATTATACCGAAAAGCTCAAAAAATATATCTCACGGCAAGAAGAAAACATTGCACTCTTCAAACACTGATACAAGACTATTTGCATCTTCTTCAACAAAAGTAGTAGTTTCAAGCATAAGGATTGTTGAACAGACCAGCAGAAGTGGTGGCACTAAACAAAATGTAACGAAAAGTTCTAAGAAACCTTGCTGCCAGAAGGAAATATTGCACTCTTCAAGCAATGATACAAGACTATCTACATCTTCAGCAAAAGTAGCAGTTTCAAGAGGAAGGGTTGTTGAAGGGAGTAGTGGAAGTGGTGGTACTAAAAAAATTGTACAGAAAGCTCACGGCAAGAAGGAAATAGTGCATGTTAAGAAATCATCACTGACTCTAGCAAAATCTGCACAAAGTCGCTTTGAATCAATCAAATATTTCTAAATATTTGAGAGATGTCTAGAATAGCAAAAAATGTGGTTTAAATTGCTTATGTTGTTTGGAGGCATGGAAGTTAGCAGCTCTAGTAGTAAGAGTGATTCTATTAGTAGGTGTGTAAGGAGTATAAGTCAGTCTGATCTTCAAGTTTGAGTGAGTATGTAACCAACTAGTTAAGTGAGTTGTGTGAGAGTAAAGTTATATATTTGTAAAATAATTTCAAATATCAATGAAGTTAAAAGTTTCCTATATTTAGTGTTCTCCTAATTTGCCAAGGATTGTGATTTCGTTTTTCGAGTTAATTTCATTCTTCAAATTTTAAAAAATATTTTGATGTGTAAAGAAAAAAGTAATAATTTTGAGAATACGTGAAATATATATAATGAATTTCAAGGGTATATGAAATATGTCAAAAATAAGATGCAATTAAATAAATCTATTAAACACATTAAATGAAGCCTAAATGTAAAAAAAAAAAAAAAAAAAATTTGAAACAAACATGAAATTAATATATAATTAGAAAATCAAAGAGTGATTTCAATATATAATTAGAAGAATTGATAATTAGAAAATTAGGAGGTGGTTTCAAAAATCAATAAATAGTTAGAGAAAATGATTATTAGAAAGAAAAAAAAACTAAAATTTTACGAAAAAAGCCCAAAATTTTCAAAATAAATCCACCAAAATATAAAATTTTTTGTAGCTTATTTCTGTATTTTTACGAAATTTATGAGAAAACCTTGAAATTTTCGAAAAACCCTCGAAAAAATAGAATTATTTCTTTAGCCATTTTTTTTTGAAATTTCAAAAAATTAAAATTTCACCGAAATTTGGCGAGATTTAGTGAAATCTCATTTCCTTGCAATTTTCTAACCACGCACTCTTGAAATACAAGACTATTTTTATCTTCTTTAACAAAAATAGTAGTTTCAAGCAGAAGGGTTGTTGTAGAGAGTCATTGAAGTGGTGATACTTAAAATAAAGTATGGAGCAGCTCTAAAACAAAACCTTGCGGCAAGAAGGTAATATTGAAACAAAAAAACATTACTAGAGTTCCCATAAAAGACTATTAGTTGAGGAGGAGAACATAGGTTAAATAGCTTCATATTTAAACCTTGTTCAATTGGCCTACATAACCGTGAGTGCACTTTTTCTTACAAACTAATCAAAATAGTTAGGTTTGCCAATAATTTTTTAAAATATTTCTTAATCATAACAATGCAGATCATTTCTTGAAGTCCAACTATGGGAAAGCAAACTAGCAATAGTGCTAGTATACGTAGATGATCTGATTCTTATCGGAGATGGCAAATAAGAAATTCAAATAGTATGAAGAAACTTGGCGGTCTGATTCCAAATGAAAGAGCTAGGGGAACTAATTAAGACACTTCCTTGGGCTCGAGATTAAATGAAGTGTCCTTTGTCAGCAAAAGTAAGTTAGAGATCTACTGAAGAAATATGGGATGCTTGAGTGTAACCTTATCTCAACACCTATGGAGGCTAATGCTAAACTATGATTCATTTCTTGGAAGGTTGACTATAATCAGGAAGGCTACGAAGACCCTGACCAATTGAGAGAAGGGTCTCACTTAAAGAGCACAATTAATTTATTTAATTTTCTTAGAACTGGCTTGAGTATCGGAGTCTTTTCTACTGCATGGACCCTCTTCCCGACCAAGAAAAGGGTCTACTTGGATCGTGAGACAATAACACCTTTGGTTTGTAATTGATTCATTCTTATCTTAATTTCCTTAGTGAGTAAGGTTCCCAGGGTTGATCTCAAAGGACAATAATGCATCATAGTACATAATTTGCTTTAGTAAAAGGAGGAATCATAATCACTTTTCTTTTCCAAATTCCTTATTTTATCATTCCATCACCATTAACAAAATGAAACATGGACTCCACCATGAAGACTCGAAGTCTTCTCTATCTCTTTTTAAGTCTTCTCTATCACTTTTTAAGTCTTTTGAATAGTAAACAAGTCCATATAACACCATTTACACTTATAGCTGCCAAGTTTGAAAAATCAGTTGGAGAAGAGAACCTGCTGGAGATTAGCTTCGTCGGCAGACGAAATCATTGATCTTATAGCTAGAAATTGGCTGAAAGTTGTTGAAATATGCTGGAAATTGGTTGGACTTGGTTAGAATTGAAGAAGGATAGCTGGTAGAAGAGAGAAGAAGGTGGTGGAAGGGTTTCCCGCCCCCCACTGCCTCTTCATCCTATAAAAGGAGTAGAAGGGTTCCCATTTATTCAATCCTCCAAAATCGTGAGATATTTGATTGTTTGTGAGCTAGGGTTTTCTTCCCTTTGGATATGAATTTGTGAGAGAGGAGGAAGAAAAGGAGGTGAAAGAGACTCTGGGTTGTTGTTTTGTTTGTTTGTGTTTTACACAATTAGCATATTTGTGTGGTGTCATTTAGACACATGTATTTGTAACGTCATTGACGTTTTGTAGCTCTCTCCAATTGTATTATTTCGATTTCACTAGGAAATTTCACCTAATAGAAAATTAAAAAACAAAAAAAAATATTGTATCAAACATTAATGGATATTAGGGGCACTTTTTAGACACTTCATGCTTCAAATGTTCTTTTAGGAGTATTTGACTTAGTCACCAAAGCGTAAAGTGTGAGTGGGTATGGGAGCAAGAGAGGGAGTATGAAAATACTTAATTTCTAAATTTGCTAATGTTCAAAGTGTTTGAGAGAGTCTATATATGCAATGTATTTTTTTTAATGATTTTATTATCATATATGTTAAAATATTAATTTGATTTTATTAATATCAACCATCAAAATAATTATCAAATAACAATTATTTAAAATTAACAACATGCACAAGACAAATAGTTAGATTTATGAATAATAGGTATATATAGATAGATGGAAACTTGAAAACTATTATGTGCACAAAACAATTTTAGTAATATATTACATGTTTACTAAAATATAATAATCATTAAAAATAATCAAATGATTGATGGAACAAAAATATTTGCAATGATTCAAATTTTGAAAGTGAAGTTTCGTAAATCATAAGCAGAGATTCAAGAACAATCGACTCCAAATTGTCAGAGCGGGATCTAAATTTTGAGAGTGGGGATTTGACAAGAATCCGCCAAAAAGTGTCAGAGTGGGGATTGAGAGCGTTGCCCCTGATAGAAGGTTTATGTGACTAAGGACACTATTGATGCTTTTTAGACACTGTAATCATAGAGGTGTTAAAATCGGTTCAAAATTGGACTAGGACCGAAATTGAACTAGGGATTCAGTTCAATTTCGGTTTTTTTTTTTCAATTTTGTCTTTTTTTCCATCACCTGAATCGTCAATATTCCTCCTGTTTGGGGCTTGAGAACTGTAATCAATGAATCGTGTTAGAGACTTGAATCTTGTTGAAGCTTCAAAGGGGATTTGATTCTCGGCTAGCTGAATAGAAGAAAGCAACAAAGAGGCTCCAAAGGAAAGGAAGAAAAAGAATAAGAGAGACGTTGTTGCGAGCCTGAAATAGATTGTTGTAGTGTGGCAAGAGAAGGGAAGATCGGTGAGAGAAAATAGAGAGGTGGAGACGATGGGTTGTTGTGTGTGGTTGGTCGATCGGGAGAGAAAGAGATGGAAATCCTGTGGATCACCCCCTTGCAGCTTGATACCCACCCTGGAAATCTCATTATCTCTGCTGCAATCCACCATTTCTTTCTACACTCTAGCGAAATCCACCATGTTTTGCTCAATCTTCTCTGTAAGTGTGAGGGTTTTTAAGTGAATGAGATAATAGTGGAAACACTAATTTGGTGGATGTTGAGATAAAAACACACAAAGATTATCTTAGGTGTTTGGGGTAAGAAGAAGAAGAATGAGAGTCTTGAGGAGGAGAATATGTGTGAATTGAGCTTTCAGTTCAGTTCGGTTATTTCGGGTGTGCCGAATTACATTCGGTTAAGAGCCGATTTTGCCATTCTGTTTGGTGATTTTCAGTTTGTTTGATAAAGTTTGGCTAGTTTTCGATAACCAATTAATACCTATGCTACTCATTTTTCAGAACATGTATCACGGGTCCTACACGAACCATATCAGATTTAAGGTTCACACCAATAAATTCATTTTATATTAGCATTTGATACTCATTAGTTGCTTGAAGTTGTCCGCTTATATATATTGTCTATGTTGAAGAAAAAATCTTAAAAATTTTCCTATTTTATATTAGCGTTTGATACTCATTTTTAGTTGCTTGAAGCATTCGTGCTAGTCCACTTATATATATATTGCATTTGTTGAAAAATGTTGCCTATGGAAAATTGCATTGAGTCAAAGCATATCAAAGGAAAAAAGCTCCTACTAAATAACACCGCCATTTTTACTGATGGCACCACCACTTGCTAGGGATGGCAACGGGGCGGATTGGAGCGAATTTGAGCAAATTCATCCTCGATCCGTCAAAAAAAGTGAATCCCCAAATCCTCCCCTCCAATCCGTTTATAAAGTTAATTAAAAACCATAACCGCTCCGTGCGGAATGGCGGATATTCGCCTCGCCAATCCGTTTACGGTTTGCGGTTCTGTTATTGGATTGTCGGGTCTTCGCCCCGATCATAGCATCAAACTCATATCAACCATTAATGTTTTCAAAACTTGCTAACCAATATCAAATTATCCATAATAGATTCAGACAGGCTTGCGTTAGGCGAAAACTCACAAAGCTACTAATCCAAGAATTGAAACAGTAATATCTGTGAATCATACAATCCTAAAAGCATAAGGATTCTTATTGGTAAAAGATACAAAAATTATAACAAAAAATTACAAAAAACCATACAATTTTTTTTTTCGATCTAAAGAATCAAGATACAAAAATTATAACAAAAAATTACAAAAAAAAAAAAAAATCGATCTAAAGAATCTAGATCTCAGATCTTTTTTGCAGCTAGGGGGAAAAGAAGGTCGAGCTTCGAGTGTCGAGTTTGTCGCTATGGGAGGCTTCGACTTCGACCACCAGACCACCCTTTGATCACTAGAAAGGCTTCGACCACCAAAGAGGTTTCGACCACAAGAGAGGCTTCGAGCCTTCGATCGACCACACAGAGAACCTTCGTTGTGAGAGGCGAAATGAGATTGTGAGAATGAGTGAATGAGAATGTGAGATGAGGGTTAAGTTCCTATTTATAGTTCAAGGGTATTGTAGTAATTTAACTAGTTAAACGAATATTCGTGGGGCGGATATGGCCAAATCTGTATCCGCCCCGAATAATAAACGAATACAGTTTGGATATCCGTATCCGCCCCAACCTCCATCCACCCTTAACCAAATCCGCCCCAAACGAGGCGAGTAGGGTGGATATCCGTGAAAATCCACCCCATTGCCATCCCTACCACCTGCTGGAAGACACCACATATAAAAGGAAAAAAACCCTACCCTAACCCCTATTCTCATATCTCCCTATCTTCTCCTTTTATCTATTTCTTTTCCATCAACCACCACTGCTGCCACCTCTTCCTCCTCTTATCTTCATCACCACCACCACACCACTGATACCTTTTTTTTTTTTTTCCTTCTCCTCCTCCCTTCACCGCCACCTCTTATTCTTATTCTCATCCTCCCCTTCTTCATCTTCACCACCACCACTTCTCATCCGACCTCCTCCCATTTTTTTTCTCATCCTCCTTTTTTTCTCTCCCTGGCGGTGGCAAGGTGGTGGTGATGGCAAGGTGGCGGTGGTGAGGTGGTAGTGGTGAAGGGGAGAAGGAATCTAACAGTTGTTAAAAAAAAAACTTCCCCATTCTTCTTCTTCCTCCCATTCTTCCTCATCTATTTCGCAGCCCCATCGCCACCCCCTTTCTCTTCCTTCCTTATCCCCCTTATTTCTCTTCTCATGTTGTTGGGAGACTTACACTCGCAGCGAATCACGTGAGTGAGAGACTTACATTCCAATGGATCGTGCAAGTGGGAGACTTACATTCATATGATCCTTTGCGATTTGGTCGTTGCTAGACAATTTTGAGCGACTGTAGTAAAATGATCGTAACTTGCTTATTTCAAAACATTTTTAAGTTATTCAAATTGTGTTCATTCGGTAACTCACAATACTACATTTTTTTAAAATGTTTTGATGATCTTGAGAATCAGTCTCAATCGAGTGCCAAAGTTGGCCGAAAGTCAGGGACAATACCATGTTTTCTTTACCGGACAAATTTGAGTGACTTTAGTAAAATGACCACCACTTGCTCATTTCAAAACATTTTTAAGCGATTCAAATTGTGTTCGTTAGATAACTCAGAGTATCACATTTTTTTGTTTGTTTATGAGCTTGAGAATTAGTCTCAATCGAACGTAAATGATCGCTTTTTTTTTCTCCTCCTCCTCCCTTCACCGCCACCACCGCCACCTCTTATTCTTATTCTCATCCTCCCCTTCTTCATCTTCACCACCACCACTTCTCATCCGACCTCCTCCCATTTTTTTTCTTCTCATCCTCCTTTTTTTCTCTCCCTGGCGGTGGTGAGGTGGCAAAAGCGAGGAGGCAGAGAAGGAGAGGTGGCGGTGTCCCACCTCCTCCCATTTTTTCTTCTTATTTTCCTCTCTTTTTTTCTCCCTGGCTATGGCGAGGTGGTGGTGATGGCAAGGTGGCGGTGGTGAGGTGGTAGTGGTGAAGGGGAGAAGGAATCTAACAGTTGTTAAAAAAAACTTCCCCATTCTTCTTCTTCCTCCCCTTCTTCCTCATCTATTTCGCAGCCCCATCGGCACCCCCTTTCTTTTCCTTCCTTATCCCCCTTCTTTCTCTTTTCATGTTGTTGGGAGACTTACACTCGCAGCGAATCACGTGAGTGAGAGACTTACATTCCAATGGATCGTGCAAGTGGGAGACTTACATTCATATGATTCTTTGCTATTTGGTCGTTGCTAGACAGTTTTGAGTGACTCTAGTAAAATGATCGTAACTTGCTTATTTCAAAACATTTTTAAGTTATTCAAATTGTGTTCATTCGGTAACTCACAATACTACATTTTTTTTCTAATGTTTTGATGATCTTGAGAATCAGTCTCAATCGAGTGCCAAAGTTGGCCGAAAATCAGGGACAATACCATGTTTTCTTTACCGGACAGATTTGAGTGACTTTAGTAAAATGACCACTACTTGCTCATTTCAAAACATTTTTGAGCGATTCAAATTGTGTTCATTAGATAACTCAGAGTATCAAATTTTTTTGTTTGTTTATGAGCTTGAGAATCAGTCTCAATTGAGCATAAAATTTGACCGAAATTCAGGGACAATATTCTGTTTTTTTACTAAACAAAATTGAGTGATTCCGCGATTGTGAGTTTTCCACTCACAAAGTGCCTCCTTGAGGGTAAAATTTTTTTGCCCTCACAACAGCTCGTGCGAGTGAAAAAAAAACAGAAAGTGCAAGGGGAAAAAGAAAAATAAGAGGGAGAGGGGCGATGGCCGGTGCGAGAAGAAGAGAGTGGGAGAATAAGAGATGTGAACTGAGAGAGTGTGGAAGAGATAATGGGAGAACTGGGAAAGGGGAAGGAGAAGAAGAAGAAGAAAATGGGGAAGTGTGACAATGGCTGTGGCTCCATCTCCTCTATTTCTTGCCATCGCCGATCATCTCTAACTGCCCTCGCAATTGATCGCCCCCTTCCATGCTATTGTTTTTTTTTTTTTTTTGAAAAGCAAGCATGGTTTTAAAAATCCCTTAACCTTTATATTAAAGAATTTCATGCTATTGTTGTTATTGTTGTTCTTGAGAAGAGATGATGGGAGAAGAAGAAATGAATAATAATTTAAATCGATACGAAAGAGAGCAGGTAAAAAAATAGATAAAAATGGATAGGTAGTGTGAGTGAGAGTCCCAAATACTAGTTGCCTTAGAGACTACGTGAGCCTCTTAAATTCTCACTAATTTGAAAACTCATAAGCGCGGGTGCCAGAACGATCTGAACTGTTCGATTGAATATGGCAAATCTCTAAGCAACCCATCTCCCCATTTACATTTTCAAATGAGGAACTCTGAAACTTCAATCCGAAAACCCCTTCTTTCTTCCCTCTCTCTCTACGAAATCCTCCACCATCGGCGCACGTTAGACTCTTCCCCCTCCCTCTTCACTTTCTCTCTCCTAGGGTTTCAGATGGACTCACTGTGAAACAAAACCACTCACTCACTCAGTCACTACCAATGTCGAACATCGAAAAGCTCTTCGTTCAGATCTTCGAACGGAAGAAGTGGATTGAAGAGCAAGTTCAGCAACAGAGCGACTTGTTCGATCAGTACCTCGCCTCGACGTGTTTGATTCAAGGAATTCGACCTCCTTCGTGGCTTCTCAGTTCTGGATTCGAAGGTGGCAGTGGAGATCTTAAAGGTACGGCTTTCACTACATCAAATTAGGGTTTCTTGAATTGAAAGTGAACTTGATAACCAAGACTTGAGTTAAGCATGTCTCAGTCACATTAAAGATAGTACATTAGTGATTTCTTACTCTTCAAAATCAAGAATTTTAAAAAAAATATACACTTCACGGTAGATATTGAAAGTGAACTTGATCCTTGTTCTATCTCCAATGTTTATACTAAATTTTGATATCGATCTCGTTGATAGCAGAGCTTCTGTTAGGTTAATTCATTTATATATCAGTGTGCCGGATATTGGTTGTTTTAACCCTTCAGAGAAAGTGTTATTGTCAATGTAGCTATTTACTTGATATTCATTTCATAGCTTATATGATAAGCTGCCATGCCGTAAAGGCTTATATCATGCCGTAAATTTTTTCTTGAATGCTGGCTTAAGTTGACAATTGCTTGTGTCATTTCAGAATTAAAGAAAGAAGAGCTGATTTCAGGTCTCCTATTTCCACCTCGGAAAGCCAAGATTCCATCTAAGATCGGTCGCACTATTCTTTACAGAAGACCGGTTATTTCAGAAGATAGTGCACAGCAGTCACAGGGATTCATAACTGAAACTTGTGCTTCCAACAAGTATTTCGATTTGGGTGATAGATTAACGCTGGTATCCAAATTTAACGTTAACAATAGTGAGTGTGACCTGGGAGGAACACTGCATGATGTTCCCGAGCTTGACCATAGCATTACTTCTCCTCAAGATCGGGCAGATGCAAAAACATCGGATGCATGTTTTGAGCTAGATGGATCGTTGGTTAAGATTCAAAGATCAAGGTCGAGACAAAAGGCTCTAGAGCTTCGTAACAGTGAAAAGTTAAAATCTACAAAACGGTCACATGAAGATTGTACCACTGAATCCCGTGGTAGGATTACACGGTCAAGAACTTCTGGTCAGACCCATGCTAAAGCATCCATAGAAGTGCCAAACTTTTCAACTTCCACTAATAGAACTGGTGGTAGAGTTACAAGGTCTAGAATTTCTGCTCAGAAGAATAACTCTGTTGATAGATCATTGCAGTCACTGAATGGTATTGATGGAGAAGATCATAAGAAAGTTACAACAGTTGAGACGAAGCACCTGGCAACTAATTGTGATGAAGGATTGATAGAACCAAATAGCTCATCAGTATTGCCCAGTGATGGAGTTGTACGTTCTAGAAATACTTCTAGCAATAAACCTTCTCAATTGCCAAGTCCATCAAATCAGGTTGAAGGAAATGACTTCTTAAGAGGATCAGACGCTCAACTGCATACAGTCCCGATTCATGATGGCAATGGTATTAGTCTCCAGGAAAAGTGTAATCCAGCAACTACAGAGACCGAGTGTGTTTCGGACTTGCCAGTTGAAGCTCTTTCATATCATTCAGGATCTAATAAGAAAGCAGGTACCCTTGGGATTGTTAGTGGGGTTCTCGCTTCCAGCCCTCTCCTTGAAATTAGTACATATGTCGAGCCAAAGAAATTACTCTTTGATGAAGTTGAAGATTGCAATTTGAATGTCCACTCCTCGCCTGCTGCTAAGGGAGAAACAGGAGATGGCTTACCTGAGATGAGAGCTTTGCTGCTTGAACCAAAGGAATCGGTTATAGAAGTAACTCCCACTGGTCCACAATCGGTGGAGAAAATTCAGGGTTTGAAATCAGTAAGCATAGAAGAAAATTGCAAGGTTTCTTCTGATGCTCGTTACAGTAGTCGTAATAGTGTCAGAAGAGAGGAATCTGATAGGACTTCTCACCCTACATGTACTGGGGAAGAATCTAAGATTCATGGGCACATATTGGCTGATATCCAATGGTGTAACTTAATCCCGAACCAGGTACTTGTTGAGTCATCAAGGAAGTTAGTTGGTTCCAATGTCACCAATGAGGGTAGGCATAATTGTGTCAGAACAAATAAATCTGATAGGACTTCTCATCCTGCATGTACTAGGGAAACCTCACCTGTTGTGGAATTTAGGGAAGAATCTCAGATTCGTGGGCACATAACGGCTGATACTCCAGGGGGCAACATTATCCCAGACCAGGTGCTTGAGCCTTCAAGGAAGCTGATTGGTTCAAATGACACCCATGAGGGGTAATGGCATCAGAACAGAGAACTCTGATAGTAGGGGTTTTCACTTTGAATCTACTGAGGAAAACTCATCAGTCATGCAGTCTAAGGAAGAACCTAAAATTCTTGGACACAAAATGGCTGATACTCCAGGGAGCAACGAGATCCCAAAGCTGGTGCTTCTTGAATCATCAAGGAAGTTGGTTGGTTCAAATGATATACAAGAACAAAGTGGCTTGGCTGTTGATTTAGATTTCTTGGAGGAGGATCAGAAGATGGATGCTGGAAACAGTGAAGAAGAGCAAAGAGCTTGCCTCAAAACCTTTGCAGAAAAGCATGAATCTATCAAGGAAGAGAAGTCTCACTCTCATCCAAAAATGTCTACCAGAAAACTGTTGAATGCATCTCTTACACCAGCAAGGATAGGAACATCAGAAATTTACGACAAGGGAAGCACCAGAAGCTCAAAGCAGGTAATGGACCTACCGAATAATAATCTAAATGCCTCGCCAGTTACTAAGAGAGGTTCATTGATCCAACTGGAAGGAGAACTGGACAGATATTTGTTTGATTTAGATTTGGATCCACAGAAAGTTGGTATTGGGAAAGTGTGTACTCCGAGACTTGATGTGATGCCTGATAAGATGTCAGTTGAAGAACCCAAACACAATGTAGATGGATACAGTAGTCCTCTAAACTTGATGATTCCTGATCCTGATCATGTTACTGAATCTTCTTTGATCAAGAACCATGGCATTTCTGATCAAGAAGAAGAAATAAATATGTTGTTGCAACAGATAACGATTTAAGTGTTCAGTTGCAGTTAATCACACCAAAACCTGTTCAGATCAACACTACAGTGCAAGAAGCTCCTTACTTATTAAGGAGCTATACCAGCCTTGGCAAGAATGACCGTAACTCTATATTGAATGGATCCTGTTTGGCAAACAAGCCCATGCAACTGACAAAAGCTATGCATGATGCTGTGGATTCATGGCCTCCATACAAACGAAGAAAGATCGAGGGTCAATCAAGTAAATTAAGCACTGCTTTCCCAAATTTAGGAAGGGCTAGAACACTTTATCATACTGAGGGAAACTTAAGACATGTAAAAGATGGTTCAAGATCTGATCTGCAATTTCAGCATTTCTGTGCATCTTTTGATGTGGAAGTTGCTCATTCTGATCTTGCTAAGAGACCTTCTGCAGAGATGGATCGGAGTGAGAAACTTCGTAAAACAGTGAAGTATGAATCCTCAGCTGACTTGCAAGCCAAACAGGTAACTGCCCTGTTCTTTTTGTCTTTTCCTAAGCAAATTGCTGATTGAGAAATTAAGGAACATATGTCGTGTTCTGTGTTATAACCTATAGGTTATGGCATGCAGATATTAAGTAAATTAGTCTGCATGTGATTACATATGGGAAAATTGTATCTGTTTCCTGCGATGCCACTAAAGCAATTTGGATGCAATACATATATAGAATTTTTTTCATTGTTATTCATTCTCTCTTGCTTTCCATTTTTGGTGTATGTTATTGGTTGACAGGTTGGACTAGGGATTGAAGGGAAGGATCAATGCACAAGCAACACCTTCCAATTTGAAGAATCAGGTGTGGATGCTGTTCTTATTCCAAGTGCAGACAAAGTGGGGTTGAAAGATTTCAGTGCATTGAGGATTTTTTCTGAAGATCAACAGAATTTACAGTGTCCTAAAATTGAAATGAATATGGGGAGGGTGAAAGAACTGGTTTTTGCTGAAGATGCTTTGCAGGAGAAGCGATCTGATATTGGAGAGCTTTCATTTCCATATTGTTCAGTTCAGGCAACAGATGAGGATATTGATTCCAATGTCGCTGATCAAACCATGCCTGAATTTGAAGGTTTCAGCATGGATGAGCCTATAGATGGCATGCTGTCTTCAGTTGCTGAGGGTAGCATAACCTTAGACAAATGGGATCTTCCAAGAACAGAAAGCGAGCGTGTCAGAGTTCTCGAGCGGCTATGCAGGTCTACTGGCATGCTTACCCCATTACCCCAGTCTTCAAAGTGTAAAATTTTGGAAACACCTGATATATATAAGTCTTTACCAAATGGACTTTTGGAGAGCATGGGTTTGGAGAACCCTGTTCTCTTTAATGGTTATCATATTAAGCAAAAACCTAAGCCTAGTTACAATCCCATGGGTGCAGAAGTTAAACACACATTGTACTCCGATGAAACGGCATCAACTAGTGTTCAGTTTGATTGGGGTGTTCAGAAACTCCCGTCTACACCCCCAATCAGGAGTGGTTGTCAGAAAATTACTTCGGTTTTTTCTGTTCGGAGTTCTGGGCAGTATCAAAGTACAAACCCAGAGCTCACTTGCTTCCGCATTGATGAAGATACTAACACTAGTGAAAGAAATGAGGACTTGGATAAGGTTCTGGATGTAGTCAATAGGGACTCGGATGAGGTAGATGAAGTCCAAGAAAGATTCAGCTCAAGAGGTCGTGACAGCTCAATTAAAAGAGGCACATATGTTGAGCTGGCTAATATCAACGCTTCTGCAACGGGGTCTATGACTCGAACGTTACATGATAGAGGTAGTTTAGCTTCTTTAAACACACAGGTGGGCTTCCATGGGGCACAAAAAGTTGCCAAGCAGAATACAAGAAATGGTTTGGCAGCAAACAGAAGATCCAAGTATGGGGATAAGGAGAACCAAGCTTCATCAATAGGTGGAAGTGGTGTTGGAAAGTCTTCTGAATCTCGTTATAACAGGTTCAGTAGGCCAAAGGCACCAAAGCAAGTGAGAAGAAAGGAAGTCAGCGTTTCAACATAGTCACTAGTGTTTCTTCTTTCATTCCACTTGTTCAACAAAAGCGTCAGCAAGCTGCAGTTGCCACAGGTATTAAATATAATTTATTTGAGAGTCTTTCATTTCATTTATTTATTATCAAACAAGATACAACATATCATTAAGCAAACATGTAAGAAAAGGTTTAATGTAGAAGAAAATATATATACACCTGTGAAACTTGGAAAAATGAAAATTGGAAACCCAATACCAACAGTAGGAAGCACTTCCATCACCACCTTTCTGAAATCACTTGCCTTAGTCTTGAGTATCCTATTGTTCCTTTCCGACCACTGGCAGGCAGATGTCACCAGGGAACAAGGACCAGATGAGCTTTGTATTATCCCTTGAAAAGGCCTCACTTTGCAACTGTTAATAGTGATAAAAAGAGAGTTGCATGCATATTGTACTGTAATACTCGCTTATAAACTCACGTCTTATCTCTCATTAGAAGATTTTAACATGTTAGAACTTGTAGGTACAATTGAAATGGGAATACCACAGCTCACATTTCACTTAAATTTGTTGAAAAGGGTCAACCATTTGTTATACTCCTAATGTTATTAAATGTAATTTTCATTTTAGAGTTTGTTGGGTAACATGCAAAAGAAATCTTTTCTCAAGGAAATTTATTGGCGAAGTTTTTGGTTGAAAATACAATAAAATTTTTCTCAAATGAAATATTTAGATGTTTGGTTGAAATTTTGAAACCGGAAACTTTAGTAGGGCGTGTGTGTTTTCCAGCTTGCTGTGTAAAATTTTTGCTTAACTCACCTGAGTCACCTCCTAAATAAGTTATTCGTTAGGAATTTTTTTCTCAAGAGAATTTTGCTTGACAAAAGTTTGACTTAAGAAAAATTTGTTAGATAGAATTTTCTTTTTGCTACAAAAGATTTATACGAGGCAACTTAAATATTGAAAATGAATTATCAATTTATCATTAAACCATCAGTTTTTTCACTATGTCGCTTATTACAGAGTGTAGAATTGATTTTGGTACAAATTGTTTACATGATACCATGATTTTTATTTACAAACTCAACTGATTTAAGAATTTTGAGATTGGTCTAACAGAAGTCAGTCAGTTTCCTGACTGTTATTCAATCCATTAACTTGCATCCCCTCATAATAGTCTTAACCCCAGGAATAAATTTTCTTGCTCCACCTCTGGCTATTTTTTGTCTACTATTTTCAATCTCTCATTTTTTTTCTCGCCATTGTTCTTTTGCTGTCACATTTTCTTCAGTTTTCTATCAATCTAGCCCTTTCTTGAAAGTCTCTCCCTTAATATCTGTCACATCTCTCATTTGTTACCTTTACGTGGAACTATTCCAGCTTTTCTTTCATGACTTCATGTTTTCAGTTTCAGCATTGCACAGAGTTGTATGGGAGTAATATAAGGTTGTCCTTGTTTCAAAATGAAAGAAATCAAGAAACTTAATATAAAATGAATTGTTTTCAGCTACATAAGGTTGAGCACAAAAAATTAAGGTTCAATGAATGAAGGTGTATTTTGTTAGAAAGCCCATCTCTAGAATTCATTGTTAGGCTTTTAGCATGCTTGGTTGGAGAGGATCCTTCCTAGTTTAGGATGCTCTCTATGGCTACGTTGTGTTTCTGAACTCATTCCTTAAGGTGTTTGCATTTACTCATTTAGTAGGTCTTGAAAAACACTCCAAATGGGAAAACTTATTTCTTGGTATTAACTAAGAGTTCTTGGAGTATCCCCAGCACTCATAGTTTACAGAGAAATGGCACCAAAATTTTGAACTCCAAATGTAGATGACCAACAAATATCATTGGTGTTTTGGTTTCAATGTGTTAAGGTAATGAGAAAGCCGTGGGTCTTAATATATCATATGTTTCATTGGTTTTTCTCATTGTGTTTTATAGGGAAGAGAGAAATCAAGGTGAAAGCTCTCGAGGCCGCTGAGAATGCAAAACGTATTGAAGAAAAAAGGGAAAATGACCGTAAAATGAAGAAAGAAGCTGCAAAGCTTGAACGGTCAAGATTGGAACAAGAAAAGCAAGAAAAGATCAAGCAATTGGAGTTGAAACAGAAAATGAAAGAGGAGGAAAGGAAGAGAAAAGAAGTTGAAATGGCAGCAAAAAAGAGGCCAAGGGAAGAGGAAGAAAGGAAGGAGAAGGAGAAAAAACGCAAGTGTGCAGAAGAAGCACATAGACGGCAGAAGGAGGAGAGACTGCGCACTGTAAAAGAGAATAAAGAGCAACGATACAGAGCTGTGGTAAGATGTTTTCTTCATCAACGTTAACCCTCTTAACTTTCCTGGCAACATTGACTTAAGTGATATACTCTATACAGGACGAAACAGAATGCAAGAGAAAAGAGCTGCAAAATGAGGAGAAGACACACCAGAAAACACTAGGAATGGATATATCTGAATGCAGGAAAATGACAGAGCTTTGTGTCAAGCCTGTCAATGTTTCTGCAGGAAATGCCAGCAAACCATGTGATGATCGTGAAGTTTCTGAGGCCTTGACAGTGTGCCACCAGAACGTGAGAAACCTGCAGCAAGTTTAGTTTTCATTTGTTCTATGAGTTTAAAATGTTTAGGGATATTTCTCATGGGGCATGACCAGAGCATCTACCAGGTCTTGCTGCACAAAGGTGCTGACAAAGCCATGCTCTGAGTTATTAACTGTGATGCTTACCTAGAAAGTAGCTGTTGGGATCATTATAGTTCCAAATATAAAAGTAGAACCATAATGACATGGGAAATCTAGAGGCATTTTACCCTAAACGATTTTATCAACATTTTAGCTGTTATATAAATTTCAATCTGCATTATTATGTCAAATGGTCAAGAATTGGAAGATCTTACTGTGGTCTTAAAGTGATGGTGGTGATGAATAGTCTTTCTTAAATGCATTGGGCAGAAGGATAAAGTAGGATGTTCATGTGTGCATCCTATGTCATACTATTTTATCTAGGTTTGGAACTTCTGTCATAAACTTCTGATATCATCACTATTATGTCCACTTGCAGGTTGAGAGCAGTTTGTATAAGGTAAGTGACTACCGTTTCTCGTTTACTGGAGGGAGTGGAGAGCGGTCATATGAGATGTCTCCATACCAAACCTCTGATGATGAAGATGATGAGGAGGAAGAAGCAGTATCTAATAAGAAATTTATGCCTTCATGGGCTAGGTAATGGCTGAATCTGGTTCTCTAAAATTAGTTTGTTATTCAGAGAAATGTGAAACATCATAAATGCAGATGGATATAGTGTGTCAATTAATCAGTGTACGGGTCTGGTCCTGCATTATAGTTTCCTCGTACCATTGCATGTGTACTGCTTCAGTATATATCTAGGAAACATGTGGTACCTAAGTACATTGCCCTTACCATTTCATGCACTAATCACAGCAATGTAGTTGATTGCCTTTCTTCCTGACAATTTCATTAGTTAGAATTCATATGCCCTCTACATTGCTCACATATCAGGGGTATAATTCATCTTCAAAATAGTTTACTATAGAGACTTGTTGATCTTTGTATTGGAATTTATTAAAAGTTTGTGCTACATCTTTGTGTTGTAGGGAGACACATTTGGCTTCAGTCTTACCCTCTATGCAGCAAATAGACCCATTCAGAATCTTTCCCCATGAAAGCTTTTGTAGTGCAACTGAAGGTAAATACTTTTGTAATTTCAATCCATGGCTCAGTATTTGCTAAACATGGACTAACATTTCGTTTCTGTTTTTATGTAGTTCTTTCTTTTCGACCAAACCCTAAATAGCTTCCCATTTTGTTGGAGAATAAGATTACATTGGTGAGAGGAAGAAAATCTTCTGCACACCCGGACATTTTTTTGTGAACAGGAGTTGCTATTGCCATTCTGTTGTGTACCTCCAGAATCCAGAGTGAACCAATCAACTGGATTTTCTCTGTGATCTTTTTTCTGTTGAGGAGATGCCTTGCCACAATGATTATTGTTAATGATACCTTCAGTTGTTGTAAATATATCAAAAACATGTACCACTAGTTGAACCGAGTGCAGGTTGCAAGCTTTTTGATACATTTTGCTGAGCACCACCATTTCGACCACTCCCTTCAACAACAACAAACCTTATGCTTGAATCTGTTACTTTTGTTGAAGATGTAGATAGATAGTCTTTTATTACCACTTGAGTTCAGTGTTTCCTCCCTGCGGTGGTGATTTCACAGAGGATTTTGGTACATTTTTCTGAGTTCCTCCACTTCTGACTGCCCTCTTGAACAACAACAATCCTTCTGCTTGAATCTATTACTTTTGCTGAAGAAGATGTAGAAAGTCTTGTATCATTGCTTGAAGAGTTCAATATTCTGTCAGTAGTGCTTTGGTTGAAAGCTGTTTGATATAGTTTGTTGAGCATCATCTCTTCCACATCTGTCTTCAATAGGATTATTTTCTCCTTGTTTCTTGATATGAACTTTCATCCCTACCCCCTTAACTATCACCAAAAATGTTTGAGATTGCTTGACCCATGTCAGTATATGGTTTATGCTCCTTTGCTAGTTTATACTTTTGCAAGTGAAGCTTGAACCTTTGCAGGAGAAAAATGTAGATGATGTTACTATTGAAGACTTAAAAGTGCTAGAGAATTGAGTTTTGAAAGTGAGACTGGAGACACTTTGAAATTTATCAAGTAGTCGAAAAGGAAAGACAATTAATTAACTTTTTACTAAAATCATAAACTGCATTGCCACTGCTTGAAATCAAAGTCCTAATAAGGGTTTAGTATTCATAAAGAACAAACTTGTGACATGAAGCTGAAGCCATCGTCGATGAATTACTTCCACAAATTAAACTCATATTCTAACAATGTTTGAGGATGAATAAATGAAAACAAAACATTTGGAGAGGCTCGTGGAAGCTTTTCTACCACTGTGTTCTTCACTCTCTTCTTCCCACCACTTCTCGATCGATCAGTAATAGTAAATATGACTTTTTCCAAAACTGGTGCACCCCTTAATACAAGCTGTAGAAATTCTAGTTTGTCTTCAACAGCTTTGAAGCTTTTCATTTCCAAGGTCTTGACATGGTTGAATTTGCCTTTGGATTCATAATGCCCTTTCTTCTGTTTCGGATTATGTACTCTCATCTAGGAAGGATAACAAAATGATGTTAAATTATTCAATAACATAAAGACATTTGTTGACACTGAAAAAGACCGCCTAGGCCTCTGGACACTAATCCTCTGCTCGCCACCCACCTACTGCCTAGTGATTTTTAGAACATTGCTTATGACTAGAGTAAGCACCTGCCTAGTACTTATCGAATTCGTAGCATTTCTAATTAAAACTTCAAAGCAAACAAGGGTGGTTAGATTTATGGTAAATAGAAAAAATAAGAAGACTTACCTCTTCTTCTTGTTCTTTTTTTACCATGATAAGGGTTTCCATATGTGGAGAACTTTTCAGTAAGTGTGTCAATGGAAGAATGCAAGCCTCATAAAACCATGCATGTAACTCCAAGCTCCTTAAGTTTGAAAGCTTAAGCCGATTCGTGATTGCCTAGGCACATATAAACAAACATTTTCTAGATCAAATTCAAACGAAAATAAAGTGCAATATGTTCCATGGAAGATAAATTCATACCAGAACAGAGGGAGGCTCCAATATAGACAAATCTCTCACATTGCTAAGACTGTTAAGAGTTTTCATGACCTTGTTAATATCCTCAGTTTCTAATGGATCCATCGTCCTAACATAAATTTCAATTTTCACTTTCTCTAGGGACTTCATGTCACATAGAGAACAGCTTTTACGAATGTTATCATCTGAATCAATCAATGTCAAGGAAGTAAGGTTTGGTGCACTTATGCTGATATGAAAAGTCATACGTAGATGGTTTAACTCCAACTTCTTAAGATATTGTGACGAAATATGCAACTCCCTCAATGTAAAAGGGATGTAACAGTGTAGTACAACCAATGTTTGCTTTGCTAAGGCCACAGTAATCCAATCATCTCCAAATCTTCTGCTTGCCACAATGATTATTGTTAATGATACCTTCAGTTGAGGTGAATATGTCAAAAATAATGTATGATAGCTTGTTCAATACCAAATTCTTACTATTGCTAAAACTTGCGCGATCGCTCAGTTGTGCAAAATTATATACATAGTAATACATCACCTTGTTTTCACTTATATAAGAGAATTTGCAATCAATAATACTTTATCACGACAGCATTTGGTTCAAACCTTTGTGGATGTGCATTTGCACCACCACCATTACTAGAAATGCTATAAAAAAAAAGTTAGGAGATAACTTGACCCCATGTTGCTATATTACCACTAATCCATGCTTGAAATCAAAGTCCTATAAGGGTCTAGTAATCATAAAGAACAAACTTGTGAAACACAAGGAGAAGATGACATGAAGTTGAAGCCATCCTCCCGTTACAGCCTCAAATTAAAACTTATATTCTAATGACGTTCGAGAATGAATAAATGAAAACAGAACATTTCGAGAGGCTCTTGGAAGCTTTGCCAGCTCTGCTTTCTTCAATCTCTTCCTCAGATCAGCTCCTGACCAATCAGAAATAGTAATTATGACTTTTTCCAAGACTGGTGCATTCCTTAATACAAGCTGTAGAAATTCTATTTCGTCTTTAACAGCTATGAAGTTGTCCATTTTCAGGGTCTTGACATGGTTGAATTTGTCTTTGGATATGAATTTTCCTTTGGATTTATGATAATGTATCTTCCATTCCGGATTACGTACTCTCACCTACAAAGGATAACAAAATGTTGTTAAATCATCTTTGATTTCTGATATTACTGCATAAATTTTAGGAGAAGTGAATCACCAATTTGTTCTATCGCGTGCACAAAACAATATGAATATCATTACAACAAAACTAAGATTAGAAATGATATTCTCCGGCAACAAAACTTTATAATTTGACTACATGTTCATACATTGATGAAATGATTATTCAATAACATAAAGACACATGTTGACACAGAGGAGATTGTTTACAATTAGTCAAATGTGATCAACCCAAGATTAAACTAATATAACAAGAAAGAAAGAAAGAATAGTTCATCCCAAATAACATCAGTTTTGTTGCTTCGTATTTTACTATCTGACTATTAGGGAGATTTCTATTTTAGAACAAGACTCATGCTTTTTACTTACTAAATTCATAGCAGTTCTAATTAAAACTTCAAAGCAAACAAGGGGTGGTTCACTTTATGGTAAAAAGACGACTTACCTCTTTTCTTACCATGATAAGGGTTTCGAGATGTGGAGAGCTTTCCAATATGTGTGCCAATGGAAGAATGAAAGCCATATAAAACCATACATGTAACTCTAAACTCCTTAAGTTTGAAAACTCAAGCCAATTCGTGATTGCCTGGGAACATATAAACAAGCATTTTCTAGATCAAATTCAAAGGAAAAAAAGAAAAAAAATAGTGCAATATATTTCAAATGGAAGATAATTTACATACCAGAACAGAGGGAGGCTCCAAAATAGACAAATCTTTCACATTGTTAAGACTGTGAAGTGTTTTCATGACCTTGTTAACATCCTCAATTTTTAATGGTTCATTCGTTGGAATATAAATTCCAATTTCCGCTTTCTCTAGGGTCTTGATGTTGCATAGAGAGCAGCTATTACCAATGTTATCAACTGAATCAATCAATGTCAAGGAAGTAAGGTTTGGTGCACTTATGCTGATATGAAGGCTTCCATCCCAACATATAAGACGGTTTAACTCCAACTTCTTAAGATATTGTGACGAAATATGAAACTCCTTAAATGTGTCTGGGAGGTAACAGCGACGAATAACCAAAGTTTGCAAGAGCAAACAGGTTGCTAAGGCCACAGTAATCCAGTTATCTCCAAATCTTCTGTCTACTCTTTTTATAACCAAAGTCTGCAAAAGCGGACTACTTGCCAGGGCCTTAGAGAGCCAATCTTCTTCTTGTCCTCCTTGTGGGATTTGATCGACTGAATCCAATTCTAGCCAAGTGAGGTTGGGTGCATAGATTCTGATATTTAAATAACTATAGTATCCTTTTACTGCCAACTTCTTCAGTTTGTGGGATGAAATGTGCAAATTGAATGGAGTTGGTACGTAGTTTCGTAGAACCAAAGTATCCAAATGTGGACAATCAGCCAGAGCCGCGGATATTAGATTTCCATCTTCATATACCATTCCCTCAAGATGAAGAACTTGCAGTTGAGGTAAACTGAAGGATGAAGGAGAAGGAAGTAAGAGTTTTTGCCTGCGTGAAATCAATTGCAACACTTTGATTGTTTGGCAAGTGATGAGACACTCGGGAAGCTTTGCACATTCCTTATTGTTGGTATTTACACACAACTGCAAGTCTTCAACACCATGCATGGCTGCATAACTAATCCAAGAAACGAGACGATCAGGGTGGCAATAATAATCAGAGTTGATATGAAAATTCTGTATGTTAACATCATCACAACGAAGCTCGAGTACTTTGTCCACAAAATTCATAAAATCCTGACTTCTTTTAAAAGTAGTAACAAAGGGATTTGTAAAGGACAAATAAGCAGCAATCACTCTAACAAAGGGATTTGTCAAGGACAAAGAAGGAGCACTAGTCCACAAATCTTTCCATCTCTTCGATACTAGGAGACTAGATTGTACTGTAGTTTTTGTATCAAGAAAAGAAAAGATGTGAAGGAGACAATCATCCGGTAGATCGACAATACTGATCCTGTTTCCTCCTTCATTGTTCATCTTCTTCGTCTTCATTGAAGTCGTCATCTTCTAGCTCTATTCTATTCTACAATTCTTGATCTGACTTTTGAATAAAAATAAAACGATTACTAGAGCAAGAAAACAACTCTATTTATTCTAAATTAAATATGACTATTTCCTATTCTTAATCTAATTTGGAACTGCAATTCGAACATTCCTATTTTAGAATTTCAAAATACTCCAAATAAATCTTAACTAGCTAAACAACTCCTAATAAATAAGTGGGCATGCATGGAGAATTTTATGATAAATAGGTGGTGCAACAAAGGAAATGCCTATAAAACTAATTATGTTATGAATACAAATTAACTTTAACCATGACTTATATATAGAGGTGGAATAGAAATAAAATTGTGTTAGCATTGTCGAATAAATATAGAAAATTCTCTATTTTTTAAATATTTTTTTGCGTATAAATTCTTTTTTTAATTTGTTGTATTTTTCTTTTCTAAGTCTAAGAATATTAAAGGGAATTAAAAACAAAAAGCCAAAGTATTAAAATAATAATAATAATAACCAACTTTATGAAGGACACCACTATCTACTCTATGCTTTTTCTTTTTCACCCTTGTACAAGTTTTTAGAGTGGAAAACCCCCATGCGTAGAGGTTTGTGCAAGTGAAGAACCCCCATTCACATTAACCTACTTGAGGGCGAAGGAGAAGAAGATAAAGAGATGAAAATGAACAAGGAGAATAGGAAGAAAGGAGGAATAGAAACAAAAGAAAAGAGGAAGACGTGTGTTGCTGGCGGTAGTGGGAAGAGGTGGTGGCCGGTGTTGGCAGTGGCGAGATGGTGCGACTAGTGCTAACGAGGCGAGGTGGTGGTGTTGTTCGTGATGAAGAACAAAGGGAGAAAAGAGAAGTGGAAGTAGGGGTGGCCATCCCATCTTGCGATCTCGAACCCGTCCCGTCCCATCCCGATTTTTTGGGATTGATCAAACCCATCCCGATCCCGTCCCGTCCCGAATTTATTTATTTAATATTTATTATTACTAATTTTAATCAAAATATTCTTCTAAATTAAAGTTTAGAATGTGTTGAAATTAAATCAATGTGGAATGAAATTTTATATGAGATCTAAATGAATTAAATCGTGAATTCTAAATGAAGTTTGATATTTATTTACTTTGCAAAAAAAAAGTTTAATATTTATTTATTGGATGATTATTTAGTACGTGCTCATCTCGTCCCGATCCCGTTTGGAATGGTATGGGATAGGTATGAGGTTCATCCCGTCCCGTGCCCACCCCTAAGTGGACGTGTGTTTTTCTGTTTATAATGATGGTGTTCTTTATCACATCCAAAAAAAAGGGTGGTAGTGTCATTAAGTAGAAGTGGTGGTGTAAAAATGTCAAAGTAAAAAAAATAATTTATAGATTACCTAAAAAAATCACATGAAATTTCTAAATCACTCTTCCTTTGTTTTCCTATTTTTCTCCTTGTCTAATAGGAGCGTGACACGTGGCATTGATGAGTGCAACAATTCGTTTGAGAGATTTTGGGGATATTAATATCTCATAAATTAGTTTTCAAGAAAAACAAACTAACTACCCCCTTCCCCACCATTACAACTCACAACTCACAACTCTACAAGTTGGTTTTTAGGGTTTTTTTTTTTTTTTTTTTTTCTCAAATACTAAAAAATCAGGATTTTGCAATCAGGAAGGCTTGTTCTGGCCCCCGGGGCGCTGGGGCGCACTGGAGTTTTCTACGCTGGATAGTCAGTTGGTCTCAGGTAGCCCCTATCCCCTTACGCAATAGGGCAAGCTTTATTGCTTTGGACTTTACCTCCGCGACACCCCTAAGGACAAAGGCATATGTTGGGACACCACTTGTAACACGTTGTATTCACTATATACTATACGTATAGGAACACATACAAATACCAGAACTACAACTATAGGAACGCAAGCACTTGTCGAAACACCTATTCTTTCTGCAACTAGATTTGTTGGTTTTTCTACTGCTGGCTGGCTCCCAGGCTTTCCTGCTGCCTTTTTATAGAACCTAGTTTCACTTCTTGTTTTTTTTTTTTTAATGAAATCAACAAAAAATATATATTAATGAAATCTAACTTACAAACCAAATAACAACTAATACAGTTTTGAGGGTAAAGTTAATTAACTTGAAGTTTGCTAGGAACTAAAATTTTATAACCTGTTATGCAACCAGGGTGATGTGTCACAAATTTAGAGTTACACATATCTCAAAAAATACATCACTACCTCAGATTGTGACACATACAAAATCCTGGTTCCCAAGTATTTTCGATTCGAAAAACTTTGCTAAAGGACAATTTTTTATCAGATAATTCCCCACGTATGAAATAGTGTGTTTTATTGAATTAAATCAGTGGGGTGTGGTCTAAAGGAGGATAAAGGATGTGCGGTATTATCGGGGTTCCAAAAATTTTCAAAAAAGTGGATTAGAAATTTTTTTCTTTTGTAAAGCATGGAGTTTTTTTTTTGTTTTCCAATAAGGGTTTGTTTGATAGCCTAGAAAATTTTGGTTGGAAAATAATTTTACAAGTAAAATCTTATTTTTCGGTGTTTGATTAAGCAGATAAGTAGGAAACTAATTTTTCATATTCACTTGATTTTCCTTCATTTTTCTGGTTTTTTTCGATCTCTCCTAATACAAAAACTGTTTTCCGGATAAGCATGGAAAATATACAAAAAAATAAAAATATGTTAGACAACCCCGTTTCAAGCATGGAAAATATTTATTTTTTAGTTTAATTTTCTGGGTGCAATCAAACACTAGAAAATTATTTCGTAGTAAAGTAATTTTCCTTGAAAAGTCATTTTGTCTACAAAACGATTTTATGTGCTAACAAACACACCCTCATTCTCATATTATTTCAATATTAGTTCTTACGAAAATATATCCTTCCCTTGATGCAAATTAAAGATTCTACTTGTAGCATGTTCTCTCTTTTGTGCAAGTTTAATTGAGGAATCTATAAGAAATATGCGACATTCTGATTACTTCTTGTTGTCAAATTTTGGAATTTAAGGTTAGGTTGTGAATTAGCTAGTTTTGGCTTAAAATTTTCAAGTCAAATAATCCATAGTTGACAATTGGGTTTGTTGTCAACCCTAGCTGTATTTTTCTAGAACTCTAAAATTTGTAATCAAGGAAGCACAGACTCTTGGAAAACTTGTCGTATTCATGTCTGACACATGACACTTGCTCGACACGCCTCTGACACGCATCGGACACTTGGTCAACGTGTCAGCAAGTATCAGACACATGGTCAATGTAGTCAACGCGTTAGACACACCTCTGATACATCCAAAACTTGGTCAGGACACACTCAAGACTTGAAAACTAACTTTGTTTTATTTTTTACATTTAAATGTTTACAAATAACTACGTAATATAATGGTTTTTTTTTAGAAAGCGAGCTGGGTTTTAAGGACCCCAAAACCTTTATATAAATGAAAAAAAAAAAACAGAAACAAACTCTCACAAGAAAGTGAATTATAGTGAGAGTGAACATGGTTACTAGACCTATAAAAATCTTCAACTAGCATCAGCCAAAGAAGAAACTTCTTGTTTTTTTATTCATTTCTCCTTTGTTAAGGAGGAAATGATTCAACCTTTGTACTTTTTGTTTGCTTTCTTAGCTCTGGAGGATCTTTGAGGGCAGAGACTAAAATCTTTAGTGTAAGATTTTGAAAACAAATCTCTTGCAACCTCTTCAATAGAAGGATTTTGAAAACGTAATATAATGGTTGTTGATCCATTTGAATGACTATTTCATTTGCGATTTAAGACAAATAAGGCAAAAAACTACTAAAGCATAGAGGTAGTTTATGTTTCTTCTCAATCTTTACTTCTTATTTTTCTCTCATTTGCTTCTTCTCTCATCTACTATATTTTATCTCTACTTTAATTTTTTCTTGCAACAGTGTCATCTTCTTCATGATATTTAGGAAGACATTTTATTAGATTATTATTTATATTTATATGACTTATTAAAAAAAAATATAACGTGTCCCTGAGTCCTAGTTTTTTTAAAATTGTTGAATCGGCGTGTCGTGTCAGTGTCCAACACAACGCTAGTGTCTGTATCCGTGGATCCTTGCGAGTGTCCACATATTAAGAACCGAAAAGGAGCAAAACTGAATTTTGATTGAGTTGGCATGGAGGCCAACAATGGAGAATGATCTGAAAAAGTTCTGCTAAGATGTTCCACTTTAAGGCTGCCCAAATCTGTCAACCAAGCTGAATTTACAAAGATCCTATCAAGTCTAGCCCAAATACGCTCACTGCCCCGCCTGTTATTGCACCAAGTGAGACGAGTGCCCGAGAATCCACAATCAATTAAGCCACTGTTTCAATACAGTCTGAGAAATGTGACATGCTTGCCATGGATGGCTCCACCCCCCTACTTTTTTGCCAGAATGCAAATAAGTATTAAAATCTCCTCCGACCATCCAAGGAATGTCATGGTTTGCAACAAAATTGACCATATTCAACCATAGATCCCTTCTTTCATCCACAGAGCATTTAGCATAAACAAAAGAAATTAAAAAATTCTTGAAGCAGAATCCTTTATCTGGCAATGAATGATCTGGTCCGACATATCCACCACCGAGAGAGCAAGGGAAGTATCCCAAAAAATCCAAATCTTTTGCCAAACGTGTCGTTCGAGGCAAAGCCACAAAGGTGGAGCTTGTTGCCAATCTCCATAGATCTACTAGTATCAATCATAGGCTTCGCAATCATAAGAATTCTTACTTTATGATCCACAACCATATTTTTTAACCTCCTCCTCGTGGCCTTATTACCAATCCCACGAGCATTCCAAAACATAAAATTTTCCATCATCTTAAGCGCGGGAGGAAGATTTACCCCTCTTGGTCTTACGACGATTGCCCGGAAGGACCGCCGATTTAACTTTGTTCTGAAGATCCTCATCGGAGTGCGCCCCCAAGGTTAAATCGTTAATATCATGTGATTCTGGCCCCAACTTCGATTCCGACGCAGCCTCGTCACTATCATCTGTGGCGCTATCAAGTGTATTAGTGTTCATTGATTTTTTTCTTTTTTCGCAAAACACGGTTCTCCTTGACCAACTAGATGGCAACATCATACAAAACACCCCCACCCTTGTCGTTCCTTGCTGCCGCGGGCACTGACGAATTACCAGCTGCCGCGGGGTTGTGCTCGCTTGGCCAGGACTTCTGTCAATTGTTCCATCACTGTCGGCTTCACCGTGCCAGCCCCTACTTCCTGTGTCATTCCAGTTGACTTTGGTTGCGTCACTAACCGAGAATCCCGGATATTAGAAGAATCGCCAACTGTGATCAAGTCACGCGCTGCCTGGGGTAACACGTCCCATGGGTTGGGGCCGTGGACTGGGACCGAGGACTGGACGTGGACTGACTAGGGCCGTGAACTGACAGAGGTCGCAAACTGGTCGTAGACAGGCCGTGGGCAGGCTGAGGCCATGATCTGGCTTGGGCTATGGTCTGACTGCTGTCCTGTTCGAGTCATAAGCGGGTTGTGGTCGTGGTCGGGCTGTGACTCCGGTCTGGCTGGGGCCCTGAGTGGGCTGGGGCTGTGATCTAGCGGAGCCATTTCCCCTGTGGGGATGCAAGGAATAGCCATGTTGGCTGTTGGAGCTGGCTGGGGTGGTGTAGACAGTTGCACGATCTCCACTCGTTGCCTATCTGAAACATGTTGCCCCACTTGTTCCACGCTTGTATGTGTGTCGTCAAAGCGACCACTCGTCTCCACCGAATGCATTTCATTCGCATGTAGTGACGGCTATTCTTGAAAACCAGTAACCTCTGCAACCTCTGAAATTGTATACCCCGTCCTACGAGGCATTCCTCTGTAGATTCTGGAAAGAGCTCGACATTATCTGGGACCTTTTTCTCACTTTCATCGGCATCAAGAATATTTGTAAGCGACTCAAATTTATTTGACAACACCACCTTACCCGGATCCATGGCCACCGGCCTCTACTCCCCAACTTCCTCATTAATCTCCCCCCTGACTATTCTTTGCGCCACTCGGACCTGCTGCAGGATTGGGAGGCTTAGTTTTTTTTATAACGGGGACATATTGTTGCTTGATAGTGTTGGGTTCAACCTTTGGCTTGGTCACCTTCTCTCTACCAAGATCCGAGGCTTTCCCACCGCCCTTAAGACCTGGTTTTTTCCTACAAAACTCCTCTTGGTGCCCTATCAAAGAACAAAAATCACAGTATTTGAATCCAGTGTATTCTATCTTCTACCAGAAACCCCTATTGTTGACCCTGTCAATCCAAACTCTAGTTGGTAATTTCTCCGCCAAAGTCATCTCCGCGCAAACACGGGCAAAGCCTGGGCGTGACAGGCAACGAGTATGATCATTCATCTGCAAAAAACCACCAAAAGAGTTCGCAATTGCTTTTAAAATAGGGGGATGAAATAAACGCAAAGGTAAGTTAGGCAACTCTACCCATAACGACACCGAGATTGGGTCCTCCTTCAAACTGAAACCATCATGCCATCGAAAGGCTTTGAACTGAACTCCACGAATCAAAAAGGAGTCTCTCGACAGAACTTTCTTTGCTTCCACCTCAGATTGAAGTCGGACTAACACGTGTCGTTGAATTAGTAAACCGAGCGAAAAATTGCCTAAAATGCCCCAAGTTCTGTGAATCGAATCTCGAATATCTGCCAAAGTTGGTCAGTAACTAGAGAATTTTAGGACAATCACGTGTTTTTCCATGAAAGCTTTTCCACGTACTTCATCCGTGGCCGTGATTCCGATTGCTGGTGCCCCCTCTTTTCGGAAACGGGTTCCTTCGACCGAAGTCTCCGCAGTGTCGTCAACCAAAATTTTTTCCAAAATCTGAGCGAAAGAGGGCTTAGAGGGCGGCACTGTTTCCCCATGACCAAGTCCCGTGGGGGGAGGGGTGGTGGCTGGGGCCATTGACATCACATCCAGATGGCAGTCCTGGATCCCGCGTCAAAAAAGAAATTTTGTGTGTCGGCGGCTAGGCGAAACAGGAGCTGAATCGTAACGGCGACTGTAGGCGGCTAAGTCGTTGTACCATAACGGCTGGCAGCTGGCGGCTCACCTCGTACCGTTCTCCCATGCGCCAAAGCCGTCGTGACACGCGGCCTGTGAGTGGTGGGGTCGTGAAAAATCTTGGCAGCGGAGGTTGGGGTAGGCCAAACCACCGCTGTAATTGAAGGACCTTAATGATACCTTCAGTTGATGTGAATATGTAAAAAAATTTGAACCTCTGGTAACACCAAGTTGAAATGAAATTACTTGTATTCGAGGTCACACAATCTCCATTCATCATGATATGTGGGCATCTTGTTGGGTAGGTTACCACTCGTAAAAGCAGCGGCATTATACATTTGTTTGTTCATGAGCATGAATACTGTGTTATTGCTACTCGTAAAAGAAATAGCGCCACAACAGTAATTAGTTATGGTTGTAGTGTCACTGCTGCCACTCTGCTATATGTTGAAGTTTCAAATGCAAGTTACAGTTGTAGTTAAAACGACGGAGTACAAACCCTGCATTGTGTGGATAGGAGCAGCTTATTAGCTTGTTCAATACCAAATTCTTACTATTGCTAAAACTTGGGCGATCTCTCGGTTGTGCAAAATTATACACATAGTGATACATCACCTTATTTTTATATATATAAGAGAATTTGCAATCAATAATACTTTATCACGACAGCATTTGGTTCAGATACCTTTGTGGATGTGCATTTGCATCACCACCATCACCAGAAATGCTATAAAAAAAATTAGAAATAGCTTGATCCATTTTGCTACATTACCACTAATCCATGCTTGAAATCAAAGTCCTAATAAGGGTTTAGTAATCATAAAGAACAAACTTGTGAAACACAAGGAGAAGATGACATGAATTTGAAGCCATCCTCCCGTTACACCCTCAAATTAAAACTTGTATTCTAATGACGTTCGAGGATGAATAAATGAAAACAGAACATTTCGAGAGGCTCGTGGAAGCTTTGCCAGCTCTGCTTTCTTCAGTCTCCTCTTCAGTTTACCTCCTGACCATTCAGCAATAGTAATTATGACTTTTTCCAAGACTGGTGCACTCCTTAATACAAGCTTTACAAATTCTATTTCGTCTTCAACAGCTTTGAAGTTTTCCATTTTCAGGGTCTTGACATGGTTGAATATGTCTTTGGATATGAATTTTCCTTTGGATTTATGATCATGTATCTTCCATTCCGGATTACGTAATCCCAACTACAAAGGATAACAAAATGATGTTAAATCTTCTTTAATTTCTGATATTACTGCATAAGTTTTAGAAGAAGTGAATCACCAATTTGTTCTATCACGTGCACAAAACAATATGAATATCATTACAACAAAACTAATATTAGAAATGATATATTCTCCGGCAACAAAACTTTATAATTTGACTATATGTTCATACATTGATGAAATGATTATTCAATAACATAAAGACACATGTTGACGCAGAGGAGATTATTACAATTAATCAAAAGAAAGAATAGTTCATCCCAAATAACATCAGTTTTGTTGCTTCGTATTTTACCATCTAACTATTAGGGAGATTTATATTTTAGAACAAGACTCATGCTTTTTACTTACCAAATTCATAGCAGTTCTAATTAAAACTTCAAAGCAAACAAGGGGTGGTTCACTTTATGGTAAAAAGAAGACTTACCTCTTCTCTAACCATGATAAGGGTTTCGAGATGTGGAGAGCTTTTCAGTAAGTGTGCCATAGGAAGAATGCAAGCCATATAAAACCATACGTGTAACTCTAAGCTCCTTAAGTTTGAAAACTGAAGCCAATTCGTGCTTGCCTGGGAACATATAAACAAAAATTTTCTAGATCAAATCCAAAAGAAAAAAAGAAAAAAAAAAGTGCGATATATTTCAAATGGAAGATAAATACATACCAGAACAGAGGGAGGCTCCAAAATAGACAAATCTTTCACATTGTGAAGACTGTGAAGTGTTTTCATGACCTTGTTAACATCCTCAATTTTTAATGGATCATTAATTGAAATATAAATTCTCATTTCCGCTTTCTCTAAGGACTTCATGTTGCATAGAGAACAGCTATTACTAATGTTATAACCTGAATCAATCAATGTCAAGGAAGTAAGGTTTGCTGCACTTATGCTGATATGAAGGCCTCCATCCCAACATTTCAGACGGTTTAACTCCAACTTCTTAAGATGTTGTGACGAAATATGCAACTCTCTAAATGTGTCTGGGAGGTAACAGTGACGAATAACCAAAGTTTGCAAGAGCAAACAGTTTGCTAAGGCCACAGTAATCCAGTCATCTCCAAATCTTCTGTCCACTCTTTCTATAACCAAAGTCTGCAAAAGCGGACAACTTGCCAGGGCCTTAGAGACCCAATCTTCTTCTGGTCCTTCTTGTGGGATTTGATCGACTGAATCAAATTCTAGCCATTCTTGTCCTCCCAATTCTAGCGAAGTGAGGTTGGGTGCATAGATTCTGATATTTAAATAACCATAGCATGCTGTTACTGCCAACTTCTTCAGTTTGGTGGGATGAAATGTGTAAATTGAATGGAGTTGGTACGTAGTTTCGTAGAACCAAAGTATCCAAATGTGGACAATCAGCCAGAGCCGCAGATATTAGATTTCCATCTTCAAATACTACTCCCTCAAGATGAAGAACTCGCAGTTGAGGTAAACTGAAGAATGAAGGACAAGGAAGTAAGAGTCTTTGCATGCCTGAAATCAATTGCAACACTTTGATTGTTTGGCAAGTGATGAGACACTCAGGAAGCTTTGCGTATTCCTTGAAATGCATTTCCTTCCTGTCCGAATTTACACAGAACTGCAAGTCTTCAACACCATGCATGGCTGCATAACTAATCCAAAAAGCGAGACGATCAGGGTGGCAATAATAGTAAGAGTTGATATGAAAATTTTTATGTTAACATCATCACAACGATGCTCGAGTACTTTGTCCACAAAATTCATAAAATCACGGCTTCTTCTTGTAGAAGAACTAACAAAGGGATTTGTCAATGACAAAGAAGGAGCACTAGTCCACAAATCTTTCCATCTCTTCGATACTAGGAGACTAGATTGTAGTGTAGTTTTTGTATCAAGAAAAGAAAAGATGCGAAGGAGACAATCATCCGGTAGATCTACGATACTCATCCCGTTTCCTCCTTCATTGTTCTTCTTCTTCTTCTTCGTTTTCATTGAAGTCGTCAGAACTAGAATTCTTGATCTGATCTGACTTGTGAATTGAAAATAAACGATTATTAGAGCAAGAAAACAACTCTATTTATTCTTTAAGTTGTTGAGAACAAATTTAGTAACTCTATATTAATTACTATCTTAATTACTTCTTTTTAAACTCCAAATCCTTCCCAATTTTGTTGTAAAATAGAATGCTGGCACCTATAACCTTCTCCATATCCTAATCCTACAGTGACTAGGATTATAATATTCGTTTTTATTTAATGACTTATCTAATAGTAAGATCCATTTCTAGATCGTGTCCGAGCACCAAAGTGTAACAGATGGAGTTTGAACACAATTTCAAAAAAAATATGAACCCAAACTTCATCTAATAGTATAAAACAAAATCATTTAATTGATGCTAATTTCTAAATCTAAGTGAAGCCAATCGGAAATCATTTAATTATAAACATAAATTATCTTAGGCATTGTTTATAGTTAGGTCCAAATCATTGACTTCACAATTCCATCGAATTTTAGGGGTTAGACTTTATATTAGGCTTTATTTGTAAACAGTGACGGACTTGTTTAATCAAGGGGGTGGGGATGGGGGAGAGGAACGAAATGGTAAATAATTATTAGTTGATAATAATAGTTATCAAGGGTGAAGCAAAAAAAATAAAAAAATTCCTATCCGAACTAATAACTAATAAAAAAATACAACTATTTGCATATACTAATTGAATCCAGTGTACTCCAATTTTAAGCTAAAATAATATCACAATATCGATAACCTTAACACGGGGCAAATGACTGTAATAACTAGAATATATAACTAAATTCACAAAATAATTAGGCTAAGTATCTAGTTGAAGCTGAAAAATTGAATTTGCGAACATAATAAGATCTTAATACAATTTCAGATAAAAAGTGACTTATATGAGGCTCAAAATTTGTACGAGTCTGCTAATGATATATATTTTCATTGAATTCTATAGTTATTATTGTAGATATTAATTTCAATTTTTTTGGAGGTTTTATACCACTTGCGAACAAACAATTCATTTATTTAATGTTTGCAATTATATATAAAATTGCGTTGAAAACAAAAAAGTAGAAGCATGTCACAATGATAGAAATAGTAATTGTGAATAGCTCTACAAAGTAATCATACGCTCCAAGAGGACAAAAATAAGTTTTTATTAAACTAAACAATTCTTGTAATGTTTGCAATTACTAATAAAAATGCATTGAAAAAAAATAGGTGAGTAACAATGATGAAAAATACATTAAAATGTATAGTTGGTAGCCATAAAAAAAACATTGCCCAAAGTATCGAACTCGGGTTGTTTACTAAAAGTAATAAATTTTCAATCACTACACCAACAAAGCCACATTGAAATAGTGAATGAACAATTTTAATATTGTATTATACATTATATAATTATTTTTTTAAATCCAAGTATACACACCTTAGTAGATCCGCCATATTTATAAAGCCTAAAACTAAGAAGACGAGATTAAGGGTGAAAGTAGGGGTGGGCATCCCATCCCGCGATTCCAAGCCCATCACGTCCTGATTTTTTTGGGTCATTTTGGGATTGATCAAACTCATCCCGATCTAGAGTGGGATGGGATCGGGATGGAGATTTTCAATCTCGCATATCCTGTCCCGTCCCGAATTTATTTATTTATTTAATATTTATTATTATTAATTTTAATCAAAATACTCTTTTAAATTAAAGTTTAGGATGTGTTGAAATTAAATCAATGTAAGGTGAAATTCTATATGAAATCTAAATGAATTGAATCATCAATTCCAAATGAAATTAAATATTTATTTATCTTTCCAAAAAAATGTTTAACATTTATTTATTTATTTAATAACTATTATTATTTATGATGTAAGTTATATGTATATAAATTTGACATTATTGGTGTGTGAGTAATGTAAGATAAAAAAATTTTGTTATTTTTTTATTGGAGGACTATTTAGTAGTGCCCATCTTGTCCCGTCCCGATCCCGTTTGAGATGGGACGAGATCGAGATGAAATTTATTTCGTCCCGTTCCATCCCAATCCTGAATGAACGAGATGGGATAGGGATGGGTCCATCTTATCCCATCCCGTCCCGTGCCCACCCCTAGGTAAAAGTGCAGTAGTGAAGACACTTGGAACCAAATAAAGTATACAAAAATAATGTTGTCTTTGTATTAATTGTGTAATTTGTAAAGATTCATATTAGATAATTGATTCAAATTGAATATTAACCTACCACGACCGATATACTAAGTAGATGTTGTCGTGCCATATGCTTGACATACATTAAGTTAAGGGTGTGATTGGTTGCATGAAATTATATGCCATGAAAATTCACGAAGGGACCCCTATATTTTAGGTTAATTTAAGGAATTATACCATTGATTTTGTGATCAATTGTGAGAATAGAAGTTTCATTAACATGATAATCACACTCTTTGAGATCACAAAATAAAATAGTGAATGCGAAAGGATACATCAATTTAACCTAAAATATAAGACTATCAAACACACCCTACGTATCAAAACAAATACAACTGTGATGCTCGTATTCCATGTCATCTCTTCAGTTCATGAGTAAGAGTACTGCTAGATTATGAGAGGATCTGATTCGGCCCACACTCTACCAAATGATGTGTGCCTTATATCCACCATAAGTCTCAACTACTTCACATGAAGGATACTCTAAAACTTTATATATAAACATGGGTATAAAAAGATAAAATACAAACATAACTAAGTTGCCACCAACATTTAGTTAACAAAAAATTGCCCTTTGGCTCTTATTTTAAATATAAAGTGGGTAAGAGTTTTTTTTTTTTTTTTTTTCTTTCGCTGAACATAAATGCGATGTGTTATTTGAAATAAAGAGAGAAAATTACATGGGTTAGAGAAATCCTATAAGATCTCGATGCGTTTATTATGTAAAAAAAAATTTCAATACGAATGGTTTGAGAAAATGGTTGGCCAACAACATACAAATTTGAATTTAGTATAAAACAAGAAAATAGTATCCTCAATTTTTAATAGATCAATCGGTGGAATATGAATTCTCATTTCCACTTTCTCTAGGGACTTCATGTTGTAGAACAGCTATTACCAATGTTATTACCGGAATCAATCAAAGTAAGGTTTGGGGGATGAAATGTGCAAATTGAATGGAGTTGTAGATATGCAGTTTCGTAGAACCAAATTATTCACAAACTGCTCCATCAAGATGAAGAACTTGCAGTTGAGGTAAACTGACAACTTTGAAACATAGACACAACTGAAACAAATGAAACATTGGACTACAACACACAAACATATGACACTGAAACAAATGAAGCATTGGACTACAACACACAACTGAATCATCAGCGCCATTATTAAGTATTAGGAGATCATATCGAAATTGAACTCTATCTAGTTGTTGTGAACTATGAGTTGTAGTATACTAAATCAGATATGTAGTTATCAAGTAGTTGTAACAAACTCTACAACCATTATATATATACAAATGTATTACCCATGAGAAGGGCATCAACGACAGATCATTCCCTTTCATGGTATTAGAGCAATAATATGTTCTTGGAGATCTGATTTGTGTGGACTCTCTTTCTTGAGTAGTTTTTTCTCTTTCTCAAATTCTTAGGACTTTCTACTTGAGTAGTCTTCATCTCGATTTTTTATGTGTGTTTGGTTGCCATCATGAGTTCTACATCTTCATCTTCAGTTTCTATGACTCCATCATCTCCAACCAATGTTAATGCTACGGTTATCTCGTTTAACACCCTTGCCAATCTAGTGACGAATAAGTTAGATCGAGCCATGGGAATTACCTTATGTGAAAACAACAAATGATACTAGCTTAGCAAAGTCAAGATTTGTTTTAGTTTGTTGATGGCTCCTATCATGCTCCACATGAGTTTTTGTCACATAATACTAAAAGTGATTTACCTGAGATGAATCTTGCCTATCTCTTATGGCGATGTACTAATCAACTCGTGTTGAGTTGGATCAATGGGACCTTGTCAGAATTTGTCCTTGCACAAGCTATTGGTGTTAACACATCAAAGGAAGCATGAGATGCTCTCAAACGATTGTACTCTTCTCGTTCTGAATCAAGTCTTTTACTACTAAGGCAACAACTCAATTCTCTTGATAAGGGAACAACTTCAATGGCATAATATCTTGATAAAGTTAAAAGTATTTAACAGCCAATCAAGGAAAATGAACTAGTTTTGTATACTCTTAATGGCCTCCCTGTTGAGTATGAGAGTTTCGTCACTTCGATGACGACTCGCTTTGGTGGATTTCCTGATTTCTATTCTTTGACTGAAATTTTAATCAGTCAAGATCGTTTACTGAAGTCTCTAATGAAGAAACAACTCAATGAACCTTTTGCTTTCTATACATAGAAAGGTGATGCTCGGGGCATAGGCCGTCCGAACTATCGAGACACAAGTTGTTCAACTTATTGGGGTACAGGCTGTAACGACCCGATCCGCACAGTAAGATATTGTCCGCTTTGGGCCCAACCGGCCCGCACGGCTTGACAATCACAAAATTTTCTACAAAATAGTAGGGATTTATGACACAGAGGACAATACCCTTCTACCCCACCTTTTTCCCATTATTCACATCACCTCCATTATAAAGTAAAAACCCATCATACCATAAAGTAAAACCCATTCTATGCTACAACCCCTACATGCTTAATCACATCATGGCACCAAAAACCAAAACAAACGAGGAAAGAAAGTATGACTCACCTTTTTTTTTTTCGTTTTCTCATTATTTCTTCCTCCCTCTGTTCTTCTCTTGTCTTTTTTTTTTTTTTTGTTAGCGGCGAGAGTGCAAATAGAACCTAACCCTATTTATTCCTACCAATTAGGGCTTTGCTCGAGGTTAGGGACACCCCATCTTTCTACTTGATGCCACCGCATATTAAATAAAATTAAAATTAAATAATTAATTAATTAATTAATTAAAAAGTATTATATATTAAAGTAGGGTCGTTACACAGGCCGTAACATTCAAGAACATGGACGGCGTCGATGATATTATAATGACAAAAAAGGTACATCTAACTTTTTTTCTCATCGTGATCAATCTAACTATGTTGTTTGCCAAATATGTGAGAAACCAGGTCACAAGACAAGAAAGTGCTTTAAGCGTTATGATCCTGATTACCAAGCTGATAATATTCCTCAATCATTTGCAAATATGTCTCTTTCGGATCCAAATTGGTATCTTGACACGGGAACCACAGACCATCTTACTGCAGATGCTTCTCATATGTCAAATAAATCTGGTTATCGTGGGGCTTATCAAATTATTATTGGAAATGACACTGGACTTCCGATTCATGACTCTGGTAACATTTCTATTTCTATTTCATCTACACAATTTCATTTATGGAATGTCCTTCATGTGTCTGCCATTGCTAAAAATCTTATATCAGTGGAAAAGTTTGTTAAGGACAACAAATGCATTATTGAATTCACGCCTTTTGGTTTTCTTATCAAGGATTTAAAGACAAAGAAGGTGTTTCTAAGCGGACCAAGTAAAGGTGGCATTTTCCCCATTTCTCCACATTCTGTTTCATGTTTGCTAGCAAGGGTTTGCTATGGTGAACGCACTTCAATGGAGAATTGGCACCGAAGTTTGGGGCATCCTAATCCCAAGATTTTATCCTAAATATTCAAGCAATAAGAGTTTTAATAAATTATGTTCAGATTGTCTTGCTGGGAAGGCTCATATGCTTCCGTTTGTTGATTCAAGTTATTTTTCTTCATCCCCTCTTGAACTGGTTCATGTTGATTCATGGGGTCCATCTTCTATTATTAGTATAAGTGATTATCGATATTATCTATTGCTAGTTGATGATTATTCAAGATTTAGTTGGATTTTTACTTTAGTTCAAAAGTGTGAGGCACTTGCTTGTTTTATTAATTTCTAATCATTGGTAGAAAACTTGTTTGGTCTAAAAATCAAAAGCTTTCAGTGTGATGGTGGGACAGAATTTACAGATGGTCCATTCTCTTCATTTCTGCGCACTCATGGAATATTTCAACGTATTTCATGTCCTCATACTCAACAACAAAATGGAAGAGTTGAGAGAAAGATTCGTCATATTAAGGAAACAAGCTTAACACTTATGTTTCAAGCAGGGCTTTCTAAACCATTTTGATTTGATGCATTTCAAACTGCTACTTTCTTAATCAATCGTCTTCCATCCATAACACTTAACAAAAGATCGCCTTATCAAGTTTTATTTTCCAGAAGTCCAGACTATAGTGCCTTGCAAGTCTTTGGTTGTGTTTGTTATCCATTTTTGGGTGCCTATGCAAAAGACAAGTTGGATCCACGTACATTGGAGTGTATTTTTATTGGTTATCCACTAATTATAAAGGCTACTTATGTCTTGATTACAAAACTGGGTGTGTGTATACATCTCGCCACGTTATTTTTTATGAACAAAAATTTCCATTAGCGGGAGTACACAATCGAGATGATATCATCTCTTCATATGGATCAGTAGTTCACCTCATGTTCTTTCTTTACCAACCAAGCCTTATAATCCAGCACATATACCATCCTTATCAACTAATACATATCCAAACTCCCACCACATTACTGAAACTACCCAATTTGGAGATGTAGTGGTGGTGCCACATCTCTAAGGTGATCCATCCTTCCCTATATCAGAAACATCCCCAATCCCAAATTCTTCTCCTAATGATCATATTCAACAACCAACCTCCAATTTACCATCATCTGATGAACCGCCAACATCACATTCAATACACCCATCAACACCTCAACTCACCCATCATATAATACATGGACTTTATTATTGCCTCCACCTGCTTCTAAAGTAGTTGGTTGCAAATAAGTTTATAAATTAAAGCGTCATGTTGATGGTTCGATTGAACGATAAAAAGCCCGTTTGTTGGCTCAAGGGTTTTCTCAATCATACGGAGTCGATTTTGATGAAACCATTACCCCAGTTGTGAAGCCATGCACCATTCAGGTTGTGTTGTCTATTGCTCATAGTTTATCATGGCAAATTCGCCAATTAGACGTCAAAAACGCATTTTTACATGGGTTTATTGACAAAGATGTATATATGCGACAACCACCAGGCTTCAAGGATCCCACACGACCAAACTTTGTTTGCAAATTAAATCGAGCTATTTATGGTCTCAAGGAACCCCTAGAGCTTGGTTTACAAGATTTAGTTCTTTTCTTATTGGATTGGGTTTTGTGTGTAGTCGGTCTGACTCCTCCATGTTCGTTCGTCCCGATGCTCGCGGGATCTTGGTATTATTATTATATGTTGATGACATTATTTTAACTGGATCTTCCTCTTCATTGATTAACTCGATGGTTCATTCGCTTCAATCTCAATTTGCAATGAAGGACCTTGGTGACTTACATTTTTTTTCTTGGAATCGAAGTGACTCGGACTAATAGCACTTTGTTACTCACACAAACTCGTTATATTCTAGATATTTTAAAACATGCCAATATGCTTAATGCCAAGCCCATGAGTATTTATGTTCCTCCAGGTTCAAAACTGTCAATTAATGACTGTGATCCCCTTATGGATTCCTCAATTTATCGGAGGATTGTTGGAGCTCTTCAATATGCTACGATGACACAACCAGACATCTCTTATGTCGTTAATCAAGCATGTCAATATATGCACCAACCAACAAATGTGCATTTTTCATTGGTAAAACGTATTCTTCGATACTTGAAAGGATCCCTGGCTTATGGCTTTCAAATTCGCCCATCTCTTGACTTTACTCTTAGAAGATATATTGATGTTGACTGGGAAGGATCTCTTGATGATAGACGTTCAACATCTGGTTCTTGTATTTTCCTGAGGAATCTTGGACCTCAAATAAACAACCCACTGTCTTTCGCTCAAGCATTGAATCTGAGTATCGAGCATTGGCCACCACAGCTGCGGAGCACGCATGGATTCAATATATTCTCAAAGATTTGGGTTTGCTAGATCGGCGCCCCCCCCCCCCCCCCCCCAATTTTATTCTTTGACAACATCTCTGCCATTTATCTCGCTTCAAATCTTGTGTTTCATGCACGCACTCGCCATATTGATGTGGACTCGGGGTCAACTTCGTGTGTTGTTTCTCAATAGTGTTGACCAAGTTGCTGACATCTTTACCAATGGGCTTCCCTCCTTGCGAGTCACTCATTTGCGATCCAAGCTTTTCGCGGTTGCTCAACCCATTCAGCTTGCAGGAGGGTGTTAGGAGACCATATTGAAATTGAACTCTATCTAGTTGTTGTGAACTATGAGTTGTAGTATACTAAATCAGATATGTAGTTATCAAGTAGTTGTAACAAACTCTACAACCATTGTATATATACAAATGTATTACTCATGAGAAGAGCATCAATGACAGATCATTCCCTTTCATTAAGGTCAACAGTGCCATTAATCATCAATGTCATTATCTTCACCTTATCATCGTACTATGCAAACAGAAATTGAAACTCAAATAGAAAACATAGACATGAGTAAATTGTGAACCTAAAAAACTATAATGAACAAAGGAAACCTTATACTCACAACTCATAGGATTGCACATGAGTGCTTGTCGTATCAGACATCCATCAAGTTAAAGATCTGAAAGGAAAAAACAGAAGATTTAATTAATACAATATAAAGAAAAACAACAAAAAAAAAATTAACTTACAATTAGAGGATTGCTTCCAACGTCAATGAACCGACTCTTCAACTTGTAAGCATCTAGCCTTCTTGGCATCTTGAAGTGATTGTTGGTGTACAACCTCAATGTTGTTCAGCGTCCTACGATCCACAATGGCCTACCATCACGACCTAAGGCATAAGTTCTTACACGCTTACGGTAGACTTTCTTCTAGTACCCTCCAGGGACATGGGTACATGTTCGGAACTTATGGGCATGCCGAAACAAGAATTATTTTCTATACAGGCCCCAACCATGCATAATCTTTTGATTCTAAAAGAAGTCAAATTTGTCAAGCACAACCATATATAGTTCAAATTAGATTAGGGGGAACAAAATGAATGTTTACTTGGCGGATGTTGGTGTGTCAATTCATGACAATCAATCTGAAACTGGTTCCAATCGGAAAAGCACGACCATGTTGCATGCTCAGGGAAGTTAATGGCATCATACAGGTCAATGAGCATATCTCTATATAAAGAAAACCAAGCTTAGAGATGCAACATATTTAACAAACCTTTTAAATAAACCAAAGTTGAGAGGATCCAAGGATGAGGTTTAGAGATTTCTAAATTTAACTTAGTGTGCTCTCAAAACAGAGCTCAACTATTCAACTGCTCTCAAAAGGCCTCATCACTATTTGAGATATTTCCAAATGCTTATATACTTCACTTCATTTGGCTTCTTAGTTGATGTAGGACTAAGTTGAAGGCATGGCTCTAGAATCTAATCTTGTGTGTCTTAATGCCTAGAATCTAATTTTGAAATGAAGGTATGGCTCTAGATTTAACAAAGTAATGCAATCAGAATAGTGCAAACAATGCAAAACAGGTGATAGCAACAAGGAATACTCATGAACGCAACAATAAGCTCGAAAATATTTGCTGGCGAATTTGGCAACTGGCTCGCAAAAAGATGTTGGAGATGTTGGCTCAACATAGTCCCACATCGAGTAGTGACCAACATTCTGTGAGAAATATAAGTGATTAGATATGTCCCAATAAGCGACGAAACCTTTTGGGAGCATTTGAATAGTTGCGCTCCGTTCGTAAAAACCCCACACTCGAAGGAAGACGAGTGTCTAAGTTGGGGAAATATCGTTGCTCGAGATATATCGTGTAGTGATGGTGTTGGGGGGCTTCGCTTCTTCACCCCCGAGCATAACAAGTGGTATCAGAGCCAATGCTTCGACCTAGGGCTTGGCGAGTTGAAAGTGCAGAATAGCACGTTGTGGTGGAGCTTACCCTGGGACTCGGATAGGCTCAATATGTTTCGCCAAGGTGGAGATGTTGGCTCAACATAGTCCCATCGAGTAGTGACCAACATTCTGTGAGAAATATAAGTGATTAAACATGTCCCAATAAGCGACGAGGCCTTTTGAGAGCATTTGAATAGTTGCACTCCATTTGTAAAAACCCCCACTTAAAGGGAGACGAGTGTCTAAGTTAACAACAATATCATTGATCGAGACATATTGTGTAGTGGTGGTGCCGTGGGGCTTCGCTTCTTCACCCTCGAGCATAACAAAGATATAGGTGCTCAAACTTTACACTACATTTTCCTTGTTACTATCAGATGTTTTGCATTGTTAGATTTCATCAAGCAACAAAAATAATCAAAACAAAATTCATCCAAGTCAATTTCCTTCACTAGTGTTGCTATCTTCATCAATGCGGAAGAAAAATTATCAAAACAAATTTTTACACTACATTTTCTTGTTTACACTACAGTAATAGCATTTTACCTTGAATCGGAATCTGATTTACTCCTTGAAACCATTCAATCTGCTAGAGAATTGAGAAGATTTAATCAATCTCAAACCTAGATGAACTCTGCATAAGGAGATTAGAGAAGAAACCTACCACACTCAACTAATCTCGCATCACATGCCTTCTCTCTCTGATGTTATTGTTTTTGGGATGAAGGAATGGATGAGAGTCGTGAGTGGTGATTTATAATTATATAGACGTAGAGCTCTGCTTCGAGGAGCTTCTAGCAACACTAACTAACTTAAAAAACAATTTGGTTGGTCCATTTTTTCTTTTATGAATTTAAATAGAACGATCTCTACCGTTCACATTTCAAACAAGAAACTCGAGATTCGAAAACCCTTCTCTCTCTACGAAACCCCCCACCACCGACGCACGTTAGATCCCACCCCCTACCTCTTTACTTCCTCTCTCCTAGGGTTTCACCAAATCACTCACTCATCAACAATGTCGAACATCGAAAAGCTCTCTTCGTTCAGACCTTCGAACGGAAAAAGTGGATAGAAGAGCAAGTTCATCAACAAAGCGACTTGTTCGATCAGTTCCTCGCCTCGACGTGTTTGATTTAAGGAATTCGACCTCCTTCATGGCTTCTCATTTCTTGATTCGAAGGTGGCAGGGCATATCTTAAAGGTACGACTTTCACTGCATAAAATTAGGTTAATTGTTGGCTTAGATGGTTGAGATAAGCTGTAATACAATCTATTGCATTTCTCACAAATCTAGGTCTATAGAAGAATTCATTTGCTTATATGTAAACTTTGAAATTGCGCTTGCAAAAATGAAAAAAATCATGTTTTGTAATCAGGATGATATGGTGCGATCTCGAAAGAATGATAAAATTTCCAAATATTTTATTATTATCTATTTTCTTAATATTAAGGTTGTGTATTAACAGCTTGTTTATAGTAATTGAAAGGTAAGGGAAATCTTAAATTCACTTTGGTTTTTTTTTTTTTTTTTTTTCCTTCCACTTTGGAGGATGGTTTGGTTAATTCTGCAATTGAAGTGTTACTGAACAATCAAATTACTAGCTACTTACAAGTTCTAATGCATTGAACCTTCACTTCATTGTAGAAGTGTTCCATTTCCTGTTTTTGAATTGCGGTCGAACCAGAAGTTCGCAAATACTTTGTTTTTTTTACCAACTTGAGCTCAGAGGACGATGTGTATGTTCTTTTGACACAGTTGACGAGATGGTTTACAAGACAAAGCTCCGCAGCTACCAACTCATCTTAGAGGCTACTCGATGGAAGTGATGGGCCTCAACTTCCATCCATACCCCTACGATCGCAATCTTCTCTTCATCACGAACAACTAGTGGGGTTCCTCGGCCAAATCTGGAGTGCGCAATGAATCATGTTATAGCTCTTAACTCTGCATATCATTTTCGAAATCAAGTGAGGTTAGGGAATCAGGTTTTGCAACCATGTTTTATAACCAGGATGATGTGGCATCGCTAGAAGAGGTTTTTTACAACCTCGAGATACACATAAACACTTTGGAGGGCATTTTTCAAGATCACGCCACGTTACCATGGTTACAAAACCTGATTGCAAAAACATGATTCCCTAACATTTTCAAAATCAACATGTTAATCATCTAACATGTCTAATAGCCTGTTTGAGGCCATGTTTGTTTTCAGATGTAGAAGCACACAAAACCTGTTTTGTTGTTTTTAGTCTTTAGTTCTTAACTGGATCATAGTCCTGAGTTTTTATTTCAAAGTTGTTCAATTTAGAACGGTCTGAATTGCTGGCTCTAGCTAAACTAAATATAATTCAGCTTTTTAGTTTTCAACTTTAAACAATAAGAGTTCAATAATCTGTGAAAAATAAATAGTGTTTATCTCAATACTTGTTCATATCCCAATCCATGCACCTCCTCAACTTTTAAAATATTTTTAGTAAATATTTTGTCTTATAAAAAATTAATTATATAATATATAATATCATATGATAATTGTTTATTCAACTATTTAAATATATCTTTGTTGGGTAGTGGTTGGAAGTTTAGTACTTTTAGTAAGCGACTCAAGTTCAATACTCTTAGAGATCACCTAATTTTATTAGTAATTGCAAACATTAAAAATTTGCTTAATTAATTTAATAAAAACTTATTTTCGGTCCTCTTGGAGCATGTAATGGTGTTGACAATTACTATCTATCATTGTGATTCGTCTCCTACTTTTTTTGTTTTCAATGCAATTTTATATGTAATTGCAAACATAAAAAAAAAAAAAAATTGTTTGTTCACAAGTGGTATAAAACCTCAAACAAAAACATTATTTGAAATTAATATCTAAAATAATAACTATATAATTCAATAAAAATATATACCATTAGCCAACTCATACAAAATTTAAAGCTTATATAAACAATTTTTTTAGGCTAGGGAATCGGGTTCTGCAAATCAGGATGATGTGGCATCATTAGAGGAAAAATCTCGAGATACACATAAACACTTTGAGAATTTCATCATTTTTTCAAGATCACGTCGCGTCACTCTGGTTGTAAAAACCTGGTTTCCTAGCATTTTTATTTCCTATGAAATTATAGTAGGATCTTATTATGTTCGCAAATTTCATATTTTTTAAGTTTCAACTAGGTACTTATCTTAATTATTTTGTGATTTTACTCTTGTTATTAAGCTCATTTGCCCTTATTAAGGTTATTGATATTGTGATCTTATTTTGCTTTGAAATTGGACTACACTGGAGTCAATTTGGTATATGCAATGTACTTTTGATAGTTGTATTTTCTTTATTAGTTACAAGCTCGGGTAGAAAATTTTATTTTTGTTCCATCCTTGATAATTACTATTATCACCTAATAATTATTTATCATTTCGTCCCCCTTCTCGTACGACTAAAATCCTGAATCCGCCATTGCAACTAAGTACAGAGATCATATCGATTTATAGCTCATAATGCAGACAACGATATATCCTCCTAAAAAAAGGATTGCATCTAATTGTCCAGTTTTGTTATTGTTAACTAGAAATACAACTTGTAGAGGAAAATAAATAATGACAAGATTGAATGAAAATCAGATTTTCTAGATGAATATAGATATAAATAAAGTATAAACCATTTCCATTTTATTTCACTTTCTGCTTATTCACAGAGGACTTCTAGTGTTACATCAAGTTCAACTGACTTTATCTCTTCGAAGGCACTTTATTTATAGGAAAAAAAAAACCTTCGAAATTTCCAACTTGATTTTACCATAGGTGTTAATTATATGTACTCCAAGCCTTCCAAAACTTTGAGCATGGCATGCCTCGACGAAATATCATTCCACCAAGCATTCACATGTGGGCGAGAGGTTACGAGAGTAGAATGAGGAGTTTTCATGAACAAAAATGTGTAGGGAATGTGGTGCAAATCAGCCATGGTGAAATAGTCCCCTGCCAAATATTTACTAGTTGTCAATCTATCTTCGTAAATGTCAAGTACTTTTTCTAGCTCCTTTATTGAAATCATGATCACAGTTTCATCAGGTGCTCGCCCACAAAATGAATTGAAAATGATCTGTCGAATAATTAATGATATCGGACCATTGTAGTGGTGTGCTTCAACCTCCATCCATGTATTGACGATTGCATGCTCTGTTAAATTGTTTAGTCGTAGAAGATTGGTGCCATTGTCGTCTTTATACTTGTGAGCTAGATATCGCGTTATGGCTCTAGATTCTGGTACAAAATAAAGCATCTGACTGAGTGATCAATTTATCGGCATTGCCAAAAGTTTTCTAATATCAAACACTACTTGAAATCCAATTCTTCAATCTTGATTGATCAAATCAGAGGAGCTTACCAAAAAGAGTTAACTCTTCATCAACAAGTGCTGGTGCCTGACCAAATGGCTGCCATGACATCGAAAAAATTATAACACAAAATTACCTTCATAACAAAATGAATAAAAATTGGATACACAGAGAATTAAGGTCGGAGAAACTCACATTCAAAGAGAGGTAAGGTTGTTGTTTCTGTTTGCCGGAGATGAAGTCTAAGGGCACCAGCTCGTACTCTACACCTATCTCGTGCAGGCATGCTCGTACGCGCGCAGTGCAAGTAATCATCGGATGACCATAAAGCTTCATAACCATGGTTGATTAAGCAAGGATTTTACGTTTTCAAACTCTAATGAAGATGTCAAATTTCAGTTAATTATATAGGTGTCAAAACTGCTTGTTTTTCTCACGCTCTTCCTCGTTATGTTCTACGAAAATTTGTTTCCATATGTTGAGATGGTAATGGATTAATCCGTCCAAATGGTATAATTTAGGATTCGACTATGTTAAATTACTGTGAGTGAACTTTCGTCTCCTTATACTTGGAATTGAATATGCTAAATACATCAAATCTTCTATGCATGTGATTGTATTAAAGTTATCTAGCTACAGGCCAACTTTGGAAGATATTTGGGATTCGATTCACAGAAACTGGAAAATCCTAGGAGATTTCTCGTTAGGATTACTTGATCAATGCCACGTTTTAGTCCGTCTTTAATTTGAGGCGGAAGCAAAGAAAGTCATATCGAGATATTCTTTTTTGATTCGTGGAGTTCGATTCAAAGCTTTCCGCTGGCATGATGGTTTCAGTCTGAAAGCAGATCCGATATTGGTTCCATTATGGGTAGAGTTGCCTAACTTGCCTTTGCATTTATTTCATCCCCCTCTTTTGAAAGCAATTGTGAACTATTTTGGTGGTTTTTTGCGCATGGATGATCATACTCGATGTTTATCACGCCAGGGTTCTGCCCGTGTTTGTGTGGAGATGTCTTTGGCGGATAAACTACCTAATATAATTTGGATAGACAGGACTAACAATAGGGGCTTTTGGCAGAATATTGAATACCCAGGGTTCAAATATTGTGATTATTGTTCTTTGCTAGGGCATCAGGAGAAATTTTGTAGGAAAACATTAGGTCTCAAGGGCAATGTGAAAACATCTCATGTGGTAAATGAAGAGAAGAATGAAAAACAAAAGGTGGAAACTAAAGTTGTCAAACAGCAATATGTTCAAGTGGCTCATAAAAATAAAGTTACAAAATCAGAGGTTGACACGAGTGGTGCAAAAAATAATATGGGGGAGGGAATCAAGTAGGGAGTAGGTGTGGAGAAACCAGTGGCCAAAGAGCTGGTGAATTTATTGTTGTCGAACAAGTTTGAGATGCTTACGGGGGATAATGTTGAAGATGAGAGTAATCAAACAAAGAATTTTTCGACTAGTAAAGAAAAGGCTACCGCCAGTGACATATTCGTACAAGAAACAACAGAGGAAGGCCTTCAAGAGGCAGGATACACAGCTAGTGAGATTGAAAAGGTGAAGCATGGAGACCCAACTAATCATGATGATCTAGGCAGCTCGGGGACGACAAGTCCTGAGTTTGAAGATATGAATACAAGTATTGAAACCAGCTAAATTAAGATATTACAGATAGAGGGACCTCGAGCCCCCCCCCCCCCCCCCCCTCCAGGCAGATGATGAGCTGATCCTTACGGTCCCTGGGACACAGTTTGGGGCACAATATTTTCAACCTGCATTGGGGTGTCAACAACCGGAGTCAGGGTGTCAAAATGGTGAGTATGAATTGCTCAACAGTGATCAGATACGCTCTGCTTCTCCCATCACAAATCATCTAATAGGCGTGGAACCAGGGATAGCTATCCCAAAGATAACCGAGAACAAGGGCTAAGACGCAATAAAAGAAAGTGAGGAAAGATGCAGTGAAGAGGTTGATGCAACCTCAAAATCAGCTTCTACACTTCCTGAAGTAGGACGAGAGATAACTGATGGAAGACAGGGGGAAGATCCAACAGCGCCCATGGATTGGCTAACACCCCAAGTCATCAATGTTTTTTATTCAGAAATTGCAAGAATAGGCAGAGATGCATTGGTCACCGAAGTTAAAAGCATACTTGAAGCGAAAGCAGCAAAGGTGGGGCAAAACACTATCGAAGAAGAACATGAGGTTACCATAATACAGTCTCCCACGGAATATGTTCCTCGAAGGTTTTTCGAAGTAAGAATACAAATCCTAAATTCAGGTAACTGATGTTGATAATACAGGTAGAACGCAAATGCTTATTAGAACTTTGTAGGGATGCTAGATTAGTGCTAGCATTCAAGGGTTTCTATATCATGATTCATTGTGTTTCGATTCTTTACGACGACTTCTCATACATCCTGGGACCCACATTAGGTATAAATCAGGTCATGGGAGTGCTTAAAGGATTGATTGGTAATTACGAGGAAGAAAAGCTATGGCATGTCTATCATGCAACCACTTTAGTAGCAGAACACTCTGCAAGGTTACTCCCTAACCTGGAGACGGTGAAGCTAGAACTAATTAGGTTCTTTGTTGAAGCTTTGAAGCAAGTTTATTGTTTTGTAGATGATGAAACGAGTGAACGTATGAGCGATTGTAAACTTTATCATCAACGTTTTTTATTAATATAAAGTTTGGAGACCCTAAAAACCCCAGCTCACTTTCCAAAAAAAACAAAAAAAAACTTCATACCCCTTCTCATAATCTTTTATCATTTTCAAAGTTTTTTAATCTTAGACAATGTGATGGGAGCACTTACACCTTCCAGGTGGAATATATTCATCGAAAGATGATGAGGTAGCAACCAGGTGGAAGTTGTTTGGGGTTCTTGGAGACTGCGGTTGTGCTTCCCTCAGGTCCTAGTTTATCATATCTCTTTCATTATCATCCTCCAACTCATTTTCATTGATCCCGGTTTTCCCAGCTTTCCTTATCTGGCTTAATTGAGTTTCTAATTTGGAAATTCTGACTTTGTATTTAAATAGTTTTGATTATAATTGGATGGTAACATGTAAGATCACATCTATTTTTTGAACAGGCTAGGAGGGTAAAGATCAGTGAAAAGGATGAAGATTCTCCAAATCATTCCTGAGGTTCCCTATATATTGCACTTGCAGTCAAATTTATGGATTGAAAGTTGCACCATTATGAGAATAAATGCAAAATATTTATGACTTGCACAACTATAACAGGGCATTCTTCAACATATTTATCTTTACTCTGCGACCCTTAATATTTAAATATAATTTAGTTATTATAAAAAAAATGATTTAGTCAACCTTATTTTCTGAAAAGGGCTTAAATTTTCAATATTTGTTTTGGCATTTGCAAATTGTAACATTTGCAATGTAATCGATCATGATTCTTTGTTATATTGCTGTAAATATACAACTATAGCCTTATTTCACAAGTTCTAAATTCGTAACGACTCTTAATAAAAGGAGTGAAAAAGGAAACAAGAGTTTTGAGTATTCACCGTACAAGGTTTGAAGCATGGTAATTATTTCGTGAAACATAGTGTAAATACATGGTTAAACTTTGTATCTACTAGTAAAACAACTATAATGAAAATGGTACACAGTTATGGTTAAACTCAGTATTTCAGCTTAAGAAGACCAAGATGAGCGCAACAGATGCAAATTGGTTTACTGTTTTGATTCAGTATTCAAGTGGAAAATTGTTGAAATTTGTGAAGTCTGAATATAATAGGAAGTTTTCTTGTATAAGAGAATAGAAAGTTTCCTTGTATGAGAAAATAGGACGTTTCCTTGTATGAAAGAATAAGAAGTTTCTTTATAGAAGACAATACGAAGTTTCTTTATATGATACAATAGAGACAATAGAAAGTTCCCTCCCAAGTTTCCTTGTAGAAAAGGAAGTTTCCTTGTATGAGAGAATATGATGTTTCTTTGTATGAAAGAATAAGAAGTTTATTTATACGAGGGAATATGAAGTTTCCTTGTAGAAGACAATATGAAGTTTCTTTATATGATACAATAGAAAGTTCTTAAGTTTCCTTGTATAAGAGAAAATGAAGTTTCCTTGCATGAGAGAATATAATGTTTCTTTGTATGAAAGAATAAGAAGTTTCTTTATACGAGGGAATATGAAGTTTCCTTGTAGAAGACAATATGAAGTTTCTCTATATGATATAATAGAAAGTTTCCTTGTAGGAGACAATAGAAAGTTCCCTAGTAGTAGAAGAGCACGTCTTCCTTGCATTATATATATATATATATATTGTGGAAGGTTTGTGTAGACCTAGACTAAAAATTGAAAGAAACTTCATTGATGATTGTAAACCTTGATTAAGCTAAACTTAATCCTAGGCAACACTCGAGTAAGGTTGCCTCCAGTAAACACATGAAGGCTAGCCCATTGTTGGGTATCGATAAAATATTTCGCTACCAGGTCATTTCCACCTCAAAAATTTTATGAAAAAATGTCACAGCAAAGCCACTATAGTTTTTCTTAGGTCTGATGTCAAAATTAAGATTACTCTATTTCGACTTGCCACATATGGACAGATTGACTGATTATCCAGATTATTGTACCAAATATGGACATGGGGGTGGCAAGAATTTTAACTGCCATCCAAGCAAAACCTATAAATTTGAACTCCCATAGCCAGAGCTGAGTATTGAATAACGATGAACAACAATAGAATCAAGAGTTCATCAACTTGTATTTTTATGTTTGTATCAAAGTATTTTTAATGTCGGACTATGGATTAGGGGCGGGCATTTTGGACAGAAAATCCGGATCGAACCGACAACCGGACCAATCGAATCGGTTTTAATTAATAATAAAAGTTTCAGTTGTAAAAGCCCGGCCCGACCCGAAGTTTCTGGTCCGGGCCTCGGTTTCCCTTTCTGAAATCCGTCGGGTAATCGGCCCGGCCCAAGTTAAATAGTTAAAAGTAAAAAACCCTAACATCAATGTATCATGCAATACTATAGGCACACATAAAATTCAATTTGGGCTGAATTTTATAAATTTGGACTGAACTTTATAAATTTGTGACTCTGTTTTTCTGAAATTTGAGCTTTATAAATTTCAATTTTGACTGAACTTTGGGCTGAAATTTGGATTTTAAAAAATTTTCAATTTGAATGTTGCTCTTACGACCAAGACCGGCCCGAAATTCGGTTAACCGAGACCTCGATCAACTTTGTCCGGTTTCGAATCTCATAAACACGAACTTAAAATTTTCGAACCAATTTTCGATTTTTACATTTTGAACCGATTACCCGGATTTGCCCGGCCATACTATGGACATTGACTTTTAATTTCAAGGGAAAATCTTAGTTTGCAATCTAACTAGGAATTTTTATTTTTATTTTTGAAGAAAATAAACACTATACTATCTCAAATTCTATAAGATATACCATTGAGAATGATGAAACAAGGTTCATATCCTTCTCTTTATTGGGAAATAAAGTGGAAGCCAAGTGTAAGAAATGAGACATAAAGCTGCAACAAAACATGCACCAACTAGTCAAGCAACACGCAATTGAAAAAAAATTTGGCGTAAAAATGACTTGTGAAAAGGACTTTAGTTACCTTCCCAATGTAGAAGAAGAAAGCTAGTGAAGAACAAAAACATGGTGAAAATAGAAGCAAAGAAATTTCTTGAAAACGTTAGGTCTCAAGGTCAATCTGAAAACATCTCATGTGGTAAATGAAGAAAAGAATGAAAAACAAAATGTGGAAATTAAAGTTGTCAAAAAACAATATGTTCCAGTGGCTCATAAAAATAAAGTTACAAAATCAGAGGTTGACACGAGTGGTGCAAAAAATAATATGGGGGAGGGAATCAAGGAGGGAGTAGGTGCGGAGAAACCAGTGGCCAAAGAGCTGGTGAATTTATTGTTGTCGAACAAGTTTGAGATGCTTACGGGGGATAATGTTGAAGATGAGAGTAATCAAACAAAGAATTTTTCGACTAGTAAAGAAAAGGCGACCGCCAGTGACATATTCGTACAAGAAACAACAGAGGAAGGCCTTCAAGAGGTAGGATACACAGCTAGTGAGATTGAAAAGGCGAAGCAAGGAGACCCAACTAATCATGATGATCTAGGCAGCCCAGGGACGACAAGTCCTGAGTTTGAAGATGTGAATACAAGTATTGAAACCATCTAAATTAAGATATTACAGATAAAGGGACCTCGACCCCCCCCCCCCCCAGGCAGATGATGAGCTGATCCTTACGGTCTCTGGGACACAGTTTGGGGCACAATATTTTCAACCTGCATTGAGGTGTCAACAACTGGAGTCGGGGTGTCAAAATGGTGAGCATGAATTGCTCAACAGTGATCAGATACGCTCTGCTTCTCCCATCACAAATCATCTGGTAGCGCGTGGAACCAGGGATAGCTATCCCAAAGATAACCGAGAACAAGGGCTAAGACGCAATAAAAGAAAGTGAGGAAAAATGCAGTGAAGAGGTTGATGCAACCTCAAAATCAGCTTCTACACTTCCTGAAGTAGGACGAGAGATAATTGATGGAAGACAGGGGGAAGATCCAACAGCGCCCATAGATTGGCTAACACCCCAAGTCATTAATGTTTTGTATTCAGAAATTGCAAGAAAATGCAGGGATGCATTGGTCACCGAAGTTAAAAGCATACTTGAAGCGAAAGCAGCAAAGGTGGGGCAAAACACTACCGAAGAAGAACATGAGGTTACCATAATACAGTCTCCCACGGAATATGTTCCTCGAAGGTTTTTCGAAGTAAGAATACAAATCCTAAATTCAGGTAACTGATGATGCTAATACAGGTAGAATGCCAATGTTTATTAGAACCTTGTAGGGATGCTAGATTAGTACTAGCATTCAATGGTTTCTATATCATGATTCATTGTATTTCGATTCCTTACGACGACTTCTCATACATCCTGGGACCCACATTAGGTGTAAATCAGGTCATGGGAGTGCTTAAAGGATTGATTGGTAATTACGAGGAAGAAAAGCTATGGCATGTCTATCATGCAACCACTTTAGTAGCAGAACACTCTGCAAGGTTACTCCCTAACCTGGAGACGGTGAAGCCAGAACTAATTAGGTTCTTTGTTGAAGCTTTGAAGCAATTTTATTGTTTTGTAGATGATGAAACGAGTAAACGTATGAGCGATTGTAAACTTTATCATCAACGTTTTTTATTAATATAAAGTTTGGGGACCCTAAAAACCCCAGCTCACTTTCCAAAAAAAAAAAAAAACTTCATACCCCTTCTCATAATCTTTTATCATTTTCAAAGTTTTTTAATCTTAGACAAGGTGATGGGAGCACTTACACCTTCCAGGTGGAATATATTCATCGAAAGATGATGAGGTAGCAACCAAGTGGAAGTTGTTTGGGGTTCTTGGAGATTGCGGTTGTGCTTCCCTCAGGTCCTAGTTTATCATATCTCTTTCATTATCATCCTCCAACTCATTTTCATTGATCCCGGTTTGCCCAGCTTTCCTTATCTGGCTTAATTGAGTTTCTAATTTGGAAATTCTGACTTTGTATTTAAATAGTTTTGATTATGATTGGATGGTAACATGTAAGATCACATCTATTTTTTGAACAGGCTAGGGGGGTAAAGATCAGTGAAAAGGATGAAGATTCTCCAAATCATTCCTGAGGTTCCCTATATATTGCACTTGCAGTCAAATTTATGGATTGAAAGTTGCACCATTATGAGAATAAATGCAAAATATTTATGACTTGCACAACTATAACAGGGCATTCTTCAACATATTTATCTTTACTCTGCGACCCTTAATATTTAAATATAATTTAGTTATTATAAAAAAAAATGATTTAGTCAACCTTACTTTCTGAAAAGGGCTTAAATTTTCAATATTTGTTTTGCCATTTGCAAATTGTAACATTTGTAATGTAATCGATCATGATTCTTTGTTATATTGCTGTAAATATACAACTATAGCCTTATTTCACAAGTTCTAAATTCGTAACAACTCTTAATAAAAGGAGTGAAAAAGGAAACAAGAGTTTTGAGTATTCACCGTACAAGGTTTGAAGCATGGTAATTATTTCGTGAAACATAGTGTAGATACATGGTTAAACTTTGTATCTACTAGTAAAACAACTATAATGAAAATGGTACACAGTTATGGTTTAACTCAGTATTTCAGCTTAAGAAGACCAAGATAAGCGCAACAGATGCAAATTGGTTTACTGTTTTGATTCAGTATTCAAGTGGAAAATTGTTGAAATTTGTGAAGTCTGAATATAATAGGAAGTTTTCTTGTATAAGAGAATAGAAAGTTTCCTTGTATGAGAGAATAGGACGTTTCCTTATATGAAAGAATAAGAAGTTTCTTTATAGAAGACAATACGAAGTTTCTTTATATGATACAATAGAGACAATAGAAAGTTCCCAAGTTTCCTTGTATAAGAGAAAAGGAAGTTTCCTTGTATGAGAGAATATGATGTTTCTTTGTATGAAAGAATAAGAAGTTTATTTATACGAGGGAATATGAAGTTTCCTTGTAGAAGACAATATGAAGTTTCTTTATATGATACAATAGAAAGTTCTTAAGTTTCCTTGTATAAGAGAAAAGGAAGTTTCCTTGTATGAAAGAATATAATGTTTCTTTGTATGAAAGAATAAGAAGTTTCTTTATACGAGGGAATATGAAGTTTCCTTGTAGAAGACAATATGAAGTTTCTTTATATGATATAATAGAAAGTTTCCTTGTAGGAGACAATAGAAAGTTCCCTAGTAGTAGAAGAGCACGTCTTCCTTGCATTATATATATATATATATATATATATTGAGGAAGGTTTGTGTAGACCTGGACTAAAGATTGAAAGAGACTTCATTGATGATTGTAAACCTTGATTAAGCTAAACTTAATCCTAGGCAACACTCGAGTAAGGTTGCCTCCAGTAAACACATGAAGGCTAGCCCATTGTTGGGTATCGATAAAATATTTCGCTACCAGGTCATTTCCACCTCAAAAATTTTATGAAAAAATGTCACAGCAAAGCCACTATAGTTTTTCTTAGGTCTGATGTCAAAATTAAGATTACTCTATTTCGACTTGCCACATATGGACAGATTGACTGATTATCCAGATTATTGTACCAAATATGGACATGGGGGTGGCAAGAATTTTAACTGCCATCCAAGCAAAACCTATAAATTTGAACTCCCATAGCCAGAGCTGAGTATTGAATAACGATGAACAACAATAGAATCAAGAGTTCATCAACTTGTATTTTTATGTTTGTATCAAAGTATTTTTAATGTCGGACTATGGATTAGGGGTGGGCATTTTGGACAGAAAATCCGGATCGAACCGACAACCGGACCAATCGAATCGGTTTTAATTAATTATAAAAGTTTCAGTTGTAAAAGCCCGACCCGACCCGAAGTTTCTAGTCCAGGCCTCGGTTTCCCTTTCTGAAATCCGTCCGGTAACCGGCCCGGCCCAAGTTAAATAGTTAAAAGTAAAAAACCCTAAAATCAATGTATCATGCAACACTATAGGCACACATAAAATTCAATTTGGGCTGAACTTTATAAATTTGGACTGAACTTTATCAATTTGTGACTCTGTTTTTCTGAAATTTGAGCTTTATAAAATTCAATTTGGGCTGAAATTTGGACTTTAAAATTTTTCAATTTGAATGTTGCTCTTAGGATCGAGACCGGCCCGAAATTCGATTAACCGAGACCTCGGTCAACTCTGTCCGGTTTCAAATCTCATAAACACGAACTTAAATTTCTCAGACCAATTTTCAATTTTTACATTTTGAGCCGATTACCCGAATTTGCCCGAACCTACTATATATGGACATTGACTTTTAATTTCAAGGGAAAATCTTAGTTTGCAATCTAACTAGGAATTTTTATTTTTTTTTGAAGAAAATAAACACTATACTATCTCAAATTCTATAAGATATACCATTGAGATTGATGAAACAAGGTTCATATCCTTCTCTTTATTGGGAAATAAAGTGGAAGCCAAGTGTAAGAAATGAGACATAAAGCTGCAACAAAACATGCACCAACTAGTCAAGCAACACGCGATTGAAAATTTTTTTGGTGTCAAAATGACTTGTGAAAAGGACTTTAGTTACCTTCCCAATGTAGAAGAAGAAAATCATGGCTAGTGAAGAACAAAAACATGGTGAAAATAGAAGCAAAGAAATTTCTTGATAAAGCAAAGAAATTTCTTGAAAAAATAAAGCAAAGATAAAAGCAATGAATAGTGAAAATAAAGCAAAAAATAAAGCAATGAATAGTGATAAAGCAAAGATAAAAGCAATGAATAGTGAAAAACATAGTGAAAATAAAGCAAAGAAATTTCTGAAAAATAAAAAAGCAAAGAAATGAAAGGACAAACATCATTGAATACGGATTTTTTTATTTTTTAGTACAAAAATTGAGTTGTAGTAGAAATACTCTTCTTATAGAATTCAATGTTGCTAGTAAGTTAGGAGTTAGGATCCATGATCTTCCTACTCATTCATCAATTAATCTCCATTACTTCATCCTCGAAATTCCTTTACAAGCTCATCGATCAATGTTCTTCTTATATTTAAAGTGCAGAGTATTAGTCTAACCTTTTGGGGAATGTAATCTGAATTATAAGATATATAGACATGCACACTTGAATTCATGAACTGATCAGGAAGCTGTTGCAATGGGGGAGGTAGTGGAAGAAGATAGATCAATTGCTCATTACAACAGGTCTCAGAAAATTTTGTTGGTTGGTGAAGGAGACTTTTCATTTTCAGCTTGTCTAGCTAAAGCTTTCAATTCTGGTGAAAACATTGTAGCCACTTCTTATGATACTAAGGGTATTATTATGTGGTTATTGAATTTTTTTTTTTTTTTTTTTAAGAACAAGACTCATGCATGCATGTGCATGTGTATATATATATAGTGTATAGTAATCGATCATTTGATGTGATTTTTGAGCACAGACAGACTAAGAGAAAAGTACTATTCGAGTTGCGAGTCTCGCTTGGAGATGCTAAAGAGATTGGGATGCCTAATTTTGCATGAAGTTAATGTACACAACATGGATATACACCCCATCCTGATGGCGAAGAAGTTTGATCGCATTGTCTACAACTTTCCTCATGCTGGCCATTTCTGTTTTAATGAAACTGATCCTTACCTCATAAAGTAAGATCATCGTTATTTTATTTAGAGTAATTCTTGCTGTCGAGGTTTTGGGCGAGGAAATGAGCGAGGGGAGGGAGGTGGCGGGGTGGGAGCCGTTCACCTCCCTCGGGATGTGCACGCGAAAAGTCAATGCACGCATCTCGAGAAAATTGAACGGCTTCCACCCCTCCACCTCATTTCCCTCGCTGGTTTCCTCGCCCAAAACCTCGACATTTAGAATTTCTGTTTTATTTATTTTTCTTTTGAATGATCCCTAATTGTACTTTTTTTTTTTTTTTACCAGGAAGCACAAGAAGCTATTAGAAGGATTTTTCAAGAGTGCAAGTGAGATGTTAAGTGAAAATGGTGAAGTACATGTGACACACAGAGATGACATCCCTTACAATAGGTGGAAGATCGAGAAACAAGCAAGCAAAGCAAGGCTTATGTTGAAAGAGAAAGTTGAGTTTAGAAAGCTAGATTACCCAAGTTATGAGAACAAACGAGGTGGTGATATTAGGAGCAATAGATCCTTCCCTTTGGGATGTAGTTTTACGTTCAAGTTCAGTATGGCCAAGGATTCTCTTCAGGACATGCAAGAAAATGAATTTTGTGAGACTGCATATGGTTTAAGTGTGGAGACGTTAGCCACGCTGCGTATTTAACTTGCACTGTAATCTAGCAGCATAACGGTTAGAGTTTGACAGATGGTATCACTAGGGTCATGGATTTGAACCTCAGTTTGCGATATCTTTATCAGTTTATGTTGTGTTGACCAGTTCTGAGATCTTATAAAAACTCTGCCTGTACTCAAAGTATTACATGACAAATATCAATTTTTTTAAGTGGCTCATTGACCTATTAACTGGATCAATTTAATACAATTCCCTAATCTTGATAAAGATATTACAAGTTGAATCCATATTCTACAGCAATTCCCTAATCTTGATAAAGATAGAGTACTCCAATTTGTTAAGCCCTTCGAAAACCCTCATATTTCTTTCCACAGCAATTCACTCTTACTCTCATTTTGATTTTTTTGTGTCATTCATCGGAGCAGGTCTCCTAAAGGGCAACTGGATATTCGAGTACTAATATTTTGAGGATGTTCTTGCGTACCTTCTGTTGATCTCAGTCAAGGAATGATATTTTTTGAAAAATGTCAAAATTTCACAAAATATTTCTATTATTTTGAGTTATCGAAATTTCTTTTGTAATGTGAAATATTTAACTTTTTTCATTAGGCCAATCTCAATATTCGTACATTTTAACTCGTTAAAACCTTAATTTACTATAAACATTTTGTTATATAAGTGATTTTTATGCACTATATAATTTGTATGACATTATGAGTCTTGTGGTACTCTTTATGTAATATGTAAAAGTTTAAAATGCTTAAATTATATTGATAACTCAAAATTACAACTGAAATTTTTACCTTTTTTCTATACACAACAAAAATATTTCTTAAAAATCAACCACCACTTAGTCTCCTAAGGGAGACGCTCCTCAAAGATCTTCCCGATCCAGGAAAGCAAACCCTAAATTCAGGATATAATCAATAAAAAAAGGAGTTGATGAAGATCAACATCAACTGTTGGAATCTCCCAAGGACTGGTTTATTCCTAGTGTTCAATTGCTTTGTTTTTTGAGTTCGTGTGCTCCAAGATCATCATTCCGACATCTTCTATTTGTTAGGAAAGGGGGTGGATATCCTCATTCTCAAGATGATTAAGCAATGGATTGGTACCTACAAAGATCACGAGTTTCAGCAAGTCCACCAAGAAACCATTTGGACAACCATTCACCTAATGAGTCTAACCCTTGGCCTAAGACTCTTTGATCCTCTCCTTAGATTGGTTCAGGTTTTTAAGGAAATCTTTTCTACTTGTGATGATGTAATGTATGCTGAAGGGACTAGTGAGTGGTGTAAACTTGTACGTTTATACCTTTGATTTAATGATCAGGTTCGGAGATCCTCAAAAGCCGAGCTTGTCTTTCAAAAAAAAAAAACTTACTGAAATTATCTCGAAAAATGAAATCACAATCCTTGGTATTAGTATCCATGTAGAAGGTCTCTTACCAATTTGAACAATAAGAATAGAATGTCTGGGACTTGGTAACAAAATCTTGATTGAATCTTAAGAATTTCCGGACTTGAGAACCAAATCATGCTTGATCTTCGAATTGCACAATTTGCATTAAAAATAGGAAATAAAATATATATCTTACACTTCTCTTTGTTTATTTATTTTAACACAAGTAATATATTTACTCTTAATGTAGCTTCTCCATTGCAAAGAGTTCTTCAAAATGGCTGATGGTGCTGGTTTGGCTTTGGCCGCAGGGTTTGCTATGGCATTGATATATATCATGGCTACAATGCCCCTTGGGTTCGCTGCACTTCCCATTGGATTAATAATGGTGTTCGCGATCTTGGCGATTTTGAGTTGATAGACCATAGCATTTTTATTTTTTTTGGTTTCTAATGTAGTTATGAAAACTTATTTGGCAATTAATGCAGAGTATTAGTGCTTGTTATTGGTGTTTTTCTTCATTTATTTTTATTTTAGTTTGGATTGTTCACTTACAACTTGTTCTCGTAAGTTAATTAGCACTCAGAATTGAAGGTTGTAAATCAGTTTTTGAAAATTTCTTCTATGAAAAACAAGGAAAAATCTACTATGCTTGGTTAGTGTCTGAAGAGGGTGTCCAGCACGTGAATGTCAACTCTACTCCTATCTCCATGAATTTGGAGAATATGAAGAAATGGGTAAAATTGGCACTCACGTGCTGAACACCCTCCCCAAGCACTAATGAGTGCTCTCTCCCTAAGCTGCATAGAAAGGTTCGACAAACAAAGGAAATTAATGAGATGGAAAAGAAGGAATCATTAAGTATACCTTAATCCAACACAGGCAACTACAACAATAAATTTTTTTCAAAAGAAGTTTGAGACGGAATGTAATACACGGCCATTCTGACCTTGAACCTAGCTAAGCTGAAATGTGATACAACACTAATATTGCTATTGTGGCATTCGCATGTTTATTTACATGCATGTTGGGGGAAGGGGGCCAAGAGGAACCCCAAAGAATTATACAATTAAGTGAAATTAATTATTATAAATTTTGGTATGGTATATGGATCAGTATGACAACGAGCTTTTGGACCCTCTGCGTACGTGCAAGAATCAGATCATTTTCTCAAAATTTTCGAGCTCTTTCACCCTTTGCATTGATCTGAGAACCAATATCAAGAATAGACCTGCATCGTTTGGTGTATTCTAGTCAGGAAATTGATATACATGGTCTGCAGAGATATTTAAAAAATGAAGGGAGTTAATATTGAAGTTCATGTAGATACTTGCCTGCACCTACAAAAGATCCATTTGCAATGGCTAGGTTGCCTTGGCTACCCAATGTGACCCCGATGTTCATCAAAGTCCCTCCTATAACTGTATACAAGCTAGCCATCTGTAGTATGGTTGCCTTTTTTGCCGCTCTTTCTGACTGGTAAACAGAGATTTGGAAACTTCAGGCAAGAACAATAATATAAACAACCTAATCTCAATTTACCCTTTTTATTGTCTGTATGTTTTCCTGTGTTCACTAAGGTCCCCTCTTTCTAATGTCAAAACAGTACTGCAGAAACTATTAAAGGCCAGGCTGAACTGAACTAACCTCAAGAACCCTGACTCGTAGTTTAAAATCCCCAGACTCAAGTTGTTTCACGAACTCTTCAATGCGTTTAACTCTGTATGGCATTGAAATGGTAGTTTTACTGGCCTGTAATACCAGAGAAAGTCAAATAAGGCAAAAGAAAATTATGTTAACATTAAAAATAATACTTTGGGAGAAAGAATTTGAAAAACCACGACCATTCATTTTGTAAAAAATTCATAATGGACTTTTTCATCCAGATTCATGTGTCGCATATCTCAATCACATGCACCGATGGTCTTGAGTTGGCAGGTCTAAGCAGTCAACAACAGAGGCAGTCCACAAGGTTTTCATCTAATATATGTATCAAACAGGTTGAATTCTGATCGATGCTAGGTGTCTTAGTAGGAAGTGAGATAAAGATTGGTTTCAAAAAAGAAAAAAACACCATAGCAAAAATGTAAGTAAAATAAGTGATGTGTCTGAAAACCACTGCAATAGTAAATAAATTTAGTGAGTCGCCTAGGGGTTACATTTACGGTTTCTCTACAAAGAGAAGTTGTTGGAGAAACAAAAGTCACATTTGTAAGAAAGAAATTTATATATAATTTTGTTACTATAGCAATTACTACTAAAACGTCAAAAGTGGCCAAGACAAGAGGCAAGTAATTACATCATTGGCTTGTTTTTGTATCTCCTCCACAAGTCGTGTTCCACTTTGCTGCTTCTGCCTTATATCTAGTAACTCCTGAAATATTTGAAAGTAATAGTGAAATACTGAAATCACAATGGATCTCGATTTGAATGATCACAGTAGAACTGGTTGTCTGAATGTTAAAATTAATAAATAATAAGAAAATTTGTAAAGTTGTCTTAATGAAATCCTATGCTTCTGTTTAAATTATATTTTTTGTGTGATGTGTATGTCAATCATTTGTGACACGCAAAAAAGGATTTACCTGTGCATAAGGAGTAGCAATCTTCATAAATGAGAAATCTTGATCGAGCAGGTAACCAATACCTGTTGAGCAGGCATCATCAGAGAAGGATAAGAAATACATCAGCAGTTCAGGTGGCTTGTGCTCATTTTAAAGTTATGTTGAGAAAAGGATAGAGAAAAATGAAATTTGGAATCCAGATCAAATAACTGAATCAAAATGATCACAGCTGAGTTCCAGGAACGAATGATTTGGTCAATGCTCAATCCTAGTTATTTTTAACTCTCAACTGCCACTCTTTCTTAAATCATCATTTCTATCTCCCCATTTGGTTCCCTGTGGAACAGACTAATTGCTTGAAGGGAAATCTCACAGCGTGCACAAGAAAAAAAACTTGGCGATCAAGCTTTTTCTTTCTATTTTCAATTGAATTCACACATTATGTAACTTTCCATCAACATTTATATATCAGGCATTGTTGGGGGCTGTTTGGTTTCTTACAGAACTTAGTTGTCTGTGAAATATGTTCATGTTTTTTATATTTATAGTTAATTACTTCTAACTGAAGTTGGATGTGAATACAAATCTAAGTTTTTCCATAGTAATTTCTAATTTCATTTTCCTGACATAATGGCTTCTTTATGTGTTTGCCTATGGTATCGTTCAACATGTATTTACAATTAAGGCTAAAACAAGCCATGTAGAAGTAATCATGTACCTTCAAGGGTTGCAAAAGCTCTTATGACAAAAGTAAAAGTGGATGGAAAGCGAAAAGGCTGATCCGTTGCTATAGCAAACAGATCCTGCAAAAGATAATAGCATATAAAACAGCTATGTTGAGATGTGAATCATGTGATAGTTAGACAAATAGTGAATTAAACATATATAACGATAAAACAGGCATATACGTCATGGTCCACCACAAATGTGAAGTCTGATATTGGACTCTTGAGCAATATGCAGTTAGGTCCATGCAATTTTACAATAATAAGTAATTCACAACTAGGGCAGTCTTTGGTGTGCTAGATTGCAAATCAGGAATTTGTAAGCAAAAACTACAAAACGAATATAATAGACAATGGAGAGGAGAGTTGAGAGTGTAGATTGAGATGCAAAAAAATTCACTGATGCATGAATTTAAATTTTGCAAAAACAACTCATGAACTTTGTTTCAACACTTTCTGTATTATGTGATGGCCAAGATGGACATGGGTACGAATTGACACGGGATACAAAGATAAGATGTGGAACTTTAGAAAATTTAATATACAGATGTGGGTGGATTCAATCTCATATACAAATGTAGTATGCAGTCTAAATTTCTCATAAATGAAATTAAGATAAAAACCTTGTAGTAATACGATATTGCAAACTTATCCTTATAATATTGTTTGTATCATATTGATTAAGGCCTCAAGTTAAATTTTTGCATACTTCACCAATTGCAGACAACGTTTGTTCCTGATCAGGGGACTGATTTAGTGAATTATCCAAGAAAAACTGCACAGACCTCCTCACCTAAAACGAAAAGGGGAGAGATTTTAGTAACTGACAACCAAATTCTCAAAAGGCCCAAATCTAAACTAAACGACGGGCAATGATTTGTCATTCTCTGCTACCAACACAGAATACCAAGCCAATTAATAAATTGAAAAACAATGACATACTGATGACAGGTCCCCAGTGGGCTGCAGAGCTTCAAGTTCAATTAGGGATTTCATGACCTGAAAAACAGTAACTTATTAGCCAGTCAGTATACTCATAACATGCCGAAATGCATTCAGGGCCCTATCATCTAGATTTGCTCATGTCTAATGCTGAAAAGGGGAAGAAAGATTTTCAAATTACATGAATTCAGGGTCCTATCACCTAATGGTCTCACATTGATCTATGATTGGAGTTATGCACCCTGTCAATAGACAAGAAGGATCTACCAAATGGTTGCATACAAAGTGCATATCATGTAGAAGCAGTGTGTAATTCAATAATTATCTCCCTGACTAGCTGTAATGTAAACATAAGCAATTAAATATTCTATTGGCGTCAACATAAGTATACTTAACAGGCTCTCCTATATATAACTTACCAACATACTCCTTACAACCAATGAATCAGGAAAATCCTATGATTGAAATCATAAACCACTTTGCCTATAATTTCTTATTATCCAACAACCAAATTATTCTTGTTTCGCTTACTAGAAGTCAAAATATTGGTACCTCATGCATCAACTTAAACCTGGCACACGACTATGAATCTCAAACAAGATGTAAAAGTTGAATCAGTTGTCAAATGTGTAAAATAGTTTTCGAACATTGCAGAACTTATCCTGAGTAGGTTAGGTAACTTATCACCATACATACACCGGTATACAAGTCAGAGTTGGATTTACAACAACCACTTCTTGTGCATGAACATGATATGAAGCTAAAAATGGGGAAGTACCTTCCTTGCATCTTTTTCATAAATAGCGTAGAACAGTTCAAGCAATCTCTCCTTGGTGAATGTTTTGATCTCTCCCATCATACCGAAGTCATAGTATATGAGGGTACCATCCTTGTCAATAGCGAGGTTTCCAGGATGAGGATCAGCATGAAAAAAACCAGTTTTCAATATCTGAAACAGTACAACAGGAAGCCGTATTGGTGTAACAGAAAATGCAAGCTTGATGAAAACCAAGAAAAAACCAGAAAAAATAAGATAATTATAAGTGATATTTAGATGGAAGATACTTTGATCATCATTCATCCGTCATTGTGCAAAGAGTGATCCTGTATAGTATGTGCTAGCAAGAAGTATAGTTATTGAAACAAGAAAAGCAAGTTTGCAAACCTGAATCAAGTATGACTCGATAGACCGTGAGGCAATCAAAGAACGATCATATCCCCTCGCATCAAGCACATCCAATTTGTTTATTTTGATACCTATTCACAGGGTTTTCAATAAGAAATTAAGTTAAACTTAAAACAAAACACAGACAAAGACGTGCAGTATATGGATATGATGTCACAGAGTTATGTAAATTCAAGAACTAATATCTACAATGAAGAATATCAAGTATACATGTAGTTTAGAAGGAAACCTGGAACGTACTCCAAGGTCAACACCTTTCTGCCAGTGTACTCCCAAAATACCAGCTACAAAAGGGGGAAAAACCTTCATGAGAAATTAAACAGTTCGTCAAGATCAACTTTTCTAACACAACCAGTAACAAAGCCAAGTGACTCAAGAGCGGTCCACTGACTACCCTCAAGTTTAAAACTTCCATGCTCTAGGTACATGGAAAGTAAGTAGTTGCACAACTCAATCTCTATAGGCCACCACACTCTGCAACTTCATTGCTTTCTACAATTATGACAATAGGTTGAGACTCTTTGAACCAACCCAAAAGTCAGATGAATTGACTTGGCTTTGCAGCATAGTGGTTGCTCAAGGTTTACAACTTGAAGTAAATATTTAGTTCACACCAACTGAATTTATTTGATCAACTGCATAGACAAAAGAAGTCAAACGTGCATGTAAACTCCCTAGTCCTTTTGACTGCACAGTGCACACCAATTTTTCTAATAGGATGCTTCTCCAATGAGGTAGGGTTGTATAATTCAAACCTTCCACTACAATCTGGCAGTTAAACATACAGATCGTTGAACTGATATATGTTACTTATAGAACTTCTATTCAGAAACTTCATAATATCATTTTCAAAAACCTTTTTTTTTTGTGTATGTGTGCGGAAACCAAGCAAGGTTTTAAGGAACCCCCAAGTTAAGGGTTGATTTAATCTCCTCATAAGTGAAATTTCCGACATTGGTTGCTGACCTTTTCTTGGTATATGTTCTTCTTGTATATATGATCTCTCATTTCTTTTCACGGGAGACGTCTGTTAGTGCTACACAGCTGTGGAGCTCTCAGTTGTAGAAATATCTGAATTTGAGAAATTCTGGTGTTCCCATTTAACACTAATCATATTGCATCTATGTCATTATTTATTGGCTTGTTAATTCCTGAAATACAAGAAAAAGTGGGACAAAGATATTCCTAAGTTTTTCGGTTAGTACAATTTGATTCCTTGGTCACAATGGAATAAAATCCTGACTGTGTTACTGATTATGATATTTAAAGAATGGCTGAAATATTTTTAATGTAGAAAAAGTAGAGTTAGCTAGAAACGTACAGGTACACGAACCCACTTTACGTTGCGGAAGTCCCTTCGGAATTTATCAGCATTTTTCCCTTCATTTATGTAATCAATTTCCTGATACAAAGTCCTGAAGAGGGATACTGAATGATCAATATCGTGATCAAACATGCATGAAAATATGCACATATTACAGGCCAGGGACGTTACACAACTAAAGCCTATATAATAGACTTTCCCTTCAAGAAAAAAGATAATGGTAAATTGGTAATCAATATAAAATTCAAGTTACTGGCCAGCATATTGTTGATAACCCCAGAGATGATGCTAAAAACACTTTGTATACAATCGCTATGAACTAAATTTGTTGCACAATTTGATTATGGCTTTCACATTTCAGCTCTGTTTTATTTTGTAGGAGATGGTTATAATTTCTTCCATCATCTTATTTATTTGTTCTTTTTATTTTTCTACAATTTATTAACTAAGCAGGTCCAGAATGATCCCCTTTCTTTTTCTTCTCTTTTACCGACTTTTTCTTTGAAGTCCATGAAGGATTGATATATAACAAGAGAAGGCGATAGTTGTTCTTACGTTGCAGATTCTTCATATATCCCTATCCAGTCCCTAGTAGGACCTCCAAAGGTCTCACTTCTCTGAAAATAGTCAGCAACTAGCTTTAAGTTACCTGAAAGAGAGGAACATTACCAGTCAAAATAATCTTTAAAAAAATTAAAAAATAAAATTATTCAGTTATGGTATGTAACACATATAGTGCATTCTCAGACTAGATTTATACACTACACACAACACTTCCATCTTCATTATCAGTCTACATATTTAACAGGTACAATTTTTCACTTCAAACTTCTTATTTTACGTCATTCTTTTGTTATGTTAAGGTTCTCTTCTTTTACAAAATTTATTATTTCCACTTGTTTAGTCCTTGAAGAGCCCATTCTCAAGCTCACAACTCATGCTTCATTCCATGAAAAACTCACACTAAATCATCAGTGGAAAGTATTGTTCTCATGTCACATGGAGCAAGGTGGTTTCTTGGAATAAAACTATATGCAAGTATATACTGTTATCCACAATAGTCTAAGAATATGAATAATAAAGAAACAGCCATTACTTAAATCAATCTCAAAAAGCTTCTTGAGACCAGGCCTTTGAACTTTCACAACCACTTTCTCTCCACTGTGAAGAATAGCTCGATGTACCTAAAGCCAACAATCATCCAATATCCAAATTTAGCAGATAGCAAAGAAATGACAACTAATCATGGAAAATATGCATGAATTCTGGATCAACTGAGCCACACTCTTGACCAGTTGCCTAAGCTCAGAGTGTGAATTCCAAAACAAAAAAAAAATTCAGGGTTAAATCCTCCACAGGTCAGACACGTGAAGATTTGGTTCCAAATTGGTTTCAAAGTTTTGTTCCGAATCACTTTCCTTGCTTGATCTGCCTAGATTTCTTTCATCAATAAACAAATAGGGAATCCCAACATGAAATCTGAGAGTCGTTAGTTGTTTTATATAAGTTTCTTTTCATCAGCTTTATTTTCCTTTTTTCAACGTGCTTACCATCATGTTAAGTTTAGCCCATTTAGATTTCAGATATAGAGAATTATGTGATGAAGCTCCTGTACAAAATGCACTTTGTCATGTTTAAAATTTTCAAAGGATACAACTCTTTCTGTGAGTCTCTTTGTCGCAATAATACAAAAACTATTTCCACTTTTGAGTCATCCTCATCTTAATCACTTTCATCATCATAATCACCACATACAAATCACAATGACCTTTTATTTGTGCTTCGTCTTTCTCAAAGTAAAGTGCATTTGTGAGGACCCAAATGTAGGCGTATTTAGAAAGGAGTAGCGAGCAAGGACATGAAGGTCAATCTTCCGACATATATTATTCTTTCTTTCTTTTTTTTAAATGGTGGAAGGAAGTATGACAAGTAAAAGAAAGTAGAAATAAATCTAAAATATAAATAAATAAATAAATAAATGAGAAGAATCAACATTATACATAAGTTGGAGTAAACACCTGACCAAGACTAGCTGCAGCTATTGGACGATCTTCAAATTCCTTGTATATAACATCCACTGGAGCCCCCAATTCGTGCTCAATAAAATCTCTAGCTTTCTTTGGTGAAAATGCAGGGACACTATCCTGCATCATGTGAGATGGAAATCAAAAAATATTCTTAGACTTATTGGTAAAAGATCTGTTGTTTCATTACAATCTTAGGAAGGCTAATGATCAGAGGATTTATGGGCTAAAACTCAAGGGAATAGACACCTGCAGTTTGGCAAGTTCATCTACGAACTCTCTAGGGAACAAGTCAGACCTTGTCGATGATAACTGTCCAAGCTTAATAAAAGTCGGCCCAAGCTGTAATACATGTTCTCGTAACCATGAAGCGGTTTTCCTCCTCCTGCTTTTCTGGATTCAAAAGTTTTTAACGAATATTAGATATAAATAATTATAAAATATCGAACCGATAAGTTGACCAGGAGTCTAGAAACCACAACTGGAACTAAATGGAAACTATCTTATTATTACTAAAGGATTTCTACATAGCTCCATTATAAACGAACCTGAGGAAATTCTTGTGAGAGAGAGATTCATGTAGGGCATAACTCACCTGCTTCTCTCCTGTGAAGCCTCCAATATATGTCCATTTCGTGTTGTCCAAAAGAACACGGATTTGCAGAGAAAGAAGAAACAACCAGATATCAATGATCCTTTGCACGGAATTATAATTTTCATTCGCCCAGCTGAAACTTTCGTCTGAGGGCAAAACTGTTAGCTCTTCCATAAATGGAAGATCCGTAGAGTCTACAGTTGTTTGTGTTCTAACCAGAGTGGAAGGAGAGCCTTTTGTAACTACTATTGCACCATTAACAACTCCATTCCCTTTACTTAGGGAAGAGCCACTGCTCTTTTTTGTGTGTACCAATTTAGTAGCTTGTCCATTGGTAATCCTTCCTCCATTTGGAGTAGGGCTCTTTCTCTTCATCACTTGCTCTGTGGGTACCATCTTAGTAGCTCGCCCATTAGTAGCTAACCCTGAGGTTTCTGTTTGGCGGGCATTTACCTGAAATCTCGATCTTCTAATAGCTACAGAGAAATCACACGGTTTGCTCTCAAACTTCAGTTTAGAAATTAAGCCAGCAAAACTGAGATTTTCTACTGAACTTCTTTGGTTGAACAACTCAACATTGTGGCAATAACAGCCATGTGTAGCCAGTATTGCCGACATCAGAGATCAAAGTACCTATAGATAAACATGAAATAATATAAAGACATAAACTTCTACACCAATAGCAACAACCAGAACGCTGCTTGAGATTCTTTCATGAATAATTCTATAATTTACCCAGTATGTCTACTTTCAGCAACCAATTTTTTTTAGTTCTAATCAAATTGTATTTGCAAGAATGTATGCTAAATTTTTTTTTTTAAGTCCAACAGTAATTCTTCAGTAATAGCAATAATAATCTTTAAAAACTATCTGATACGGAAGAAAAAAAAACTGAACAAGAAAACTAAAGGAAATAAAATCTCAGCAATGAACAATGCAAACCAGTAATCAAGTTCAACTATCTCTTCAAACCCAATAAAACAGTGAAGATGGAAGAACCAACAAACCTTTTGGTTGAAACAATTCAAACATAAAACAGAACTCAATACGAGGATTCCAAACACAAAACCTACTACAACTATTTTCGAAATCTGAACTTCAACTTGAACTCATTCAAAATTTGAAATTTTGTCTACAAATTATCAGCTTAGAGAACCAAACATGAAAACCATAGCCACACTCGAAATCTGAACTAAAATCTTCTAAACAACAATCAACCATTTTCACGAGCCTGAAGCAAGGACCTCTTCCAACTCAATCAACATCATATATCTATTTAACACTTCATTGATTATGAAATCTGAACACACACGCAGCAATTACTCTCAAAATGAGAACTACAAATCCTCTATAATAAAACACAAAATAGAATCTATTGCCAAAAATCTATCTTGATTAGTCGAAGACGAGTCAACACTAATTCACTCATGAAATCCTTCAAATTATTGAATTTCTCTAACACATAGAGTTCATTCAATCAAAACACACACCAGAACCTGAACTCACTCAAACAAGAAATAAACTCTCGAATCAAAACACAAATCCACTCATCAAATCCTTCAAAAACGTCTCAGTCTCTCTAACAAACAGAGCTCATTCAATTCACCTCTAATCGAAGACGAGTCAACACTAATTCACTCATGAAATCCTTCAAATTATTGAATTTCTCTAACAAATAGAGTTCATTCAATCAAAACACACACCAGAACCTGAACTCACTCAAACAAGAAATAAACTCTCGAATCAAAACACAAATCCACTCATCAAATCCTTCAAAAACGTCTCAGTCTCTCTAACAAACAGAGCTCATTCAATTCACCTCTAATCGAAGACGAGTCAACACTAATTCACTCATGAAATCCTTCAAATTATTGAATTTCTCTAACAAATAAAGTTCATTCAATCAAAACACACACTAGAACCTGAACTCACTCAAACAAGAAATAAACTCTTGAATCAACCTCGAATAATCATTTCATTCAATCCAAAGTTACAAAACAATCACAACTTGAACTCACACAATCTAAACAATCTCTCGTGAATCAATCAATCAATCAATCGCAAAGCATCGCATTCAAATTCACTCTCATCAAATTCTTCAAACTCAACGAAACTAAACCTGTTGATCAAACAAAATTTCAAACAAACAGAGCTCATTCATTCAATCCACAAAAAGATTCGGAAAACTCACTTAATTGAAATTCTCAACTCTCTTTGAGAAGCTCCGAAAGAACTGCGAGAGTTGAAGAGTGAGAGTTGAAGATTTTAATGGAACAACAATGTGAGTTGGTTTGTACTTTTGTATAAAGGCGCAATTAAATGAGTCAAGAATTAGAAGCAGCAGAGAAGAGCGGGGAAAATAAAGAAAACAAGAAAGAAAGACCACGTGTTGGGTTTCCGCATTTGGAAAAGGAGGACATTTCCCACTTTTTCCAAAAAAAGTGTTTAGAGGAGGGGAGGGGTGTTAAAGAAATATTTCGTTTTGTAGAGAAAAAAAGGTAAAAAATTTTAAATTAATTTTGAATCAAATTTACTATGATGTCTAATTCGGAAAACTCACTCAATTAAAATTCTCCGCTCTTCGAGAAACTAGAGTATATTTTTTGTCATTGACACTTCACATAATTTCATTTTTGTTAAATATTTTTTACTGAACACCTCTGTCACTATTCTCATTTTCGCTCTTAATCAGTATTGAATTAAGCATATTCTAAGATAACAATATATATTACAAATTTTAGGGACTCAGTCAAATTTGAATCATTTAGGAGAAAATTTAAACGCTGAGAATGAGTTTTTCATAATATTTGAATTCGCCAAAACGTGAAATTTAGAATGTTTGTTTAAATGTGCATTAGGATCCCCGACTCATTTTTTCTAGCATGATCGACTTGTCTCATTGATTTGCAAAATATTAAAGGCGTGAAATACAAAATATATATTTTTAAAATTTTAGCGTTCGTGTTGATCATTGATTTTATTGGAAAGATCTTAAAAAATACATTTCAACGATATTAACTTTACCAAAATCTGATAATGATGTAGATAGTTATGATAATTTTCATTTTTGTTGAAAGCAAAACATAATATTTTCTCTTTCCGCCACATGTACCTCCCACCAACTTTTTTCAAAAGTTTTTTATTATTTTTGCCCTTCTACATGTTTTATATTTACAAATATATCATAATGGAAAATTAATCTCAACCATCAAATTCAATACATTTCTCAACTTTTAATCTTAACCATTTTTTATCTCTAATTCTTTCGATTTGACTTTGTCTCAGTCATCAATGAATAGTAAAATATCACTCTGAATTGTAGTATAGATATAGATTTCTCATATATGAGATTTCGCTTCGAAAGAAATGTAAGAGTTTAAGAGGAAATCAAGTGTTAAATGAAAAGCAAGGTTGATTAGTTTGTAGTTAGCAGAAGAGTGAGGCTAGGGAATGGTTTTGTAATCAAGTTTTGCAACCAGAATGATGTGACATAATCAGATGAGTTTTTTACAACCTCGCGATACACATAAATACTTTGAAAATTTATCATTTTTTTTAAATCACGCTACATCACTCTAATTATAAAAACCTGATTTCCTAATAATTTCGTTCGTACAATAATAATAATAATCGAGTGGCTAATTAGAAGGAAAAAAAAAAAAAAAGGCTACGTGTTGGTTTCCACACTTGGAGGAGAAGGCTAAAACAAATCAAGACAAAGGGACGACAAAGTAACAAGAGGAGAGGACTTGGTGGGTGTGTGTTGCATGCCTTGTACGCATGAACCTTTTAATTGATGGATGTACTAGTCAAGATGGATAGTTTTTGGTGGGTCTACTTCATATTTCATAATTTTGATTCGGATTTTTTTGTTTTTTTTTGTTTTATGTTATTGTTTTCTATTATTGTGGTGATGCTTCATTAATTATGTTGCGTGTTAACATGTCTAAACCCAAACCCGACTTGTTGCTCACAAGTCATATCGTACTAATCAGGGGTGGGCACGAGATAGATCTCGTTCAAATTACATCCGATTAATTTATCTTCTGAATGGGATAGTTTTCATTCTGACCCCATTCCATCCCAAATGGGTTTGGAATTGGATGTGATTATATGGTGTGGTACTACAAAAAATCATTGTAGCATCAAATTTATTCAAGTCTAAAATTCACAGCAAACATGATTCAACAACATAATACTACATGACTCAAGTTTTTCACATCAACTACATTAATAATTAAGTCTAAAATAGTTAATACTATAAGTATATATACTCTTCTAACCTAAGTGATTAATTCAGACTAAATTAACATATTAAAATTAATAATGATAATAAATAAGTTTTTTTAGGGGGGAGGGGGCAGAATTTAAAATCTGCATCTCGTTTCATCCCACTCTAAATCAAGACGTGGTGGGTTTGATCAATCAAAAAATGACCCGAATAAAATCGAGACGAGAGGAGACAGGATTGAGATCACGGGATGGAATACCCACCCCTAATGCTAATTTATTTAGATACCATTTATTTAGATTCGTTTTTATTTTCCTTATTGCATATTTGTATGAACTAATCATGTGTGAATTCAACCAAATAATTGTTGCCCGTGCGAGTATATTAATATTTTCATGTACTGTTTAAATAATAATGATTAAGAATTGAGATGACAGTGTCGTGTCATTCCAACTTGGAACTGGAATTTGGAATGTTGTAACGACGGAGGGTGGGATGAACAATGACTATGGTGAAGTTTGTTTTTTTTAAGTGCTTAGAAGCTAACTTCTAACTGGAGTTAGAAATTTTCAATGAACTTTTGAATAAATTGATTGTTTTGCTTCTGAATGGGTTGTTGATTAGAAGCTATACAATTAAAAGGTGTTTGTTTGTAGCTGTTGAATGGGAACTTTGTTTGATAATTTTGCCCCACTGAGGATACGCACACATAATGGAGAAATAGTGGATTGGAAACCCGACATTATACGTTGGTGGTCAATTTGTCAAAGCTTTCAAAACTACATGTTACATAATGAAAACGACATACTACATAATGAAAATTTGAAAATATACATGAGAGAGAGAGTTGAAGAGATGGAATAAAACTAGGAAAATACAGATAAATAAAACAAAGATGAATAAGTGAAATGAAATAAGTTTCTTACCGTTAAAGGGTCATTATAAAGGTAGGTAGAACGACAATGCTTGATGAAAAGAATGAAGATAGGGGCTCTACTTGTTTTTAAGAAGATAGGGGCAACAATTGTCATTACAAAATTATTTTAAGGTTACTATTGAAATATTTTTTTACTCAGCACCATGTGCTAAGTGATCAACACTTCTTTGTTGCTTACTCCAATCAAAAGCTGAAGTTTTGATCAAACTAATAAAAACCAGCCCCTCTAAAACATTGATTAATTATAATTAAGTTCATAACATAATTTATTTGAAACCTTCAATTATATATAAACTATAAATAGGCATTTAAAACTTTTGAATTTTTCATTTTGTCGTCGACATTTCATATTTTTTACAATCAAAACCAGCATCTCTAAACATTGATTAATTATACATGATTCCCTAATATAATTTATTTGAAAACCTCTAATTATCTATAAACTATAAATGGACGAGAAAGTAATTTTGGTCACAATATTTTATTTCTATAATATTTTTAATTAAATTATATATAATTATTATGATTATTTTACTTAGAAATCTCTAGTAAAATCTACTAAAATTGTAATTTGTACTTATTCATTGAATTTTTAGAATAAAATAAAAATATTGAATATACGCACCTGTAAAGCAATTCCACACCCTAGTATATGTTAACTGGAACTCATTCCGACCCACTTTATATAAAAAAATTTCTTCCAAAAATGAATAGTTGTTTTCATACTTGTACAAAGTGTGTATAGATGTTGATGATACATCAAATAAGCCTTTAATCACGACGGTATACGTGGTAAAAATCATTCATCATGAGGAACAGACACTTCGATCTCAACATAGATAACATGCCCAATTCAAAAAGCCCAAAAAGGCGGGCTAGTCATTAAAGCTCGAAAGAGTCCATGATAATATATCACTATCAAAAACTTGAATCCAAGCCTAACAGATGTCTTTCCTTAGAGAAGAAAGACGTTACAAATGAGACAAGTTGTGGCGAGAATTACTCTCCCAATGTCGTACCAATAAAGGAGGAGACCGTTGCGAATAATATCTCCCTTCATCACGCCCTACATGCTTAAGTCTAGTAGAGAGTTAATGACAGACATTATATAAGGGAACATTTGACCAAAGGTATGCAAAAAAGAACTAAACTATACTTTATCCAAATTTAATCTTCTCTGCAGTTAACTGACTTAAGCATCGAAGTGCCTTCAGCCATCAAAAAGGTGGTCTTTGGCATTATAACCCTGTTTTGCAGGTAAGATCTCTAGTAGGACTAATTTGGACGCATCAGCTTGGCGCCGTTTTCGGGAAACGATAGTTTTCATAAAAAATGAAAAATCTATGCTTGATCACAACTTAGCAACTAGATGGGAGCATGCACTTGGATATGTTGTCATCGCCGCATTGGTTGTTGTAAACACCATGGTTGACCATAACCAGACATGTTACGATTGTTCAGAGTTGTTTCCAATATCAATTACAGGTGATCTAGCCAATGGCATGGCAGCTCAACTGTTAAAGCTTGGCGGATGGTACCACTAGGTCATGGGTTCAAACCTACCTTGCGGCATTTTTATGGGTTCTGGGATCCTATAAAACCCCTATTTGCCTTTAAAAAAATGACAAGTGATACAGGTACATGTGGATACAATAATGCACAACTAAATATTTTGTCAATGGTGTACCAGCTAAGTTGGTTAAAGTGTTGCTTAGTGAACCTTAGGTCATGATTTTGAATTCGACCAGTAGCATAATTATTAATTTATGGTTTTGTTGACCTCTATTCGGACTAGCCAATTTATGGTTTTGTTGATAATTATGTTGTCGGTCGTGTTCAAAATTGTGACCTAAGGTTCCCTAAGCAACACCTATACCAACTCAATCGGTATACCATTGTATGAACATTTAGTTCAGCATTATTGTATCCACATGTACCTGGATCACCTATCATTAATATTGGTGATATTGGAAAACTAAATCGTAACATGTCTTATTATGGTCAACCACGATCTTTACAACAGCTAATGCGACGACGACAACATATCCAAGCTCAAGCTCTCGTCTTGTTGCTAAGTTATGATCAAGCAAAGGCTTCTCATTTTTAAGAAAATTGTCATTCCCCATGGAAAACTCCAAACTGATGCATCCAAATCCGCCCTCCTAGAGATTTGGCCTGCAAACAGGTTTAGATTGTCAAATACCACCATTTTGGTGGCCAAAGGCACTCTGATATTTAAGTCAGTTAACTGTGGGATAAAACTAAATTTGGACAGAGTATAGTTCTGATTTTTTTTTCATCGTGTCCATGGAATGTCATTCTCATGCATTTTTCTTTACCTTATATAATGAGTACATTCAACTATGTGCACAACTTAAGCTCAAGTCGCGCAATGAAGGGAGACGTTTATCATAACGGATTCCTTCTTCATTGAGATATGTCATTGGGAGAGTGATTATCGTCACGATTTATCTCCTTCGTAACGGTCCTCTCATAATTGAGATGTATCATTGGGGGAGTGATTCCTGCCATGATTTATATCATTTATAACGGTCATCTTTTAATTGAGGTGTGTCCTTGGGGAAGTGATTCCCGCTACGACTTATTTTATTTATAATGACCATCTCTAGTTATGATGGTTTGCGCCGTGCGCGTATACCCATGATCGGATGACAATTTGATGTATCATCAAATGCATTTACATTATACATGTATGTTTATTTTAACACAATAAATCGTTGAATTACTCCTTAAGCTAGTTTTAGAGGTCTGGATCAAGCACTTAGTCAAGCTAAGTGACAAAGGCATATACATTTTTGATATGCATTACACTAATCCTACTAAAAATTTGTAAAATGGTCGTTTTAATTGCAGACAGTCTCTACTCATTATCAGAGAATCTATCTGTTCGATAATTCTACCCATGCTACTTGTTTTGTAACGAGATTTTGTTTTTTTTTCAAAGCCACGAGATACGAACATGCTACCATGGCCAAAGGCGTACGCCACAATCGATAGGCTCTCATTAGATGTCGAATAAAAATTTTGTCAACGGTAAATTTTATCAGAAGCAAAAACAAACACCCTCAAGACAACCTATGTTGATCGTAATTAAAAATAAATAAATAATAAAAAAATAAAAGCATCAAAGTTAACATTTTCACTGAAAACTTACCCTACATTATAGAAGCGGGAATTCTAAATGTCGAGGAAATGAGCGAGGAAACCAGCCAGGGCAGTGAGGTGGAGGGTGAATGGCTCCCCTCCCTCCACCTCACTCCCCTTGCTGGTTTCCTCGCTCATTTCCTCGCCATGTAGCCTTTCTCTTATAGAAGATCAAAAACCAAAAAAATACTGTTGGGAACAGTTGATCAACCACACATATCTTGTAAACGTATACACATTTGGTGTCATAATTCATGATGAAATGCAAAGTTGCACGCATCATAAACTATACAAAATGACAAAGTGTATCATAGTCCATTATTGTGGGATTTTGGATTACGAAATTTTGCTTCTTTACTAAGACTAAAACTTCGTTATGATACCATGTAGTGTTAGGTTAGGGTTAGAGGCCACTAGCTAAAGGAAAGGTACGAAGCATCACTTGTGGTTACGTTGGTACACTGTAAAATAATACATTTCGTAAATTAAAAAGTATCATATTAGTCTGCAGTGCTACCTACTACCTTATGATGTTGCCTTTCGATCATGGTTTACACGAGGGGAAAATTCTAAAGGCACTGATGTTGCATTTCGATCATGGTTTACACGAGGGGAAAATTCTAAATGCACTGGTGGTGTGCCCGGTGTAACCTGCATTTCCAACAGAGGTTTTGAGTGGTACAGATTATTCAAATCTGTTCCGAAATGCATTGTGATCATTGCTCGAGACCATCTCTATTGGCAGATAGTGAACGTTTACATAGGGCATGGCCTGACACAATAACTTCACAAGGAAAAAGCCAATGGTAGTCTGGTTGAATGGTTATGGCTGTAATGGTTTAACCCCCACGTCTTGGATTCTATTCTATACCCACCATCAGCACACTTGCCTTTCAAAAAAAAAAATGTGGAACACTCAGAAACTTCCCTCCTCTTTCCTGATCTAACAACCTTTCGACCGAGGAATCTTAAAATGTTTACATAACTGGGGATGTCTTCCCCCAACCCTTTTTAATACTCACTTTCGTGATACCAAGTGCATATTACAAAATTCACTCAGCTTTTGCATCTACGCCTACTAAATTCATCGACTATAATATCTACATAATCTAGTCATCCTTCCTTGATTCATTAGCACTGACAAAAAAAAACCCAGTGGAACTACTGTCAGAACCTTATAATTAGTATCCTTTTAGTCGCTTCGGAGGTGTCATACCATTCATTCCCTTGTTGCGCTTCTTGAAAATGTTGCCACTACTCTTCAAACGAACCCTACTAGCATTATAGCTTTGGAGAAGTGTATCATACTCAACAATGCTGGTTACAGTGGCACAAACAGTGGTTTCGCATCTCGGATCTGAAAGAACCGTTCTTTCAGCAGCTGTGTACTGCCCACAGCTCATATCTTCAAGTGCAGTGTCCCTTAGCTTCTGTAAGACTGCATCCTGATCATGTTTGAAACCGTCTGGCAAAACCTGCACAAAGAAAAAAGACATTAAAAGGAGGAAACCAGTGAATTTCCTTTTCACAGCGTTGTTTTATCTATTCTTTAAGGGTCTTCGGTTGACATTTAGTATTCAAGATCAGAACCCCAGACAGAAGATGTAAAATCCGAAAAAGTGATGCATCACAAGAAAATGTACGACTGTTCTAAATGGCAGGCAGAAGGTTTAGGTAAGTAATCTGCACAAACAACTTAAAAACTGTCACCGATGGACTCGATTAGCATTGTCAAAATTAAGGATATACCATGTACTTATTACTGGCATGCTTGACATGAGCATTGAGACAAACGGAGACAAATAAAAATGGGAAAAGAAAAGAAAAAATGGTAAAAAAACAAATAACTTTCACCTGAAAGTCAACAGGGAGTACAATGTCAACGAATTTACATGCACAACCATCACCAAAGTTGAACTTCACCATTATTTTGAGTGGCCTCATCTTTAACATCTCTCTGGTACATTAACGCCAAAGAAGAGACAAGTAAAGCCGCAGTTTAGCATTTCCATGTAATACAATTAAATACATGCATCGCTACGTTTCTCAATTTTGCTAATGATAACTCCAAAATCCATTGTGCAAAATAAATCAATATTAGGAAATCAATACAGCCAGAAGCAGTTAGGAAGGTACCTGTTCATCTGAAATGGCTGCTTATATAGAACAGCAGTCTTCAATTCTGGTCTTTCCGGAAAGGAAACCTATATTGATCATTCAGAAGATAGGGATAAACCTCTGTTATGCTAAGAAAGTGAAAGCAAGCAAGAAATGTTCCATAAAACTGGATTAAATTAATAACAATATTAATTACATAGAGATATAAAACAAGGAAGGGGTTCTCAATTTTGGGTTTGGCTGTGGAAGAGAGAGCATGAGCTTTACCCCTACAATAGGGAAAATGCAAGTGACAGCAAGAACCCCACCTATAAAATATATTCCGAATATGACAGTGGCATTTCGTGGAAGGGAACATTGTCCTTAGTTCATAAATCACTCTCAAAACAAGCTTGATGTATTCCGTAATGAATAAACTCTTCAATCAAATACCAAACAGAATTTTGAATTCACGGCTAAGAGGGATTGCAGCTGGAAAATATCTTTACCTCGACTGATTTGAGGAAGGGTAATGGAGCCCTACGTCCATGCACGCTAGCTATCCTTAGATTCCATTTTGCATATCTATATTCTGCATTACAAAATAATGAATCAAAGGGTAATACAGCTATAATCACGCCCCTAGAGTATCTAACTATTTATCATCTCATTACATGGATCGTAGGCAGGTATGGAGTGATGGAGGTAGGAGGTACACGTGTAAACATAAAAGAGGAGAAATTCTCTTTGTTCAACAGAGATTGGGGAAATAAAATTCACTTTCAGCAAGCCAACAAAATCTATTTCTCTGAGTCTTGTCCAAGCTCTGTAGGGGACTTGCATAAAGACAGACCAGTGGGCCTTAAACCGCAAAGGCCTTGGTCACACCCAAGGCATACAACTATTTGGAACATTTAACATTGTGGACTAAACTGTACTCCGCAATTGAAAACCTTAAGATTTGTAGGCTTAAACTTAAGTGATGTGCGTGTGGGTGCATATCCATTATCTGTGGCTCCATGCAAATACCAAAAGAAATAATTATAGAAAACTGTTCAAATAGAATGCACCTACCTGTCGATGTAGGGGTTAGCTTAAAAATGATCTGGAGAAAATCGATCCGAACATATGGAGGAATACGCAAGTTAAGGATGTGCATAACACCTGCAATCACCTGTTTTTGTTTGATTAACAACTAATATTTAGAAAAATGTGAAAAGTAACATGAAGAATGACACAGAAATAGATGAGGACACCTCCAACCATTTATACACACATTTCGGAATAAACTAAGAGGAGATCTGTATTCACAACAGTAAAAGAATCAAGTAGATGACTAGATTTCGGAATAAACTAAGAGGAGATCTGTATTCACAACAGCAAAAGAATCAAGTAGATGACTAGATGATTGGAGGTGTCTCATCTATTTCTGTGTCATTCTTATTATTCAACGTTCATCAATTGATATATGATGATCCTTATTGTGACACTAGAAGCCTAGAACAATATGATCGAAACTCTCCCCTCTATATTTGACACTTGCCATTCAGTAGAAAAATAAAATAACAACAATAGTAACAAAACATCTCTGCGAGATAAATTAAGAAACACGAAGTCAAAACAACTGGGCCTAACAAGCATAACCATTACATTTGAGCATGCAAATAGATGAGGCTTGAACCACCTGGATATGATTGAAGGTCACAATACTGAAAAGCGGAACCTTTTTTTTTTTCCTTTATTCTATTTATTTTTACATTTTTAAGTGCAATTTCATTGATTATCCATGACCATATAGTTTAGTACCGACAAAATGGTAAAGCAAAACAAACATGTTTGTCATTATTATTCTTGATGATTTGGCAAAATCAGAGATGGATAAAGTTGAAGAAAAGATTACGGTATTTGTAGAATATTTATCAGAACTCAAATCTCTTCCAACTGCAACATATAAAATAACTGTAATGTGTTAAGCTTGATACAAAACATCGATACTGTCGATGGAGTACCTTGTCTACCAGTCCATGGATTACCAAACTTGCTTTCTTATCCTTTGGAGTCGGCTGCAAAATCAACATGAAAATTTTTTATGACATCATCAGCTTACATATACAAAAATTGCCAGGCTAAGAAATCCTGCAGAATGATCCATTCTTGTATACATGAGAATTATAAAGGAACCGAGGAAAAGAATAATCTCTGATTCTTGTTTTTTGTTCAGGAGCTAAGAAATTGTTGCACAGTGCAATACATGTTCTACTCTAACGTGCGTGACTATAGTTGGTAATCAACCACCAAGTCCCACTATTTTATCATTATGGAGCTGAGAATTGTTGCAAAGAAACAAGCAAATACCTGAAGATTGATGATTACCATCTTTCCGCCATCACGGACAGATTTTAAAGGCAGATTACAAGCAGGCGTAATCTGCAAACTGCACAAGAAATTCGGAACAATGTGATCCAAGCATGCACGGAAACCCACAGGACAAAATCATGGAGTTAAACATCAACAGGAAAGACATAATCAAATGAGGTAAATCAGATTACAAGCAGGAGTGGTCTGCAAAGTGCATAGAAAAATTGAAAACAATGTGATCCAAGCATTCAAGGGACACCACAGGGACAAAATCATGTAGTTAAACATCAAAAAGAAAAAGATATAATCAAATGAGATACTTTCTAGAGGCCAACTCAACTGTGAGATCTTCTTAACCTTATCTAACTTTTATTACCAAAATCAAACAAAGGTGATTATATTTTTAGTTTAACATCTTCTGCTCAAGACAGAACTAGGGATGGCAATTAGCCCCAATCAATCAGGAACCCTCGCAGAGTAGGGGATACACCTCTCCCCTATGGGACCCCGATTAAACCCATACAAAATGGCAGCAAGAGAGACCCTCTCATTGAAATTCAATTTTGATGTAAGGATTTAGTTTATTCATTTAATTTAGTTCAGTTGATGGGTCGGGCCTAAATAAGTTCATTAGAATAAGTGGAGATTAGGGCTCCACTAGCATTTAGGATTAGATTGCTTGATTTACAAGCTAGGTATAATATAAGTAGCTTCTATAAGCCATTGGTTGTAGTCGGTTGATTTGCAAGTTAGGTTTAGTATAATTAGATTAGTTGTAGATTATACTATTTGGAATCAAAGTTGACACTATTGAATTTGTGGGTTCGATTGGAAGAAGATTAATTGTTTGAAGATGAAAAGGAGGATTAGGAAAAAGATTGAAGATTGAGAAAAGAAAGAAGGTGAAACAAGAGAAGACAAAATGTTCAAGTTGTATATTTGCTCTCCTTCCTCCCCAATAGCTCTACCCATCCACTTCATATCACCGACAACCAGCCGCCGTTATCGTCGCAAGCTGCAGCCGCAACCTCAACCACCGTCATCATTAAAGGCCAACCCCCCCCCCCCCCCTGTCCCCAAAAAAAATTCATATCGTGTTGTTTGTTGGAGTACGAGGGTGGGACAGCTAACTGCACCCTGTTAAGTGGTTGTATACACTCGCATCACTCTATCCAAATTTTACACCCACATGTCCCTCCGAATTTGCAAAGAGATCTTTGGTCCTAAATTTATAGAAAACAGCCCCGAAATTTACATTGGCGTGCAAATCAGTTTGTGCAACCAGCAAGTTATGTACCCCCAGAATTAGTAAGAGCACCCCAGCAGTCCAAAAAAAATAAAACATGAGTGACCCATGTTATTCTCAATACACATACCCCTATTCCTAGCCATACGCATACTATTCTCCATCCCCATACCAATATCAATGCCCAAGCCCAAATCTGGTCCAATACCCCGCGGTGCCCTATAATACCCATAACCATTTCTACTATCCTACACACAATACACCTATGTCCCCTATAACCCTAGCCTAAACTCGTTTCTCCTATACCACGACCACACCCATCTACTAATGATGTACAACCCACTACCACCGCCAATGAGAGTAATATTATCAAACACGAAAACGACTACACCTTGACCCACCAGCTTCTAGGGTATCATATGGTCCCACCATCACACGTACTCGACTTCCAAAAAGTAAGTCATTTGACTTGTGTGATTTCTTCCATATTTTTGGTCAAGAGGATGTTGAGGTTTCTACAGAGGAAAAGGCAATGAGTGACAAAGTTTATATTGACAAATATTGGGATTTTTTTGTGGAACGAGATGCACATGAGTTTTCTCAACATGCTTATTGTAAATTATGTTCTTCGAGTCACCTTGCTCCATTTATGAGTTGGTTCAACTATTTTTAGCAAGTGGTATCATGGCAAGTTGCGAAGTCGTCTACTGTATGTGCACTTCGCCTTTCGCCCTTGTGTTTTGTAACCAATTGCTTGTGTTTGTCAGATGTCTTCTACTTCAAGCTCGAGGACGAGTTTCTTCAACCCGGGGAGGGTGATGTAACGTAGGATTTAGTTTAGTTATTGGATCAGGCCTAAGTAAACCCATTAGAATAAGAAAATATTAGGGATCCAACACCATTTAGAGTTAGATTGCTTGATTTGCAAGTTAGGTTTAATACATAAGAACTATAGGCCATTGCTTGTAATCGATGATTGATAAGCATGAATTGAGTTTAATTTATCTTTATTTTCTTAGGTTTAGTTTGTTAGTTTTAGATTTAGATTAATTAGATAATTTGTAGATTACACTAAATTGACTTTATAGAAGGTTTAGTTGTTACTTCATCCAATAAGTTTGGATGATGTGGGACTAAGACTTGTCTTCCAAAGCAAAGATTTATAGAAGTTTTAGTTGTCCTTCACAATTTTGAATGATATGGAACTAATACTTGTCCTATTAGAATAATGTGGGACTAATACTTACCAACAAAACAAAGATTTTCTAGAAGCTTTAATTGTTCCTTCACGACTATATAAAAATGACATCGATATGCGTATCAGTACCTAACACGTGTCGAACATGCCAGCCAAAAAAGTATAATAGGGGATACATTAGGACACGCTTGTACATTTTAGTATTTACTTTTCCAGTAACAGATTTTGAATACTTAATCATATTCATTCATTTGTAGGTCAATATTGTTAGTCATGTACTACTGACTTGCTATAATATGATTGTAACATTGGTAAAAAAAAATTGAAGTTTTTCAAAGATATATACAAAAGTTGATGATCTAAGCATGGAGTGTCCGATGGGAGTATCCATGAGTGTCAACGTGCTCTTTTTTGTATAAATACAATATCCTTGTTAAATAGCTTCATGCTTTCGAATGACACTAGACTAATACTTGTCGTATTTGAATGATGTGGAACTAATACTTGTCCTACGAAACAATATACTTGGAAAATCGTTCACTCAAGTCAAAGCACCGCACCACCTAAAAGCCATCATTTTCTCACAGGCTTTGCAAATTAAACCTGAACACATTTGGGCCAGGCTTGTATTGGTTTCACAGCTTGTGTTTTAACAGTGTAACATGTTTAAACATGAACAAAATTCAAAACAAATAAATCAACCAGGCCCTGCGGAGTGTCAGGGTGGGGATCCCCATTTACTAATGGTGCAGTGCTGGGATGGGGGCAGATATTGGGATGTCATTACTTAGTGGGACCAGGAAGTGAGTCACCAAATTTGCCTCAACCCAGCCCATTGCCAGTTCTAGATGGAACTATCAGTTTGGACAACTAATCCCGCCTCCTTTGTTCTTGTTGTTAAACCAAATCAATGTACAAGAGCAACTATATTGAGTAAGTGAGCAATTAGTTGGACGCGATTCAGTTCTATTGTTGATGAAAGGTTGGAAATATAAGCAATAAAAAGCTGTTGACGAAGAGCAAAATAATTGTCTTAAGGGCGTAACGAGAAAAAAGAGAAAATAAATAAATAAAATAAAATAAAATAAAAATAGAAAACCCTAACAGCATCAGATTTGCATGAAAATTATGGGTATTCTTTCGCATTGGAATTCAACTAATAAGCTTAATGGATTTACGAGAAATTCTTTGTAAAATGGATTGTTATCTAAATGGGGATTTGCATGAACATTAACCTTGTTTATGACCCTTGTTCCTTGGAATGTTTCTTTGCTCTATAACATTTTGAATTTCCCTCTCTTCTCTCTCTCTCTCTCTCACTCTCACTCTCAATTAAAAAAAAAAAAAATATTAGTCGAACAAGGAGGCATTGCAGACGTTCATATGGTATGGATGCTACATATCTTGGCTCTTGGGGTGACCACACCTACTTGTTGGGTATCTGTAAAGTTAAGGGGGTCTCCATCTAATTAGTTATAAATAAGGCTCAATCTCTAGTTTATAATTGAGATTGTTCAAGAGAATTTTCTCTCAACATATTAATGAGATTAGGGCTATTTCCCCTAAATTTGTGTGCTCATAAATCCCACCTAAATTTGATTCAATGCTTTAGCAATCATTTCGCATCAACATATGATGCCAAATCAACTCATCAAGATATCTTTATCCAATAACTGGTTTCAGGAATCTTTTTCTGCCGTGTTCTCTAGTATACTAGATGAAATAGTTTGAGTGTCATTAAAATAAAACTTCCATCAATTGGATTTTTTATGAATAGATCCAATTTTAATCCTCTACTCTTTCACCTTTTCTCTTTGCTACTCTTCCCATTAGCTATCCCAACATCAGCAGCTCCGCACACTCACTTATTTAATATATTAAAAAAATAATAATAAAAAAACCATTTTTAAAGGGTAAGAAACGACAGAAAGATACCTTGCTGATATGTGAAGAAAGTACCATATGTAAGCATTTTTTGCCAATAATAAGCAGATAGACCCATATTCGTAGAGCACCATGCGTGTGTATACCACATCATGTATATAAACATAACAGTGCAGTTGAAAAACTATCATGCACTCTTTGGTGATAATATAGTCCTGCAATCACCTTGTTCCCAAACAAAGCACGACATCCGCCATTTTGCAATGCTCTGCTGCTTGATCCATCTCCTTTGGAGGCAAAGCATCCTACAGAAGATGATACATTCGAACAGAGTTAAAACACACGCACACTATATACATATATGACGAATCACCCAAGCTATTTCTAGACCCTTCACATTTTTTTTATTCCATGGTAAAACTACACTGTAACCAAGCAAAGCAACAAAGGACTTACATCCCAATCAAGAACTGTGTCCTTCAGTTTTTTAGCACAATTTTCGTTCAAACAACGCCGTGAGGTTTCTTTCAAACCAATGGTCTCAACCTCGAAATCCCGCAAATACCTTAGAGAAATTAAGTGCGTTAGATGGTAGTTACAAAAAAATGACAAGGTATGTCTTGTATGAATACTTCAAAAATTGCGCTACGCAACACTACTAAGCTTTGTGCAACCTTTTTTTTCCTTTCATTTTATTTATTTTAAAGGTTGCCCTTAAAAGTTGAAGTCTTACTCGGCTCCACAGGAAGGACAAAGTTCCCTGAAGGAATTTCCATGTAATTCAGAAAGTTTATCCCTTGGTATTCCCGATCGAAGATGGAGGCTATCTATATTCTGTTAGAAGTTAAAAATTTTGAAAACAGAAATGTGAGACAATGACAATTATATAATTTCAAAAATGCTGAATGATTCATAAATCGTGACATAACAGAATTCAATATAAAGATAGAATTAACAAGAACATCCAAGATATTCGAGATCCATCACCCAAAAAAAAGGCCTTCTCCAAATCAGTAATGATTGTCACATCAGTGGATATTTTGTTATGAGGTGTCACTCAGACATCACAATAACTGAATAAAACTCCTAATTAACTTCATTCTTGAGATTTGCACAGGACAATATGAATGCCTTTTTTTAATTTACAAATTTTATATTTTTATGAGGTGAAAAGTAAGCACCCCCTTAACTTCACATCCAGATAGTGTAGTTCCCCCCCCCCCCCCCCCCAAAAAAAAAGGAATCTTAATTAGGAGATCACAAAATCTAAACTTTCTCAAAAAAAAACTTCAGTGGGAGATGATTTTACATAAGATGGCAAATAAAATCATGGTGCGACAAGGAAAATTGCAACTCTACCTGGCTAATAACGAATTTCAAAATACCGGCCTTCTCTAGCTCAACTAAAGCCATATGAGTCAAACTCGGCAATGCACGGTGAAATGGTAGTGATGCTTCAGGCACAGCTTTTCCTTCACGCTGCAATAAAAAAGAATAGAACAACCTGACCCTCCACAAAACTGTTGATATTTTATAGTGTGATTAAAAAACTTATTCGCTGCCTTCTCAATTATTAACCGGGTTTAACAAATGCTATGCATTTCCTACTCTTGAGGGTGCATGTCTGTGTGGGTGGGTGTGGGTAAGTTGGAATAGTGGGATAGTTTATAATATGCATAGTCAATAACTAATGTTAGTAGCTAGTATAGAGTTTTATGCAATCAAAAGAAGTTGCTTACTTGCCTTTCAGTCACTTCTATTAATCCCTTTATGACTAAGCTTGGATATATTGCAATAAGGAATATGCTATAAACTGATCAAACAGCTCCTTAGTTTGTGCTATGTCTAAAACAAATAAACCTCTTGTTTCATTATGTAAAATTACCTGAAGGGTCCAAACTCCCTTGGGGCCACGAAAATCAGGTATGCCACAAGAAGTAGATATCCCTGCCCCTGTAAATGCTACTAGATGCTTGCTCTGCACATAAAAGCAGAAATAAACAAAACATGTTAAGCATGGTAGAATCAAATATGTGTACTCCAAAACCAAAAAGGAAAAAAGTATATCATGATTAGTTCCATGTAAAGACTTACTTTTCGTATCATCCTAGCAAGCATTTCAATCTGTCATTTTATAGATATAATTAATCAGGGATCACAAGAACAAAGAAAACAATCAATAACATCAACACATCATACAATCCCCCATGCAATCAATACATCATACAATCCCCCATGCAATCAAAACATAATACCTAGACAGAACCAAAAAGTGAACACACGGATAATGATAAAGATATACAAGGATAAGGCCCTTTCAAATCTTCATATGAATGTTAATTATTCAGAAACATGCTCATTAACCCTATTAAGCGCTATCAACTTATTTATGTTCTTTACCAGCTTGCAGATTGTCCACTACTTAATCCAATTACTTTTCAACCGAGGATTTTTTTTTATTTTTTTTTTGAACAATACATGCTTGCACCATTGGCATTTCTTTGTCAATTCAGAGTTTGGAAATGTATATACTACACTAAAGTGATTTGAAAACAGTAGCACTAGGTGTTAACTGTTACGTGCCAACCTCATCGTAATGTAGAAATATTAGTACAGGTCCAAGGCATTGCCTAACCTCCATCATTACAGGATAAGATTTTGACCCCTTCCCTCATATTTAACTATTTTACCCTGCCATTTGTGATTTGCATCCTATAACCAACAAATGCTGTAGGACAGAGTATCTTGAACTTTTCCCCTACATGCCATTGCTCGTCTTATTAAAAAATACCAATAAAAATCACCCACAACATTTCTTATTTGAATCAAGCTATTCTTCCTCAATTGACAAATCCTGTAAAGGTTAAAACCCAATTTATCTTTGTGAGCCACAAGTTTTTTAAACCTAATAATCAAACTAACATGATTTCTCACGCCGATCAGAAAACATGATATGCTCATAAGAGGTTTGCGTATGGAATTGCATGTTTAAAATCAACTTATTTTTAACACTTTAATTAAACCCTATATTACAGTCTAGGTATAATCTTAGTTCATCCTAAATATGATCTTCATGGTACCATATAGCACTATTTTCATAATCAAAGAAAATACAAAAACCTTTGCAACAACTTATATTCAATCAATCCAAGCAACCAACACACTAGTACTTCTCAACATCTTCACAAATCAAACCTCTAGCATTCTAGCATTTCACCCAAATTGAATTCCAACAACTCATACCAAACAAATAACCCCACACAACCAAAACACACAAAAATTTCTCATAACAATATTATTACACAGGTTCTAACTACTTCCTTCATGGGTTTTGCACATTAAGTGATTCAGAGAAACCCCATTTCAAAACCAAACCAAAAACTGCAAAATCAGAACAAATAAGCGAAACCCATTTCAGATACAGAGTAAACAGAGAGAGAGAGAGAGAGTGAGAGAGAAAACCCCACTTTTTCTTGGAGAACACTCGGGGGGTCGAAAATCTCAGACATTCCAACAGTTCCCACGTCTTCTTTGTAAGAAAGCTTTTCTGCGTAACCCAGAGACATCTCTGCTTCTTCCTCTCTCTGAAACTCCGAAACAGAGAAAAACTATTGGGTTTTTTTGTTTCACTACAGAACTCTCTCTACAGACTCTTCGTTTTTACACAGACAGAAACAGAAAAAGTGACCAAAAGGCAAAAAGCTCACACCTCCCTTCAAGTTCCCAAAATTTGCCCATCAAGGGAAATACATTGCTATGGTGAACAAATGGCAGTGTCCAGGGATTGGGGCGGATTCTGATATTCGTTTCCCCCCTACCGTTTGGGGCGGATTCATCTCTCTGTTAAATTTGCCTACCGAGGGTGTTTGTTTTTACTTCTAATTAGAAGGTGAACTTCCAATTGGATTAAGCACCATGAAGGTGTTGATCATTTAACATTTTAATGAAAATTCATTCCAATAATAACCTCCCAATAAATTTGTAATGACTGATGTTATCTCTTTTATCCACTAGCCATCATCTATCACGCGAGCAATGTTGCCACCACTTTCCACTCTCCTATTTCTTATCAGCATCTTCCCTCCTATTTATCTTCCTTCAGTTGTTGGAGATTTATAAGGAACATAGAGTGATATTGAGTGGTTTCTGGTGGTGGCGGTGGAAAGGAATCTCAATGGTGTTTGGATGAGAAAAAACAAGTGAATGAGGTTAATGTCGATAGTTTGTAGTGAGCAGTGGTGTTGGGCAAAAATGTCAAACAACTTTATGTTAACACCTAAGAACAAACACATTTTAATTTTACAACTTCTAAACAACTCATTTAGAACCAAAATAAACAACCCATTCAGAAGCTCGTTCAGAACTTCCAATTCCATTAGAATGTAGCATCTAAACACTTTAAAAAAACAGCACCATAGTGTCATCAATCTTGGGGGCGAATGAATATTCTTAGTCTAAGTTAACCCCAATGGCAATAGCAATCTCCAATCATGAGTGAAATGGCAAGGCACACTTTTATCATATGGCAAATCTACAATTTCAAGGTGTGCACTCTAAGGCAGACATCAATTGTTTCGGTCTAATAAACTTACTTGTCATGAGGTAGATAATAGAGGGCATGATCTTTATTTAATATTGAATTTTGCTCATTTTATATATGAGGTAGAGATGCGTCTTTCTAAAATATCAAATCGGTTGGTTAAGGCATCCTTACTGCAAGTTTTGCTCAACTTAAGTTTGATGGGATAAGTGAACGGTTCAAAAAAGAAGATAAAGTTACGTGTCATTCAAAGGGCATACATTTATCTTTCTACTATTTGGCTCATTAATTCGCCATGATTTGATGAAGGCAACGACTATTTGGCACCATAGATTCCTCTTACCCCACTCATCCAAAAAAAAATTATCTGCTAACCCACACCACCAATTTAGACCACTATTTATCTCTTATCTCTCACCCTCTATTCTAAAATAATAGCAACAACAACAACATGGAAGGGGGTGATCGATTGTGGGGGATGGTAAGAGACAATCGACAATGACAAGAAATAGAGGAGATTGAGCCACAATCACAGCAGCCATCGTCGCCCATTCTCCATTTTCTTCTTCTCCCTCCCCTCTCAATCTTCTTCCACCCACTATATCTTTTCTCCCAGTCATCTATCTTCTTCTCGCACAGATCGTCACCCATCTCCTTCTTCTCCTTCCCCTCTCCCTTTTTTTCTCGCACAGGCCGCCATGAGGGTGAGAAAAAAAAACAGAAAGGGAAAGGGAAAGGAGAATAAAAAAAGGGAAATGGGCGATGTCATGACCCGATCGACATCGTACTGTATTGTCCGGTTTGAACCCAAGGCCCACACGATTTTAAAACGCGTAGTACTTTGTAGATCCAACCTCATACATATATAGCACATCATCTTCCCTTACTTAGGCGATGTGAGACTATAATCTTCCCTTGGTAGCTCGCCCAACTCTTATTGGGATCCACGTGCTATTGGGCTTCGCCATCACGAGCCTCTTCGGCACCCTCCCCCTCATGTCCGCCCACACAAGGGTATCGCAGTCCACCCCCTAAGGGAGCCCAACGTCCTCGTTAGCACACTTCTGGCTAGGTCTGACTCTGATACCATTCTGTTACGACTCGATCCACATAGTACTATATTGTACGCCTTGGACCCAAGGCCTACACGTCTTTAAAACGCGTAGTAGTTTGTAGATCCAACCTTGTACATATATAGCACATCATCTTTCCTTACCTAGGCGACGTGAGACTATAATCTCCCCTTGGTAGTTCGCCCAACCCCTATTGGGATCCACGAACCTATTGGACTTTGCCATCACGGACCTCTCCAGCACCCACCCCCTCATGTTCGCCCACACAAGGGTATCACATGCGATGACGAAATTGAAGTCGAGATCATGTAAAGGCTGCAACTCTTCTTCTTCTTATTCGATTTCATTTTAATTTTAATTTGAGGGAATGAAGAGGGTATGCGAAGGGTGCTTGGGGGTGCCCCGGATGGGGAGGGAAGAGAAAAGTGATGAGAAGAAGAAAAATGAGAGAAGAAGAAGATGTTGGAAGAAGAAGGGTGGTGGTGAGAAGAGATGAGAGATAAATAGTGGTTTAAGTGGGTGGTGTGGGACATAAAGTAAATAGTGTGGAAAAAAAAATATTATATGGATGGATGGTGTGGGTGAGAGAAATCTGTGGTGCCAAAAGCGTCTCCGTCTTTGATAAAAAAAATGTGACATCAATAATCTCTGTTCAAGTTTATGTCTGTCAATAATTTCTTACTTTTGCCCCTCCATTATTACAATTGAAGAAGCTCTAAGGTTGTTTACAACTTTTGAATTTCAGGCTGGAAAAGAACATTTTATTGTTCTTCTATTCTTTTGATCGACAGTTTTGTAACTAGATGAAGTACATGAAGAGAAATTAGCATGTCAAGTTCCATGGTTTCTGTGCTCTAGGTTTGCATTTGATGGTTTCTGTTTTTTTACATTCCAAAAGCAAAGCCTGCCCGACTTCATGATATTGTAAAACTCCAGACAAGGACTCCAGTGATCGTGATGCTGGTAGCTTCAACATTCAGTCATACTCAACATAGATCGATTACAAGCCTAAAATGTGGTTGTAGATTATACTTCCATCGTTACATTCACAACTATGGTCGGCCTCCTAGATGTTCCTTTTTCTGTCCCTGCCCACTTCGACACACATTTCACCTCCCAGTGGCACATCATGTATCAGTAGACCAGAAATTGTATGTAACATTCCATTGTGTCAAGCAGCATTCAGCACAACTTTACATCAAATATACCTGTTTTTTGAAACGAGGAATCCAATGCAGAGGGGGATCAAGATAAACATTGCTGCAAGTACAGATTGAGCATGGTTTCAGTCACGAGTGTCGGTGAACTTAAATTTTTTGATGGCATCACCAACAATTTGTCAACATGGAACTAGGCATTCAAATTGTAAACTCAGAAAAACCTAAAACTACCACAAGGGCACATTCCTGTCTATCGATGTGTTTGTGTGCTTCTAGCTTCCCCAACAGAATGATCTGGACACAACCTCCATGGAGAAGATAACCAAATTGTGAAAGCCCAAAGAAACCAATCTCTGAAAATGTTTCGAATGAAACACAAAGGAGAAAGCAACTCCTTTCAAGGAAATTGATCAGGCTTATGAATTTCATTTTCTGTCAAGACCTTGCCATCGAAAATATTGTGGCCATCTAGACTGTACTTTCATTTTCGGTGCTATTAAGAAGTTCATAACCATGCAATTGTTTCGTATGCTAGCGGGTGGTAAAGCAGCAGTCCGCAAAACAGAAATACCACGAAAGTGAGTCCAATAAAACTGGATAATCCATCAGACTAAAATCAACATTCGTTGGTAAAATTCAATTATCATAGTTAAGCAAATTGCAGAGTGGTCTCTACAGATGCTCAAGTGCAAAACACCTCCACACACAGGACTTAAAAGTCTGAAGTTGAACTCCAGATGGAAGAGTTTGATGCAGCTCTTAAAATTATGTATGCAGTATACTCCAGCAGAAGCAAAATGACTTCTGTGAACAAAAGGCGCGTCTCAAATTTTCAGTGAGCAACTCACAAAAATTCTTTGAAATACACTGGGTAGTTAATTCAGAACTCAGTAGTGGCTCAATCGGGGACCAAATATCGAATCAACCAATTATTCGGTACATTTTCGGAAAAACTCGGACAGTAATGTCAATAATTATTTTTATATTCCTTCTTATTAACACTTAAATTAGCAAAATAAATATCAAGAAAATCAACATGCTGATATATATCATAAATGCGCATTACCATTGTCAAAATAAAGCTATGAATAAAATATTAAAAAAAGCCTCGATTTTGGCAGCAATTTTTACCGATTTCTTGACTGAACTTTAGTAGCGCTTTTAAAAGAAACATAACTTGGTCTAGTGTCCGATACTGCTTATCGGTGATTGTGCTACTTAGAAAATACATTAAATTTTACAACAATAGAAGAAAAGGTAAGGAGGACAACCTTCTCCTTAAAAAAGGAATGAGAAAAAAACAAATTTAAAATGTAAAAAATCTGCAACTAACTGCATTGACACGATCAGTCCACTGCACCTCTAAAATACACCAAGCCTATTAGAATATAATCACAACCAACTGAATCGGTATGATCAGCCCATGTATTGAGTCCACATGTATCACCAAAATCCTTTGCCATTAAACCAACTACAATATAATCACACCTACAAAAAGGAAGATGGCGAACACTATCTAGCAAACGGAATATAAACTAAGAAAAACTTGTAACTAACATCTATTACGAAATTTTCATGATCAAATTTGAATCTCCGGCAGTTGCTATATAAACATACAAAAGGGAGGTAAATGAAACCAGAATTTACTGGAAAACAACTTTCAAGACAATAACACATCTAAGGTTGACTAAATTTGTATTACAAAATTTCTCTCAAAATAGACCAACTAATTCCGCTACAACACAGGGTTGGTTCAGTTCAATAGGTGTCTTATTAGTCCACAACAAAATATTCGTTTTGCTCATTATAACATGATCGATCAAAATGAGAACGAAGAAAATGGATATACCTATAACGACTAGCATTAGATTAGTCATAGGGGGTACCCGAATAAACTCTCTCTGCCTCTGCGGTCTGTGACATAGTTATGAGATTACAAACTGCAGCTGACTCCAATATCTGCTCTGTGTTCCGGGCCTCACTTTCATTGTTAGATTCCGCAGCACCAGCTCCTGAACCCAGGATTCCACTTTGGTACAATACACTTAACTCACGGAAATATGGACATGTCTTTGCATTCTCACGTCGCTTCTTCCCACTTGCCAGTGTTTTCTTGAAGTATTTGTTGATATTCTCCCACTTCTCTTTACACTTTTTCGCGTTTCGACTATACCCCATTTTAGACATTGCAGCTGATATTTCATCCCATATTGGATTTTTCAAGACACCATTCCTAAATTTAAGATCCATTGCAGTCCGGAGTGTAATAAGGGCTTGCACTTCAGCTCTCGGCCATCTCTTACTGCTCAAATCAAACTTCTGTTCCTCTTCTTCACATTTCACTTGTTCCTGTATCACCGGCTCATATTTCACTAGTTCATGGCTCACTCCCGGATCTTCTTCCACATCCACATACATTGGTTTTGGCAACTCCGGAATCTGAATATCCTGACCCAAAAACTTTCCAATAAACGAAATCAAACTTATACTCCGAGAAGTCTCTTGATCCCTCATCTCCCTCTCCCTCTTCTTCCTCTCCATCGCCTGTTTCTTCCACGCTTCCTCCCTATCCATCCTCTCCTTCTCTTTCATATCAATCATCTCTATCAACTGCCTATGCATCTCCTCTTGCTTCATCATCAACTTATCCACCAAACTCTCCATAAAACACCTAAGTTCCTTCTCCGACTTCCTCTTCCTTTTCCCATGCCCCACAACTTCCTCCTCCTCCTCCTCCTCCACCTCATCATCCTCAAACTCATCTTCAAATTGCTCATACCTCGACGAAACCAATACCGGCAACAAATTATCAGAACTAACTTGCGATCCAATCCCAAAATTTCCACTCTTATCATCATCCAATGCCTCCAACTTCGAAAAAAACTTATATATTCTCGGATCCTTCACCATCCCCCCTTTCTTCATTCTTTCTTTAATTCTCCTATAATACTTGTAAACATTCTCAAATTTCTCCCTACACTTCTTACCATCTCTCTTATACCCCATTTGTTCAAGCTTCCTGATTAAATTTCATCAAACATACATAACTACTAAAACTCAAAAGTAAAAAATCATTCAACACATATAATATAATAACCAAAGTTTAAATTTATGTAATAACACAAACTACTAAAGTAAATTTTCATTATTACTTACTTGGACACAGTTTCCCATAGGAGTAATTTTCCCTTAGGGTTTGAGTCATCTTTAAACTGAGGATTCATCTCGATACGAACTTTCAACAACGCCAGAGCCTCATCCTCCAACCACCTGAACCTCGTTCCGGTGTTGTTTAGATACCCACAAAGTTCTGAAAAGACCTGTTCTTCGTCAGGAGGCGATGCAACCGATACTTCACCGCCGTGAGCGGTGGAGGAGCGAATGGGGCGAAGCTTCTGGAGAGGTGGCAAGCCGGAGGCGGCGGAGGAAGAGTGAATACTACTGCTGCCTACGACTAGCTGCTCTGGTGAGGAGCGGCGGTTGTTGTCGTCGTCGTAGAGTAGTGTTCCGGTGCCGGGGAAGGGGGAGATTTCGTCGGCGAGGTCTGTAAGTGTCATTTCCCGACCGACCGACCGACGGCGAGTGAGTGTTGAGTAAGAGAATGAGGCTGTTAAAGTGATTCCTTCAGCAAAGAATGACATTCATACAGTTTTCTGTTTCGTTGTTGGATCTTCAATTCCTTTGCCAGTCTTATTATTCATAGTTAGTAAACCACTGCTGAATGAGAGTTTAAGCATATTTCAACACAGAGGGGCGAAAGAGGGCGACAACACAGAGGGGCGACCGCCGCCGCCGCGAGAGAGGGCGACAACACAGAGGGGCGAAAGCCGCCGCCGCGCGAAATAGGGCGACAACACAGAGAAGAGGGGCGAAAGCCGCCGCCGCTCTGAGACCTGAAAGCCGCCGCTCTGAGAAAGCCGTCGCCGCCCTGAGAAATCGACGCTCTGAGGAAGAAAGCCGCCGCAACACAGGCGTCGAGGAAGAAAGGGGACGCACTGAGGAAGAAAGCCGACGCCGATCTGGGACAGGCTTCCGCCGCATCTGTCTGGTTCAGCGAGAGAGGGGCCTGCAGATCCGGCTGAGACCAGCTGCGCGACGCCACTCCGCGCTGCAAGCTTGACCGGCCGACGCTCTGCCTGGCTGCGAGAGGGGATCTCCTCCTGTCCCCGCCGCCTCTGCCTGGCTGCCACTGCTCCGCTGTCGGGTTTGCTTGTGTGGTGTTGTAGGTCTGGCTAGGGCAGGATACACCGTGGTATGACGGTTCCTCTAGCCGTCAACACCGTGGTATGACGGTTCCAATAGGGAGTAAGGAACCTGTGAAAGAGGATTCTAAGCCCTCTTTCGCCCAAATTCTTGGCAAAATACTGGTTGATGAGGTTAAAGAAACAAATGTCGAGGGAACTAGATTTCGGAAAGAAGGAGAGGTAGCCATTGGGCTTACGGCATCTGATGAAAAAAGTGGGGAAGCTTTCATGGAAAAATATGTGATAGTCTTAAAGTTCTCTAGCTACAGACCAACATTGGAAGATATTCGAGATTCGATACATCGAACTTGGGGGATTCTAGGCGATTTCTCACTAGGTTTGCTAGATCAACGTCATGTTCTTGTTCGGCTTCAATCTGAGGCAGAAGCAAAGAAAGTCTTGGCAAGGGACTCGTTCTTGATTCGGGGAGTTCGATTCAAAGCTTTTCGCTGGCATGATGGTTTCAGTCTGAAAGCAGACCCGATATCGGTTCCACTATGGGTAGAGTTGCCTAACTTGCCTTTGCATTTATTTCATCCCCCTCTTTTGAAAGCAATTGTGAACTCTTTTGGTGTCTTTTTGCGCATGGATGATCATACTCGATGTCTTTCACGCCCGAGTTATGCCCGTGTTTGTGTGGAGATGACTTTGGCGGAAAAGTTACCGAGTAGAATTTGGATAGATAGATCTAACAATAGAGGCTTTTGGCAAATGATTGAATATCCGGGTTTCAAATATTGTGATTATTGCTCATTGTTAGGACATCAGCAAGATTATTGCAGAAAAAAGTTAGGTCATAAGGGCAATGTGAGAACACCAAACTTGGTGAAAGAAGATAAGACTGAGAAACAAAAGGTGGAAGCCAAAGTCCTCAAGCAACAATTTGTTCCAGTGGTTAAAAAAAATAAAATTTCAACGACAGAAGCTGGAACTAGTGGTGTAAAGAATGATCAGGGTGAGGAAATTCAGGAGGACGTTGGTGTTGAGAGGCCGATGGTCAAAGATTCGGGGAATGTCATGTTGTCAAAAAAATTCGAGTCACTCATGGAGACCATAGTTGAAGACGAGAGTAATCTAATGAATCATCAATTGCCTTGTCAGACGAAGGATCCAGTCAGTGACATGGTAGAACCAGAAACAACGGAGGAAGGACTTCTTGAGGCGGGGTACACAGCGGTTGAGATTGCAAAAGCAATTCAAAATCAAGGAGAGACAATTTCAGGGCTTGCTTCGTATCCGCCAGAGCGTGTTCTGCCAATAACAGAGTTTGCTTCGTCAGAGCAAGTCGCGTCACCAATCGTTGGTTTGGTGAACAGAACATCAAATGCTATAGATGATGATCCAAAGAAGTTGATCCCTAAGAAAAATGCGAATGATGATCAAGCTTTCATGCAAGAATGTGATAATGCTTCAGGTAGCAGCTCAAGACCGCAGCAGAGAGCGTATGAGTATGTTCACCAGTTGGAATCAGGGAGGGCGCAGGGGGTTTCGACCAAAGCTGTAGGCCGGGATGTCGGGATCTCTAGCCCAGGGAAAAAGACGAGTAGTGGGAATGCTTCTCTACATATAAATGCAATGATTTCAGGCAGTAACTCTGGACCAACAAAGGAGGACGCAATAGCTGAGGATGATCATGTTGACAGTGGGTTTGTATATGGCTCTGGCAGTGGAGCTCACGTTGGTGCTCAGAATTGCGTTCAGAGTGGTGACAAGGTGCATGACCGGAAGGTAGGGTTTCCAGCAGCTGCGAGTATTGTACAAGATGATGAAGCTTTAGTGGATGCAATAGTACTTGAAGCACCGAATATAAAACATATTAACTATTTGGTTCGTAACGCTAACAGCGAAACCGAAATGGAGACCGATACCGACATTTCGGATACAATCAGTTCAGAAGAAGAAGATTTGGATGAATACACCATTAGGTCAAGAGTAGTGTCAGGTTTAAAGACTGACCAAATTCGAATATCGAAAAGATTTCATGCGACGGACTTCAGAGACATCAAGGTATATCCTCGTCGATCATCTAGAATGAAGAAAAGTAACAGCAAGTATAGACAGTGATCTAGGGGTTTGGTCACTATTGATGTAAGTCCTCTGGTTCTTTTTATTGGGTAAATCATGTATTCCCGACTGATGTAAAAGATTTTTTCAAGTAATAAAAAGCCTATTATTCCTAAAAAAAAAAAAAAAAAAAAAAAAAGAGGCTGTTAAAGTAAAAGGATAAGGTGAAGAATATTTTGTGGGTGAAATTGTGAAGCAGTGAGAGTAAATTTGGGTCAGATTAGAGTTTGAAATTTCAAATACCTCCCTGTAAATTGTGTTTATTTTCAATTCAGTCCTTATGCTTCTTTGGCCTTCCATGAGTTTGACTTCTTTGAAACGCTTGTGAACCACAATTTCTATCTATCATCTTTGGAAAGTGACCAATAACATGTTTCTTTAATTTGGTTTTGACTTTTAAGGGTGCGATGATTTTGAGGCCGAGTCATTCTGAAAGCCACCATCCATCATTCTCGAAATACTCATATCTGAAATGATGAATAGTATTGGATCTGGCGTGCGGCCTGGATCTTTAGAATTATGGTTTTCCAAGTATATAGCTCGAGCTTTGCTAGCTGTCGAGGAAACGAGCGAGGGAAATGAGGTGGAGGGGGTGGAAACCGTTCACCCCCTTCGAGATACGCACGCGAAAAGTCAACACACACATCTCGAGGGGAGTGAACGGTTTCCACCCCCTCCACCTCATTTCCCTCGCTCGTTTCCTCAACATCTAGAATTTTTCATATAGCTCAGCTTAATTTTAGTGTTTTTTTAGTTTTAGATTGAACATTGAGAAATTGTGAATCATTGGTTTTTATGATTAAATTTAAAGATTATATTAATCCAAAACATAGTCACCAAAGCATGGAGCGAGAGCGGGAGCAAAAGCAAAAGGGTACGAGTCCTTAGTTTGAAACATTTATATCTAAGTATTTGGAGGCTTTTAAAAAAATAAAAAAGTATTCGGAGTGACTTTGTAATGTGATGCAACGGACTTAAATTTTTTTAAAATTTCTATTTTTAAATGTTAACTTGAGTTTTATTAACTAATTCAAAGGTTACAATAAATAGAGTTCAGATAATAAAATGATTTGTCGGGGAAATATGATTTTCGTTATGGTAAAAATCAATTATCTAGATAATGCTTTAATTTGTACAAATTCATTAGTACGACTATAATGCGACACCTCAAATCTCTTTCCTTAGCTATAAGGGGTCTTAAAAGTTGGGGTTATAAAAGAGTTACTATTTCCCTGTGTTCTAAAATGCGTTAGAGAAACGTTCAGATTAATGTTTGGGTGGGGTCTGGGCGGTCTAGGCGGGTCTGGGTAGTTTAGGCGAGTTTTTTTTAAAGCCTGATTGTGTTCTTATTTTATTTTTAATTGTTTTTTATTCAGTATATGTCTGAATGTAGCAAATGATGATTAATTAATGGAATTCTCAAAGGATCTGCCGATACCAAATTTAGTAATGTAGATTTTATCAAACACGACTGAGATCATTCATGCAATTTGAAAAAAAATAAAAGAATATGTTTGGATATTTATCCACAAATTCAACTTTGTAGAAAGTACCCATCATGACCAACTTCAGTCATTTGAGTTTTAATAAATTTTGTTCATGATTGTTAAGTTTTCATGTTTTTAAATTTTGCATAGGTATCTTGACATTAAATTAGATGTAATTGATAAAGTATTATGTTTAACTTTTATAAATTATTAAAATATTTTCTGAATATTATATTTTGAAACAATTTCACTAATAACTCACAGTATCAATTGTTATCCAATTTAAAATGGACAAAAGGTTTTTGTCGTACATAGTTGAGAATATTATTGACATATAAAAAATAAAATACATATATATATATATATATATATATATAAACTGGACACCCAACCGTCCGTGGTAAGCTCTTTTAGGGATGTAAATTCGATCATTGGTGCTAGTGGATTGTCAAATTTTGACACTCCACGAACATGATATGCATATGCGAATACTCTAATCTCAGATGGTTCGCCAAAGCATGGGTAGCAGCGTGAGCGAGCATTGGAGTCTTTAATTTGAAAAGTTTTCGATGTTCAAAGTGTTTAATAACATATGTTACCCAAGCCACTAGAATAATTATATTTTTATTTTTTGATATGAACTTAAGTTTTGTGATTAAATCCAAATATGACATTCATTGAGTCAAATAAATCAAAATAATTCTACAGTAAACCAATCAAAAGAACCGCACAACAAACCAATCAAAAGTACCCCACGTGAAACCCATTTGGTTACAAAGAAAAATATCCAATGTGAAGAAGAGAGAAAAAAATAATAGATGATTGAGAGTTTTGGGTTTATATTGGTAGTGTAAAAAACATGGAGGTGATTGTGTAACTTGTGTTAGATAGAAGAGCTTTGCTAGGGGTCGAGGGAGGGAGCGAGGGATGGGTGATAACCACCCATCTGCCTTGAGACGAGCACAACAAATTTGAGATGTATGATGATGCTCATCTCGAGGCAAATGCCCTCGCTCCCTCCCTCGTTCCCTCCCTCAACCCCTAAAATTTCCCTAGATAGAAATGTGAGGGTGGTGGTGTTAAAGTGAGGAAATAGAAGTGTCAAAACAGTTAGGGGGTATTTTCTTTACAGTGACTCCAAAATCCAAAACTAGACATTTAGTAGTGTAAAAATGCACAATCTCCCTTCCTTGGACATTTGACATCACTTGTTCCAAAGCCAAGCAAGAACAACACAAGGTGTGTGTGGTGGGTGGTCCACAGTACACAATTAATTCCATACAAGTGTTCGATTATATGTCGCATACGATGAAACAAACTCACTTCAAATTGCGCGGACGGTTTGTTCATGTGAAGAAGAAGAAGAAATGGTCAGAGCTCTCTCTCGAAATCGAAAAACTCGTCCGTCACACTTGGACAGAAGCCTCTTTTCGATTTCAGCAATTCGGGAGGTATCATTTTTTTCTGAGTCTATCCAATGTGATTTGTTTCAGTGTTGCTACTGAAGAGACCTTGCGTTTTTTTTTTTTAAGGTTAAATTAGACATTTGTTTCATCTCATTAATAAGATGAGATAACACATTTGGAAGCTCTTAAGGTAGGTTATTACTAGATTTGTGAAGGTGTTTGTACTAAATTGTGCAAATGTATTGGATTGGATATAGTCATATAGATTACTTTTGTCACTAAATTGAGCAAAAACTTGATGTTTTGAGGGAATTGGCTGAAAACGAGCTTTGTGAAGATGAAAATGTTCTAAAAATAAGAAGTGTATTGTTATGAGAAATCTTTATAAGGCATTCGAGGTGGGAGTGAGAATTGTAGCTCACATGCCAAGCGTTAAAATGGCTTAGAACTTAGAAGTCACCTTTAGTTTGTTGTTCTCCTGGCAGCTAGGTGGGATTCTTGAAAATTTTAAGATATGCAATTTGTTTGATTTCATGTCCAGGTTTAAAGGTAAGAGGAGCTGCAAGTCCATTGAATATCATATACATGTCGAATCCAGTCAGTTCTTCATCAGTTGCGGCTGCTGACAGTGCGAGACAACTAGTTGAATTGCTCGCTGCAGTAAATGATAATTATGAAGGTGTTATAGTAGACATGAAGGAGCCAGTGGACCCTCAGATCTTTGTGACTTCGCTTAGGGCATCCATTTCACATTGGAAATCGCAGGTTGTAAACTACTCTCTGCTCTTGTCCTATTACAATTCACTTGTTGATATTAAAATACTTTTAGCTTTTAAATAGAAAACTGATGGTAATCCATAAAGTATCAGATTTTATTTGTTTGGGTTACTTTCTCTCCACAGTAAAGAGATGTGATGCAATGCAAATGGTCCTTAAGTATACTAGCTTTCAAGCGCGGCGCTGCACACGCTTATCCGCTTTAATTGCTTATTGGAATTTGTTATACTTTTTACTTTCATTTTTATTTTTTTCAGCTAAAAACATAAAATTAAGGTTTTGTTGTTATCTCATAAATTCCACCCCGCAATAAAGAATTAATTTTGAATAGAAAAATACATCAGTTTAATGGAAAACCGAACAAAATATATGTCTATTCGTTCACATGAATTGGTGCACATATTGATGAAATTTTAGCAAAGGTACACAAATGAACTATGATATGTGTGTTTCACATGAATCGGTGCACATGTTGATGAAATTTTAGCAAAGGTACACAAATGAACTATGATATGTGTGTTTCACATGAATCGGTGCACATGTTGATGTAATTTTAGCTAAGGTACACAAATGAACTATGATATGTATGTTTGTTAAAGAAGTAAAACTGGTATCCTGGTAGGCTAACCCATCACTCTTCACATTGCTTTAGAAATTGCAAGGGAAAAAATAAATCACCAAAGAAATACTTATGAAAATATGAGTTCTAACGGTAGTTGTTATTTGAGTTTGGGTTGAATTTTAACAAAAAAAAGAAAAAAAAGGAAAGAAAAACCAATGCTTATAATAGTTCATTTGAATGAGAGGAAGTACATATTACCTATCTTCTTTTCTTTCCTTCAGCACACCTATATAAAAAATTGTTATACAACTACTTCCACTCCTAATGGTATATTAATTCCTCAGGAATGGTGTTGCACCCAAACATTTAATTTTGAGGAGTATCTTGACCTGCATTAAGGAGAAAAAGCTTTTGCATAAATGGCTTTGAGTGTGATAAAGAACTTCGAGTAAGTTTCACATTGGCTAGGATGAAGGCATGTCATCAACTTATGGAAGGATTTTTTGTTACTACTAACATTCAAGTACATATAAAAACATTAACAAAATCAAAAGACAAATTAAACTAAAATAAAAAAAAAAGTTTAAATCAGTTTGCTATTGTCTATTTACAGTACAAATTAAAAGTAATACAATAGACAACTTGCTGTCAACTGGTTAGTTTCTTCTCATGTATGTATCCATAAAAAGTAATACAATTGGCAATTTCCTGTCAACTGGTTGAATCCTTCTTCAGTGGTTGCAAATGACTGATTTTCAATCTTTTCAACCTTCTTTCGGTAGGAGCAAGTTAGAAAGATCAATCTAAAATGCCAAAAAATCCTTCAATAAAAGCTGTGAAAAATGAGATGAATATCAATAAAATCTTGAGCCAGATCATAGAAGAAAAACAGAAATGACGGAAGGAAGAAATGTACCTGATGGAGAGAACCTTCGCCTTCTATGTTTGCATTGGGTGAGAAACTCTTACTTCCTATAATCTTGAGGAATTAGGCCTTTATTATTTTGAACAGCTGCCATTAGCTCTCCCATTCACAATAAAATGCATTCAACCTATGTCACTAATACACACAATCCTCCAAGGTAACATCCATCCTTGCATAGGCTTGAGGGCATAATTTTTTTTTTCACATAATCATAAGCTCCAGCGTCGTGAATTTTCTAATCATAGACGTACCAAATGAGAACATTGATCATCTTATAAACTATCATGCTAAACTTTCACCTCATAACCAGACCAAATTACTATAAAATGAGTAACACCAGAGAGAGAAAAACATCTAAGTGTTTTACACATGCTCACAAATGATTATCCCATAATCATCCCTCTATCTTGCAACATCTATAAAAAAAAAAAAAACGGAAAATAAATTCAAATTTCATAAAAGTATGTAAGATTTAAACCCTAACATCAAATCGTTCGAAACGAGTAAAACTGTTTTTTCTATCCTAAAAATATTTATAAAAGGAAGATAAATAACATTGCAACAAATTAATTAAGGAGAAGCTCACTGAACGCATCATCCAAATAATTCAAATTCCAATTGTAGCAAGTCCACACATAATAGACAAAGTAAATGTACTATAAAACTAAAACCTTAGAATTATCTGAGCATCATGTCAAGCCGATTCAAGCAATTGTATGTCAGATTGAAAAGTTGAGGTAAAAGGAAAATCCTCTATTATTAACATTTTTCAGAAATAGCATAACATTAATACGATAAAATATAAGTAATGGGAGTTCCAGGAATGCCTTGCTATTTAGATAAATATCAATCCATGATTACTTAACATAGGAAACACAGTTGAAGTTCTTGGAGGAGTTTAGGCCTTCAACTTCACATGCCAATTACAATAATAGTAAATTACCTATGACAACCCTGAAATTCAAATGCCATAATATTTTATCTACTACAAGCATACACCAAACTCTGTTGATAGATAAACATTTAAGTGTCCCATCTTGAAATGCTTCAGGCAGTCATTTTTTATTCAAATTGAGATACCCATTCCTTTGCTACCTAAAATTCATATATAAGTAAAAAACTGAATCAAACCTAAGATTCAGTTCCATATTTCTATAGATATCATCAAGATAATATAAAATTTGGTAGATAAATATCAGAACATTATCAAAGAATTGATTGGGCTGGGTTTAATTTAAGGGAATTCACAGAGATATATCATCAAACAACAAAATCGTGAAACTTTGGAGTTATTTTTTTTTACTTAAATAGAGGATGTGAAGAATAAAACTCAACAGGCACCATGCTCCAACTTGTAATCTGCACCATTCATCGCAATCTGGGTGGTTAGCTCAAACAACACCCCCCAAAATGCGTTGAAACCAAAAAACCTCCTTCTCCCTTTATAGTATAGAATACATAGATAGATATTTGCTCATTTATTTTTATTTGTATGCGGCATTTTCATATGATCAAATTGGGATGGAAATTTTAATTTCATCAAAGGATTTCTGTGCTATTTATTTAAATATTTTCTGTTAAAAGTATGTATGTGACATCTCTGTTTTCTCCTCGGTTCCAGTTCTTTCATGTTGTTAATTATTTGGAATTCATTGCCTTTCAACAAATAATTTGGAAGATGTTTTATGCAGGGGAAGAGGGGTGTTTGGATTAAACTGCCTATGGAACTGGTAAATCTTGTTGAGGCTGCTGTTAAGGTACATCTTACATAGTTTTTTTTTTCTTCTTGTGTTGTTTCCCTTTTTATTTTATTCCTTTAGAAATTTTCAAAACATTTCTGAACTTCATCACATTTCATCGGTCAACTTTTATATCCACACAGGAAGGATTCTGGTACCACCATGCTGAACCAGATTACTTGATGCTTGTATATTGGATTCCTGAAACTGTCCATACTATCCCTGCCAATGCTACACACAGAGTGGGTGTTGGTGCTTTCGTGATCAATGATAAAAAAGAGGTACTTCCCTGCAAGCATTGTCACTTCCGATGTGGTACCAAAACCATGATTTGAGAAAAGTAAGGGATGAGGTGCACACACATGTATCGTGTTGGATATTCGTGTTGACACTTACAGATACTCCCATTCGACACGCTATGCTTAGATAATCAACTTTTTCACATATTATTGAAAAGTTTCAATTCTATACTAACGTTAAAAGCATATTATGGCAAGTTAGTGTTACATGAGTAGCAATATTGACCTACAAGTGAATGAATATGAGAAATAGTTCAAAACTTATTGCTGAGAAGTAAATAATACTAAAATTTGCAACCGTATCTCTTATTGTGTTTTCTGACAACGTGATTGGCACTTTGTATTTGTGTCGATACCCATATCCATGTCATTGTTACATAGGTGCACACCTATTTTTCCTACTGATTTCACTATGGCATGCTCAAGAGATATAGTCTCATGACTAGATGAAGTTCTTGGACCCTTTTGGCAAAGTTGCACTATCACACCATCTTAACCATCTGAAATATGAAGTTTGTAGATAGAATGGTTTAGTGTTTTTATATTATAATGAGTTGATACTTGATACATTTAGACTCCCACCTTCTCCTTATTGACTATGACCTTAGGATAGTGTTGCCATTCTTGATCTACTAGGACTTGTCCTAGGTGAAAGAGAGCTTTGGATTTATATCGAACTCACGTGTCCCAAGCCTCCAACGACTGGATTGTATGCCATCAATCTGATGCCACATTATCAGATAGATATGGAGGCGTGGTAGCGGCTCTGAGATTTCCAGGTGAAATCTTAGTCGCTGCAGTTGAAAATTCAAACTCACAACATTAGAGACTACAAACTACAAAAGAGTTGAATTGGGTTTAAAGTATTCTACAACTCAAGATATTTGCAATATTCTACATATGTATCAAGCATATTTTTCAAGAAATGAAGAGACCAGCTGACCACCTAGCTCCTCCATTTCCTACTTTTGATGTTTACAAAGGAGAGGCGGGAGGAGGGTGTCTGCCTGCTCCTACTAAAACCAACTCAATCATCCCGCTCTTTGGTGGAGATGAGTAGTAGTTTGAGAATGAGGAGGAGACTGAAAGAGTTCCATGTTTGAGTTTGAAGTGAGATATTTAAATCCCACTTTATTTTCTGCTGGGACAACTCCTGGTAAATTATTTCTCCACCCATTTGTCTTCATTGATCTATTAAAGGTGAAAAACTCGATCATATTATATCCCTTTGGTCACATGAACTTATGGGCTTTACTCATGAACTCTCATTTTCACTTGGAAAAGTACTTCCATTTCATATCGATGCTTACAGTACATATACTATAAATTGTTCTTATCTCCCACATTTCTATAGTTCTTGGCTGTACTCAGCAAATCTTATTGTAAAGTTACTACTTTGTAGGTTCTGGTGGTCCAGGAAAAGAACGGAAAGTTTAAGGGTACAGGTCTGTGGAAGTTCCCTACTGGAGTTGTTGATGAGGTATTTTATCTCAGAATGAGCCTTCCAATTTTTCAAGATGTGGTTCTGATGGAATGACAACAAAAGAAACATCATATATTGATGTACCTAAGGGTACTCCGCTCTAGCTAAGCATCACTTTGTCTACTAAATAGAGGCCATCTCCTTCGTATTGATCTCAAAAGTTTTAAATTGGTCTTGACACACAGGCAAAGCCACAAAGCATTCTTTGGCAAGTCAGATTTATTCTTTCTATGCATGTTATGTCCACTTTCCTTTACTATCCAGAAACGAGAACAAGAGATCGAGGCAGCAGAGGTAACATTTGTTGGTATTGAATTGGTGGATTTCCACATTGTTTTATCTGGAATCATATACATGCTTGCAACTTAAATATTTACTTATGTGTTTGGTAACTAATATGGAAATTTAGTAACTCATTGCTTTTCAATCCCAATAAGGAGCACCTCTATAACATGACTCTTGCATGTATTCCAGACATGTATAACTGTGTCATCTTTATACTTGCTCTTAGGCCAACATGAAAACAATCTTATGCTAGAGATTACAAGTAAGATTTTTTGCTCTAGTTTTGAATATGTTGGCCGAGAGAAAATCCAAACACCATTCTGCAAATTTATCATTAGATCACAGATGACATAAATTTGACATAATGTTTACAATCTTATAATTAGAAAATGTTGGGTCATACATATTTGGTTGAAATTGAAAATGAACTTCAAATGTAACTTAGAAGTGTGAAAAGTGAGTCATCTCCATGAGTGCGTTCCATATCCATACATAGGCATATCTTAGAAAATATAATCTTAAAATATATAATTCCGGGTGGGATCCGAGGACAAAGATTTTTGACAAAGAAAAAAATGCCATTGATAGCATGTGCAAAATGCTATAAAAAGGACTACATAACGTTTTTTTAAAGGTTGTATATACCAATGTTATCTATTCTTAATAGCGTTTCCGCTATAAATTGATAGCGTTTTGAAAATGCTATGGTAGGACTTTTCTGTAGCATAGCTAAAGTCAATTAGCCCGAGCTGTGTTAAGACAAGTGGCACTTTAGGTCTTATAACTATTAGATTTGGATATGGAATTGCATAAATTGAATTCAAATTTACTCTGATCACAGGGACCAACTACTAGCTCCCAAGCCTGGCCAAAATAAAACACAATAGAGATTTTTTGAAGTCCTAACAATCAACAAGGACCAAATCAATAAAAATGGCACACAAACAAAGAATTGTGAGATATATTTCTAAGCAAATAAGTCTAAAATGCTTAAAGGTGTGAAGTTGGATACACTCCAAAATCACATGAAACTAAAACGCAAAAGCTAAAGATTCACAACAATCAACTCAAAAGCTAATATAAAGGACTAACATTTGAAAAGAAAAAGCAAGATAAATGTTTAAGGGAGGATTTCTATAATACCCATCCAACTCAGCCATCAAAAACCAACTTGAAACACATTATCTCAAATATTTGAAAACCCTCAGCAACCCCTAAGACAGACAACTAAATAATCCCATCATTGAAAAAGAAAAATGCGAACCTGTCATTTATTGTCAATCAAATGAGAAATATTAGCAATTTCACAAGAATAAAAACCCCAAACATAGAATATTAGACACCGTATTCTAGGAAAATCCCTAAATAATGAACATTGAACGAACATTATAAGTCCAAAGCTTTATGAACTTAACCAAGAATATGTCTTTAGGGCAGCAAGTGAGCATTCATATTCACCTTCAATTGCAAGCATAGGAGCACAATAAATGACCAATAATTCTGGAATAGAAGTTTAGAGACAAGAAGACACAAAATTATTCATAGCGAAGAATAATAAAATTTCAAGATAGAGATTTCTGACCTCATAGTCATCAAACGCGGAGATTTCACAACAATGCAGACAGAGATTATCAATCACCATCCTAAAACGCTGAAAGCTATAGTGGGATTTTATTAGAAAATGGTGCATGGGCATAGAAACAATACGGCAGAATAGTGGCGCTCTGATTGGTTTAGGATTTATAACTTTGAAAAAAAAAAGACAAGATATGAGAGAAATTAGCACTGGCCTGGATTCAAACACGCAATCATTTGCATATGTGCGTGACTACTTACCGAAGCGGCGAAACCACAGTGATTTTTTTCTGTCTGTTTTAATGTTGAAATATGGAGCTTAATATCTTTTGTGGCGCGATAAAAAATGTTGTATTGGATGCTATCATAGTGTTTAGACTGAACAAAAGCTTTGCAACACCATATAACAGAGCATTACTTCAATGATCGGTATATATTCTATGCTTTACATAACATCAGCTATATTTTGCTTTATATAAATGTTATCAGAGGTGTATTTTTTGCAGTGATATAAATGTTAGAAAGGCAGAGCCTAGTTGATAAACAATTCTCATATGACCGTGTCTTTTTTTTTTCCTTTTCTTCAGTGGATGCCAATCGAAGAATATGCAGCTCAACCCTTTGTCCAAAACCATGGGCTCTTAAAGTACATGATTGACGTGGGTTTAGCAGCAGTAAATAGAGAATATACCGGGTTTTCTCCAGTGCCTACAGAAACGATGTTTTATAATGACAAGAGCTCCTTGTACTTGAACTGCAAGGATTTGAGCAAGTCGAAAAGTTCTGGTAACCAATCCCACATATAGCCTGCAATCATTGCTATTGTATCATTGCTATTTGATGATTTTTCTTACATGTATTTGATACCTCCATTGAGATGAACAAATGAAGTTTATTTATGCCGACGTTTCTTCTCTCATTTTGTCAAGAATTGGATGTTGAGCTTCTGACTTCAATCTTAATACTATATTAAAGAGACAAGAGAAAACTATTCTGGACTTGATTGAGTTGAGCATTGTTCTAGACTAGGGTTAATCCTTGTTCAGGAATTTCAAATCATGATTGAATTAGAATTACTCAATATCTGTATTTTTTTTACCGAATAATCTGGTTTAGACAAAACATCTGTTGACATGGAGAGCAAATGGACTAGAGACTGTTGAAGCCACCACTGCTAAGTATTGACAAATAATGTAGGCTTAACCATATAGTATTTAGGGACCATCTGAATATGTCAAGATTCTATATTTTATAATTACGATGCTCGAGATATCTTTTTTCTAGTACAGTGGTTTGGTGAGGGGGTTTTATCAAGGGTTTCTACTTTCTTGCATGTAAGCTTACTGTCTCAATGTTGTCTGATTGAAGTCTGCAAATTAGTAATCGACTTCAGCTTTTACATGTAACTATGGAAGTGCCCATATATTCACGCATTTACATATATTGTATGCATGTTTGCACTTTTCCAAAATCAACCTCGAGTGTTGAAACAAATGTAGGTGGAAATTTTTGTATTAGAATTGACTATTGAGAAGTGTTAGTGCTCTTTGTGGAAAGTGTTGGCTCAATTGTAGGATTAGATTAGGGGTGGTGAAAGTAAAAAAAACTTTTTTAAAGCTTTTGTTCATTGGAGGCACAATTAAAACTTTATCACCTTCATTTTTTAAAGTGGATGGCGTGGCTTCTTATAGAGATTGTTGAAGCCAGAAACAGTCATAGTGAAGCATTTGTAGCTTTGATGGTTGGTTTTCAGCAGGTCTAATGTTCTCGGTAGATCAGTGTTTGAGACGTCCTTTGGTGGAAGTGCAAGGCTTTAAAAGTGAAAGGAGGATGGGAAAGAAGTGGGTTGAGAAATGAGTCTTATTACAAAAGAACTGTGATTTTGGAAAGAAACTCAATTTAGTGAAGTTAATCAGGAAGTATCTCTACACTTTGTAACCACGCAAATAAAGTCAGTTTTGTGCTTCATTTAGTGAACATTAATAGCACATGGCTCGCCATGTAGCAAATTGGAGGACCATGTGGCATGAAATCCATATTTTCTGAAGAAAAGATGAGAGATATGAATCATGATAGATGATTATCATCTTCTACATAAAGCAGACAACAGATCACCGTTCTTCCATACATCTAATAGAACTATAGTTCTGTTTCCCTACCTTCTGCCACTTCTCTGCAATCAGTTTTCAGGTGTTGAGAGATAAGATGCTCATCGACAAGTTATTTATCCTTGCAGTATTCTGTCTCTCAGTCTCTATATATGCAATAGTGCTATTGCAGTGAAGGCACAGCTTTCTGGTGATGGCATCCCCACACCAGCATCGTGCACAAACTGCTCCATCTGCCAGTATCCATGCACTCCTCTTCCACCACCTCCACCATCAGGTTTCCAATCATATGGAGTTCCACCACCGCCTGCTCAAGTTAATTGCTCCTCAACACCTGTGGTTCAGTGCAGCTGCCAAAACCCTCCCCCTACTCCTTATGGGTATCGACCTTATGATAACCATTCAGCTCCAATAGATCCCCTAAGTTTTATGGTCTCTTTCTTTATCTCGTTGTTCTTTTACCTCTGTAATTTTTTAGATTTGTAAAAGTTTTTTACAGGCCTGTCTCTTCTATAGTATAGTTCTTCGTATGTACTGACACATGATAGCTTCGTTGTTATTATCATGTATGTTTTCTTTCATTGTGAATTTTGGTAAATGTTCTTCTCCTCCTTATTTCCGAAGCTTGCAGTTGGTAGATACACCAACGAGAATGACATTCATTACTATTATGACGATGATATAAGTTATCATCTCTGCACTGGTAAGAAGTGTAGTAAATGTCTGACAGAGAAAAGGAGTATACAGTTTTTGTGCTCCTGCATGAAGTTCATTCTGCAATGTGTTTTAAGCGGTTAGATAGAACCGTGAGGAACTATTGCGAAGAATTGGCTGATTTTGCATGTCTAGACAGAAAAATGATTTCATTCTTGAAACCAGAGGGGTTTGATAATAATATTGTCTTACACGAATTCTTGGCAGTTCATCGGATATAGTCATCAAATATATCCAACTCAATTTCCGCAAGCAACAAGAGACTCATTTCATGGTTTTTTTTTATAAGCAAGAGGCATCTTATATCTTGGTTGTTTAGGATCAGAAAATGTTGTCCAGCATTATTGGCAACTCCAAATATTGTTTTTGGTACAGGAAAATGCTAGTTCGATGGATTATTGTCACAATATTCATACAAAAGGTCATCTGATGGTAGGGGTGGGTATCTGATAAATTGCCAACTCTCTAAAAGCTCGAACTTGTAGAGAAGGTTAATCCAATCATATATCAAGCAGAAGCGAGAGCAGAGTCGTGAGATTATAACTATATCGGTGGGTACCAATCGTACAACTACACCGTAAATTCACATGGTATACTACTGTGGATAAGCACATGGGCAATTTTAGGCCCATGGATAATTGGAATGGGTTTAATATTCCAACAGCATCTCAAAAAAAATTGTATTCTTAATTTAGATATTTAATCGTATTGGAATAAAAAGTCTCTCTTATTGTTTGATATAAAGTCTTAACAAATTTTTTATGACCTTTGAATCATGCTCATTCTGTCTCAATTCCATTCTGAACTCGTTTGGGTGGGACAAGGTCAGATGAGGTCTATCCCTCTCTCAATCTCGTCTCGATTCCAAACAAACGAAATGAAATAAAAATGAGGTTCATCCCATCCAATACTTTCCCTAATAGGGCTGAACATAAAATCGATCAAACCGATTAAACCGCGGTTCGGTTCAATTTTGGTTTTAAAAAATTCAAAACCGAAGTAGTCGGTTCGGTTTTCGATTTCTATGTGATTTTAACCGACCGAATATATATAATAAATAATATATTTTTTATATGTAAACAATATAATATGTTTAAAATAGTCGGTTGGTTCGATTTTATTTCGGTTTGGGTTCAATTTTAGTCGATTCGATTACGGTTTGCATAAATTAGAATCGGTTCGATTTCGGATCAGTTTTGTTAATGGTCGGTTCGGTTTCGATTTGAAAATTTTAAAACCGACCTAAGTCGGTTCGATTCACGGTTTAGGTGAAAAATCGAACCGTCGATTCGGTTTTCAACCCTATCCCCTAACATAAACCAACAAGGCTAGGGAAAGAGAGTCGTTCAATCAACCGCACACTATACCTAATTTACAAAACAAGGACAGCTCACTTTACGATATTTCCCCTCATACTACTGTGATATGCAGAGGACTTGAACTATAGCCCCAAACCCATAACACGATCTGATTTCAACAATGATCTCTCCTTTATTTTCTAATCTTCATCCAAGAACTGCTTAATTTTTATTATATTTAATCAATTATATTAATTATTTTGTTATTCCACTGTTTGTGCCCTACTATTTTCTCACCCACCCTCTATTTTCTTTGCAAATCTTGTTACTTTGAACGACATATAATTCCATAGAATATTTCCAAAATTTTCTCAATGCAAATTTTTACTTTGAACCACAAACGATTCGGTAAAGAAGACAACCCACATGCATAAATTCAAGCGTGTATAATGACTTAGAGACACCTAAAACAGAAATTCTAAATTGCCAGGGAAAACCCGCCTGGGGGGCGAAAGTGTTTAAAGAGGGGGGGCAAAAATGCAATTTCGTCCCCCAGACAGTCAACCCAGGCCAGCTAGAATCACTCCATCTAAAATCACACATTCATAAAAATAAAAAATAAAATAAAAAAAGAGGCTTTGGTGTAACCACATGAAGAAGTGTGGCTGCGATTAGTAACTTGTTTTAAATGTCCTAATTGCCCTTCTTATTGTTCTCTCTCTCTCTCTCTCTCGTGAGGCCGACCTAGGCGAAAGCCAAACTATCTACATCTTCTTTCTGTCTCTGTTGCGTTTGAAGTTTGAATTTGAGTTTTTAGGGTTTCAACGAATTCATTTTCACCGAATCCACCACCAACTTTAAAGGTAATCTAATCATTCTTCTTCTTCTTCTTGTTTTGTTTTGTAAATTATTATCTTAGTTTTGGTTCAACTTTGATTCCCCGATTCAATCGCAAACTCTTTCGTCACTCAAATCCAATCTCTTTTCTTCGTCTACTCTAGGGTTTCGAATACATCATTCATCCAATCGTTTTACTCAGAAATCTCTATCTCTGATTTTGTGAGATTCAATTAGTGGAACTTGGATGCCGCCCTATATATATTTGCTAATTTGAGTTTGAAACTAAAATAACATGTTTTGAAAATGATTTAGGTTTTTGCAATGGGAAAAAAAGAGGCTTCAGCAGGCACAAAGGGGAAACACACCAAAGATAATGCTAAAGATGGAAAAAAAGAGAAGTTTTCTGTCTCAGCAATGCTTGCAAGTATGGATCAAAAGCCTGATAAACCAAAGAAGGGTTCTACTTCATCCAAATCCAAGGCTGTGCCTAAACAATCATCTTATACGGATGGGATTGATCTTCCCCCGTCGGACGAAGAAGAGGAAGAAGATATTGTACCTGGTGATGAACAACAGCAAGATGATAAGAAATCTAATCGCCGGGAAGATTTGAAACCCCTTACGATTACTGTATCAGATAAAGAGTCGAAAAAAAGAGAAAAGAAGGATCTTGATGTTGCCCATGCTGCAGAGCGTGCTAAGCAGGAAGCTCTTAAGGATGACCGTGATGCTTTCACTGTGGTTATTGGAAGCCGGGCTTCTGTTCTTGATGGTGGTGATGATGCAAATGCGAATGTTAAAGATATCACAATTGAAAACTTTTCTGTTTCGGCACGAGGGAAGGAGCTCTTTAAGAATGCATCTGTCAAGATTTCTCATGGGAAGAGGTATGGTTTGATTGGACCTAATGGAAAGGGGAAGTCAACACTGTTGAAGCTACTAGCTTGGAGAAAGATCCCAGTGCCAAAAAACATTGATGTTCTCTTGGTTGAACAGGAGGTAGTGGGTGATGATAAGACTGCCCTTGAAGCTGTTGTTTCAGCCAATGAAGAACTCGTTAAGCTTCGTCAAGAGGTTGCAGCTCTGCAAGATTCCTCTGTTGCTGGAGATGGGGAAGGCGGTGATGATGAGGATGGTGCTGATGCAGGTGAGAAGCTTGCAGAGTTGTATGACAAGTTGCAGTTTATGGGTTCAGATGCAGCTGAGGCTCAGGCTTCTAAGATTCTAGCAGGATTGGGGTTCACCAAGGATATGCAGGGACGTCCTACTCGATCCTTCAGTGGTGGGTGGAGGATGAGAATCTCGTTGGCCAGGGCACTGTTTGTGCAACCCACCCTTTTGTTGTTAGATGAGCCTACTAATCATCTTGATCTTAGGGCTGTTCTCTGGTTAGAAGAGTATTTATGTCGATGGAAGAAGACACTTGTTGTGGTCTCACACGATCGTGATTTCCTAAATACTGTTTGCAATGAGATTATCCATCTTCACGATGAGAAGCTCCATTTGTACCGTGGAAATTTTGATGATTTTGAGAGTGGATATGAACAACGACGTAAGGAGCAGAACAAAAAGTTTGAGACATTTGTCAAGCAGGATAAGGCTGCAAAGAGATCAGGGAATCGGGCTTTGCAGGAAAAAGTCAAGGAGCGGGCTAAGTTTGCTACAACAAAGGAGTCATCCAAGAACAAGGCGAAGGGGAAAATAGATGACGAAGAGCCCATACCGGAGGCTCCAAAGAAGTGGAGAGATTACAGTGTGGAGTTCCACTTCCCTGAGCCAACCGAGCTCAACCCACCTCTCATGCAGCTTATTGATGTGACCTTTAGTTATCCGAACAGAGAGGATTTTAGACTCTCAAACATCGATTTAGGTATTGATATGGGGGATCGCATTGCAATCGTAGGGCCAAATGGTGCTGGAAAATCTACACTTCTTAATCTTCTTGCTGGTGATTTGGTCCCCACTGAGGGAGAATCAAGAAAGAGTCAGAAGTTGCGAATCGGAAGGTATTCCCAACACTTTGTGGACCTGTTGACCATGGGGGAGACTCCCGTCCAATATCTTCTCCGTCTTCATCCAGATCAAGAAGGGTTCAGCAAGCAAGAAGCAGTTCGTGCGAAACTTGGAAAATTCGGCCTCCCTAGCCATAACCACCTCAGTCCTATAGCAAAACTTTCTGGAGGACAGAAAGCTCGGGTTGTGTTTACTTCCATCTCTATGTCCAAGCCACACATCCTGTTATTGGATGAACCAACAAATCACTTGGATATGCAGAGTATAGATGCATTAGCTGATGCACTAGATGAGTTCACAGGTGGTGTCATCTTGGTCAGTCACGATTCTAGATTGATATCGAGGGTATGTGAGGATGAAGAAAGGAGTCAGATTTGGGTGGTAGAAGATGGGACAGTCAGAACTTACCCAGGGACATTTGAGGATTACAAGGAGGAACTGCAGAGAGAGATAAAAGCAGAGGTTGACGAGTAATGTGCCCTACCTGTCATGGTTCGTCATTCTTTCAGCTACCCAATAATCTTCTCCTGTTCTACTTAATTTTGCTTTGTATTATGCGGTATGATTATTCTAAACATTCAAGTGAGAACAACGCATGCTTCTTGTTTAATTTAAAACGTTACCTTATATGAGAACTTCTTTTAAAAGTACTTGATGATATCTCTCATGCACTTGTGTTGATTCCTATTATCATGAGACAAAGTTATCCTTTGTATATCTTGTGCATTGAATGTTTTGAAGTATGAGTTTTCTCCTTCCTACTTTATTTTTTTTACGGAATAAAATTCAAACTTAAGTTGAAATTTAAAGACACTATAAGATAACAAGAACTGTTGCCCACTTGCATTTAGCTTAGTCACTCAAAAAGTTCAATGCATAGTTGTCAACTCATTTTGCCCAAAAGCTTTAAAACCACGGAAAGGAAAGGTTCCTTTATGTTGCGAGCAGCCTTAGTTGGGCTCTAAATCTCAAAGAGTATCTTGAGGTTGGCCTATATTTTCAATTTCAACAGTTGGGACAACCTGACATAGGTGACACAAGTCTTACACCAAAACATACTGCTATATACTGCTGTAATCGCACCTCATGAAGAATCTCCAACAACACCACTATACCCATTAAAACGAGACTACGGTTCAGCATGCTTTGAAGACTGCAACCTAGAACTGGCATTGTCATTTTCTTGTTCTTGAAAAAATTAACGCGTTCATTAGACTGATATACAAAACTAATTTGGGTGAAACACGAGAAGGAGCCTGTTGTTTCGTGATGTATGTCAGTATATATGTTGCTCCCAAGAGGAGCCTATCTTTTCGTGATTATGATATTGGAATTCAACCATATCACTTTTTAACACATATCGGGAAGAGTGTATGTCAAAACAAGCTGAAAGTTTAACATGTTATTTTCGATGTGAATCCTTAATTTTCCTGAATATTTTAGTTCAATTGGAGCTCAAATGATATAGTTCTCATTTACTTATGTCTATTATGTCTATTAGTGTACTTACAGTAGATGGAAACTAAGCGGGTTCTAAATGAGAAGTCAAAATAGAAATTGAATCGATGTCTTAGTGCTAGACCACTTCGCACAACTTCTAGTAGGAAGGCGTCACACACCACCCACCCCCTCCCCCTTTCTCTTAATATATATACACACATATATCCCCATTTACATTGTGAGCATTTTTTAATTGATTTTTATTTTTTCAATTTTTTTAGAGGCGCCGTAATTCAATTTGCTGCATACTTTATCTAGCGTGGTCATCAACTCAGTGTTTACTTGGAAGTTGGAACAATCTTATAAAATGTGGGTGCCTAAAATCAAATTTGATGGTGCATATAAAACAGTCCCATAAGAAAGTAATCAGTATTTAATTTCACTGATTTCTAACTTGTGGGTTTTGTTTTTCTATATCTTGCTTTGATGCTCTGTGTTTAATTTCAATGATTTCTAACTTATGGTTTTTGTTTTTCTTTGCTGATTTTAGTGGTTTTCGTTCCTAGTCAAAAGAGTGTAGTGTTTTGTTCTGTTTAGAGATTGATATGGTTGGATTTTGTTAGTTGTAGAGTTCCATTTTGATGGGGTTCGGTTGATTGTTGAGTTTCTTAGATGGGCTTGATTATATTTGGATAATTGTGTATTACAGAGTTGAATATGTGTATGAGAAACAATTAGTAGTGAAAGTGATGTTATTGATGGATGGCTAGTAAAGAAAATCGCTTTTTAGTAGAGCAAGTTATTAAGTTATTTACGTGATTAGTTGGGGTTTTGGGTTTTAGGATTCAAGATGTAAGTTGCGGTACCAAATGTGTAGTGGGGATTTAACTAGAGTGGCATTACATGATTCATTTTTGTGCAATGTTGCAATACTGAGGTTGTTATGTTATTGAAACTAGAAGGTAATTAATGCGGAAAAATCACTGTGCTCGGCTAAGTTTCAGATTTGTTATTTTCCATTCTTTAGATGCCTCAGTATTAAGACTTTTATAGAAGAAACCATTTATTTCTTTGCTTATTTGAAATTGAAATTTGGTGAATAGGCATTAGATTTCTAATTTGTTCATCACTGCTTAGGGTAAAGCTTGGAAGTGGATCATGTTGATAATGGATACTGTATTCTTGGCTTCCTTGGTGATGCATATGTATTCACATCTTACCCTATTCTTGAAATCGGAAAACTGACATTTCAACTTTAGTATTTTGTGTTCTTATATTAGTTCACATAATTACAGGTATTGCTTCATTGGCAGGACTAAATCCAAAAGAGCAGCTGTGAAATAAGCCAGTGAAAGTCTAAAATTAAAAGCCAATTAATGGTTCGGGAAGGTGAAACTAGCAGATAATAGAATTCAGAAGTTGTACAAGACCTTTACTAGCAGATAATAGAATCCATTGGTGTTTCTAGTCTAAAGTTAGGGTTGCAGTTCGTCCTTAGCAATTCCTTATATAGTATCATCAAGGAAGATACAAGCAATGTAAAATAAAATCCTTTGCATTTGAAATTAGCTTTGCTCTAAAACTATGATCCTGATGAATTAGTGATTCTTTGTATACCTTTTTTTTTTGTTTCTTTATTCGAGACCATTGTATGTCTAATGTTTTGTTTCATACAATCCAAAAAGTTTTAAGCAGGCCCTGTCTTGATTTTATTTCCAGTTCTTTTATGGTAAAATAGGCATTGTAAGTTTTGTTTTATCTAGAAATATTTTTGCTTTAAATCATTGGATTAGCCACCAAAGATTTGATAGGTACTTGGTTCCAATCAAGGACAAGATCGAAGAGATTATTATTTCACCCGGCTACGAAGATAAGATAGCATGGACTATGGACTGCTAGCAACTCAGGTACGCACACTTACTGGTCAAGTTGTCTGGTTTCCTAGTTGTATACCAAATCATAGTTTTATAACAGCAGTCCAAAAAGCTCTGAAAACGCTCACCAAAAGCCCAATTCGGAGGAGCATTTATTCTTGGAATGTTATTAGGCTAGATCAGATTGGAACTGGCTGCTTAGGGCGCTTCAATTCAACCACACAGCAATGTCTTGGGAAGAAGAAATAGCAAGGTGTGCTACCCATTTCGCCGGGCAATAGTTCACAAGGTTACCTTAAATGCATTTATTTATCATGCGTGGCAGGAGAGAAATACTGTCGTCTACAACAACAAGATGCTATTACAGGAAGAGCTCTTAGAGAAAATAAATAATACAGTCCACAAGAAGCTAGCATTTCTAGAAATATTCTTGTTTTTACACTTTCTTTTGGTCCATTGTTTGATTATTTCCCTTGATTCTTATGGTACATATATAATCCTCCTTGAATTGAAGCATGAAACATCAGGAATAATAGAAAGGAAAGACAAATAGAGAAAAGATTGAGATTACCTTACAAGGCAAGTTAGACTGACTAGTATTGGTGGTAATCTAAGATTCTAAAATAAAAACACAATTGGTCCCAGCTCAAGATGGTATATGCAAAGTGATATTGGAGATCTAGGTATGTCTGCGCAAAGCATATGGTACCATGCTCAACATTTACTATATGTTTTCTCTGCAAGGGAGTGTGCATATCTTAGATCCTGCTGTTTAACATCGGGTGACAACGCAAGACGGTTATATTCTTAGTATGCGGCGAATTCACGATGGTAGATCCGCAAGAGAGAGAACACTGGTTCTTCTTCGACATGGAAACATACCGTTGTTGTCATCCAAGGCTGTGATAGATAAATAACAACTCACATATTTGCACTTCATAAAGCACTTATCTAACCCCGCCAAAGGTCTACAACCATACTGTCAACCAAAGATACTAGCAGAGAATGTCATGCTAAAGTTTGTGATTCTATTATTATCATCATTTCTTAGCAATTCTACCCGGGTTTGCTACCAACAAGTCCACGCAACAAGAAGGGGCATTCTTATAAATATCCTCATAATTGTCAATCACTTTGGCCAATATTTTTTGTTTTGCCCTCCAGTCTACGTGGAAACTCACTTCAACATTGTGGTCCTTCCATGTCTGTTTGATGAGATTGTCAGTTGTGAAAGTTGTGAAGTGTGTATTCATTATTGATTCACACTCCATGGCAACAAACCTAGAATTCATCATTGGGTTCTTCCCGTTATCAATCCTTACACATGAACATTATTTTATATTTTTTATTGGAAAACAAACAGGGTTTTAAGGACCCCTTAACCTGTATTAATTAAAAATTAGAAGAGTCAAATACAAACACTCTCCAAAGGGAGAAATACCACTACTAGGCTTTACTAATCACATAATTCACTAACATTGGTAAGCTAATTACTTTTTCCTGTAATGTGGAGACAAATATCATTTGTACTTTTTGTTCATTTCTTTGCTCTAGTTGATCTTCGAGGACAAAGGCTAAAGTTTTTTGTGTAGGTGTTTAAGAATTTCTTTGTAGCCAATTTTATTCGCTAGAAAGACTTGACTCATGGTCTTCTTCAAAATCTAGTCAACACAATTTATGTTCGGTGGTTCTCCTTTTTCCCATAAAGCCTTTAACAATGTGAGATCTTCCTCTACTACATCCCTGTCTCTCTCAATAGTTGTTTTCAATATAGTACTCTACTTACTACTTCATTGCCCTTGTTGTATTCATCTAACATCCTCAAGAACTCTTCAACTTGAGATGGAGATGAACCTTCTCTCGTAACCTCTTAGAGCTTCATAATTATCTTTTGAGGGATCAATATCTTGGACACTAGTTTTCTCCGCAACCTCATTTTCATGAGTAACTTGTCCAACTTCCCAAATTGTATTAGCATGATGAAAAACCTCATCATCATGCAAGTTCCGTATTAGTGTGATCTGTGCCATAGTATTTGTATTGTTACTTCCACCTAATAATGGCACATGAGTACTATATTCATTGTCAGTGTGATGCACCACTACGATAGCTTCCTCAGGCTGCAAATTCTCAGTACCATCTATTATTCTACTTTACTATTAACAACCTCGACCTAATCATTACCCATCTTCTCGACTAGAGCTTTCAGTTTGAAGGTGTGCCTTCCTGAAGCAATAATCCATCGTTCATTGTCTTTCTCTTGCACAACTGCATTATTTCTCCTGTCGTAGAGTTTCTAATGTGTTGTCAAAGCCTGTAGATCAGAACCAGTATATGAACTTAATAGTGGAGACTAGGGAAGTTGTGGCTAAGTTCAAGAAGGTTGTGTCTTTGCTAGGTAATAAAGGTGGTCTGGGTCATAGTAGAATTAGGAAGTTGAAGAATTTCCCATTTCAGACACCACCATCTTTTCCCCAAAACCTCTTCTCCCAAAATTTTCATTTCCCTTGCAAATTTTTTTTTTTTTTTTTTTGACCACGTCAGCTGCTCGCGTGCGACGCACATCCCTCGCCCAAACCCTCGACATCTAGAATTGCTCTTATGCGATGTCCTCTTTTTGGTTAAAAAGCCTCCTTGCCCTATTGGGCTCAATTTAGCAACCAAAATACCCATTCTATGTTGGTGGATCCCTAAGCCAAATCCAATTGGAAACAAAAGGGTCTCACCCCTTTTATTTGGATTATGTTTTAATAAAAGGAAAAAATGGATTTTGCTATGTCCATCTATATCACTTCTTTGTACCACCAAATTCAAAACTAATTTCTTTCATTTTTCTTTGGTTCTCTTAATCTTGGGCTTGAGTGTCTCTCGCTCCACTTCGTTAATTTTCCATGAATTTCAAAATTTTCCACGCTAATGCACTTTTGACTTTTAAACTCCAAATCCTACAAAAATACAAAAATAGAATAATTAAACTAAAATACACTATTCGAAACACTAATAAACATAAGTTACGAGGTATATTATGTAATAATTATGTGAATATCAACAAGTATTCATAGCTCAACCTCTTGGTTTTTTAGACAACAGATTTTCATCTAAAGTTTGTCAACTACGGAAGTCACTGTATGGTCTAAAACAGTCGCCTCGTGCTTGGTTTTCTAAGCTGAGTTGTGCTCTTCTAAGCTGGGGTTTCACTGCTTCTCGGACAGATAGTTCCATGTTTATCAGGTTTGATAAACACTATGTTCTTATCATGTTGGTTTATGTGGATGGTATCATTGTTACTGGCAGTTCTTCACGGATTATTTCTTCGCTTATTGCTCGATTGAATTCAGTCTTTGCCCTTTGAGACTTGGGTCCTTTGTCATACTTCTTGGGTATTGAAGTTCATAATTGTAATGGTGCGCTACATCTCAGTCAAGCAAAATATGTTGTTGATCTCCTTACCCGTGCTAATATGTTGGATTGCAAACCTGCTCCTACTCCAGGAGCTGTTGGAAAACCCTTGTCCCAGTCTGATGGAACTCCCCTTATGAATGCTACTTCCTATCGCAGCATAGTTGGTGCTCTCCAATACATTACCATGACCAGGCCAAACATTGCCTTTGTGGTCAATAAGGCTTGTCACTTTATGCATGCACCTATGACATCCCACTGGCTGGCTGTCAAGCGTATTCTACGTTATCTGAAAGGCTCTGCTCATGATGGATTGCTCTTACAACCTGCTCGTGATCTTGCTATCAAAGCCTTCTCTGATGCTGACTGAGGTTCTAATCCTGATGACCGACGTAGTTCCAGTGGATATTTGGTTTATTTGGGTGGTAATTTGATCTCTTGGTCTGCTACCAAACAGCGTGTTGTCTCTAGAAGCAGTGCTGAATCTGAGTATCGTGGTCTTGCCCTTGCCTCTTCCGAGGTTATCTGAATCCATGCTTTGTTAAGGGAGCTTTGTGTTTCTCTTCCTAGTACTCCTCTTCTATGGTATGACAATATCAGTGCTTACCACCTTGCCAAGAATCCGGTTTTTCATGCTAGGACCAAACATATTGAAATTGATTTACATGTCATCCGTGATCATGTTCTACGTGGTGATTTGCTTCTCGCCTTTGTTCCAACTAGTGAGCAGCCTACGGATCTTCTTACAAAGCATCTTCCAAGTGCTCGGTTTACCTATCTCAAGTCCCATCTTGGTCTTGTTCCCTACCCCTTGCACTTGAGGGGGGATGATAGACAGAGTCCAGGATGATCCAGGATAGTAGTTTGTTAGAGTCTAGGATAGTTTGTCAGATGACCTGTAATTAGTTAATGAATTATGGCAGTCTGTTAGTATGAGCTGTAGTTTGTTAGTAGAAGTTTTTTGATTCCTAGATGTAATCTGTAACAGATATAAATACATGTATATGTCTCTGTAATAATCATTCATTGAATAGCAATAACAGAGTTTTTCCATTTGGTTCATCAATTCTAACTTGTCTTTGCTAGGTAATAATGATGGTTTGGGTCATAGTAGAGTTAGGAAGTTGAAGAATTTCCCATTTCAGACACCACCGTCTTTTCCCCAAAACCTCTTCTTAGACAATCCAAACATTGTGAGAGAGTCTTCAACCAAGGCTCCTATTCAATTTCTCCCAACTAATTATCTTGATAATCAAATAGGTTCAGTTGCTAAGACTCCTATGCAATTTAGCCAGAAAACTCTCTCACAATGTTTGGAGAAAATCAGTTCCCTCCCTGAATCTTCCTATCTCTCTCTGAATCAGATCTCCTCTCGAGCTTTCTCCTCATCGATCCCTCAATCTCTTTGGAGAAAATCAGATCTCTGGATGTTATGAAATCCTTCTCAAACTTGCGACATCTATAGTCCTAAAATTTTGATCTAACCACCTTCTAATAGTAAGTTTACTAATATCAAACATTTACATTAATCAATTCTGTCCATCAAGAAGTTTGGTTTTGCAGTTTGTCTACTACTTGGATTCACCTCCTGTGTGTTTAAGAAGAACATCTCCATCATTTCCATCAACTTGGCTTTGCCTCTTTAGTTCATTGGCTTAACAGTGTTTACTCTAAGAAGCCCATTAATCAAGCTTTCACCAGATCTGTGGGTTTTTGGAGCCAAGACCATACGTGTCCAGGCAGAGGCTGGGCGCCAATACAAGGCTGGGCATAATTTTCGGTCATCTGCCACATTCAGTCTTCTTGAAGACTTCCTGAAGGAGTACCAATCATTTGGTGTACTCTTCGTTGGGATAGGGTTTTTCTTTTTGTTGCAACTTCTTTTGGCCCATAACTTAGGCCTCAAATGAATCCTACTAGGAGGGGTGGGTTGTCTGATAGAGGCAGGGTCAACTTCAATAACAAGTCGGGTTGGAATGGTTCAGGATCCATTAAATTAGATTGAAATAGGTTGCTTTCATGAAGTTGTCCTGCCACTTTAACATCAACAAAGATATGTAAAACATCATTGTGATCATCGTCTGCATGCTTCCAAAAATACATTATGTTTGCATCATTGCTTATGTCCATCCTCACCCCATTCTCCATAAAGGTATGTGTTTCCTCAAGTGTCAAGGCATTGTTATTTTGGTTGGGTAAACCTTCAAGGATACTCTTGTTTAGCTTGTCACAATTAAGATAATCCTCATGCACTTCTCCAAAATCTAAATATTTCACATTTTTATAGTCATTCACCTTGCACATACCAGAGATCTCAGTCCTCCTACTCCATTCCTCATCATAATGGACCTTAAGTTTCACACCTCAAACTCTTGTCCCCATTTTCCATTACTAGAATGACACACATTCATCAAATACTATAAATTAATATAATAAAAACATTCAAACTCCTGCAAACTAACATGAATTATAAAGTGAAACTAGAAGATAAGTACACAGAACAAAATGTACTAAGCATTGTACTCATGAATTAACAAACCTCTAATTATTGAACTCATTGTAAACACTAATCGATTCACAAAACAATATCAGTGTACTAAGGGTTAAACAAAACCCTAACCATGAACAAAATTCCTAACCAATAACTTATGGGTACCTTAATCATTGTACTGAATGATACATAGATTATCAAAACCCTAAGATGACACATAATTTGTGCAAATCTACAAAATCCTAATAATAATAACATCATTCACACAATCCATGTACCCATGCAATACAAATTGAAACACCAAAATGAAACCCTCAAATAAAAAATAACACCTACAATATGTCACGCCAATCAACATGAGGTCTTAGATATGGCTTCAAGTCTTCTTCACTGTATGAAGAAATGCAATCTCGTCTCAGATCTGGTTCCTCATCACTTTGAAGTTTACTACAGTCACTGAAATCAGTTGTCGAACTATAATCATCCCAATGAATGCTCAAAGCAGTCACCCATCCTCCTCAAGATGAGTGTCAGCGTCTCCCTCCCTCCCTCACTCACTCCCTAGAAGGGCTCTTCCTATTCACTTCCCTCTTCACCTTACCCTTCTTCATTTTCTTTTGAAAGTTGCATACAAGAAAACAAAGAAGAGAGAGCACAGAGAACAAACTTTGAAAATGGAGGGAGTTTTCACTCAACTTTCCATCTCTAAAAGGTTACAGTCTATCAAATCTAATCCCGACCATCCACGTGATTAGATCAGTTGATGGACGACTGGAATGATCGTGTCTAACACATCCTTCACATCGTGCGTGAGATGCATGTGAGGGTACTTTCGTTCTTAAAATAGGTCATGTGCGTTCGGTCAACTGCTAGTCTTAGGGGGAAATGACAATACAAAATGATTATGCAGGCATTTTTCAATTAACTATTTATTATATGAAGCAAACAACAATTGACCCAGGAAAAACATGTAATAAGCTACCAAATGCGACAAGTCGGTTCTCCCTCGAGCAGGTGATACTTGGTGTAACAATTAACCCAAGAAAAAACTTATTGTGAAGTGTTAATTGTTAAATTTGATGACTTGTTAACGAGCATCGTTCAATAAGATTTCGCCTCTTGTCACCATATTATTCGTCCCAATTAAACCCACTTCAATTAATAAGATAAATTTCCCTGCATTTGTTTTAGTTGATAATACTATCATCAATATCTAATTATTATAAGACTATGGCACCAAGCATGCCTTCTCAAGGAATCTACAATTATGTGTGTATGGCTTGCCAAAGCATGCCTTCTCATAATTAAAAAAAAAAAAAAAAAAAAAAAAAAAGCAAAAACCCTGTCCTATGTGAACCTCCCTTCTAATCTGGCGTTTGACATTATAAAACCCAAGAGATCATCGAAACTGAAAAACCTCAAAGAAACCAAAAGGGAAAGTGACTGACTGAAGATCATCTTTCAAGTAATGACATTCTTCTTCAATGGCAAATGGACTAAGGTCTGGGTTTTTTTTTTTTTTTTTTTACCTTCTCCTAATTCACTTGATTTCTTTGTTACTTCTGCTTAATTAGATGCTGTATTTGTCTTTGAATTTTGTGGTCTGGGTTGATTAAGTAAGAAGTTTAGTAGATTATAAGTTGTGTTTTTGGTTGAATTCAACAAGTTATTGTGTTGATCATTGATGCTTTTTTGTATATTTTGACCCCATAGTTCACTTTGATCTTAGTTGATTCAATAAGTGCATGTCATACTTTGGTTGTTTATTTTGTCAAATTTTAGGGACTTGATATCACACCCTTCCTTCATATTTGGGAGCTCTCAAAGAAGCTGAATAGGTGATTATAGAAATTCTTTTGGGATGGTTTGAGTAGGCATAGGATTAGGAGTTCTCCTTGAAGTGGTTGGAAGAGTGTTGTTTGACAATGGTGCTTCTTCTTCTACAGTGTCACTTCAGTTCATCAAACCTCTAGTCAGAGTCCCAAACCTCAACAAAACTTTTTTAGTTTTATCTACTTGATATAAATTCCACTAATTTCATGTTCTGATACTTGTAGCTATTTAGTTTTCCATAAAATTCTAACATTTTTAGTTCATCTCAGTTCATCTTTATTATTGCTAACATTTTGCTTTGTGCTTTGTCCAGCTTGAGCAGAAGGGAACCTTACCTGGTGCAAGGAGCTCACACTCCATTACAGTTGTTGGACAAAAAGCTTATGTCTTTGGTGGTGAAATCACACCACGAGTTCCTGTTGACAACTATGTCCATGTTTTCGATCTGAAAACTCTCACATGGTCTATCATTGATGCCAAAGGAGATGTCCCTCCACCACGGGTTGGTGTCACAATGGTTGCCATTGGTGAGACCATCTATGTATTTGGTGGTAGGGATAGTGAACACAATGAACTGAATGAGCTCTACTCTTTCGATACGGTTACAAACAAGTGGACACTTATCTCATCCGGCAATGTTGGTCCCCCAAATCGAAGCTACCACTCAATCACAGCTGATGATCAACGAATATACATCTTTGGTGGGTGTGGCCTTAATGGGCGTTTAAATGACTTATGGGCATTTGATGTTAAAGATCAAAAGTGGGTTACATTTCCGTCACCAGGTTACAAGTGTCGCGGTAGAGGTGGACCTGGGCTAACAGTGTCGAACGGGAAGATTTGGGTGGTGTATGGCTTTGCTGGTGAAGAGGTAGACGATGTGCATTGCTTTGATTCAGTTAAGGGTGAATGGACACAAGTGGAGACAAGTGGTGATGAGAAACCAACAGCTAGAAGTGTGTTTTCGACGGTTGGGATTGGGAAATACATCATCGTATATGGTGGAGAAATCGATCCTAGTGATCTAGGTCATTTGGGGGCAGGGAAATTTGCAGGAGATGGCTATGTGCTAGACATTGAGACAGGAATGTGGAAGCGTTTGCAAGATGGATATGGAAAGGGTGATCATCCTGGTCCTCGTGGATGGTGCGCGTATTCGAATGGACGGTTGGATGATAAGGATGGGCTATTAGTCTACGGTGGAAATTCACCTAGCAATGACAGGCTTGATGATATTTTCTTCTTCACTCCTGGGTTTGATGGGAAATGAGATTTCCTTCACCTAAAACGGTAACTTTCGATGATATAGTAAAAAACACATTGCCGATAGTGATTGGTGACAACAACTTATGTTTATCGATGGTAAATAAGGTCTTGGTAGTTGAAGTCACATGTAATGAGAGGAACTCTATCTGGACCACTTATTTCTTTGCGCAATAAGTGATTATAAAGTCTGGCTGTCTAGAATTTGGGCATTTTTTGCCCATCAACCTACCTTTCTACTCCGGATGCTCTTAGTTAAAAAGGGTGGGGTTTGGTCCAAATTTTCAATAATTGAAAAGTGGATCATTGATGGTGCATTTAGCTTCACTTAATCAAGCAATTAAACCATATATGGTAAACTAAACATAAATGCATTTGAACTTCCGTTGAGAGACAAATTGAATCTACTTGGCTCTCAAAAATCAAACCCAACAAGTAACAACTCACAAAGAAAAAACATAAGAACAAACAAGCAGTGAAGCAGGTGGGGACTAGCTATGACAAAGCAAAGGATCATGAACAGTGCAACATGACAGAATCTAATGAATGACAGACATGGGTGCAAGTAACCTCAATTGACAGAGAAAAGTGCTTCACCCCACTTGTTCCTCCCCCACATGCTATTCATTTCCAACCACTACCTCCTCCTAAATATTTATTTATTTAAAAATGGTCGCCGACGGTTTTGTTCAAAATATATTTGTTTTTAATGTTATGTGGTGTTTTTAATTATGAGTTAATAAGCCCTTGCGAGGGAATGGGCGAGGGATGGGTATAAAACAAATAATGCGTGAATTAATATACTGTAATATAATACATTTTACAAATTAATGCCGTTAGACCATGAACTACTAATTTATAAATGGATTATTTGTATTTTTTGCTTCCTATTATAAATGTCTTATTCAGCTTTACTCCCTAAGATTAATAGTCAACGTGCCTTAATCGTCTATTTTTTAAAGCATATTATCAAAATACTCCTGAGAAATCAAAGGCTGAGATTGAATCTCTCGTATCTTGAACGACTCATTTTGAGGAAAATCCTATGACCCAACTGAAGTCGTACTCGAATCTTGAGAAAAATCCAATAGTCGATTTTAAAAATATTACATCTTAAACACTCATCTCGAGGAAAATCTCTAAAAAAATTTAATTGTTTAAATTTAATCGTACACACATCTCTAGAAAAATCTAACGATTTAAATTTAATTTCATGTAAATGTATCAAGGTGTGATGCATCCAAATTCATCGTTACTAATCTCGAGCCTGCAAAACGAACAATAGTGAGCCAAAAATTACCATTATAGTGGTCAAAGACATTTCGATGCTTAAGTCAGCTAACGATGCGAAAAAAGATAAAGACTAGATGTAATAGTAGTATGTATGCGTATATTTTTTCCTCCTTTTTCTCATCTTAAGTAGCGAGCATTCCCTCCAGAATTGTTCCAGCTATTGAGGGTGTTATGGAGGGAAAAGATCTCCCACAAAATCTTATCTGTGGATGACTGAATCTCTTCGACAAATGGATTTCTTTGAGTTTCGGGACTGTGACAACTAAAAAATCCGCGTTCGAGCGTTATTACCCTGAGCCAAGCTTCAAAATCAGTGCCACAACGATTTGCGTAAATTGGGTTTGAACGTCTAACTTACAGGCTGATCAGTGGTTTAAGAATTTGTCTATTTTTCGCTATTTCTCATGTTAGGGTTGACCCATATCACAATCGTATTTATAATCGGGTGACTTTCCATGCCTCATCAACGTGTTTTTTTAACTATTGTAAAGAATTTGAAGAACTTAACTTCAAGACTGGGAAAATGTTTTACCATATAATGCTCTTGATACATTCTTGAAATGCATGTAATGATCAACAAAAACCAACACCCAGGTTAACAACCTCACCAAATCGATACTCATCAAGCATTCGGTTTAGATTTCATTATTTCTTGGAGGTAATACATTTATTTTGACAACTAATAATGAAAATAAAAGTAAAAATTTTGAATAAAAAAAAAAAACAAATCACAATTTTCTATAATTTCTTTATCAAATAAAACAATAATAATCTAGACACACTGCACGTGACAATCATAAATAAATACAAAAGTATAAAATAAAAAACAAACCCCAACCCCCACCAAAATAAATTTAAAAAAAAAACAACATTTATTTCTCAAAAAAAAACCTACACCGACAGCAAAGCCACGAGCCACACACCAAAGACCAACCCAGCTAATTTCCCACCGGCAGATCTCACACTGCCACTATCATCAGCAGCTTTCTGATCCTCTGGCTCACTGTCGGGAGCAAAAGGCTCAGGTGCAGGCGGAGAATTCTCCGCCTTAGACGCTTTAGGTGCTTTCGCGCCAGCTTTTTTAGTTTTAGCTTTTGCTGGCGCGGGAGCCGGTGCTGGGGTAAGAGCTTTCTTAAAAAGCTCTCTCGGCATCAAAACCTTATCTATAGAGTAAATAGCAATAGGCTGCTCATCAATCAAAGTCCCTGTAATCTTCGCTGTGACAATCTTGGTCTTCAAAGTCACCACTTCTCCATCATTTTGTACAGTAAAATCATACTTGTTAGCTCCATCAGTAGCTAGCGAATTCATTAACCCATTGTTCGACTTCAACATCGCCATCGAATTATACACAGGAGTACCATGGTATAAAAGCAACGAATTTTGCCTTCTGCTGTTAAATTCTTGTACTTGGGTGCAAAAGCTTTCATTATATCATCAGTTGGACAAAATACAGTGATTCCGCCGGCTGCATTGTCCATGAATGTGGACAATGCTCCGCTGGCTATCAACATGTCTGCGAACACTTTGCATCCTTTTTTTGCCATAATTGCGGTAATATTTAGCTCGCTCGGTCCTGGTGCTGGTGCTTCGGCTTCTGGAGATGGTAGAATGTGACTAATCTGAATGACTGAGATGTTGTAAGGAAGCTCAGCTACTGATTTTACATAACTTGCATCCAAGCTTCCTCCATTATCTTCCGCTCCGAAACCAACCTTACCACCCTTAAGATCGGTTATGTTGACGAAACCGGAATGAGCCTGGAGCTGACCCAGTTGCCTGGAACATGGTGGCTGCCAATGCAGTGCCGTTGGTGATCTGGTGGAGTTTCTTGGCTCCAAAGTAGTCGAGCAAGATGTGAAGGGAAAGGACATTCTTGATGGCGTAGATTGAGTAGTGTTTGGATAAAAGATCTGCCATGGCTGAGTTGTCTACAGCACATACCGTGATTGTTTCACGGCTGTTTATCTCAGCAGCGAGGTGAGTTAAGGATAAGTAGTGGTTGAATGTGGAGAATTCTGGGTGTTTTGCTAGGATGCGAGTGATGTTGTGTGCGGTGGTGGTGGTTGTGAAGAGGAGGAGGGCTGTGATGATGAGGAAGAGGCCGGAGGATAGCCCCATTCTTCTGTGATTCGGAAAAAACTTTGTCACAAAAATTAGCAAGAGGGTGAAGAGTGGGAGAAATGAGTGGGAGAGAGTTGTGGAAGTGTAGAGGTATTATGCTGTGAGTGGTTAGTAAAATGGGCTTGGGGTTTGAATAAATTACGATTCTGCCATTGGGTTTGATTAGGGATGGGATTTGGGATGATTTATTGATTAATTAGGTTAGGTCGGAGTTTTGGAGGTTTGTGTTGTAGCTTGTAGGATAAATTTTTTATTTTTTTATTTGTGGTTGTTAAGCATTATTAATAATAGTAGTGTACGTTGAAATATTTTTGTACACAAATGCCCTTGGAAGATCTTGACATTGCTCTAATAGTGTAGTGTTCAAAAGTTTTATAAATCAATCTAAGTTTATGTCAAAAAATCTAAGTAAATATTGCACATTTCTTGAAATAGGAAAATATTTTGGACTTTCTCATCCAAACATAGATCTCATGTGACCGTCCGACATTAATTAACTGTGTGAGGTTTGTGTATGTTGCATATTAAGTCCTACGAGTGTTCTTCAACCTGTTACTTGAATCATATTGTAGAGAGAGAGAGCTTCAAACTCATACGAGAAAAAAAAAAAAAAGCACGAGCCCTTCTATTTTCAGACTTGCTCTTAATTAAAAAAAAAAAAATTGAGTTAAGAGTAATGGATTAGTTTATGATTGTAAGTTAAACACCTACATTGAAATCAATAATGAAGAATCTCATGAATGCTTCTTGATCACTTTTAAGCAAAAAGGTTAGTAGTAGTAGTTATTTTGAGCCAAGTGTGGAGATAGAATAGTAAATTCACATAAACATAAAAGAAGGGATGGAAGAACGTTAATAACAAGGCGGTGATTCTAAATGAGTTAACTAAAACGTACATAAAATGAGGAAGAAAGCACGCTATATCACGTGGGTGGTAGCATCTTCTGATCAGATATCAAGGGAGTAAAGTACCGAAGCGAAGGCAGTGAAGACTAGAAGAATAGAATAAATACTATACTCACTTCAATGACGTGAAAATTTCCATCTTTTAAGCTGTAAAAGTGGGACCTAAGATGACCACAATCCAAGATCAATCTTCTGATGGTTTGACCATTGACTTGGAGATTTGTTTTTACCACGTTATCAAGGAATATGATATTTCGAAATTTCACAAAATATTTTCTATTTTAAAGTCATCGCATTTTTTTTTTAATTTGAACAATTTTTCTAGAGAGTCAAGCCTGACTCAATACTGTCCATCATCATCTTTGAAATGCGTGCTTGGCTCTGTAAAAAATTGAAAAATAATTTTTTGGAAAGAAATATTTCACTATGAATATATTTTAACATACTATATGTTATTGTAGTATCAAAATTTTGTTATGTAAATGATTCTTATGAAATCGTAGACTGTAATATCCAGTCATATCTTTCGAATTTATGTAATATTCATTTTTCCTCCCCCAAGAGCCCTATCTAGCTAGTATTTTTGGTGTCACTAGGAAGGCCTCACGAAACTCCAAAAAATGCTTATTGTGGATGCTCGTATAAGACATTTACCCTTTTGATATTCTCAACAACTATAGGTACTTCTTTTATCAAAAAAAACAAATCTTAACCCAAAAGTGACATGGGTAAAATTGTTGCTTTTCAACATGACCATTTGAAAACAAAAAATCTAAAGAGCCAGGTCAGCGTAAGGATGGTACGTTTGATTGTGTTTGATTGAAGCATTATGAACATCTCTAAGATGATGAAGAGTATTGGGCTCAGCCTGACTTTCTAGATAAGATCTTTGAAAAGAAAGTGTGGGAAGGGAAGATCACACGGGATTGAGAAAACAACATTGGAAGGCATTTTCGTAATTCAACAAAACCCCGAGGGCAATATTTTGATCAAAGGTTAAAGTAACTTAACCATGGTTAAGGTAGTGGTGAGGTCCACAACCAGCTCTCACACTATATGGTACACAGCACACTGACCATGCCAGGCTTTGTGACCTACTGGATTCCGACACGTGTACACCTCTATGTTTCCACCGACAGTATGTGCTCTGTTTTTTCAGTCTTCTGGTTGGTTTTGAAGCACGAAATCATTGGTGGTTCAGATTCTCCCCATCTTATCAAAACACAAATCCCGAGTAAATAAATACTAATTAGTGTCTAATATGAGTTAGTCTACGGAGCCGGGTCTAACTCTGACCTTTCCAATTCTCGAGATGTTAAGCATCTCAAATTAGTCTAAGTAGCGCATCTAAAAAATATTGAATGATAGAGATAAGCCTGGCACATATCTGAAGCACCATGTCACGAGCCATGTCTAAAAATATCCTTCACCAAGGCAACAAGGAATCCAAGGCATCATATGGATGCTGACAGTAGGCCCGTAAAGGCCCGATGGAGCAGCAAGCTTTTCAAGATGCCTTCGGAAGGTTCTAGAGTGTTCTTGGACATTCTAGCTTAGCTTTCTCTAGAGTGTTCTAGCATGGATGAGTATAGAACACCCTTTGTACAGATTTGTATAGTATTTTCTAGAAGCCTCTTTGTAATTTTTTGTTCCTTTGGAGGTGAGAACATTCTAGATGCATAGAGAATACTCCTTTGAAGGAGGATTGTGGAAGGTTCTAGGCTAGAAGCCTCTAAGACTTTAAGGGCCTATAAAATAGGCCTTGGCATTCATTTGTAGAGATCAAGAAACACTTGTACAACTCTCTCAAGCAATACAAAACATTCTTTCAAAAAGCCTAAACCCTTGTGCCTTAGCATTTTCCTCACTTAAGTTTCCGTAGCAACACTTAGCATTAGCCAAGTATCGAAGTGCCTTGACAGGAGTGTGACGCTAGTAGACAGCGTGTTAGCCAAGAGAAAAAGGTCAGCACGTGACTACCAGCTAGAATTGGGAGTCTAATATAGTTGGAAAGAATCATTAATTGATGGTCCAAGACCGTTACTAATAGAAAATGAGCATGATTGCTTTGGTTGTAAACGTATATTTTCATGAGATCTAATCTAAGTAGGGGATGGTGATTGATGATTCGACATGCCGAGGCATGTGAAAAATGGTATAATGTGCCCCCTCCTCCATCGCCATTGTAGGACCCTAATTAATTATTTTGCGGATTTTTTTTTTTCGTCTTTTTTGAATATGAAAATATTTCATCCTTAGCATTTTGATTAGGGTAATCGACAGACTGGAATTTAGACAGACAAAATAAGAACTCAACGCGTTTACGAGAAATTTGAAAGTAGTTTGATTAAGATTGATGCTGTGGAAGCAGGTATTTTGTGTCCGTTTATATGAATCCAGCTTGTCGAGCAAATTATTTATGATGGCAACAACTAAACAGTATGGTTATCGTACAATTATATTCGATGATTCCATCGTAAACTAAACTAAGTTTCAACAACACTTTTCTTTTCTTTTTGTTCTTTTTCCCCTTTTTTTTTTTTTTTTTTTTTTTTCTGTTTTGAGCACCTGAGTAGAGCTCTCAAGGAGCTAAATTTGATTCAAAGAGTATAAAGAAGAGCAAGATGGGAAGAGATTTGTTTCTTGTTTCTCAATTAAGCTACACTTTTACTTTCTTTTTCACTTTGTTTGGAAGATAATAAGATTTAGTGATCTTCTCAATCAATAGTGTGATTATAAAAAGATCGAAAGACAAAACTTAGTGGGAAAAAAAAAAAAAAAAAAAAAAAAACATGTTATGTAATGTGCAAGTATTGTACTTTAGTCAAGTGACAGAGTTGTGAGACATTTATCAGAGCAGCAGAAAGTAACACGACAGTATTTCATTTTCACTTTTGAATGTTTCTGAGCGATTCATATTAGAATGAACATAAACTTAACGGTCCATCGACTCGCTGCATCAGTCTATACTAGCAATAATGATTTTGAGATGGGATGTACATTTGTGGGTCATTGTATAAACCAAGGACGACTCAATGAGTGAACATGGGATGGTTTTCGCTTCGTTGGTAATGGGAATGACTAAGACGCAGCAAGGCCAGTGATGCCGAGAATGCTAACTGAGAGCAAAGATCCAAAAAGAAACTAACCTTTCCACACACTAGGGACACAGTGTGCTTAATCCCGTTGTATAAAGTGCTTCAGACTGAGTTTGGGTCCATTCAAGTTGCAGCCACGGACTAGACTCGTAATCAATGGGTAGAAGAAAGACCTAACACCCACTTTTTGATCACAAGATCAGAAAATGTGGATTTGTCGAAGCAACAGGTGGTCAGCTTGATTCTAATCCGTATTGGAATAAAATAGTGTACACGACGTATAGCCAAATAGACCATAGTGAAAAATATTGGTAAGACAGGCATGCTGAACATACATTCTGAAAAATTTAAAGATTCATAATCTAGAACTCACTTACCTCTTCCTCCCTACACCAGGGGTGTTAGTAGGGTTTTCATTTATATAGAATAAAATCAACAAAACATGAAAACTATGACCATAACTTTCTTTTCCTTCTATTTTCATTCTCAATTCTCCTTTGTTTTTTCCCATGAAATTCACTAAGATCATCTATCGTATACAATCACCCCTAGCGAATTATGTGTAGTTCCTGAGTGAAAAATATAGAGTAAATCATCGCTCTTCAGATTAATTGGGGGCAAATATCAGGTTACATGTGTGTCACTGATCTATGTTCATTCTTCTCACAAAGGGAACAAAGTTATTCCAGTTCTCAACCCTAAAAATCTTATCATTCATCCGGAAATAAGTAAATGATCTTACAGATTCTGTCTGGTAACAGTTCTCAACTATTTGCAATAATCCGGCCTGAATCAGAAACAAGAAAATATCAAGGTAAAGATAGCCAGAGGGCAAGATTAAAATAGGTAGAACCAACCCGCTATAGAGAGAAAATAACAAAAGTAGATGCAAGCTTGCATACCCTGTCAAATCTTTCAGTTGAATTTCTCCCAGTCAAGTGTATTATCCTTTTCTTTGATATCGTGTGTATCTGTGGAAATAAGGGTAATAATGAGAATCAGAAGCACGTCAAACCAGATGGAAATTTTTTTGGTAAGGTAGAACCGTAGAAATTATGTAACGAGTGCTGAAGCACATATCACATGGCAATATGGCATCAACTGTCATCTAATCCTTTGATCACGTAAAGGACCAGAACGTGGAGCATTTCCAACCTTAGATTTTTTTCGGGAAATGCTTAGTGGTAAAAGATGGACAAAGGAGTCAAAATAAAATTGTCATGATAAATATGGTGAGGGAAAGCATTTACAAAAGAAATATTAGATGAATAATATCAACAAAAACCAATCAAGTTCATATTAACGAAATTTTTTGTGAAAAGCAATTTTTAAGGCATCAAGGGAAATTTTATATAACTACCAAGTATAACAAGTCAAGCACACAAAAGAAATATCAGTTATAGCCTCACCTGTCTTAGTAAACCTTCAGGGCTGCAGTGATAGTTTGACGGCGTCTCATTGTCAATCATTTCTAAGCAACTACATGCAAAATTGCAATATAATGAGCACACGTATATTGACTGGACTGAGAGGTAAATCGTGTCAGAGGGAGCATGGGAATAAAGATGAGTCAATAGAATATAGCTCCAAAACTGAAATAATGATCTAGCAAATCAGAAGTTTTTGAGACAAGGTAACAGTAATGATGATCGATCCATGAATGTGAAGACATATAGTCGACACTCATGCAGAGAGGAACGATCACCATTGTAAGGGCTCAAGTATGTTCAAATGCTCCATCGACCTATAGACTTTGCTCAACTATCCACCAACCATTGCCCATTGCTTGGGCATTTTCAATTATTGATGGATGGGCTAATGCCATTTGATCCCCTTATACTTTACCTTGATATCAAGTACAATTAATTAGAATAACCAAGAGTTAGTAAGCTCTAGATCAGAAACTAACCTGACATGCAGCGCAGCTCCATGACGAGACAACACTGATGCCAAAGGATCATATCCATCCCTCGTTGCAGTATTATAATAACCTGCTGTAAGTTCGGCTGGGTGTGACTCTGTTCGATACCACCAGTATACTCCACCAATTTTAGCTACCAGTAAGACAGGATCTGACCCATTATCTTGATATTTCTTGAGCATGTTTGCCGCCTTTGCAAGAATAGCATCTGCATGATGGATAAGCCTCCCGCTGTACCATTCCTACGGAGAGATCTTTTGATGAACACACGAAACATGTTTACTTTCTTGAACTAATGACTTCATTATTCATGAATGCATGAGATGACAACAAAATCCAGTTATATATCCTCAACTGTATTGATATCTGGGTATATAATGCACAAAATTTCTTAACAGTTATCTCAAAACAATATATTTGATTTATATAAGTCATTTTTAGTGGGGAAAAGAAAAAATGATATCTTGAAAACACACCGTTTTTCTTATCCTTCAACTCTGGTAGCATAACTTCTTAGGAGTGGGCATCCCATCCCATCTCGTCCCGCCCCGATTTTTTTTTCGGTCCTTTTGGGATTGATCAAACTCATTCCGATCTAGAGTGGGATGGGATCGAGATGAAGATTTTCAATCCCGCCCATCCCGTTCTGTTTCGTCCCGAACTTATTTATTATAATTAATTTTAATCAAACTACTGTTCTAAAGGAAAGTTTATGATGTATTGAAGTTAAATCAAAACATCTATTATTTGAAAACTTGCTTGATTTGGTACTGATTATTTAGATAGAAACTTCAGTTTGAATATTTTAAGTCAAATATAACCCATAAAAATTAATGTTTTTTCACATTTTAAATTGGTTATAGGACAATTATTCTTGTTGAAAATAAAGGCAAATCATGATTTGATTTAGTTTTGCAATATGAGTTATATTGTTGGAAATTTGGTCAATGAACAATATTTTTCATTTTGAACTTATATTAAGACAACTTGAGAACTCATATCATTCATATAAGATACAATAATGAGCAATGTAAGATGGAATTTTATATGATATTTTATATTGTTATGATGAAAGTTATATGTACATAAATTAAGAACTATTAGTGTGTGAGCAATGTGAGATGAATTTTTTTTGTTATTCTTCATTGCAAGACTATTTAGTATGTGCATCCCGTCCTGAACCCGTTTGGAATGGGACGAGGTTGGGATGAGGTCTATCCCATCCCGATCCCGTCCCGATCCCGAACGAATGGGATGGGATAGGGATGAGGTTCATCCCGTCCGGTGCCCACCCCTATAACTTCTTACTATTGTTTGTTTTTTCATAATTTCTGAGGTTACACAAATTACTTGTATTTTGTGTTATCTAAATTTTTTTTTTTTTGTTAAGCATTTAATATATCGAACAGAGTCATTCATTATGGCATGCAGTTAACCAAGTGATATAATGACCATAAAGATAAAATGGTATGCCATTGACTAATTGGATAAAATGTTATAAACAAATAAATTCGCTTATGCATCCATAACCTTGACCAAACGATCTAATAAGCTACGCTAGCAGATGTCATACAGAAATTATGAACCAAATGTTGTTCTTGAAAGAAGTCGGTACGTTTTATAAGCAAGATGCTAATTCAAAATTGAACAAAGTAACCCATATAAAATACATACCAGAAAAAGCATCCATAATCAGAAAGAAAGCTTTCTCCCCCATCTTCATAGAAAGGGACACCAAACGGAATACTGTTGTAATAGCCTGCATTTTGTGGGCCTGTGTCACCCCACTCAGGTTTACCTTCCTGGCATGCAGTCATTTTTAGGTCCTCCATCCTGACAATTAAAACATAATATTAATAAATATCTATATTGGACAAAGTAAAAGTGTAAGTGTGATTGTGATTGTGCAATTGCTTGTGAGCATGCTCATGTTCATTGTTTGTTTTGTTTTTGTGTGGGTGTGGGTTGGGGTAGAGAAAGAAGCTTACATGTACTTATCGTAACACTGGAACTCACCAATCCCAGGGAATCTCCATCTACCATCACTGGAAGGATGAGAAGGATACCTGCAATTCAACTTTCCTTAGATTGTCTAGCAAAATTTCAAACTAGAGATAATAATTTCTTCGAAAGAGGTGTACCTTAGTTCACCAGCAGGACCAAGCCCGATGCTTATCTCTTCAATTACACTCCCCATAAGCAACTCAAACTTATTCATGAAACTGTACATAAAATCTTCATAGCATTGGAGGGCAGTCCGGCCATAAAATAAAGGAATCTGATCCACTCCTAATGTAAGATAATCATCATTTGACATGCCATTTTGGTCTCTATAATAAATATGCTTATTTAAACGACCAATCTGCAAATGATAAAAGGAAAGCAATCAAAGCATTAGCTGTAAAAAAAAATGTCTGGCATTGTTGAGTAGTCACACATACAGAAAATTATGAGTAAACCATAAAGGAGGTCTACCACCAGCATGGCAGTACATGTTGCATGCAGTTGTGGGGAATGAATCAATTATATATCCTAGTTCAAAAGTTGACAGAGATTATTCTGACCACCAATCTATCACATTCTGCAAGGAACATAAGACAAAATATTCTAACATGTTGATAGTCCACCATTTGGTATCCCAGCTCACCACAGACAGTGGCGGAACCAGAAATTTTGTTGAGGGGGGACAAAGCTACAAGTTACATGCAATTTCATATAATTCGTAGTAGTTTGATCTGTTGTCCCAATAATTATCTTACAATTATAAACTTTGAAAGTGAAATTGTACAAACTAAATCGTGTAAATTTCTATGGAAAATTGCATGAATAATTTAATACATTTTTATAACCTGTTTGAACTCGTCTTAGCTCGAAATTTAATGGTTATAAACTTGAGATAACGATCAATTCTAGAAAATCTGGATTAGATCTATTTCCCTTTGACCCATCTACTGTGCAGGAGTTAGGGGGTGTAAAGATTTATTTTGTAAAGTTAGAGGTTGCTAGTAGTAGAATTAATAAAATATGGGACTCACAAACTAAACAAGATTAAGTAATTATTTTTATGGGGCTTAATAATTTAAAAGTTCAGGAGGCAATAGGACTATATTGTCTCATACATTAATCAGAAATATCTAACGTTAAGGGGCAGAGAATCATTTGATCAAATTACACAGAGAGAGGGCGGGGGTGTTGTGTGGTGATATAAATCTCTTTGAAAAAAGTACACTCACCTCCACAATCCATAGTGGAAGACTGACAGCGCCTTTTCCGTTGGATGAATGTATGTTTGAATGGAAAGACAAAGCAACATGAAGCTTCAACCCTGACCTAGATATCAGTGTGAAAAGCTCCTCATAAATGGACCAGTTATACTCTAAAGGAGAAGAACGCTCTACAATTCCCCACCACACCTCAACCGTGATTCCATGAACACCTGCCAACTTGAGTGCTTTCAGGGACATGGTTAATGCCTTGATTCTGAAACAAGAAAAAGAGCTATGTAAATAAAGATTCCATTCCTTCAAAGAAGCCATAATGGAAACAAGGGTTATTTACCTTTTGGTACCTAATTTGTTTTTTAAAAAACCCGATGGTACCCAAAAAGATTATAATGCCCGTTTGGTACCCAATTTTACTCTTAGGACAAGAACGTTGACCAACCCGAACCATCGACACATTTTTCTAATGATTGAAATGTCCATGATTCACATCTAGATACAAAATTTAACACGCATCTTGAGGGGAGTGGTGTAAGAGATGGTGAGTTTTTTTTTTGTTTACTTCGCTGATAGATGCACCTCGAGAGGCATGTTTAATTTTATATAGATATGAATCATGGACATTTCAGTCATTAGAAAAAAATGTGGATGCCTTGGGCGGGTCAACGCCCTTGACCTAAGGGTCAAGAGTAAAATGGGGTACCAAACGAGCATTTTATTCTTTTTGAGTACCATCAGGTAATTTTAAAAAAATTGAGTACCAAAAGGTAAATAACCAAAAAATAAATAGACAAATAATGGCTGACATACTTTCTAATCCTTGGAACTCCAGAAGTATCAATTCCCAATATATCTGCCGGCATCATCACAAAAAGAGGAACCCTTTTTTGTTTGGAGGATTCCAATATTGATGATCTAGATTTCTCGTGGTGCGCCATGCTGCAAGTCATTTATGAACTTTATTAGATATTAATGACCAACCTCATCCATATATATCAATTAAAACCAATCTTAGCATAATTTTGAATTTGAACTTTGGAGTTGTAACGCTTATACAATCAGAACCATAGACAACGAGCTCCAATAACTATTTATTGGAGATGCATAATATCAAAAATCCATGACCTCAATCATAAATCTCTTCAACTTTTAAGCTTTTTCCTTGGATGTTTAAGTGGGAATATACAAAGCTGTTGAGCTTTATCTCATCTCATAGATGTGATCTTCTTATATATAGTTGAGATTTCTTCTCATTTACTTCTAAATGTTTCAGGCTCTAAGAAAATGTTGATACTGAGCAGTTTTTGAACTTAGAAAAGTCAGTGCTATTGGTGGTGGTGGGGTGTGTGTCTGTGTAGGGGGGTGGGGTTGGGTGGGGAGGCTTGCAATACCCCAAATCTCTTCCAATTTGTCCACGAGAGCCTTAACTGGTATCTTTTTCTCGTGTATATCTCACTCTTTTGGAACCCTGTATTTGTGTTTTATTTCTAATTTCACCCATTCTACATTGGCTAAATTACCTACGGAACTACTCATTACGTTGGAGGTGTATGTCTTCTAGTCTTCCCTAGTCCAAGTGAATAAATTTCACCTCTAAAACTTGAAATTTCCAAAAAAAAAAAAAAAAGAATGAAAAAATAAATTAAATTTTCACTAATCTACCATAAGTCTTCCAACTACAAAAGGAATATGATAAAACATTCAAAATCTATAACACCCAACAAAATGAATCGTTGTAGGATCAGCCCAACAAAACCCACACCCCCCATTCAATTTTATCCAAAACCCATGTCATCAACATCCAAATTATCCCTAACATCCCCAGTCATCAACTTTCTAGCCTTCAACTGTCTATTCCACAGCCTTCAAACTATGTGATGTCCCATCTAATTGTAACCATTTACTTCTCTAATTTGAGCATAAAAATAGAACCAATTTCCCTTAATCTATCTCCAATAATCCATACACTACTCATTAAATTTCTAATTATCTCATCCTATCCATCTCAACCTCCCCACAAACACATCATTTCTAACCAACCCATTCTTCAAAACTCCATAACAACAAATCCCATCAACAAAATGGGTTAAAACTCACCTTTTTTTTTCCACAAAATCATTAAATTTGCAAACTTTGTCAACATAAGCAGAGATTGGGCAAGAACCCATATTTCAAATTCAATTAAAAACAATAAACTGACCTGGAAATACAAATATTACGCCCAGAAGACTCCCATCTGAAGAATCCTTTCTTAAAACTAGACACCATGGAAACATTTCTGAGATATCCTCCTCCTCTTCTCCCACTCTTCCTTCTCTGAAAAAATCCTTCCTTGAATCCACCGCTGATGTAGCTCCTCCTGTCTGAACAACATTTACACGTCAATCCTCCCTTCACAGCCATTTCGATCGACCGAATCAATCGATCGATCAGACCATAACGACGAGAGCAATCGATCAATAGACAGACAGAGGACAGAGTGAACAAAGGAGGGACCTTTAGATTTCCTTTTAAACCAACAAAAAATTGAACCTTTTTTTTTTTTTTTTTTCGTTTTTTGTTGAATAAAAGGCTTGAAGTTTAATGGAATTACAAAAGTACCATCGAAATGAAAAACGTGCGTTTTCTTTTACCTTTGAGTCAAAACGGCCGGTGGCTAGGAAGAATTCAGCTTTTTTACAACTAATTTATTTTGATTTTTTTTTACATTACACTAAAATTAACAAAAAGAAATGTGTCAAAAATTGGATATAATTATTGACATCTATATAACTAGCTATCACTATATAATAAGGATACGTATACTTGGAGAATATTATACAATATAACTATCGCTATATTATACAATATAAGGATACGTATACTTGGAGAATATTATACAATATAACTATCGCTATATCATGATATGCACATCAGGAGAGATGTTAGTTATTAATAGTATACCGAGTGACAGTGAAGACTGAATGAAAAAAACAAAAAGTAAACACTATCTTATAAAATAGCGTTTCGTTCACAAGCTAAAGGGTACAAGGGACTCGGGTATAATGTGGCCTCCACCATCCTATATCGACTTCTTGGGTGTAATTTTTGCACTTTTATGCAACTATGTTTTAGGTTTTGGTGGTTCAAATTTGGATCAAATAGTAGTTGGGGCTGATTAGTAATTTCAAACTTGAAAAAACAAGAAATTGAAAAGGAATCCTTGAGCAATAGGACAGAAAACCCTGTAATGCAACAAAGGGGTGCATGATTGGCAGTTCAATGAGGGCCACCATTCTATTTTCTAAGGGTGGGAAATTACTTGAAGCCAAAAAAAAGGAAAAAAAATAAGTGTAGTATACATAACCAAGGTGGAAGTGTATATCCATAGGAGGATAACGGAGTGTCACCAACAAAATGATTGTTTTGGAATGGTAGGGGTGCATGAAAGCTGCAATTGAGATTCTAAGTATAGGACTCTTTTTATGTCATTCGATTGTGTCAATATGTGGCTCGGATATGAATTGGATGGTCGAGAATTGTTTTCAATGAGTAGAATGTTGTTAAACTCACGTCAACAACTTCATTGTTGTGGCGGAGATGAGTTTGTGTGTCAAACGTTCGAAACCAGATTAGGGAATCAAAATTTACTTAGAATTGATGGTTATCATCGTTGATCACTGTTTGATGTAACTATTAGATCTAATCAATTGGAAACGCTTCATAATGTGTAAATAGATTACTTAAATCAAAGCCCCCATCAAAACCTTTTTTTATTTGGAAGATCATTCAAAACATTATCTCAATCATGACCAAACTGACTAGACTTTCATGCATATCGATGATTGTTGTATCTTTTGCCAGAAGCATAAGGAGGACGCTATTCATATTTTCTTTCTCTACCTGATCATCCATAGATTAAATTTGACCGAGTTTGGCATGCACTGAAACCTTTTAGCTTGCATGCTAAAATACGATTTTTCATTGAAGATGTACTTAGAAATTTAGATAAAATTGAAAGAGAAGTTTGGAGACATAAATAATTTTAAAAAAATAATATGGAGTGTCGTAGGCACGGATAATATATGAGACAAACAATAACCACTGCGTCCATGCAAACATGGAAGCAACCAATGAATACAACTTACAAGACATGATAAATACTGTTGATTTTTTTTGTCCGGCGCTTTGGTTGAGAGATGATTACAGTAATTTACCAGAGTTTAATAAGGCAACAATGTAAGATGGGAATGAGACATTCGATTTGCAACGAACATGAGGTCCCATTTCTAAGATGCTTACTAATGAGATCAATTAGCTTGGAAAAAATCAGTTTTGTGGTTACATACTTAGATAGAGAGGAAAGAAAAAATGTGAATGCTGACATGCGAAGAGCCATGGAAAATAAATTGAAACTTGCATCGTCAAAATGAATTTAGGTATCGTTATCCCAACAAGTACAAGACACGACAAATGATGTTGAGGATTTTTATTTTTATTTTTATTTTTATTATTATTATTTTATTATTTTTATTTTTATTTTTATTACAAATGATGTTGAGGAGGTCATACAAGGAGATTGTCATTTGAGACTTTGAAAATCAATTTAAATTGCCTAAACTAGGAAGAACCTTAAATATTTTTAAATAAATAATATAATATATTTAATAGTGAATCAAAAGTTACCTCGAGTTTTCCAAGCCATCAATGTCCAATCATTTGTTTTTTAATGGAACAGCCCGGCAGAATTTTATTACCCAACTATATAGACCATTATTTATTTGACACATGAACATTGCATTCTTTCTAGGATATGCACATGATAATCATGAGAACAAACAAGATAAATGAACCTTGATGAAATATGTGTTATCAAACAAAGTTTCAAAGTGAATGAAATTTCTAGTACATCAATTATCAAGATTCCGATCAGATATAAGGACTCTGTAAAATAAAATAGACTATATTAAACACATATAATTTTAATAAAATAAATAAATTTTAAAAAGAATTAGATATCATTAGAATTCCTACAAAAATTAAATCAGTGAATTAATTAAAACCATAAATATTAGTCAGCCTAATCATAAAGAACTAGAAACTAAGAAGACATTAGATAACGTAAATAAACAGATAATCCATATTAATAATCAAATAAAAAATTGAAAATTTACAAATAAGTTTAGAAGCAAAACTAGAAGAAACTAAATATATAATTAATGGATAAATGATCATAACTATATAGAAGCATTAGTGGAGGCTAAAAAATATCTCGAAGATCCTGAAGGACTAAACAATTATAAAGGAGTATCTAAAGGAAATCAACCAAGTGTTAGACAAAATAATATAGAAATAATACTACTAACAAAATTATATAAAAAGTTAGATAATTTAGCCTTGCTAAATTAGAAGAATCCATAAAAGGGTAATATATACGCTTAGAGATAAAAATGTTTTTTGATACACCTAGGACATGAATTCTATATGAACCAATGGATCGTGACAAGTCGTTACTACTAGCAATTACTAAAAGAAGAAATTAAACAGCCTGTAGATAAACTAATAAATCAGTTTCAGAATTTAAAAATTAACAATGATCAAGGATCATTCCAACCAAAGCAAAATAAAAGCTATAGATATTATTAAAATGAATAAATAGTTAGTAACAACTAATAGAATTCAACAAGAAAACTTTTTAGGAAGATTATGAAGCAAAAAAGAAACTAATAAAGAAATCAAAATAGAAAATATAATAGATATAGAAGATCAAATATAAAGATTTAGACAAAGAAAATTAGACCTCATAGAACCAACATAAATATATAAAACGGGTAATATATTTAGTAAGTCTTTCATTTATCAGCACTACGGAAAAAGAATGGTTTCATGTACCCATGAATATCAATAAATTTAATTTAATTTAATAGATAAATATTCATACAACCAATTAAAAAGTAAATTATTACAGCAAGCTCATTTAGGAATGAGCCCTTTTAGCAGTCGAGGAAATGGGCGAGGGGGTGGGTTTTACATCTCATCCCCCCTCGAGATTTGTGAAGTTGTGCATCTCAAAGGCACGTGCACGCATCTTGAGGGGGTGAGAAGTCACACTCACCCCCTCGCCTGTTTCCTCGCCCATTTCCTCGCCATTTAGAATTTTCATTTAGGAATAGTAGTAATAGGAGTTAAAAGATTACATAGAGAAGGATCATGAACTAAAAACCTTAGTTGTCTTTATGATGATAGATTTACAAATATAGAACAAAGACTATTAGGAAGCATAGAGTTAGATATGAATAATAAAGAATGAATAATGTATTTTACACTAGATTACTTATTAAATGCAAAAAAAATTATAAAAATCGGTTTTAAAATTAAAGGTTATAAAATGAAGAGAGGTGAAGATAATCTATTAATATGTACATGATTTATAGGAAGACTTTGTGAATCAAGTACTACAAAATATAAATTAGAAAATGAGCACTTAACAGAGATATTAGGAATCAAGGGGATTAAAGCTATACTAGCTAAACAATTTTCGACAGAAACAAATGTAGGATTAGATTGGAAAATAGAAAATAGAGGAGACTTCTGGCCGTAGGGACGACAATCAGATGATATTTCATCTAGCTGGGGAGACTCGCGATTCAAAGAGGGGTTTACTTAAAATCCTTCAATGAGAAAGGACGAGTCAAACCCGTATCGGACGAAGCCACCATGCCCGGCTGCAGCAACAGGTTTCTCATAACCTTTGCTTGATCGGTGTTCAGCTTCATTACATCTTCAACTCCCACCATCTGCATGTATTCCTTCTCCAAGTTAGGAAGAGAGATAGGGGCCATTGCCCGAGCATCCTGCCTGAGCATCCTGCCCATCGGACACAACAGTTTCCGCTCCAGATGATGAATCAAGAACCTACCCCACGGCTTGGTGTCCCTTTGAAAGGGCCAAATGCTCACTAGCGGGCTTAGTGACAACACGAGGCTTCTTGGAAATCATATTAAAAGAAAACGCTTCATTCAGCTCTGCCCTCCTTGACGGGCTCAAAATCTTAACTTTTGGGAGCTTCCTCTTTTTTGAAGAGAGCTCCCCTTCGGACTTCGGACTTTGGCTTTGGAACTCTGAAAAGAGTGGGAGGCTCATGCCAATGGGCTCACAGTCCGCTACGCTTGATGTTAGAAGACTGAACAACATCCTCTACACGCATTCAGGGCATATCACGAAATTTCTCTAAAGTTGTTTTATCCTCAGAATACTCAGGAGCCTCCCTGCAGAAAGCACAGACAACATTTCAATATGTAACTAACACTAGCAGAATCGAGAACGAAATTAAACTTCCTCTGCTGCCAAAACTCTCGCTCAATCGGACGACCAACAAACTCAAAATACTCTAAGTCCGTAGAGGCCATAAAACAATATTTATGCAAAAACTTGAAGTCATCAGGCAGGTTGCCAAAACAGTATGGCAATGTCAACACGCACACAACATGCTTGTTTATCTGTGGCGAAGTAAGCAATTGAATCACCCTCGGAGACACTCGAACATCAGCATCCTTCGCCCTAATCAGAATGGTGATCACCATCATATACCTGTTTGACACCAGTGGAGAAGAAGCAATGCCGAGGTAAGCCAAAAAGCTCCAGATTTACTTAATGACAGGAAAATAAATGCCCGATTGAAGCATACCTTGATGCAAACAGATAAATCCTTCTGCGGGAGACATCAAGGTCTGACCAACATTCAGTGTGCAGAGCACCAGATCATCAGGGATCCCGTACGTGTCACAGAGGCTTTCCAGATTTGACTCAGAGAGTGACCTCTCCTCGAAGAACTTATGACCCTTAGCAAATAGTTCATCAGAAAGCTAATTCTGGCCCGCCATTGAAGAACGTACAAACTTTTGATTATGAAAGTTGGGTAAAGTCAAAAGCATGGAAAGTAAAATGACAAAGCAGAGTCTCCAAGATTGAAAAGTAAGAAAAATAAACTCTGCAGAGAAGGGGATCTATATAGATAACAAAATTATCGCCTTTTTTAGAGTAGATGCACGCCCATTTAATGAATCGCGCCACTTGAGGAAACGATTCAGACTCCAACCAATCATGACCGCTCAGGTCCCTTACTACATGACTTGATGTACCGATGAACTGGCCCATTAACTCGGGGGAGTAGTTGATGATACACCAAACTACCCTTTAATCCGCATGTCACAATAATCTCGTCAACATAGCAAAACGGGCCCGGTTGCCCACTAAATCTGGAAATGCCCAAACAACATTAAGCTCAATTCGGCAGAATCCAGAGAGTTGGATCTAAGTTGGAATGCCCTACTAATCCCACACGTACCATGGTAAAGCCCAATACCCGTATGGCCTAATCAGACAAGTATCTGGGGGATCACCTAAGACAGACATGCCAGCAACACATTGGTTCAGACTAGAAAATATATACCAAAGTATAAGTTGTGCATGGAAACTTCCTTGCATGGAAAACACTCCAAAAGAAAAACCTTTCCCACAGATCTTGGAACACAAGTCGTGTAGGGAAACTCTCCTACATGGACGACTCCCACTAGAAAAGGATTTCCAACAAGATTTCTTTCCCTAAACTACGCCACCAGAGGCTTAGTCGAACGAGGACTTTCGCATAATAAATAAGACAGAGTTTATGAAAAAAGGTAGGCTACAGAACCCAATTTACAGTTTTAAGCCTTTCTCAAGCCTTGTCAGACTTTAGCATCGGTGTGTCATCGGCCACCACGACGGTGGTTCTTGGCTCACGTACGTTCACTGTGCAGGTCTAAGTCAAGGTCAATGAGAGCATGATTAGACTACATCAAGTACCATGGCTACATGTCAGGTGGCAGAGATGGTTCTTCTTCTGATTCAGACAAACCACTGGTGCATTGGTTTTCTCTTGGGGGACTACGGGATTCTTCATACCATTTTGCAGGAGGATCAGAACCAGACAAATACAACCATGTGTTGGATGTGGCTTCCCTTAATTTTGAATATTTGCAGACTTTTATCGCAACACAAACAATGATTATGTAAATTTATTTCTAGGGAACTCAATATTGAGGCCCATGTTTTAGCTACCACTGCTGGACATATGGTATGCAACCGTATTAATTGATTGATATTGGTCTGAGACCTTGTAATTAAAAAAAAAAAATAGGTCATCTTGTAAGAAAATTTGTCATTTTTACAATGTAATTAAAATGATGATGAAATACTTGTGATTTGCAAAAATACTAGGAAACCTAGTTTTTGGAACCAGGTTCTGCAACCAAGGGTGACGTGGTGTGATCTAGGAAGAATTATGAAAGCCCCAAAGTGTTTATATGTATCTTGATGTTGCAAAAAAAACTTTTCTAGCTAATCTTTTCATATCATCTTGATTGCAAAACCTAGTTCTCTAGCTAAGTTTTACGATTTGTCTCATCCAAATTTAATTATGAAAATAAATACATTTCAAAATGAAAATTATCAATAGTCAACCCCTAGCTCCAGGACAACACCAGGGGAGGCTCCCCTGCACGGGAATGTCAGAGATCCACCAAAAAGACGAAAAACCCTTTCTCACGGCGTTACATTCGCGTGCCCGCAAAAAGTGTACTACCCTTACATTCACGTTTCCAACAAGAATGCCCATTCGAAGCTGCAGAGAGAGCAATGGAGGCTTCCCTTTCTTCCCCTTTCTCATATCAAATCAAAGATGAAGAGCCAACCCTTGTTTCCTTTTTCATCTCAGTCGAAGACAAAGATCCAAGTAGTGTCTCTCCCTTTTCATCTCAGTCGAAGAAGAAGAATTGCACCCCATCTCAGATCGAAGACGAAGAAACTCCTCTCTTATCAGATCCACCTTGAAGAAACCCAACCCATCTCAAATCGAAGACGAAGAAACCCACCCCATCTCCCCTTTTCAAGGCAGATCGAAGACGAATGAACACTTTTCATCTCCCTTTTCAAAGAAGAATCAAAAGTCAGATTACCCTTTTCTCTAGGGTATGTTTGAAGTGTTGAATGACTTTCAACGATTGAATCGTTGAACGAATGAAGCTTTGCAACCTTTTTCTCTAAGTGTCACTTCAAGGTACGTGGTAACAGTACAAATTTTGTGTTGGTCTTTTCCTTTTCGTGCTAATAGTAAGATTCAAAGGATTATTACTTTCTGAGAAGAGAAATTAAAGCTCCTTCCATCAACGTCCTCTTTTTCAAACAACTTTCAAGTAACAAACCTTTTTTCAACTAACATGTGTTGAGACAAAGATACACATTGTCCATTGCTTTTGGTTTCCTCCTTACTTTCTTGGCCTTATTAGCTAGTTTAGTTCCCTTGCTCTTTCATTGTTAGCAATTAAGCCATAAGGAGCATTATACTCGAATTTAGTAAACTTGAGTTTATTACTGGAATGGTTAGATTTCTTGTTTGCGATGGACTGTTACATTTGCTCATTCATTGAAGGGTCATAAACCCTTATGTATTGAGCAAAGTGAATTCATATATAGGCTTATAGTTAAATTACTTTGACTAAACATGGATTTTATTCCAGAACCATAATGTGGAATGGCATAAAAAAATTGGGCATGTGTTGAGAAGAGCTTAACAGTACAAATTTTATTCCAGAGATCTCTTCGAATCTTACTAATTGGTACAAACATTCTCTAGGGCTACATTTATGAATTGTTTGAGAAGAAACTAACAGTACAAATTTTGTGTTGTTTCATGATGTGTAGGCTTGTCTTTCAATTCCCTTCCAGCCATCCGGTTACTTTGGTTAGGCACAAGCAGGTATTAAAAGTAGCCAGCAAACAATTATACTTAACAAAAATTCTAACTGTCGAGGGAAATGGCGAGGAAAACAGCGAGGGGTGGGGGGGGGGGTCGTCCATCCCCCGGGATGGACGATCCCCCCTCCCCCCTACCTGTGGGGTCCCTCGCTGTTTTCCTCGACACTTAGACGGGCTCTATACTTAATATGTTGAAAGTCATTCTCAAAGCTTTTGGGTAATGTTAGGCTCATTTTGTTACTTCTATTGTATAATCTATTTGGCCGGAACTGCATGTGTAACAACTCTGGTGGATCCTTAGTTGCAGCATCGTTCCCCAAAATAGACTATACAAGGTAACTGTACTAGGGTTGTTATCTGTGTCTCTATGTTATAACCGTTGTTGTATATTATAACACATATTTTAGGAATGGGTCCTTAGTCTTTATTTTTTCTAAATGAACATTGTCATAACTATCTACATAGTTATTAGATTTTGGTAAATTTTATATCGTTGAAATGCATTTTTGAAAATATTTCTAGTGAAACCAATTATTAATTCAATCGTTTAAAATTTTAAGATATTTATTTATTATTAAAAAAATGTCAATGCATTTCATATCATAAGTATTTTCAATATCTATATTACAAATAAGAATGGTGTTTGAGGTTGAAAATAAAAGACGACTGAGATTTACCTAAATATAAGAATCTAACAGATCACATAGAACTCAAAGAACCAAGAAATAAGTTTGTAGATAAACATAGTTCATGATTGAGATTCGATTCATCTAATGGTTAAGACTTAAAGTTAATATTTATTTCTTACCTTCAATCAATCCCCAATAAGAATGCATGGGTTCAATTCTCAAACCCAACATTTTGATATTTATTTATCTTGATATTTAAAATAGAATAAACTCTATTTAACATGTTAAACTTTTATCGTGCCAACGGCACGAGGAATACCCTAATTTTTAACAGAATGAAACAGGTATCTTAATGCACATTCAAAAAGATCTCAAACTTCATATTTTGTCATAGTCAAAGTTTGGGGAGAACTCACTCCCACGATTTGAAAATGTTTTCTTTTAATTTTATTTTTCAAAATTTTGATCGAGTTTGATCATTTTGTCACAACTCACATCCTATCATGCCAACGACACGAGTAATATAGTAGTGTATGTAATAAGGCAACTAAGTTTTTGTTTGTCTTGAAAACAAAATAGTCAAGAGTTGAGATGGAAAATAGAAAAGTTATCAAAGGTCAAGATTTGTATTCACAATGGTATGGTTATAAATAAAATATACCTAAAAGGGCAAAGGAAAAGGTATAGAGAAAATGTATAATATATATATATAGAATGATTTGTTTTGGAATGGTAGGGGTGCATGAAAGCTGCATTTGAGATTCTAAGTATAGGACTCTTTTTATGCCATTCGATTATGTCGATAGGTGGCTCGGATATGAATTGGATGGTCGAGATTTGATTTCGATGAGTAGAATGTTGTTAAACTCACGACAACTTCATTGTTGCGGTGGAGATGAGTTTGTGTGTCAAACGTTCGAAACCAGATTAGGGAATCAAATTTTACTTAGAATTGATGGTTATCATCGTTGATCACTGTTTGATGTAACTATTAGATCTAATCAATTGGAAATGCTTCATAATGTGTAAATAGATAGCTTAAATCAAAGCCCCCATCAAAACCCTTTTTTTTATCTTTTTTTTTAAATTTGAAGATCATTCAAAACATTCCCTCAATCATTACCAACCTGACTAGACTCCGCACGCCTATTGATGATTGTTGTATTTTTTGCCAAAAGCAAAAGAAGGACGTTACTCATATTTTCTTCCTCTGCCGATCATCCATAGATTAAATTTGACTGAGTTTGGCATGCACTGAAACCTTTTAGCTTGCATACTAAAATATGATTTTTCATTGAAGATGTACTTAGAAATTTAGATAAAATCAATGGAGAAGTTTGGAGACATAAATAATTTTAAAAATAATAGGGGGTGTCGTAGGCACGGATAATATGCTTATATATATATATATATATATATGTGAGACAAAAAATAACCACTGAGCCCATGCAAACATGGGAGGAACCAACAAATACAAGACATGATAAATAATGTTGATTTTTATTTTGTCCGGCGCTTTGGTTGAGAGATGATTACAATAATTTACCAGAGTTTAATAAGGCAACAATGTAAGATGGGAATGAGATAATCGATTTGCTAGAAGGAGACATTCGATTTGCAACGAACATGAGGTCCCATTTCCAAGATGCTTACTGATGAGATCAATTAGCTTGGAAAACATCAATTTTGTGGTTACATACATAGATAGAAGGGAAAGAGAAAATGTGAATACTGACATGCGAAGAGCCATGGAAAATAAATTGAAACCTGCATCGTCAAAATGAATTTATGTATCGTTATCCCAACAAGTACAAGACACGACAAATGATGTTGAGGATTTTTATTTAACTTTTTTTTTTTTTTTTTTTTTTTTTTACAAATGATGTTGAAGAGGTCATACAAGGAGATTGTCATTTGAGACTTTGAAGATCAATTTAAATTACCTAAATTAGTAAGAGCCTTAAATAGTTTTAAATAAATGATATAATATATTTAATAGTGAATCAAAGTTTTTTCCAAGCCATCAATGTCCAATCATTTGTTTTTTAATGGAACACCCTGGCAGAATTTTATTACCCAACTATATAGACCATTATTTATTTGACACATGAACATTGCATTCTTTCTAGAATATGCACATCATAATCATGAGAACAAACAAGATAATTGAACCTTCATGAAATATGTGTTGTCAAACAAAGTTTTAAAGTGAATGAAATTTCTAGTACATCAATTATCAAGATTTCGATGAGATAAAATAAAATAAAATAGTAGTTGAGGCTGATTAGTAATTTCAAACTTGAAAAAACAAGAAATTGAAAAGGAATCCTTGAGCAATAGGACAGAAAACCCTATAATGCAACCAAGGGGTGCATAGTTGGCAGTTCAATGAGGGCCACCATTCTATTTTGTAAGGGTGGGAAATTACTTGAAGCCAAAAAAAAAGGAAAAAAAGGAGTGTATTATACATAACCAAGGTGGAAGTGTATATCCATAGGAGGACAAGAAGTGTCACCAACAAAATGATTGTTTTGGAATGGTAGGGGTGCATGAAAGCTGCATTTGAGATTCTAAGTATAGGACTCTTTTTATGCCATTCGATTGTGTCGATATGTGGCTCGGATATGAATTGGATGGTCGAGAATTGTTTTCGATGAGTAGAATGTTGTTAAACTCACGTCAACAACTTCATTGTTGTGGCGGAGATGAGTTTGTGTGTCAAACGTTTGAAACCAGATTAGGGAATCAAATTTTACTTAAATTTGATAGTTATCATCGTTGATCACTGTTTGATGTAACTATTAGATCTAATCAATTGGTAACGCTTCATAATGTGTAAATAGATAACTTAAATCAAGCCCCCATCAAAACCTTTTTTTATTTTTTATTTGGAAAATCATTCAAAACATTATCTCAATCATAACCAAACTGACTAGACTTTCATGCCTATCGATGATTGTTGTATCTTTTGCCAGAAGCATCAGGAGGACGCTATTCATATTTTCTTCCTTTGCCTGATCATTCATAGATTAAATTTGACCGAGTTTGGCATGCACTGAAACCTTTTAGCTTGCATGCTAAAATACGATTTTTCATTGAAGATGTACTTAGAAATTTAGATAAAATCGATGGAGAAGTTTGGAGACATAAATAATTTAAAAAAATAATATGGAGTGTCGTAGGCACGGATAATATATGAGACAAACAATAACCACTGAGTCCATGCAAACATGGAAGCAACCAATGAATACAACTTACAAGACATGATAAATAATGTTGATTTTTTTTTTCCGGCGCTTTGGTTGAGAGATGATTACAATAATTTACCAGAGTTTAATAAGGCAACAATGTAAGATGGGAATGAGACATTCGATTTGCAACAAACATGAGGTCCTGTAACACCCCTACTTTTTCAATGACAATTAAAATTTATGCAACTAAAAAAAAAATTCAATTGAAAATTTTGTTTTAAAATCTTCTTTCGTTTGACAAGTTATATTTTTCGATTTGACATTGTTGGTTTGATTTATATCTTTAATGAAAAATCGATTTGACATTAAATATGTAAATAAAACCAAAATGTCTAGGGATTGAGTTTTACTCACCTCTTTTTGCAAGAATCCCAAGATTTGAGCAAATTTCTTCCTTCAGCACCTCCCAGCTTTTTTAACGTAAGTTTTTCTTTTCTTCTGTGTGTATCCAGAGAGAAAAAGGAGGTCAGGGCTTAAATAAGTTTTTAATTAGGGTTTATTTGGCTAAACACAACCATCACTCATCTTTTATTCTTTTAACCTTTATTTCCCTCAAACCAATACCCTAACCATTACTTTCATGAAAGCCCAAACTCAAGCCCAAGAAAATTGAATAAAACCCATCAAGATTAGGGTTTAACTAAAGTATATGTGCACCTTTTTTTTAGAGTGTGACTAATTAGTTTACTTAAGGCAAATGTCTTATTTTGGGTTTTCAAATTTTGGCTAAACACACACACACACACACCTTATTCTATTTAGCAATGACAAATAGAAAAAAAAAAATCCAAATAATTGAGATTACAATATATGCCACAATTAATGAATAAGAAATTTTTATATTTATTTAATTAGGCGGGTATTACAATATATACAACTCAAAAGAATCTCGTCCCGAGATTTGGTAGAAAAGAAAGTTAAGCGAATTTCGAAAAATATAACTTGTCAAACGAAAGAAGATTTTAAAACAAAAATTTCAATTGAATTTTTTTTAGTTGCATAAATTTTAATTGTCATTGAAAAAGTAGGGGTGTTACAATATATACAACTCAAAAGAATAATAAACTATTCCAGAATACGCCAATACCAAATTAATTGTCATTGAAAAAGTAGGTAATTAATTATTCAATACGCCAATACCAAATGAAACAACAATAGAGTCTAAATAATAAACTATTCCAGAATAGATTTTCGATTCACCCTCCTTAAGAAACCAACCACACATCACATGGACAAACAAATAGTTCATGCATATCATAACTTCATGAAGACGATCACACAAAGATATATAAGAAATTTATTAAATTTAATAAATATTAAAAAAATACGGGGTGCTATAATATATACAACTCAAAAGAATCTCGTCCCGAGAATATTCGCGAAAAGGGTTAACTAAAGATTCAGGATAACAAACCGCTACAAGGAAACTACACGGAATAATGTCACCCACTATTGGCATTAAAATAAGTAATGATTAGCCCCGAATACATAGGTCAAATGAATCTCATCATGAGATTCATGAAGAAAAGAAACAATACTAAAAGTTCAAGGTTCACCCTTGTCACTTTATCTCTAGACAGTTACATTATTACTCTCCCATATCCACATTCCGAGGATCACCTAGACTCTACCCCAGCCTAGGCTAACCAAATGCTCTGATACCAAACTGTCACGCCCCAATTTTCGAGGAAAAACGAAAATCCTAAAATCCACATAGGATTATCCATTTCCCCCAAAACTCGGGACGTGAAAATTCAATAACAACATAAACAAATAGCAACAACAACTAAACATGATTAAATTACTAAAACAAGTAAAACTCTAACCCAGAGAGACTCTGACGTTTCTAGCCCCACTAATGAAACTCCAGTAACGCTGTCCAAAAATCTCTAAACCTGAAAGGCTAATCGACTACATTCCCAAAGGAATGTACCCAAGAAGCAAAAGCTCACCTGGGTCAGAAATCTTCATCCCAAAATCAATAAATCCGCACATGACAACATCAAAATAAACAAAACAATAAACAACCACACCATTAGGTAGTTTCTCAATGAGGCAAAGGTGTTATCATCCTAACTATAGAAATTGACTATGGCAAGTCTGACCTGCAGAAATATGAGTATACTTGCCATCTTGCATGAAAATGTTAGAAGCAACCGGATAATATTTCTAAGTTATCAGTCCTGACAAATGTGATTTATTTTCAAACAATGATACAATTCATAGTTATATTAGACTATTATTGAAATATTAACAAAACACATTTTCTACCTTTAGGAAGACATGTAGTTCTCATTCAATGGTTGAATAAACATTTAGTTTATTCCTTTAAGGTAATCATGCACATACACAAAAAAGAAATCTCACTTCTTTTCCACAATCGCACTATCCTCCTTGTGCCGAACACACCTCACCCAAGTGTGCCTCCCTTGCCTTGGAAATCATTCGGAGCGTACATGTTCCAAGCGGGGTGCCACCTCTAGGAACATGTCATCTCACCCGAAGTTTGATCCATGGCAAGCATTTCCTAAATCTACACGTACAACCGAACTCACATGGAACGTGCACCGATATGCAAGCAAGTCTACATACCCAAAATCATATCACACGTATACAAGCAAGTCTGTATACAAAATAATTCTCTTTTTTTCATTGTTTTTCGGAATTGTGGAAAAGAGCAAATTAAATAAATCAATAAATCCGCAAAACTCTTTTTCGGTGACGCTTTGTCAACCATAACAAATCAACCACAATGGTCACCCATTCTATTGGGGAAACAAATAACAGTTTCATGATTACTAAGTCTCAAGTTATACACTTCACAACATCACGCACAAGTCTCTTGTATCACACGTCAAATGAAGCTCACACTTAGAATGCATTTCAAATAACCGTATACATATTGTCATTATACGATTAAACTTTATTAATAAACAATAGACAATAAAATTATGTACATTACAATAAGACTAATCATCAAGCGAATTGGCAATCCCATTACTCAGAAAGACACTCACAAATTTCATATCTAATAGCAAATTCAACCTATTCTGAGCCCACGTACCAAGTCCCATTCACTACACTAATCCCTATAGAGTCAGTATTCACACTATAGTGGAGGCACATTGAAAGTTGCCTCCACTGACAAAAGTCATAGCTTTAGAAAATTTTAATAAAGCCCTAAAATTTATAATGGGCTATAATTAGGATCGTTACACCACATCAACATACCCAGAAATCAAGGAATTACACCATACATCAAACAAACTTGATTATTATACTAATAAAGCAAATAATCTTATTATTTAAACCATTGTTGTGCACAAATATCTAATACTCCATTAAAAAAAATGAACTAATATTAAAATGTACACTGAGTAGTAGGAATAGCCACATACTCATATGATGTCATGCAAACTATCCCTATAAGGACAATAACTTTTTTTTTAACAGTGACGTTAAACAGGAACAGGAACTGTGATGTAAAACCGAAACAGTGAACAGTGATATCAAACAGGAACAATGATGTCAAATCAGAACAGTGAACAGTAATGTCAAACAGGAACAAGAACAATAATATAAACATGAACAGCAAACAGCAGTGTTCTAAAAATCGGTCTAGGCGGCGCCTAGGCACTAGAAGGTGGAAAACCGCCCAGATTAATGCCAGGGCGGCTGTCTGGGCGGTTCTGGGCAGTCTGGGCGGTCTGGGGGGGGTCTGGGCGGGTCTGGGCGGGGTCTAGGCGGGGTCTAGGCGGTCTGGGAGATTTTTTATTTTTTTATTTTTTAATAAGGTTGATTGTGTTCTTATTTATTATGAACTAGATCTTAGAACTTGAACAAACAACAGAATGTATATTACTTGATTGAAAAATGTACATCTCTTACATGACTTATATAAAGAATACAATGTCTAGCTGTCATAACAATGCTTAACAATAACAACCTGTCTAACAGTCTAACTAACTACTTCTGAACCATATTATGCTTAACATTCCCCCTCAAACTCAGGGTGGATACATCAACCACACTAAGTTTGTTACGCAACAATAAAAACCTGGGTTTACCCAGAGCTTTGGTGAAGATATCAGCAACTTGGCTTGATGCTGAGATATGACGCACTTGAAGCAGTTTGCGAGCTACTTTCTCACGAACAAAGTATATGTCAATTTCAAAATGTTTGGTCCTAGAATGCAGAATAGGATTGGCACTGAGTTGAACTGTGCTCTTGTTATCACACCAAATAATAGGGACAGAGCAACCAAGCTGAAGTTCATGAAACAATGATTGTATCCAAGTGAGCTCTGCTGTGACTGAAGCAAGGCTTCTATACTCTGCTTCAGTACTGCTACGGGAGACAGTACTCTGCTTTTTGTAAGACCATGAAACAAGATTGGTGCCTAAGTATATACAATATCCAGAGGTAGACCTCCTGTCATTAGGATCAGATGCCCAATCTGCATCGCAATACCCAGTGAGCTGAAATAAGGGAGTAGGAACAATGTGAAATCCACAAGTAGGTGTAGCCTTAATATACATTCTGTTGTTTGTTCAAAAAAAAAAAAAAATATTATGAACTAGATCTTAGAACTTGAACAAACAACAGAATGTATATTACTTGATTGAAAAATGTACATCTCTTACATGACTTATATAGAGAATACAATGTCTAGCTGTCATAACAATGCTTAACAATAACAACCTGTCTAACAGTCTAACTAACTACTTCTGAACCATATTATGCTTAACATTATTTTATTTTTCTTTCCTATTATTTAGAAATAAACTATTTAATTGTTTTTTTGGAAAATCTCGGGAATGGGCTTTGATGATGATAATGATGACATGTCTAAATGTAGCGAAGGATGATTACTTAAATGGAATTCTCAAAGGATCTGCCGGTACCAATTTTACTAATGTAGATTTTATCAAACATAACTGAGGTTATTCATGCAATTTGAAGAAAAATAAAAGAGTACACAAATTCAAATTTATATAAAGTACCCATCATGACCAACTTCAGTCATTTGAGTTTTAATAAATTTTGTTCACGATTGTTAATTTTTCATGTTTTTAAATTTTGCATATATATATTGACATTAAATTGGATGTAATTGATAAGGTATTATGCTTAACTTTTGTAAATTATTAAAGTTATAATACAAAACCTAAGACCGCCTAGGCACCTGCTCGCCGCCCGCCCAGCGCCTAGCGATTTTTAGAACACTGGCGAACGGTGACGTCAATTCGGTTTTTTTTTTTTCATTTAAGGTTTAAATCAAACCAAGATTTAAAATTGATTTTTCATTAAAGATATAAATCAAACCAACAATGTCAAATCAATTTTTTTCCTCCATTAAAGATGTAAATAAAATCAAAATGTCTAGGTGTCACGCCCCGATTTTCGAGAAAACGAAATCCAAAAATCCACGTAGGATTATCTGTTTCCCCAAAACTCGGGACGTGAAATTTAATAACAATAGAAACATTTAGCAGCAAAGACAAAATATAATTTAGAAAGTAGGAACAACTAAAATTTTTAACAAAGCTCTAACCAGGAAAATACCGACGTCGCTAGCCCCACTAGCGGAACTCCCGTAACGCTGCTCACAAGCTTATAAACCTGAAAAGCTAATTGGCTACATTCCCAAAGGAATGTACCCAAGAAGCAAAAGCTCACTTGGGTCAACAATAAAGCTGGTGTGAGAAATCTTCATTCCAAAATCAATAAAATCGCACGTGATAAACATCAAGCGAAACACAAACAACAAACCATCACACCAATAGGTAGTTCCTCAGCGAGGCAAAGGTGTGATGCAAGAAAACACAGTCCAAAGAATTTAGTTCCTCAACGAGGCAATCATATCATCATCGTAATATGTAAATATGCATTTACCTGTACTTACCCTATAGGAGTTGACTATGGCAAGTCAGACCTGCAGAAATATTAGTGGACTTGCCATCCTGCATAAAAAGAATTAGAAACAAAGCAACGTCATTTATTCTTTTTATTTGAATTCGGTTCATCTTTTTAACGGATTGATCACTTAGACGATACCACATTCGCACCACCTCCGTGCCGAACATACATGCCCGTATGCCTCTCTCATATAAAGGAGGACTACTCCGTCATCCATGCCCAAGTGGGGACATCACATACAAACATGCATCGCGGATACCCCTAACTATATGAGTACCAAAAGCCACCCTTGGGCTATCAATGTGCATAAACTCACGTCACATTTTTGACGGATAAATATCAAAGCCTATTTTAGGCATACAAACTCACCACATTTCCGCAAGACTAACCCGAAGGTTATTTTAGTTTCTCTAGTAAGAAATGGGTGCCCCAACTCCGCAAGACGACCCGCAGGTCATTTAGTTTCTCTAGTAAGAGAGGGGAAATAATAAACAAAAGAGTTGCGGTAGTTCTAAGTGATACAAGTCCAAGTGTTTTATATTTTCAGAAATCAAGGTTTACCAATATCATTTATTTTGATAATTCAGAATTTCTCCACAATGACATTTTGTCATACATAAATTGATTCACAATCCATTCACCCACATTTTTGGGGAAAACATAGCATATTCATTAATCATGCTCTGTAACAATATGGCAATCAAGCCACTCCTTTATTCAAATATCTCAATTCTTCATAATGCATAAACAAGTCAATATGCATACAAATCTCCAAATTTATCACAATGCATTAATATTCATCAACCATTCAAACATCAACCAAACAAAGTCACATCCAATCCATAATATGGTAAACATGGGTGACCCCAAACATGAACTCAGCAAGCTAGGAAAATCTCACACATCAGTCAGATCACAAATATTGGAGAGCAAGCATTTGCAACACAAAACACCACAAATAAGGCAACCACATTCTCAACATGTCTAAAATCTAACAATTGGATTTCCTGAAATGAAACTCGTCATTTCCATACAAGCAATATACATACAGTATACATATTCACCAAATAACACAAAACTTTCAATCGCACATTCAGAGCTATTTAATAGACATAGCAGCAAATATAGAATTCAACAGTAAAGAAACAAGGGTTTTGCAAGAATCAGGAAATAAGAAAACTCAAAGAGAAAGAATGAAGAAAACTCACCGATTTTGCATTTGCGCAGCCAACGCTATCGCCATTCGCAATTACATCGCTAAGAGCATCTGGGAGAACCCTCCAAATCAATGTCAGACCTTGCTAGTCCACACTGTCCAGCAGTAGTTTCGTGTCCTCTACTTGCAATTAGAGTGGTCTCCACTAGAAATCAATGAGACAACACCACCACTATATGGAGAGGAATTTATCAGATAACTTGCTTTCCAGAAACTTCTTGTGATGCTTCTGCTTTTAAGTGGACAATGGCTGAGGAAAAGAAAACTAGAATACCCTTTAACCAAAAGAGCTTGAATCTTAAAGCGAGCCATTCATAATTATCCTAATAACATTATTACTGAAGGAAGTCTTCCACTTGCGTGATTATGATATTAGCCTTGCCGAATGGGTTCCAAGAACATGCCCATTTCCATCATTCACACCATTGAAGCAAACGATTTCAACATGCATCATGAACAGAGGTTGTGGGCACAGTATTTGTACCACCTGGTGAGCAAGAACCAAAAAGGAGAACCCATATACATCAAAAAAATCTCACAGTATCATGTAGAATCATTCCTCAACCCAATAATCATCATCAAAACACAATGACACACCATCAAATCCACTGGAGAGGTTCACAAATCCACCAAACTATCCCACACAGAGCAACCATGCGAAGGTGCAGATTCCAAGAGATTGTGCCATCAACCTGACGAACAATCTCAGCCAGGAATCCATGGTTCTTATTACACAAAGCAAACAACCTTGGAAGCAGTAACAGTAGGATAATCAGTGATCAATTCAGTAATCCAATCAGTAAGCTCGATGAGGCTCTTAGTCTGTCCTCTACCAGCAGCAGCATTTTGAACACCCAATCTGTATCTCATTGATCGAGTTTTTGCTCAGATCCAACACTCTCACAGAGAACTCTCTGCAAGCAAACCCAAATAAAACCTTAGAGAGAAATCGATCTCATCACCTGAATCGAATCGATCAGATCTCTCTAATGGCGAGTGGATCACCAACGACAATGAGTTCATCATCACCATCATCATTTCCACCATCTGCTGAAGAAGAGATGGCAGTGAAAGAAGTCGTAAAAGAGCAAGAACGAGTCTGTACTCGGAACAGACTGTGTCGCCCGCCGAGTGGTCGAACTCCACCTCGGTGCTCTAATGGCGAGATGAGTTCTTCAACGTCTTCTTCTTCGCTTCGCAGCGCAAACGAGAGGGAAGAAGAGAGATCGAGATAGAGGGAAGCAGAGAAGCCTGTTTAGGAGAGAAACATGAAGGAGAAAAGGGGAAAAGAAGGAGAAAGAAAGTAGGGTTTCCTCTTTATGTAGTGTGGGTGGCTATTCGCCCCCACTAAAATTCTGAGAGCACCCGCCCTTTAACTAACCAAATAAAACCCTAATTTCGAAATTCACATTCAATTAAATGTAACCCTATTTTATTTAATTCAAAATAAAATAAAATAGTTCTATGAAATTGAGGGGTGTTACACTAGGGATTGAGTTTTACTCACCTCTTTTTGCAAGAATCCCAAGATTTGAGCAAATTTCTTCCTTCAGCACCTCCCACCTTTTTCAACGTAAAATTTTCTTTTCTTCTTTGTGTATCAAGAGAGAAAAAAGGAGGCTAGGGCTTAAATGAGTTTTTAATTAGGGTTTATTCGACTAAACACAACAATCACTCATCTCTTATTCTTTTAACCTTTATTTCCCTCTAACCAATACCCTAACCATTATTTTCATGAAAGCCCAAACTCAAGCCCAAGAAAGTTGAATCAAACCCATCAAGATTAGGGTTTAACTAAAGTATATGTGCACCCTTTTTTTTTAGAGTGTGACTAATTAGTTTACTTAGGGCAAATGTCTTATTTTTGGGTTTTCAAATTTTGGCTAAACACACACACACACACACACCTTATTCTATTTAGCAATGACAAATAAAAAAAAATCTTTTTCCAAATAATTGAGATTACATTGTATGCCACAATTAATAAATAAGAAATTTTTATATTTATTTAATTAGGCGGATATTACAGGTCCCATTTCTAAGATGCTTACTGATGAGATCAATTAGCTTGGAAAACATCAGTTTTGTGGTTACATACGTAGATAGAGAGGAAAGAGAAAATGTGAATGCTGACATGCGAAGAGCCATGGAAAATAAATTGAAACCTGCATTGTCAAAATGAATTTAGGTATCGTTATCCCAACAAGTACAAGACGCGACAAATGATGTTGAGGATTTTGTTTTTGTTTTTATTTTTTTATTTTTATTTTTATTACACATGATGTTGAGGAGGTCATACAAGAAGATTGTCATTTGAGACTTTGAAAATCAATTTAAATTGCCTAAACTAGGAAGAACCTTAAATATTTTTAAATAAATAATATAATATATTTAATAGTGAATCAAAAGTTACCTCGAGTTTTCCAAGCCATCAATGTCCAATCATTTGTTTTTTAATGGAGCACCCCGGCAGAATTTTATTACCCAACTATAGACCATTATTTATTTGACACATGAACATTGCATTCTTTCTAGAATATGTGTTATCAAACAAAGTTTCAAAGTGAATGAAATTTCTAGTACATCAATTATCAAGATTTCGATCACACACAAGGACTATAAAATAAAATAGCCTATATTAAACACATATAATTTTAATAAAATAAATAAATTTAAAAAATAATTAGATATCACTAGAATTCCTACAAAAATATAAATCAGTGAACTAATTAAAGCCATAAATATTAATCAACATAATCATAAAGAACTATAAATTAAGAAGATATTAGATAATGTAAATAAACAGATAGTCAATATTAATAATCAAATAAAAAGATTGAAATTTACAAATAAGTTTAGAAGCAAAACTAGAAGAAACTAAGAATATAATTAATGGATAAATGATCGGAACTATATAGAAGCATTAGTGGAGGCTAAAAAATATCTCGAAGATCCTAAAGGACTAAGAAATTATAAAGGAGAATCTAAAGGAAATCAACCGAGTGTTGGACAAAATAATATAGAAATAATACTATTAACAAAATTGTATAAAAAGTTAGCCTTGCTAAATTATAAGAATCCATAAAAGGGTAATATGTACGCTTACCGATAAGAATGTTTTTTGATACACCTAAGACATGGATTCTATGTGAACCAATGGATCTTGACAAGTCATTACTACTAGCAATTACTAAAAGAAGAAGTTAAACAACCTGTAGATAAACTAATAAATCAGTTTCAGAATTTAAAAGTTAACATAAATCAAGAATCTTTAAACCAAAGCAAAATAAAAGTTATAGATATTATTAAAACGAATAAACAATTAGTAACAACTAATAGAATTCAAGAAAAACTTTTTAGGAAGATTATTAAGCAAAAAAGAAACTAATAAAGAATCAAAATAGAAAATATAATAGATATAAAAAATCAAATAAAAAGTTTTAGACAAAGAAAGTTAGACCTCATAGAACCAACATAAATATATAAAACGGGTAATATATTTAGTAAGTCTTTCATTTTATCAGCACTACGAAAAAAGAATGGTTTCATGTACCCATGAATATCAATAAATTAAATTAAATTTAATACATAAATATTCATACAACCAATTAAAAAGTAAATTATTACAACAAGCTCATTTAGGAATGAGCCCTTCTAGCCGTCAAGGAAAGGGCCGAGGGGGTAGGTATTACCACTCATCCCCCTCGAGATTCATGAAGTTGTGCATATCGAGGGGGTGAGTCACACTCACCCCCTCGCCTGTTTCTTCGCCATTTAGAATTTTCGTTTAGGAATAGTAGTAATAGGAGTTAAAAGATTACATAGAGAAGGATCAGGAGCTAAAAACCTTAGTTAGTCTTTATGATGATAGATTTACAAATATAGAACAAAGACTATTAGGAAGCGTAGAGTTAGATATGAATAATATATTTTACACTAGATTACTAATTAAATGCAAAAAAATTTATAAAAATGTAAAAATCGGTTTTAAAATTAAAGGTTATAAAATAAAGATAGGTGAAGATAATCTATTAATATGGACATGATTTATAGGAAGACTTTGTGAATCAAGTACTACAAAATATAAATTAGAAAATGAGCACTTAATGGAGATATTAGGAATCAAGGGGATTAAAGCTATACTAGCGAAACAATTTTCGACAGAAACAAATGTAGGATTAGATTGGAAAATAGAAAATAAAGGAGACTTCTGGCCGTAGGGACGACAATCAGATGATATTTCATCTAGCTGGGGAGACTCACGATTCAAAGAGGGGTTTACTTAAAATCCTTCAATGAGAAAGGACGAGTCAAACCCGTATCAGACGAAGCCACCATGCCCGGCTGCAGCAACAGGTTTCTCATAACCTTCGCTTGATCGGTGTTCAGCTTCATTACATCTTCAACTCCTACCATCTGCATGTATTCCTTCTCCAAGTTAGGAAGAGAGATAAGGGCCATTGCCCGACCATCCTGCCCATCGGACACAACAGTTTCCGCTCCAGTTGATGAATCAAGAACCTACCCCACGGCTTGGTGTCCCTCTGAAAGGGCCAAATGCTCACTAGCGGGCTTAGTGACAACACGAGGCTTCTTGGAAATCATATTAAAAGAAAACGCTTCATTTAGCTCCGCCCTCCTTGACGGGCTCGAAATCTTAACTTTTGGGAGCTTCCTCTTTTTTGAAGAGAGTTCCCCTTCGAACTTCGGACTTTGGCTTTGGAACTCTGAAAAGAGTGGGAGGCTCATGCCAATGGGCTCATAGTCCGCTACACTTGATGTTAGAAGACTGAACAATATCCTCTACCCGCAATCAGGGCATATCACGAAATTTCTCTAAAGCTGTTTTATCCTCAAAATAAATGGGCGTACTCAGGAGCCTCCCTGCAGAAAGCACAAACAACATTTCAATATGTAACTAACACTAGCAGAATCGAGTATGAAATTAAACTTACTATGCTGCCGAAACTCTTGCTCAATCAAATGACCAGCAAACTCAAAATACTCCAAGTCCGTAGAGGCCATAAAACAATATTTATGCAAAAACTTGAAGTCATCAGGCAGGTTGCCAAAACAATCTGGTGATGTCAACACGCACATAACATGTTTGTTTATCCGAAGCGAAGTAACAATTGAATCACCCTCGGAGACACTCGAACACCAGCATCCTTCGCCCTAATCAGAATGGCGATCACAACCCTATACCTATTTGACACCAGTGGAGAAGGAGCAATGCCGAGGTAAGCCAAAAAGCTCCAAATTTACTTAATGACAGGAAAATAAATGCCCGATTGAAGCATACCTTGATGCAAACAGATAAATCCTTCTGCGGGAGACAGCAAGGTCTGACCAACGTTCAGTGTGCAAAGTACCAGATCATCAGGGATCCCGTACGTGTCACAGAGGCTTTCCAGATTTGACTCAGAAAGTGACCTCTTCTCGAAGAACTTACGGCCCTTACCAAACAGTTCACCAGAAAGCTAATTCTAACCCCGCCATTGAAGAATGTACAAACTTTTGATTATGAAAGTTGGGTAAAGTCAAAAGCACGAAAAGTAAAATGACAAAACAGAGTCTCCAAGATCGAAATTAAGAAAAATAAAGTCTGCAGAGAAGGGGATCTATATGGATAACAAAATTATCGCCTTTTTTCGAGTAGATGCACGTCTTTTTAATGAATCGCGCCGCTTGAGGAAACGATTCAGACTCCAACCAATCATGACCGCTCAGGTCCCTTACTACATGACTTGATGTACCAATGAACTGACCCATTAACTCGGGGGAGTAGTTGATGATACACCAAACTACCCTTTAATCCGCATGTCACAATAATCTCGTCAACATAGCAAAACGGGCCCGGTTGCCCACTAAATCTGGAAAGGCCCAAACAACATTAAGCTCAATTCGGCAGAATCCAAAGAGGTCGATCTAAGTTGGAACACCCTACTAAGCCTACACGTCACATGGTAAAACCCAATACCCGTAAGGCCTAATCAGACAAGTATCTGGGGGATCACCTAAGACGGGCATGCCAGCAACACATTGATTCATACTAGAAAATATATACCGAAGTATAAGTTGTGCATGGAAACTCGTAAGAACCTTAAATATTTTTAAATAAATGATATAATATATTTTTTATAGTGAATCAAAAGTTTTTTCCAAGCCATCAATGTCCAATCATTTGTTTTTGAATGAGGCACCTGGGGAGAATTTTATTACCCAACTATGGACCATTATTTATTTGACACATGAACATTGCATTCTTTCTAGAATATGCACATGATAATCATGAGAACAAACAAGATGAATGAACCTTGATGAAATATGTGTCATCAAACAAAGTTTCAAAGTGAATGAAATTTCTAGTACATCAATTATCAAGATTCCGAACAGATATAAGGACTATAAAATAAAATAGTAGTTGGGGCTGATTAGTAATTTCAAACTTGAAAAAACAAGAAATTGAAAAGGAATCCTTGAGCAATAGGACAGAAAACCCTATAATGCAACCAAGGGGTGCATAGTTGGCAGTTTAATAAGGGCCACCATTCTATTTTCTAAGGGTGGGAAATTACTTGAAGCCATAAAAAATAAAAAAAGGAGTGTATTATACATAACCAAGGTGGAAGTGTATATCCATAGGAGGACAAGAAGTGTCACCAACAAAATGATTGTTTTGGAATGGTAGGGGTGCATGAAAGCTGCATTTGAGATTCTAAGTATAGGACTCTTTTTATGACATTCGATTGTGTCGATATGTGGCTCGGTTATGAATTGGATGGTCGAGATTTGTTTTCAATGAGTAGAATGTTGTTAAACTCACGTCAACAACTTCATTGTTGTGGCGGAGATGAGTTTGTGTGTCAAACGTTCGAAACCAGATTAGGGAATCAAATTTTACTTAGAATTGATAGTTATCATCGTTGATCACTGTTTGATGTAACTATTAGATCTAATCAATTGGTAACGCTTCATAATGTGTAAATAGATAACTTAAATCAAAACCCCCATCAAAACCTTTTTTTATCTTTTATTTTTTTTATTTGGAAGATCATTCAAAACATTATCTCAATCATGACCAAACTGACTAGACTTTCATGCCTATCGATGATTGTTGTATCTTTTGCCAGAAGCATAAGGAGGACTGTAATACCCCTACTTTTCCAATAACAATAAATAATGTATGTTTCTAAAATTCAATTGAAATTTGTGTTTTAAAATCGTCTTTTGTTTGACAACTTGTATTTTTCGAAATTCAATTAATTTTTCTTACCTTCCGAATCTCGGGACGAGATTCCATTTAACGTATGTATAATGTCACACCCTAAATTTCATAAAGATAATTTATTTTATTTTTAATTAAATAAAATAGGGTTACATTAAATTTAATGTGAATTTAAATATAGAGTTTTATTTGGTGAGTTTAGAAAGTGGGTGCTTTCAAAAGTCCAGTGTGGGCGAATAACCACCCACCCTATAAAGAGGAAGAAAACATTTTTCCTTTTTCCCTTTTCTCTTTTCTTCCTTCTCCTTCCCTTCTTTGCGTTTTCTTCTTGATGGCGGCGTGAGAGAGGGATTTTTCTACGTGAGTGTTTTTCTCTGCGTGGTCGTGATGTCGTGTCTGTGCGAGGGCAGTGGGAGGTTGCGATGAGATAACAAGCAGAGAGGGGTTGTTGGAGGTGTTGTTTGCAGTGGGTTTTGAAGGGTTGTCGCAGTGGTTTTGAGGGCGTGGAAGGGCTGTGTTACAGGCTATTCCAGGGTTGATTGCAGGGTGTTCAAGGACTGTTCCAGGCAGTGAAAGAAGAGTTGTTCCAGGCTGTTTAAAGGGCTGAGTGCAGGCTGTTTACTGTTTCGATTTCAAGGTGGTTGTTTCCTACTACCGGTTGGCTGTGTGTGTGGAAGGGGGGTTTGTTAATGGCGAATCTGTCACGCCCCAATTTTTGAGAAAAATGAAATCCTAAAATCCACGTAGGATTATCCGTTTCCCCAAAACTCGGGACGTGAAATTCAATAACAATAGAAACATTTAGCAGCATTGACAAAATTAGTTTAGAAAATAGAACAAACTAAAAATTTTAACAAAACTCTAACCAGGAAAACAGATGTTGCTAGCCCCACTAGCGAAACTCCCGTATCGCTGCTCAAAAGTCTTTGAACCTGAAAAGCTAATCGGCTACATTCCCAAAGGAATGTACCCAAGAAGCAAAAGCTCACTTGGGTCAACAATAAAGCTGGTGTGAGAAATCTTCATCCCAAAAATCAATAAAATCGCACGTGATAAACATCAAGCTAAACACAAACAACAAACCATCACACCAATAGGTAGTTCCTCAACGAGGCAAATGTGTGATGCAAGAAAACACAGTTTCAAGAATTTAGTTCCTCAACAAGGCAATCATATCATCATCCTAATATGTAAATATGCATTTACCTGTACTTACCCTATAGGAGTTGACTATGGCAAGTCGGACCGCAGAAATATTAGTGGACTTGCCATCCTGCATAAAAAGAAATAGAAATAATGCAACGTCATTTATTCTTTTTATTTGAATTAGGTTCATCTTTTTTAACGGATTGATCACTTAGACGATACCACATTTGCACCATCTCTGTGCCGAACATACATGCCCGTATGCCTCTCTCATATAAAAGGAGGACTACTCCGTCATCCATGCCCAAGAAAGTTAGACCTCATAGAACCAACATAAATATATAAAACGGGTAATATATTTAGTAAGTATTTCATTTATCAGCACTACGGAAAAAGAATGGTTTCATGTACCCATGAATATCAATAAATTAAATATAATTTAATAGATAAATATTCATACAACCAATTAAAAGTAAATTATTACAACAAGCTCATTTAGGAATGAGCCCTTCTAGTCGTCGAGGAAATGGGCGAGGAAAGGGGCGAGGGGTGGGTATTACCACTCATCCCCCTCGAGATTCGCAAAGTTGTGCATCTCGAGGGCACATGCATGCATATCGAGGGGGTGAGCGATCACACTCACCCCCTCGCCTGTTTCCTCGCCATTTAGGAATAGTAGGAATAGGAGTTAAAAGATTACATAGAGAAGGATCAGGAGATAAAAACCTTATTTAGTCTTCATGATGATAGATTTACAAATATAGAACAAAGACTATTAGGAAGCATAGAGTTAGATATGAATAATAAATAATGAATAATATATTTTACACTAGATTACTTATTAAATGCAAAAAAAATAAAAATTATAACAATGTAAAAATCGGTTTTAAAATTAAAGGTTATAAAATGAAGAGAGGTGAAGATAATATATTACTTATACAGAATTTTACAGGATTTTTGGTTTCGACTTGATTGTTATACCTAGGAGACTAGGAAGAACTATGAGATCGTCTTTATGTTCATCGCTTGATATTTACCATGTTTGAATCACGTGTAATGATCAGCATATATCGTAAACTTGTAGTTATTGTTGAATCTGAAATGCTTGTGTTGTTGCTTGAACTTAGAAATATTATCCTTAGAGACACGGTGTGATTTAGACTTTAGAACTTGTTACTTATCCTTTATTGTCTGACATGAATTTTCCTTGTATATTATTCTATTATTTGTATTTAGTTCGTTCGCACCAGCTAGCTTTGTGCTTTGCTGACCCCGCAAGGGGTGTGCTTCTATTGGAGTGCATGCAGTGTTGGCGTTCCTGCTAATCGTGGCGCTTAGGCCCCATTTTCTGTTGTAGGCGCATTTTGTGTTGTTTGGTCATGTCCACCCTGTGCGAGTGTGTTTTGCTTCCTCTGTGTTATCAGGTGTACTATATTGTTATACTAGATACTTGTATATTGGTTTTGTCGCTATGACTCTGGCGGGGCGACTCAAATATATATTTATTTTGTTCAAATTTTATCGTAGTTTTTATTTTCGTTTCATTCTCGTATCAAGAATGTGTTATACTATGATGTTGTGGTCGGTTAAGATTCGCCTGTATTACGGGTTAGTTCACGCATCAGCACCCTGCGATTCCCGTGGCGGGTCGGGGCATGACAAAGATACACATTGTCCATTGCCTTTGGTATCGTCCTTACTTTCTTGGCCTTATTAGCTAGTTTAGTTCCCTTGCTCTTTCATTGTTAGCAATTAAGCCATAAGGAACATTATACTCGAATTTAGTAAACTTGAGTTTATTACTGGAATGGTTTAGATTTCTTATTTGCGATGGACTGTAACATTTGCTCATTCATTGAAGGGTCATAAACCCTTATGTATTGAGCAAAAAGTGAATTCATATATAGACTTATAGTTAAATTATTTTGACTAAACAGGGATATTATTCCAGAACCATAATGTGGAATGGCATAAAAAAATTGGGCCTGTGTTGAGAAGAGCTTTACAGTACAAATTTTATTCCAGAGATCTCTTCGAATCTTACTAATTGGTACAAACATTCTCTAGGGCTACATTTATGAATTGTTTGAGAAGAAACTAACAGTACAAATTTTGTGTTGTTTCACAATGTGCAGGCTTGTCTTTCAACTCCGTTCCAGCCATCCGATAACTTTGGTTAGGCACAAGCAAGTATTAAAAGTAGCCAGCAAACAATTTATACTTAATATGTTGAAAGTCATTTTTTTTGTTTCTTTCTCAAAGCTTTTGGGTAATGTTAGGTTCATTTTGTTACTTTAATCATCACTTTTTTTTTGTTACTTCTATTGTATAATCTATTTGGCCGGAACTGCATATATAACAACTCTGGTGGATCCTTAGTACTTGCAGCAACGTTCCCCAAAATAGACTATACAAGGTAATTGTACTAGGGTTGTTATCTGTGTCTCTATGTTATAACCGTTGTTGTATATTATAACACATATTTCAGGAATGGATCCTTAGTCTTTATTTTTTCTAAATGAAACATTGTCATAACTATCTACATAGTTATTAGATTTTGGTAAATTTTATATCGTTGAAATGCATTTTTGAAGATATTTCTAGTGAAACCAATTATTAATACAATCGTTTAAAATTTTAAGATATTTATTTATTATTAAAAAAAATGTCAATGCATTTCATATCATAAGTAATTTCAATATCTATATTACAAATAAGAATGGTGTTTGAGGTTGAAAATAAAAGACGACTGAGATTTACCTAAATATAAGAATCTAACAGATCACATAGAACTTAAAGCACCAAGAAATAAGTTTGTAGATAAACATAGTTCATGATTGAGATTCGATTCATCTAATGGTTGAGACTTAAAGTTAGTATTTATTTTTTACCTTCAATCAATCCCCAATAAGAATGCATGGGTTCAATTCTCATACCCAACATTTTGATATTTATTTATCTTGATATTTAAAATAGAACAAACTCTATTTATCATGTTAAACTTTTATCGTGCCAACGACACAGGGAATACCCTAATTTTTAACAGAACGAAACGCGTATCTTAATGCACATTCAAAAAGATCTCAACTTCATATTTTGTCATAGTCAAAGTTTGGGGAGAACTCACTCCCAAGATTTGAAATGTTTTCTTTTAATTTTATTTTTCAAAATTTAATCGAGTTTGATCATTTTGTCACAACTCATATTGATGCGCTATTTTAGTAACACACAACTTAATACCCTGCTTTGTGATTTGGTAGTATAGAATAAGTAGGAATCGTTCTAGACCGGTGATTAGAGGGCTTGTTAATTACACTAATAATAATTAAAAGACAACTAACAACCTAATTAATTAAATAAAAGGGGATTGAATTTTCTAAAGTAAACTATGAAAATAACTACTAAAATTAATGTAAAGATAATAAACTAAAGAGATGGCAAAGATGAGAAATTAGCTAAGGGTTTTATCTCCACACACCAAACATATGCTTATAAATGAATCTTCAATAATCACTTGCTAACTCGTGAAAGACAATGCTCAAGACTAACCGTGACCACACTGCATTAATCTTATTATTTTGCCAAGTTCGTTGAATTAAACTAAGCGCACTTCCAAACTATTCTTATCATGCTATCTAAACAGGAATCGCAAGTTAAATAGCAATCTAAGATCATTAAGTTTTGTGGAAATATGAACCACTGACTAGGCAATCACAAGTATGATCAGCATTTTGTTCATGCCTAGGTTTTGACTTAACCTTACCAACGTTCCTTGGTATTTACTACTTATGAGTACAGAATCATAACAATTAGGTAAAACTCTCCTATACTCTAGCCCCAAATCCTAGCATACTTACTAAGTTGGCCACCTTAACAAACATACAAAGCAAAGTTTTCTATAAAACAGTTAAGCAAAACACAATCACTAATAGCAAGGAAGATTAAATTCAATTAATTTATAAAGCACATGTTCGGGGCTTCGAATCCACCCCTAACTAAGAGGAGTTTAGCTAGACATATTAATTATGTTCGAATAACAATTCATAATCAATAATCAAACTAAAATAAGATAAAGAGATTAGAAAGAACGTTGTCCCCTGTTCCATGGTGGTACTGAGTGGAAATTGGGGTGTGAATAGCGCGATATCTCTTCACCTCCAACACGCGAATTTCTCCTTCACGATCTGCTTCACCTCTCTGTTCCTTCCTCTTCACCGTATGCTTCTTCTCTTCCTTTCGATTTCTGCTTGTGACAGAGAGAGAGAGATGAGGGAACGTCGATGGACAGCGAGAAAAGAGATAGGGGAATCAGGCGGGTTGTGATGATCAGGGAGGAGGGTCGACTGGTTGAGTGAAGAGAGGACGACGAAGGCTGTTGCGAGGAGGGATCTACGAGAATGGGGGTTCGATTGGGTTGATGGAGGTTGTTTCTGGATGTGATGAGGAGGTTGTAGATCGGTGGATGATGAACTGAGGACGACGGCTGAGGTGAAAGAGGTTCTGATGGTGATGGCGAAGACAGGGGATAGCGAGAGAGACTGTGGCGAGAGGATGGAAGAAAGGACTGTGGTTGTAAGGAGGAGAAGATGAATGGGGTCCGACGGTGGTGGTCTGCGGCTGTGGATGAGGGCGGTTACTGGCGGTAGATGGATGCGATCAGGACGATGGCGGCGGCTCGGGTTTGTAAGCGTGGATGATGGCGAAGATAAGTCTGCGATGGTGGGTTAGGGCTTGGCGATGGATGAATGCTATTGCTGGATGGGTGGTTTTTTTTCTCAAAGCCAGGTATGTCCCCTTTTTATTCTTGTTTTCTTCTTTCTGTGGTTTCCTTGTTGGTGTAGTTTCCTTGCTTGTGTGAATTCTTTGTGCAATTAGCATTCCTAAATTGTGAATTTGCTTCTATTTTAAAGTATTGTAATTGGAAACCTACACAAACATGAAAATAACAATTAGTACCATAATTAACAAGTAATAGCTAATAATACATATAGAAATATGGTACTAAAAATAGCCTAATTATGCCCCTATCAAATTCCCCCACACTTATCTTTTGCTAGTCCTCGAGCAAATTCAAGAAACAAAAATAAAAGACTCAAATGACTCAATCTATACTTTTCAACATTTGTCTCAGAGATTTTCAACGGATCATGACATGTTAAAATTTTTTGTAAACACGAGATTAAATCCACATCATTCGAAAATTAATACACGTTCATAGCAATGATATAAAAATTTACAATTAAATCAATCCAAGTGACTGTGAAACTGATGCGGGTTTAATCGACCTAAATAAATAGGTTAATTCAACCCACTTGTAATAACCGCAAGTGCACGGTGCCTAACTAGTAGACAACGGCAAGTACGGGTCGATCCCACGAGGAAGGCGGATTAAATTTAATTTTAGAAATTATCTAAACTAATTTGTAGGAAATGGGGTTACAACATTTTTAAAACTAAACTAAAAATAAATTAAAATAAGAAAAATAAAATAAAAGAAATATGAGAATTTTGTGGGCTTGGACTCACCAATGAGTTAGCAAAATTATTTAATCTAAATTACTGAATTTAAAAATGAGAAGCTTTAAGGATGAGAATCCCTTGCTTACACCCGAATATGTGATCGTTAAAATCCAATTCAACTTATATCATGTTTCTATCAAACATTAACAAATTATTTCAAGCAAATACGCTCTTACTAAGTATTAAGTGTCTTTTTATGGCACACTTAATCAAAGTTTAAGCTTAATATTTTTAGCACATGCTTTGAATATTGATAAAGAGTAATTCTAACTACCAAACATATCAAGTTTAATTTCTCGAACATGCAAGGTGAAAACAATTTATCAAAAATTCAGAAATAAATTGTAATTAACAATTAAGCACACAATTCAGTAAAATAAATCAAAATAACTTATACAACCCATTTAGTTTGTCACAAACTCGATGTGGTGGTACTCAGCAGATCAGTAGGTGGTCCGAACACAAATCCCGAGACAAATGGTCCCAAAACGCTCTGTGGTGGTACAGAGCAGAACCGGGGGCGTGAATAGCAAAAAATTGAATTTGACCAATTCCTGCTTCTGCTACAGGTGAGACTCTGTTTCGCGGTGGTTGTGGCGCGGTGTGGCTCTGTTTCACGAGGCGTGGTGGTGGTGCTCGTGCGGAGGTGGTGGCGGTTGTGTGGACAGGGGAGAGGAGCAGAGACGGTGATGGTGGAAATTTGACGTGAAACAGGGTTGTCACACCCCTGTTTCACGGTGGTGGCGGTGGCGGTTGTGCTGTGTGGAGGTGGAGGTGGTGCTAGGGTGATGGTGGTGGCGAGGTGGTGATTGCTAAGTGAGTGGTGATGGTGGATAGGTGGTGATGGTCACCTTGTGAGAATCACCTTTGAGAGAGGAGAGGTTTTGATATTT